>CM030191.1:4747124-5181403 GCA_017639675.1 Aplochiton taeniatus
CATCCACCTCCCTCTGTTAACCTGTCCTCCTACTTCTCCCTCAGCCCTATGCGTGCCTCCCGCCTACCTCCCCCTTCTCCATCTTCCATTTACCTCCTCCTCCTCTCCCTCCTCCTGGCCTCCCTCTATCGGCCTCACTGCTGCTCCCTTCTCCTCCTCCCACCCACCCTCCTTCCCCAATCTACACAGGGAAAACTCAAAGTGTTGGAGGATGGGTGGTGGACTTAGTTGTATACCAGCTGGAAAAATATCAGAACCAGTGAGACGAGCAAGATAAGGATGAATTCTACTCCGGCAGGGTCAAAGGGAGTGGGCAGTCCTGCACATGTGCGCTGCCTGACCAGTGTGTAAGCTATAAATGTCACAGACAGGATATAGGTGTGTGTGTGTGTGGTGTTTGCCTTACTTAAAGAGGCAGAACGGAGGTGTGATAGACCAGAAACGAGGCCAGTGAGATTGACACACACATAACAGTGTGCAGCATGTCTGCCTGTCTGAACTGCCTCATACCCCAGGTGTTACTATAGTGTATGAGAGTCTGTATATGTATATAGCTCGTTTGTCACAGCTGTTGTGCTGTTCCTTATAGTCTGGACGGAGTGCCCGACCAGGAACACGTCTCGGTCAGGGTGTGAATTCACAAATGTTTGTACGTGTGTGCCAGGTTATTGTTAGCTGTTCTGAATTCACACCCTGACCAAGACGGACACCAAAGTCACCCCCCAAAAATATGAGAACACCTATGCCACACTACCCCACCCGACAAGCAGTCCCTGTGTTATATAGCCAAGCTATCCACCCCCTCACACCTGTTAGCGGAGGACTGTGTTACACTAGGATACTGGTGTGCTCTAGCCCTGATCCCTCCATTTCCCTCCCCAGCGGGTAAGGTCTTACAGGAAGTGTACAATTCAAACAAAAACATAAAGCATCTTATGCTCAATTTATTAAACAGTAAACTTAAAATCGTTCCATGTTATACTCTAATCAATATTTTTCAAAATAGAATCAGGACGGGTATGGCTCATATGTTTTCAGTATTTTTTTTTCAGACAATCTCCTCATGTAATATCTACAGTGGATTTACATAAAGCTTGCTCTTGAAATCCAACAGGTGTGTTTTTTTTAAAGCAGTATTCATTAAGGGAGAATAATCCGTAAGCACCACGGGCAGACAAACAAAAAGCTCTTCCTCCACTGGGGGAATGCACTGTGCTGGGCACTGAAGGATTGTGGGACAGCTAGCCAAGCCTCTTGGCACAGGCTCCCGTGGTTGGCTGCTGCCATGGTGATGTAGCGAGTCTGATGTACCCTCCAGCAGGGCCCCCTATTGGCTACGCTCGGAGACCTTGACAACACACCTTGGCTGGCGTTCCTGGCTACTGATCTGCCTACCCTGGAATAGCACAGCACAGCACAGATCCGTAAAGCACAGCAACGCTCAGCATAATATAGTATGTTAAAAGTAGACCACAAACATACGCAGCCAAACAATACGGCAATGTATAGTATGACAAGGCATAGCAAGGAATAGAACATCCCAGAATATTACACTAGACCAGTCTGTCTGTCAGCAGACGCTTCTCAGGAACCCACAAAAGGTGTCGCGTTGTCACGTGTGAGCTCCTGTCACACACGGGTGAGAATTCATGACATCCACAACATGCCTTATTTCATGAATATTTCTTTTTTTCCGCTAAAACTCTGTTGTTGTGCGGAGCCCTTTTCAAATGATTGCAGGCAGTAGCCCCGCCCCGCTCTATCTTTTCAACGTACAAATGACCGATTTTAAAATGTAGAGGAAAAGAGGTTTCCAAAAGTATGTGGCTCCTATCAGAGACACTTTGCTTTCTCTTTTGTCAAAAAGTGTATGAGTGCAGCTGTGTATGCGTGAGAGAGCGAGAGATAGCGTGCCTGTTGGTTCTTCCCTTGTCCGAGTGCTAATCTTCCAGAACACATGTGTGCCATCAGGCCCCTCCACACTCGGGACATCACATATTATCTTGACAAAGCTATGATCAGAAGTTCTCCCAATGTGTACAGTCGGTGTGTGTGTCCAGAATCCCCAGCAATAGCACCTGCGCAACCCTAACTGCCCACAGCTGTGTGCGTGTGTGGATGGGTGTGTGTGTGTGTGTGTGTGTGTGTGTGTATGGGCGGGGGGGGGGGGGGGGGGGGGGGGTCTGTGTGTGTGCGCGGGTGAGTGTGTGTAAATTAGACCAACATCTGGAGGAACAAACCCTGAGGACTGGGTGCCTCAGCTATCTTTGCTGAAATTCTGAATTTCAACAAAGTCTGACTTTTGACTTTACACACACACACACACACACACACACACACACACACACACACACACACACACACACACACACACAAGTAGATCTTGTTAGGGTTCAGCAAAGTGCAGCTAGGTTGCACCTGTGAGCTAATACAAAACACCATTGCTTTCATGTGATTGCATGCGATGCATAATGTGTCTGGTTTAAATATCTCATCATCGTACACTCTCAAACCCCCCAAAGATGAATGCAGGCGGAAAGGTTGAACCAATTTCACCAATTAGCATAGATGGACCAGTCTGTGTATGGACAAGATTCTTTGAAAAAAAAAAAGTAAAATCTTCAAATTTATATGAATCAATATAATAACAGATGTGTTTCAGAAATCATGTTGAAACATGAGTTACCCTTTTTCATTTCCACCCACAGCAAATAAAAGCTCAACAAACCAAAGCTACATTTTGAAGCTATAAAAAAAAAAAAGCCATTTCCCTCAGTTTGTCACCCATGCTCATCATGGCGCCGTATTAACGTGAGAGTAAAAAACGAAAAGACGACCAGCCAAATCAAACGACAGCAAGAAGCTCAGAGCGCGCAGCTGTTCTCCCCCCTCCCTCCATCACTCCCCCCTCCATTCCCCCCTCCCTCCACCACTCCCCCCTCCGTTCCCCCCTCCCTCCACCACTCCCCCCTCCGTTCCCCCCTCCCTCCACCACTCCCCCCTCCGTTCCCCCCTCCCTCCACCACTCCCCCCTCCGTTCCCCCGTCCTCCACCTCTCTCCCTCCCTGTCGTCTATCCACCCCCCAACTGAGCGCCGGGGTTTTAAGGCTCAATTGTGCATTTTGCAGATAAAGTGACAAAACTACTGCAGGCAGTGTTGTGAGCAACCGTTGCCAAAGCAACCACAGTTTGGAGACCTGCTTCTCCATTACTAGTTAATTTAGCCTCCCTAATTGCATTCCGCACAATCTGGGGCGGCCACAATAAATGCTGGGTAAGATGAAGAAGTGGAAGAAGAAGACGATCCTAGGTAAACCTCCTAGAAAGCAAAATAAAATTCTTCCCAACACTCAATAAAATACAGAGAAATATGTATTCATATTGCTGTGTGTATTCTTTTCTTTCATTCAATTGTAGGATTCTCAAGAGAGCATTATCTTTTAAGACTGTATTTACCGAAGAATCATGTGAAAGAATCAAACACTTTTAATAGTGCATGAAGGCAAACAATGTATTCTAGGCAACCAATGGATATGAGATACAGAGTATTAACAGAAAGAGGGAGGGAGAGAGAGAGAGAGAGAGAGAGAGAGAGAGAGAGAGAGAGAGAGAGAGAGAGAGAGAGAGAGAGAGAGAGAGGTGGGGGGGGGGCAGACCTAATAGGCCCAGCCTCTAGCCGCAGAGCTCTTCTCTCCTCAGAAGAACGCACACACACACGCACACCCACACACACACACACACACACACACACCGTCCCTTTGAACCTCCTCAGTGCTGTGGCCCCGTAAAAAAAGGTTGGCCCGCACTGCTTTTCTTCTGCTGGGGTTTGAAATGATCGGAAACTGTTGAGCCAGTGTTTTTCAGCCCGCTGACCTCTACCCCCTGACCCTAGATCACCCTGGTCACGGTGCCAGGGCCCCTGGATAAAAACATAGCACCAATTACCCCGCAAGCACACACACACACACACACACACACACACACACACACACACACACACACACATGCACACACACATGCACATGCACACACACACACACACACACACACACACACACACACACACACACACACACACATACATTCAGCCACATACAGCAGGCAGGGATGGTGCAGAGTTAAAGAAATGTGGGACACTGAAACAGTACACACACACACACACACACACACACACACTCAGGATCCCCAGCTTGTTCCAAGAGAGGGATCTGTTGGAATCTTGGGATCTTTTCTAAAGGAAAACGATGATGCACTGAGCCGCCCCCCACCCCCCGCGTGGTTGCACCAGAGGACGATTCAAACGGCCAAACTGAGGCAAGTGTATGGGCAGGACTACAAGTGCGCGTACACACACTAACATACACACGCTCAGTTGTAACAAATCATTAGACACGTATACCCTAATGGGGCTAAATATTGCTTTGTAGCAATGATTTTCCCAAACCGTCGTACCAGCGTTTTCTGACACCAAGCCAGCTGTAGCGGTGTGTTGAAGGTGCATTTCCCGTCAACGCTAGCCGGCTAACGTCTTCCCAACGTGGGCAGCTCTCAGTGTCCTCCCTCCTCTCTTGACATGGGGACAGAGCCCCTCACTCCTCAGAAACCCCAAGACCGATTTGGTGGCAGGTTGACCCCTGCGACATGGTGTGACCTGCCCCCTTTGTCTCCACCCCCACCTTCACCCCCACCCCAACAATGGCACCCCCACAACGGGAGGGTGCACCTCTTTTAGGACTCTTCTCACGATTTCTCTCCCATTCTGTCTTCAGCTCCATTCGTTCTCGTCCCCTCAGAGCAGGCAGCCAGTGTGTGTCTGTGTTTTGGCACACACACACACACAGGCGATTTATATCGTTGCCTGGGAATTGAGGGTTGTGCAACTCCTTTTGTTTGGGAGCTCCGTGGGGGTGAAGGGGCCCTGGGCTGGTCTTGGGCTGGGGCAGGGGTGGGCCGGGGCAAGGCTGGGCCTTTTGTTCCATCGCAGGGCCAGGGCTAGGTTCCCACACACACCCAATCCTTGTACCTGGAAGACTATTTGTACCCATTTCAAACAGTTTGCTCCCTTCACTCTGCCCTCACTTCACATTTGACTTTTGTTTACAAAATAAATAATGACATTTTCAAAATCCAACATCAAATCCAAAAAGCTGGAGGTAAAGTCAAAGGCCCCAATCAAAATGAATACACAGGCAAACAGTCCTCCCTAGGCTAGAACTACAGCCATAAGCCTACACTTAAACTTATTTTTATTTGCGGTGATTTCATCTTCCATGGTGAACTGGACAGCACATGGGCTGGAATGAATTGACCTTTTACCGATGAAGGAACGTGTAGGACCAAAAAGAGAAACACTTTACATCAGAAGATAAGCCTACTATAGGCCTAAAGAATATGAAAAGGCAGGATATGGTCTGGTTGATATGAGTCTTCATGAGTATACATGAGTCTATAATGAAGCACAAACATAGTGCAAGTCCTGGCCCGGAAAACAAGAAAGAAAATAGTACAGTAAAGTAGTACAGTAACTCAAATCGAGTTTACATCCAATTTTGGACTGCTATTTTATGCTGGGTATTTTGCTGCATAGATTTAGCTATGAAAATATGGCCTTGCTAGTAGATGTTTGAGTTATTATATTGTTATCTACATCCTCAAAACTCAGTAGGCCTATCGTACCATATGAATTTTGATTAAAACATTAACAAACGTAAACATAGATATGAAATGTTGCATGGCGATAGAAATTCAAATCTGTCAGCAGGTTTTCCTAGAACACGATAGTGCAGGTTACTACACCACATTCCTGACCCATCATGCCATCGTGCCTGTGCGGTGTTCACATGCCACCACAAGTACTTGATTCAAGAGGCAACACCATCTCTCAAATAGTGATGTTTGATTGTCACTGCCAATCGGCTGGAGCAGCTCACCACATTGTTGCGAAGGATTTTAAACGTGTCCCTAATCTTATTCCTGGTTTATATTCCATAGGGTGATGCATAGCCCATATTCCATTGGGTCTCTTTAAATATAGGAATGTTCTGAGGCGGAGTAGAAAGGTCTTGATGGAATTCTTTGATGGCTTGTGTGGTCCCTATAGCCTCTAGTCCTGGCTGCGTGGCTTTAACAGGTGCACTATGCATGCTACTGCTAGCATGTTCAGCCTCAACCCATGGCCCAGGGTTGAGAGGAATAGGCTTAGCCTGCCGGCGAGCTTGCAGTTCAAAAAGCTTAGCTGCCTCGATGGAAGAATGAATTCCGTACACGCTAGGTGATCTAGTTGAGCCTTGAAGACCCTCAATCTTGTCTACAACCTCAAGGCTGCTGAAGTGGTTTGTCAGCTCCTCTCTCGGTAACTTTAGCTTCCTGTTCGTCCAGCACTCGTTTTTGTTTCCAAGCGAAAGCTTGGGCTGGGGCCAATTCCGCATTGAGGCGAGCAACTGATGGAAATTACGACATGTTTGAATGTACTGAGGAGGACGCTCTAGACCCTTGCTTTTTGTGAGACGATAGACACAGCAGATATGCTGTCTGAAGGTTCAATCTCTTCATTGTGCTTTTTAGCCTCAGCAATACGTAGAGGAACCTCTTTCCTCCGTGCTTTAGCATTTTTCCTCATGTCCTGAAACATGTTAGCCTTGGGCTCAAAGCGTCTGAACTGATCCTCGTTCTTCTCATCTTCTGGTGTCTGCTGAAGTAACACTTTTACGGTGTTAAGCTGGCAAAACTCTCCAAACAGCTTGTTGAACTGTGTGAAACACACTCTCACGCACACACGTATACACACACATTTACATACACACACACACACACACACACACACACACACACACACACACACACACACACACACACACACACACACACACACTGTATACCAAGCCAAATCACACAGAAGTCACACACTTCTGTGAGCTACAGTCAGTCATGGATCTAGAATGAGCCGAACAAACAGTCCCACCTGCCATAACAATAAGGGTTTGGGATATACAAATAAATGAAGCTGTTGCAAATTACGTTGACGCAGAGTCAGTTATCTAGACTACACACACACACACACACACACACACATGACCCCACATGCACAATCAGTGTGTGTGGGAACAATGGTGAATTTTCAAGAGCTGTATGAATAATCAGCGAGTTGGAGTATGATTGTTGTGTTGGCGTTGCAGGATCACGAGGATTGTTCCAGCTTTGGTAACCCATTGGCTCCCTGACATAAGACTGAAGAGCCTTGAGAACAGCACAGCAACATTTTAAGACGCATTAGTAGACCAATAAAAATTATAGAAGGATTTGGGGGAATATAAGGTCAGGGAAGGTTTTGCAGCTGTTGGTTGGAGGTAGGCTACACTCTAATACCACACTGACATACCCATATGCAATGAATATGTTATAAGTTAGTTTGATGTCTTCATCGGTTCCTAAACGGCCTGAGGTAGCCTCTTCTGGCTCTCCAGTGGTCTGGATAGGCCTGGAGGGGTTTGGAACGGTGCTGGCGCCTATATGTTGTGAGGTGATGACTTATCTGGCTCACGGGCCTGGTGTTGAGCTGCTCTCCTGCTGGGGGTTGGAACCTGTGGCTGGTCAGGAGAGAACCAGGGAGGGCCCGAGGCCTACACAGACAGAGCTCTCTCTCTCTCTCTATTTATCTTGCACTCTCCCTTGGGTCTTTCTTGCTGTCCCTCCTGAAGATGCCCCCCACCTCTCTATCTGACAAATCAATGCGCAGAGCCCCCGGTACAGTGATTTATCTGCCTGGCTACAAGCGATGTCACCGGGAGAAATTGTAAAAGATCAATTTACACAAGCCTGAGTGTCGGAGAGTTATTGACCTAACACGGCTGATCAACTCTCACCCTCTCCCTCCACGCTCCTTCTCTCCCTCACTTCCAATCTTCCTTTTCTCTTCCAATCTCTCTCTCTCTCTCTCTCTCTCTCTACCACTCTCTCTTCACTCTCCCTCTTTCACCAGATGACCGTGGGGTTAAACTGTGACAATGGGGAGAGGGACCAGTAGGGATCGTCCATAGAACTGTTCAGCACCTGTAGACGAACCGCTAATGGTGCATGACCCCTTGGCGCACGCACACAACCACACACACACACACACACACACACACACACACACACAAACACACGCACACAAGCACACAAGCACACACGCACACACTCACACACACACACACACACACACACACACACACACACACACACACACACACACACACACACACACACACACACCCCCCCGCGGGACAGGCATGAAGCAAAGCGGGGGGAGGCTGTGAGAGTTGGATGAAGGCGTATCCCATTCAGGAGCTGTTTTACATGTACAGCACAGTGGGGCTATTTATACCCTGCCCTCATTCCGGTGCTTTTATGTAACGCCGCAGACGCAGCGCTCTTAATGGCGGCCGGTGTCTGTGGCAGAAAAGGGGGGGGGCTGAGGTTGGCGGGGGTGGGTGGGGTTGGGGTGTTTTGTATTACTTCAAAATCGTAACCAATGTGGTTGTGTGTGTGTGTGTGTGTGTGTGTGTGTGTGTGTGTGTGTGTGTGTGTGTGTGTGTATGTGTGTTTGAGAGAGGTGTCAGGGAGAGTGTGCTGTGTGTGTCTGCTTATCTTAACCGTTTGTCTCTGGCTGGCATATCAGAGTATCTCCTCTCCTCTCCTCTCCTCTCCTCTCCTCTCCTCTCCTCTCCTCTCCTCTCCTCTCCTCTCCTCTCCTCTCCTCTCCTCTCCTCTCCTCTCCTCTCCTCTCCTCTTCTCTTCTCTTCTCTTCTCTTCTCTTCTCTTCTCTTCTCTTCTCTTCTCTTCTCTTCTCTTCTCTTCTCTTCTCTTCTCTTCTCTTCTCTTCTCTTCTCTTCTCTTCTCTTCTCTTCTCTTCTCTTCTCTTCTCTTCTCTTCTCTTCTCTTCTCTTCTCTTCTCTTCTCTTCTCTTCTCTTCTCTTCTCTTCTCTTCTCCTCTCCTCTCCTCTCCTCTCCTCTCCTCTCCTCTCCTCTCCTCGGTGGGACACCAGGAGAGCAGATCAAACAGTATCATGTTGCATATTGCAGTGGCATTAACGTGTGGACAGGAAGCTGCTTATTTTGCAACAATTCTGCCTCCTCGTCCTCCAACCAGCAAGTTCACTGAAGGAAAGATAGTGGGTGGATCTGCATCATCCAGCCTTAGTCAGCTCTTACCTTACAGTTTTTCACAATTGCGAAAACACTAAATCCCATTTTCTGAACCAAATTATCAGTGGCCTAAACCCATTTGTCAAATCATTCACCCTTTTGGCGAAACCTTAAACAAGTTCAGGTAGTTAGACACAATATGCAAAACCCACCTTTCTCACTCTCTAAAACACAATTAGCGCTGTGATGCACGTGTGCTGCAAAATGGTAAACACTGGTGGAAAAAGCTAAACACAACTTCAACACAGTTGTCAGCGTTTACACACAGTGACTCAAAATTGTTCACACTTGTGATCAAACCAGAATGTACAGAATATACGCCAGTTCAGAGTGCACAGGTGGCACAGGTGTGTTGAATGTTGAAACAGCAATGGATAGAAACATTCTGAGAGGCAGAGGAAGAGTACATGCGAGAGGTGGTGGCTGAGGAGAAAGAGGACGTGTAAGAGGTGGTGGACGAGGAGGAAGAGGACGAGGAAGAGCAGGAACCAGAAAAGGGATTTTGGATGAAATTCGGGCAACTATCATAGACCATGTTGTTGTTCATGAAATGACAATGAGGGAAGCAGGACAAAGAGTCCAACCACATTTTTTTAGATTCTCTGTAGCCACCATAGTTAGGGCATCCAGAGAAGAGAACAGGTCATTTATTTTTTACTTTTTGGTAATTAAAAGGTTTACTGTATACATATGATTCAGTACATATCTGTCAATAGAAAGGGCACTGGTGCAAAATAGGAAGGGCAAAAAAAATTGTTTTGTATGTATAGAAGTAACGTCCATTAATATTTTTACGGTGTGCTGGTGCTGAATACAGACATTCAGTGCCTATTACTTGCAGCTAATAGCTAAGTTCTGATTACTGTATTACACCTTTGTGGGAGGCAGTTTCAAGAAATGGGTTTAAGCAATTGTGAAAAAAATATATACATGTGTATAGCGTACAGAATACGTGTGTCCATACAAAATATGCAAATTTGACATAACAGAACACAATCAATGACAATCATCTAGCAACGCCAAAGTCCAAAGGCTCAACGCTCCTCAACACACTACTAGACCCCCCCCCCCCCACCCCCACCCACCCACCCCCACCCACCCACCCCCCCGATCGCCTCCCGGCCAATCAGAACATTCTCCGTTACAAAGACACCGTCTCTTCTCGCTAATTGCCCCGTGTTACGATCAGCATGTGACCCAGCGACAGAGGTGAAGATACAGCACGCGAGAATGGAGCCACACCAAGTAAGTCCAGGATGTCATCTCAAATTACAGTGTAATTACCGCGGCCCCGCACCGTCACTGGGGGGACCCACATAATTCAATCGCCGGCCCCGCCATACTGTACCTCAGGAAGACGGTGGTGCGCTTATCGCAGCTGTCTCACCCTGGAAAACAACGGCTCGGTACAGGGTAATTAGGTAGGCGACACTGTGGGCCGGGGGAGGAGAGGAGAGCAGAGAGAGAGAGAGAGGGAGGGAGAAGTTAAATCCATAGCTTTTTAGTTCCGAGACATTCAATCATGAACCTGTAATGTTTCTGAGGGTCTTTGTGGGCGTTTGTTGTTTATTTGTTTGTATGGGGTCTGGTGCTGTGTTTCTCTCTGTGTGCCGTGTTTCTGTGTGTGTGTGTGTGTGTGTGTGTGTGTGTGTGTGTGTGTGTGTGTGTGTGTGTGTGTGTGTGTGTGTGTGTGTGTGTGTGTGTGTGTGTGTGTGTGTTTGTGTGATATAGATTCACAAACATCAGGGGACTTTTTTTCATGATCAAGACCTCTCAGAAGAGCTCCTGACTCAACCCTCCCCTGCTCCTCCCCCTCCCCTGCTCCTCCGTCTCCTCCTTTTGTTCTGCTTATAATTCTCCTCTTATGCCTCCCCCCCTCCCCCTCTTCTAACTCCTCTCCCTCTCCCTCTCCCTTTCATGGCTCCTCCTTTTCTAGCGTAGCAGAGAGGGCATCCTCCTCCCTCCTTACTCCTTGGGGAACGGGGGGGGGGGGGGGGGGTCTAGGAAAGTAACGCTTTGTGGTTTCCATCGACGGGGTTTGTGTTCTTTCTCTGCCTTGGCCGTGGCCAAAGTTCATACACACACCCACACAAACACACTGACACACACTCACAAACAAACGCCGAACATACACACATGCATGCAAGCACCCACACACACACACACATTCAAGCAACACACATACAGACACACTCACGCACACACAAAGGCAACAAATGATGTATAATACACAAACAGACAAACATAAATACAGTACACGTACACACACACACACACACACAGGCATGCAAGCAACATGACACACACCAACCACAAACCCAATTTGTCCCCTATTTTCAAGGGTCTGAATTCTTCCGAGGCGCTGCATGGCTAGATATTATGTGGCAGGGAAAATGTAAGGCTCCTCAATACCTTTTCCCTGGAAAAGAAAAGAAATTAGATTTACGGAACTGGGAACTTCATTTGGCCCGGCCTGGAGTATTTGATGTGGTGTTCCGTGCTAGAAAACCCCAATGTGTGTGTGCGTGTGTTTGCTGGTGTGTCTGTAGAGACGGCGGAGAGATGAAAATCCATACTGGAGGTGCTGATTCAGCAGACTCTCTCTTTCACCACTCTCCCTACGTCTCTTTCTTTCGTCTTTCTTCCCGCCCTGTCTTCTTATTGCTTTAGGAGAGAAGGCCTTTCAGAAACACTTTGGATTTCGTCAACACAGACAGCCGCATAGCCTGGCACACACCACTTTCTGCTCTTCTCTCTCTCTCTCTCTCTCTCTCTCTCTCTCTATCTCTCTCTCTCTCTCTCTCTCTCTCTTTCAACTCCTCTCTCTTCATCCCCCACTCTTATCTGTCTGTTATCTTTTACAGCTCTTCTCTGCTGAAAACTATTTTAAACTGTGTGGTTTCTCAAAGTGGAGCGGCAGCGAGGTGGGCTACAGGAGGTCAATAGACTGCTGTCAGTGTGAGAGAGAATGATTTAGAGGCTTGGACGCTATAACGTCATCCTGGCCTTAGCATGCCGTAGACGGGCAGGCCGGGTCAAAGGTGCCTCCCACCACAGAAGAAGAAGACAAGGTAGCCAAGATGAGGAGGCCTGCGGGGGCTGATGCTAGGGTCTTCTGCGATAGAGGGGTCTTCCAATTCATGGAGGTTGAGCGGGGGGGGGGGGGGGGGGGGGGGACACACGAAAGTACAACGGCTGACCCTTGACCCCCGCCGCCTTCACCCAGCCTGCTGCCCCACCACCGCTCTGTTTTTTACGTCGCTAAACAAATCGTTTTTCGTGTCGCTGTCAGCGCGTCCGATCCGACGCGCTCTCTCGCCTTTTCTCGGTGAAATATGAGGCATTCACCGACACATTTTGTACTCTGATATACTCTAACTCACACACATACCCGCCCACACACACACGCACGGTGTGCACGGTGTGCATGGTGACAGCGGAGAGGGCCAGGGGTGAGTGGAGGAATAGGATCTGCTACGGCACAAGATAAATGTGACACCCGCTCTCATCTTTACTGCTGACATAAACAGCCCATCCAGGATGTCCCACAGGGAACGCTGATCCCACGGATGGAATGGAAAGAGAGATAGATGGAGGGAGTGTGTGTTCGATGACAATAGCCCAATATGCACACATATGGAACAGCCTTTGAGCGTATAGACGGGGATGCAGGTGTGAGAGAAACTGTACGTGAGCCATCCGTCCTGAACTGAATACCCGGTGTTTACAGCTTTAGGGTAGTAACCCCCCCCCAACACACACACACAAACCCCGTCTCCCTTCCTATCCTCATAAACCATCATAATTTATTTATTTTAAAAACACGTTCCTGAGAAAACTATTTGGCTGCTCCAGGGACTTGACCGACCTTCCATTTGCCCGAGCAAAAGGAACTGCAGGTGCCTCTCCGGCCCATTCCTCCTGGCCCGGGAATGTCGATGGCGACCCGTCACCCAAGGGGAGCCGTTAAACCAGTGCACCTCCGCCAGGCTCCCGGCACACCACGTTTCACTCTGCGACCAAGCGCCTGGAGAGAGGGGGCCATAAATCTAGATAATTCCCGGTTTGCCTTGACCTCTGACCTGACGCTACAATTCACCGGGCCATCAGCCAAGTGGATGGAAGGAGAGGAGAACCAGGAGGAGAGGGGGAGAATAATAGGGAGCGAAAAGAAGAAAAAAAGAAAGAAGGGACTACCCATGGATGAGGAGATGATTCTGAAGTAACTGCGCTCGGGTGTGTGTGTGTGTGTGTGTGTGTGTGTGTGCTGGCTTGAAATATGTGTGTCTGTGTAAGAGTGTTCTAGCGTGAAGTGTTGTGTAAGTGTGTTGTGTGTGTGTGTGCGCGCGCGCGTGTGTGTGTGTTACGATTAGTCACTAGATAGAGGCCCTGGGCGCATCTCATCTAAATGGTCTCTCCCTATAAGCCATTCATCTTGTGCCCGGGCCATTTTCATTAGACCACAGAGCCCATCCACGAGCTGAGGCGGCACGGGAAATTAATAACCCGCCCATCTCTCTGCCTCACTGTCAAACCCACCTGTCCCTCTGCCCTCCTCCCCTACCTCCTATCTTCCCCCTTTTTTCCCTTCATTTAGCCCCCCTCTGTCTCTCTGGCTGTCTGTCTGCCTCACTCACTTTCTCCTTTTCTCCTTTCTCCATTCAGTCCTCCCCATTCCATATTGTAGGTATCTCCCCCCTTCTCGCTTTTCCCTGGCTGTCTCTCTTTTCACTTCTTTTCACTTCTTTTCTTTTCACTACCTCTAGCTCAGCCCCCTTACTCTCTCTCTCTCTCTCTCTCTCTCTCTCTCTCTCTCTCTCTCTCTCTCTCTCTCTCTCTCTCTCTCTCTCTCTCTCTCTCTCTCTCTCTCTCTCTCTCTCTCTCTCTCTCTCTCTCTCTCTCTCTCTCTCTCTCTCTCTCTCTCTCTCTCTCTCTCTCTCTCTCTCTCTCTCTCTCTCTCTCTCCTCTCTCTCTCTCTCTCTATCTCTCAACCCCCATCTCTCTCTCTCTATCGATCTATCTCTCAACCCCCCTCTCTCTCTCCCTCTCTCGCTCTCTCTCATGGTCTAGCATGTGTGTTTTTTTGGCCTCTGCATCCTTGGTATTGTGATGCAGTGGCCACCGTTATCACGTCTCCCCAGCGTCTCCAGCCTGCACTCAGACCGTATTTTTACGAGCAGTTAACGCACCTTTCCCAACAGTCTGGGTATACTGACACAAACAAGACAGACAGTTCACCGGTACCTTTCATTGTCATTTACTCACAATCCCACAGTCATGTAAAGCTCTGAGCAAACATTCCCACACTAGTAGGCAGGTGGAACCTAATCAGCGTAATGTAGACACGATGGGAGCTCCAAAACGCAGTGGTGAAGAAAACTGCTCTGCGTGGCAGTTTGAAACTGTTCGAATGGGCACAAATGTGAGGTTTGTGTTTGTTGTTGATTCTTTTTAGTCATTCTAAACAAATGCTAGGCAAGTTACTCAGGATTTGTAATTAGTTACTTTTTACTTATCACTCCTTTTAAAAGTAAAAATATGACTTGACTTATTACTTGGTATCAAAAGTAATTAGTTACATTACTCGATATATTACAATATTACTTTCGTTAGTCCATAACACCCCCCTCTATATACTATATATTACTCATTTGTAGACGTTAAGTGTACATTACTGTATATTACTGTTCATTATTTGTAAATACTATTCTCATCTTGTAAAGTGTTTATTTGGATAGTCAATCAGGAAGCTCCAGGGGAGGTGTTGTTAATTAATTGATGGTGCAGTAAAGAGGCAATTTCGGACACGACACCAAAATGTAGAGTTGAGAGAGAGACACACACTGCTGGACCTGTGCCGAACCCATAAAAAAAGTATAAATGTTGGAATACCTATAAAAGTCTATTTTTGTTTCTTGAAAGAAACTCAAAATCCAGTTTTTTGTTTGTTAGGTTTGTTTTGGGGACCCTCTGCAAATGTGTCAATAAATAACCCACTTATGCACAGCCACTACCAGCATGCTGCCTATATGTTCACCCCTTTGGAGCACTCGGGTACGATTCTCATACAGAGAGTCTCTCAGCCGTTAACCCCCTTCCCCTTTAATCCAATGCCCTCCTCTGTCTCTCCTCTTTTTCAGTTTCCCAAAGCAAACAACTTATCCTTAGCATTGAAATTCTCCTGGCACCCCTGATACAGCCCAACAGCCGTCAGCCAGAGGTAGATTGAGAAGGAGGCTGGGGCAGGGGGAAAAAGAGAGGGGAAAGATAAAAACAGAGAGAGGGAGAGGAAGATGAGAGGTGGTCCGAAAGAGGTAGAGAGGGTAGATCGAGCTGGACAAAGAAGAAGAGCAAGCTTAGGAGATAGGAGAGGGAGAGAGAGGAGGAGGTAGCTGCCAAAGAGATCCTGTGCTCGGATTGGACCCAGCCAAAACAGTAGGAGGTGGAAGAAGCCACCAGGTCTCCTAAAGAGGACCCTGGTGCCTGCTGCATAGGCAGGCGAGTCGACATTCCTAAATACCTGCTTAGAGGGGGAGGGAGTGCGAGGAAGGAAAGGTAGATGGGGAAGGAATGGGGGAGAAAAGAGGGTAGAGAAAAAACGAAGTGTCATTGCTCCGCAGGGGGGGAAACCAATGTTATTAAATACGTGCTCAGACAAGCTGACACTGTGGCGGGAGGGAGAGAGCGGAGGAAGGCAGGAGAGAAAGGAGAGAGGGGGAAGAGAAGAAGTGGAGAAAAGAGACGGTGAGTGAAAGGCAGGAGGCCCACAGCGGTCAAGGGGTGGGGAGGGGGAGCTTCAAATGGTCTCCTCCCTAACGGGTGCTGGCCAGCAGCGTGGGGAACACCGGGCGTCACTCCCGCTCGCTGCTGCTGAAACACAGCCGGTTACGACCGCCGCGGCCCCCCGTGGAGAGGGCTACAGCAGGTCAACGGTCCCCGACGTGCTGAACTGATGGAGAGGAGATCCAGTGAGATACTGGACGAAGAACACAGCATGGGTGCTGGTCAAGAAAGAGAGCCTTTTTGGCAGCTCGACAGCGCAGGGAGTGAAGGAGACGCTGTCGGCATGACGGCTCACAGACCACCTTTGGGAGAATCGACCACACCACAAATGGGAGGGCTCAATAAAGTTGATTCGGTCACTGTGAGCACTAGACAGTCCAACCCGCGTCCTATTGGAAGGCGGGAAGCAGCTGAACGAGCAGAAGGTTTTACAGAGGAGACACTGTGGCCGCTGCTGCCACCACTCACTTCAGGCACTCAGCGAGGAAACCAGTCAATGACAAACTACAAGCGTGGTTCCACACAATAACTGCATAAACAATAACTAATAATGAATCGACGGTTTAATGTTTCGTTCGGTCCCACGACAACGGCCTCTTTTGTCCGTAGCTAAGCAGGATTTGGTTTCCAATGGACGTTTCGTTCTCATGACATGCTGACAGGATGCAATACGATCCAGCTGGATCTTTAACGTGAAGCGAAAAATGTCTAGATTTACACTCACTACCGAGCCCTGCCTTCTGTGCCCCTCCGACCTCACAAGCCTTATTAGATCACAATAACCATGTTTACACAAATATTGGCTTTGAATAATTGCTTGATGTTTGTGGGGGGAACCCAAGCCCCCATCTTTTAGATGAACACCAACACATGGACCTCTCTGGACCCCCCGACTCCATCCACCAATCGTTGCCTCCCTCCATCCCTCGCTTCCTCCTTTTTCTTCACACCTCTTTCGATCATCCGACCTTAGTCTGTCAGCAACGTGTAGGTCATGGCTGGGAGCTTTGAAAGAGCACAACTGAGAGTGAAAGAGAGAGAAGTGACGAGAGAGAGAAAGACAGAGAAAGATGGGTGTCTTTCTTCTCTTTTTCCCTCTCCCTTTGTATTTCTGTTGCCCTCTCTCCCTCTCGTCTCTCTGGGAGCCCAGGATGTATGTGCCTGTGTGTGAGGGGACCTTTATTTCTGCCCTATCGTTTCCAATCAATATAACAGCAGCTTGTGACCCCCCCCAACACAGATAGACACACACACACACACACACACACACACACACACACACACACACACACACACACACACACACCTCGTGATGCAGCCCACTGAAGAACAGAGGGTAAGGATGAGGAGGAAGGGTGAAAATTGCTTGGAGGGCATCTTTTGGATTCAAAGGCACTGAAGAAACAGAGCCAGTGAGAGAATAAAGAGAGAGGCCAGACCTCTCCTCAGCCCAGCAAACCCCCCAGCTACAGTATCTATGGCTGCACGACCAGGTCACAGCTGGTCGAAGTGGCCCAAAAGGTTCTCTCTGTCATAGAAAGCCTGTCCATAACCAAGCAACCAGCCAGGTGCATTGGTGGCAGTCTCATGCATGCAAGCACGGTTGAAATCCAGAGTCGATGGACAGTTCACTCTGTCAGCTGGTTCTGGATCAGCTGTCTTCCACGCCAGGGTCCAGGTTAGAGCATGTGTATTACTGTAGCAGCAACATGGAAGACAATGTGGGAGTCCATCTCATCCTCTGTAGCTCACACTGAAGTGTTCATGTATTGGTTGGATTTGGTCAAAACTGCTTGAAGGTCATCGTGCAAAGTATGATTTGAAAGTAGGATTTGTTTTGATAGTTTGGGAAAAGTGTGGCTGTAGTCACTTCAGTCATTTCAGCTCTGCCTGAGAATAATCTGTGGTCCTCTTCCGTGTTCAGGACCAGGTCCTGTGGTTGTCGTAAATCAACCCCAATGTCTCCTGTATCACTGAGCAATTTTCATAGCGGCACACTGGATTACCTTCCCTAGAAAGTGGAAAAATTCAACTTTCCGCTGGGATTGCTTCCACGGGCCTTCATAGAAAGGTGTCGGAGAAAAAACGAGAAAGACAGAGAGAGAGAGAGAGAGAGAGAGATGGAAAGAAAAAGAAAGGGAGGGGTATGGAGGGGTACACAGGCAGGGAGTCACCTTAATGGAGTTATGTAAATGTGCCACAGCTCTATAATAATCTCCGGGATAGTCTCACTCCCCAGGACATGGGAGGGAACATCTGTGTGCCGGGGGACCCTCTGAGCCTGATGGCCTGATAGTACACATAGACGTTACTGGCCCACTTGCTTTCCCTGCATAGCCGTCACATTCATATTTATATATTTATATACAGTGGGGCCAAAAAGTATTTAGTCAGCCACTGATTGTGCAAGTTCTCCTACTTAGAAAGATGAGAGAGGTCTGTCATTTTCATCATAGGTACACTTCAACTATGAGAGACAAAAATGAGAAAAAAAATCCAGGAAATCACATTGTAGGATTTTTTAAGAATTTATTTGTAAATTATGGTGGAAAATAAGTATTTGGTCAATAACAAAAGTTCAACTCAATACTTTGTAACATAACCTTTGTTGGCAATGACAGAGGTCAAACGTTTCCTGTAAGTCTTCACCAGGTTTGCACACACCGTAGCTGGTATTTTGGCCCATTCCTCCATGCAGATCTCCTCTAGAGCAGTCATGTTTTGGGGCTGTTGCTGGGCAACACGGACTTTCAACTCCCTCCACAAATTTGCTATGGGGTTGAGGTCTGGAGACTGCCTAGGCCACTCCAGGACCTTGAAATGCTTTTTACGGAGCCACTCCTTCGTTGCCCGAGCAGTGTGTTTGGGATCATTGTCATGCTGACCCAGACCCAGACCCAGCCACGTTCCATCTTCAATGCTCTCACTGACGGAAGGAGGTTTTGGCTTAAAATCTCATGATACATAGCCCCGTTCATTCTTCCCTTAACACGGATCAGTCGTCCTGTCCCCTTTGCAGTAAAACAGCCCCAAAGCATGATGTTTCCACCCCCATGCTTCACAGTAGGTATGGTGTTCTTGGGATGCAACTCAGCATTCTTCTTCCTCCAAACACGACGAGTTGAGTTTTGACCAAAAAGTTCTATTTTGGTTTCATCTGACCACATGATATTCTCCCAATCCTCTTCTGGATCATCCATATGCTCTCTGGCAAACTTCAGACGGGCCTGGACATGTACTGGCTTAAGCAGGGGGACACGCCTGGCACTGCAGGATTTGAGTCCCTCTCGGCGTAGTGTGTTACTGATGGTAGCCTTTGTTACTTTGGTCCCAGCTCTCTGCAGGTCATTCATCAGGTCCCTCCGTGTAGTTCTGGGATTTTTGCTCACCGTTCTCATGATCATTTTGACCCCACGGGATGAGATCTTGCGTGGGGCCCCAGATCGAGGGAGATTATCAACGGTCTTGTATGTCTTCCATTTTCTTACAATTGCTCCCACAGTTGACCTATTCATACCAACCTGCTTGCCTATTGCAGATTCACTCTTCCCAGCCTGGTGCAGGGCTACAATTTTCTTCCTGGTGTCCTTCGACAGCTCTTTGGTCTTGGCCATGGTTGAGTTTGGAGTCTGACTGTTTGAGGCTGTGGACAGGTGTCTTTTATACAGATGACGAGGTCAAACAGGTTCCATTAATACAGGTAACGAGTGGAGGACAGAAGAGCTTCTTAAAGAAGAAGTTACAGGTCTGTGAGAGCCAGAAATCTTGCTTGTTTGTGGGTGACCAAATACTTATTTTCCACCATAATTTACAAATAAATTCTTTAAAAATCCTACAATGTGATTTCCTGGATTTATTTTTCTCATTTTTGTCTCTCATAGTTGAAGTGTACCTATGATGAAAATTACAGACCTCTCTCATCTTTCTAAGTAGGAGAACTTGCACAATCAGTGGCTGACTAAATACTTTTTGGCCCCACTGTATGTTGTTTTTTTGCACATCGTTTTGGTCACATAATGTTTTCATTTCCTGCCAACTCTATATGACTTTTCTGGGAAAAAGTGCCTGCCAAGAATTTACTGTACTGCTTTGTTCGGTTTCTGTAGGATGTTCAGTGAAGGAAAATATAATGTGTGTGTGTGTGTGTGTGTGTGTGTGTGTGTGTGTGTGTGTGTGCCGTACATGTACGTGTTTACATGTTTATTTTTATCTGAGGTTGTGGGAGTTTATTTACATGTTTATGCCCTGTTGCAGCATATGATCTTTTTTTTGTTTGCTGAACGTTGCTATTTAAGTTTGTGTACATGCTCATTTGAGTGGGCTCTAGTCGTGTGACATATTTGTTGATATGCTTTTACGATCATATATGGTTTTGTGTGTGTTCTAGTATTTCTGCATGGTGATTGTTTATGTGCTAATGTCTGTGTTTTCTTTTGAGTGTTTATGTGTAAGTGTGTGTATCTGTGTGTGTGTGTGTGTGTGTGTGTGTTTGCTAGTCTTGTATGCTGGACCGTTTTAGTTGAAGTTCCATGTCCTCTCCTTAGGTCCCCCAGTGTCCATGATGGACATGAGTACACACCTGTTTGTCTCTGTGTCGGCCTCCTGCTCCTGGTCTCTGTGTTTTCTAAATGCTCTCCTGTCAGTGACTCCATTAATAGACAAGTGTCCATGGGGGCCAGTTTGTTTGATACCAAGTACTTGTGTGTGTGTGTGTGTGTATGTGTGTGTGTATGTGTGTGTGTGTGTGTGTGTGTGTGTGTGTGTGTGTGTGTGTGTGTGTGTGTGTGTGTCGTCGCCCCCTGATGAGTCAGCCATCCTGCCCGCTCTCCTCTCCCATGTGGGTGACCCCTGGATGGATGAGAGATAGGGTGAGAGCCAGAGAGACAGTAAAAGCAGAGACAGACGGATGCAGACATACACCACACTCTGCTCCCTCCCTCCCTTCCTCCCTAACTCCCTCCCTCCCTCCCCCCCTCCCTCCCTCCATCCCCCCTGGTGAGTCACACACCCAGCATGGGCAGGCCTTTACCCAGAACCCCCTGCTGCTTGTTTAGAGTCACAGCCGACAGGGAGACGAGGGATCACAGGGAAACAAGGAGAATGTGTATGGAGGGAGAGGGAGAAAAGAGGAATGGCAGTGGGCAGAAAGAGATGGAGGGATGAATAGAAGAAGAAATACAGGGAAGTGGAGGGAGTAGGAGAAGGTGGGAGGAAGTGAAAGAGGGGATGGAAGAGAAAGGGAGGGAGGTAGGGAGGAAGGGCAAAATAGGGAGTGGGAGATGACAGAAGGACGAGTGGGAAAAATTGGCTTGCCGTTTACTAGATATACATGTGTTGCTCTTGTCAAAGTGTGTGCGTGTGTGTGTGTGTATGTGTGTGTGTGTGTGTGTGTGTGTGTGTGTGTGTGTGTGAAGGTGTTCCTGCAATGTAGTACAGACAGTTTACATACTGAAAACCAGGCAGCAGACAATCAACAGACTTTTGATAACGTTATCAAAAGTGCTAACAGAACAGTGTTTTAACACAGATGTGAAACTGGAAAAGAAAAGACCACAGGTTTACAGATGAACACACACACACACACACACACACACACACACACACACACACACACACGCACGCACACACACAGCCCACACTTGACTGCTCCAAATCCCATTATACCGTCTTTAAGGAGGCCTAATGGAAATTGATCAATGATTTAGATTGTTTGTGGGTTAATCCGATGAATCAGTGGCTGCTGATGAGGAGGTCTCCAGACGGCGGTCCCACGGGTCTCAGGTCTGTGCCCCACCGCCCCGACATGCCAGCCCTCCCCATCAGCTGGAGCATTATTAGCCGCTGTTAGCATCGGAATGATAAATACTCAGAGAGGCCGTGCGACCCGCCGGAATGGCCTTCTGGAGATTCCTCAAGGTGTTTGGAGAGTTTGGTGAATATTTGGAAAGATGTCAAAGGAGCACAAGGAGAACTAAAAAGTGACAATTAGACGGCACTAGAGTACGGACAGATGCATTGAGAGACAGAGACGTAAACACACAGACTGGGACAGGGTTACAATGGGAGTGTAGGAGTGTGTTTGGATGTACAGGAGGGCAGAACGAGAAGGGGCCGACCATGAGTAGTCCTCAACTGTAAGTGCTGGACTGCACTGTGTGTCAGACTAGATAGGAGAGAGAGAGAGAGAGAGAGAGAGAGAGAGAGAGAGAGAGAGAGAGAGAGAGAGAGAGAGAGAGAGAGAGAGAGAGAGAGAGTGGGAGAAACCTCCTCTTCACTAGAGATGGTCTAGCAAGGTGCCAAAGTATTCAGGCCAGTGTCCTGATGTAGCGGTGGAAAGATAGAATGCATGGAGCACTTGATGACATTCTGTTGGCGGGCCTATTTCCTCTCTCTTGCAGGTTGCAGACAGGAAAAACAAGATAGAAACCCACGAGAGTTGAGAAGCTGTAACTATAACAAGCTGACTGAACCTTTCCTACTTCCCATAAGCGATTTACTAGAACTCAAAACACAAATTGTTATTTTCTCACACTAGGGCACCATAGGGGTACAGAGATTCAAATTATTTTAATATCAATTCTGAATCACATGTTGCCGGTCAGAAAGTTACTGTTTGTTCATTCTAAATGCGCATTTATTTCCATGACATTTTCTGCAAAACTTTGTAAAACGCTCAATCCCCACCCAGCACATTGCAGGCAGGGAGAGTTGAGGCCAATAGGATGGCAGTGAACCCCCTAAACAGTGGCACCTCTAGTTTAAGGCTGCCTCCACTTAAAATAGTGGTGACTAAGGGCAAAACTTCCTCCCTCTCATATTGTGAAGTGACACACACACACGTCAAAAAGAATCCTCTAAGAGCCGCTGGATGACAGCCTAAGTGCATGATGGTATTATTTACCTTCTCCATAAACACCCCATGGACGATGTGTGTGTGTGTGTGTGTGTGTGTGTGTGTGTGTGTGTGTGTGTGTGTGTGTGTGTGTGTGTGTAAGGGGGGTTGTTCTCCTCTGACAGTAAATGTGTTTTCCCAAAGCTATCGTCTCCTCTGGAATAATAGTTCTTTATGGGGTAAGTTCCAGCACTGAGAAGATTCCCCCTGACAACTCCTCTCACTTACCCCCGCCAAGTGCCACTCGAAGCCGGGGCCCACGCTTCCACGGCTTGGCACTCCACAGTGAGGAGGGCAGGGATGTGGGGGGTGTGTGTGTGTGTGGGGGGAGGGGGGGCAGGGGGCAGAGAGGTAATGAACAACCCGTTGTGCTTACTTCATAAACTTGTCAAGGCCCCTCTTTCTCATTTCAGTTCCCCAACAAACTGCATTTTCTCTCCCCACCCACCTCCCTCTCCTCCTCCTCCTCCTCCTCCTCCTCTCATCATCCTCCTCCTCCTCCTCTCCTCCTCCTCCTCCTCCCCCTCTCCTCCTCCTCCTCCTCTTCTCCTCCTCCTCGGTCACCCAATGCCACTCTATTGCGTCTAACTTAATAATAATTCAAAAGAAAACTGTGGGCCGGCCCGAAAAGTGCTGGGGTATTAAAAATGGCCGCCCGATAAAATATGGATGAATCTGCTTGGGTGCTCCAGGTGTGTCAAGTGTCATTTAATATGAGGAGGTGTTTTTTGTGTGCACGTGTGTGGTCTGATTGCATGCGGTGTCTGTGTTGGGTGCACGCCTGCATGTGAGTGTGAGTGTGAGTGTGTGTGTGTGTGTGTGTGTGTGTGTGTGTGTGTGTATGGGAAAGAGAAGCAGATTACTGCAGTGCGTACAGACAGAAAGGTTGCCCGCTGACCCCTGTGCAGGCAGCCACTGTGCTGACGCAGCGGGCTTTAGCGGCACACTGCTCCACAGCGGGGTATGTGGGGGGGGGGTTGGTCAGAGAGCAGGTCGGATCCATCCCGTCTCTACACCCATCAAAGGGCCCCCACCCATCCTCCTCTGTCAAACTCCCAGCTGTCAGGTGTGGGGAAGGCTGTATGTGTGTGCGTTGTGTGTGTGGGTGTTTGAGAGAGAGAGAGATCGCGTGAGGTGTGTGTGTGTGTGTGTGTGTGTGTGTGTGTGTGTGTGTGTGTGTGTGTGTGTGTGTGTCGCTAGCTAGAACTACAGGTAAGGATATGGGCCTCCTAGATTCTTGGAGCCATCTAGCAGAACGACTGCACAGCTTCCGTCCACAGCTCCCTCATCACCTCTCTCTTTCTCTTGCTCCAACCTTCACTTTCCCTGTCTCTCTCTCTTAATCATTAACTCCATCTCATCCCCCCTTCCTTCTCCTTCCTCGTTCCATAGCGCTACCCGTCCCCCAGATCCCTCCTTGCTCTGTTGGCTCCTCATCCCTCCTTCCTCTTTCTTTCTTTCATCACTGTAAAAGTGTACATCTGAGTACACCTCTGAGCGTGTGCATTGCCGTTGGAGAGTGTGCCTGACTTGTTTCACAGTGTGAAAAGTGTGTGTTTATGTGTGGTAAAGAGTGTCAGGCTGTGCAGAGTGTGTGAGTGTTTCGTCTCGGTGTTGCTCAGAGAACTACCTTGGCTGTCCTCCAAAGATGCTGAGTCGGTAGGAAATGAACTTAGCAATTTCCTCACTCCTCCTTCGAGTCAAACACTTCTTGGAAGGGGAGTTGACTTCACATGGAAATCATGCTTTGAAAGTATAGACTCCACTTTGAAACTATACCCCGCACTCCCTTTTCGAAATGTCTCTAACAAAGTCCAAATGATAAATATTGAAAAACATTTTTTGCAACGTTGAAATTCTCTTCCCTGAAATGAGCCTCGCGGGGCATTCTGGGATGAAGTCTAAGTTAATGGGGTGTCAAGCATCTCCTCTTTCAAATTTCACGTGCACACACACTCAAACAAACACACACACACACACACACACACACACACACACACACACACACACACACTCTCTGTAGAGAAGGCTCTAGGTTCGCTGGTCAGCGACTGAGGCGTGACAATGGTGACCCTGTGAAGACCGCTGCCCCGCCCACAGGAAGTCAGGCTTGGTTCCATTTCCTCTCCAGGTGGTGATGACCTTTAACCCCCCCCCCCCCCATCTAGGTAACCCCAGTCTGCAACTGACATTACACACACACACACACACTCACACGCATACACAACATGTGGCGAAAACGTTGGCCTGCACAGAGAGGATTCATAAAAATTGCTCCCACTGTTAGCAAGCCAATGCAAAAGATTAACACGTTTTCAAAAAATGTTGGTTGTGTGTGTGTGTGTGTGTGTAGGTGTGTGTGTGTAGGTGCGAGAGAGGGAGGTCCCTCTGCCTCGGCTGCGGCTGGTGGAAGTGGATGACACGTTAAGGATGTGTTAATTTCCCCCTCTAAATTTCCTTATCATGTCCGCTTGGCCACTCATTATTAGCCTGTTTTAATTAGCCATTAGTGAACACGTTCTCCATGTCAGAGATATGAGCCTGTGCGTGTGTGTGTGTGTGTGTGTGTGTGTGTGTGTGTCGAGGGGTGGGGGGCAGGAAAGGGAGTACGGGGGTGTGGCTGTGCAGGCAGCCAACAAAGAGTTGTGTGCCTGGGGAGTGTGTGTGTGTGTGTGTGTGTGTGTGTGTGTGTATGACCAGGGACTTGGAGTGAAGGGGGATGGTGTTTGGCTCAACTCCTCATTAGAAACTGCTCTCACTGCTGAGCCCTTATCATTGTAGTGCTAGACAATGCTACCCCCCCCCCCCCCCTCTCTCTGAACACAAACACCTACAGACATGCACACTCACACACACACAGAGACACGCGGCCATGCTGGTCCCAGTGGCTGAAGACAGATAGGGGATTAGGCCTAATTAGCATGTAGCATCATAAACAATAGGAGAACATCCAAGCGGTGTGCAGGTCACCGAGAGTAGCGGCCCGCCGTACTTCATTAGCTTTGTTTATGGAGTGACACCGATCGGCCGGACCGTTACTGGAGACACACACACACACACACACACACACACACACACACACACACACACACACCGAGGCAGAAGGCACACGCACGTACGATAGCACAGACACATACGACTGCAGACAAACACAAGCAAGCCCGCTCGCTTACACACACGCACGCATGCACACACGCATGCACACGCACGCACGCACCTACACAGACACACACCCACACACTTACACAGACAAGAGCAGGGAGAGCAGTCGGCTCCATACACTAGACACAACACACATAATTCCCTATTATTTACCTATTTGCAAGTGTGTAATGTGTGCAAGTGTGTAAATACACTCACAGACACATTCACGCACACGCAAAATGACACGCCTACAATTCTCCAACAGGGCACATCCGGGGGAATAAAAGGCAATTGATCACTTTCAGATAGACCTAAAAAAAAAAAAAAAAAAGAGTTTTGAGATGATATGATTTGCTAAATCTCCCCTAAATGGCATGTCCCTTGAAGTGTGTAACGCTGTCTTCAGAGCTACCATCCCCTCCATAGGAACGGCCGTGGAGGTCACTCCAACCGGGGCCCAATGGAAGTGATTAAGAGCCTGCCAATCCTCGGCTCGCTCCCAGTCAGCAGAAACTAAAAAAGGCGGACAGATCAGAAGAATCCTTCAAAGGATATACACTTCCTTCTTCACTTGGAAGGAGGACGGAGAACAGGTCAATATCGCCCGCTGTTTGACCGTTCACAGGATGTACACCCAATGCACGGCAATGTAGGCCATGTTGACAATCATTTGAGTGTGTGTGTGTGTGTGTGTGTGTGTGTGTGTGTGTGTGTGTGTTTGGATAACCCAAACTGGCAGGGCTTGCGGTGTGCCTCCACTCCAGACGTGGCACCACAGCCTCCACCTGTAGTGGTCACGTCCTCACCTCGCCAAAGCCACACCACCGCCCTCTGGACGGGGACAACTCACAGACAAACCAGAGGCTGTGGTCCTCTCTCTCGCTCTCGGGCAGTGTTCTGAAAGACGTGCCTCTGACCGCGTGTCGTAAGCCTCAACGGAACCCCTCTTTGGCTGACCGATTGATAGCCCAAAGGCCAGTGGACCCCAGTGTCCCCCCCTGTTCTCTGAGCATTTCTCAGGATTAGCAGCTCCATGTGCATCTGGCCACCCACCCGGTCAGTCACTTAGCAGCCTGTTGTAGGAGCTCCAGAGAATGGGATCAGATAGCAGGATCATCCCCACCACCCCATCAAAGGACTGTGCTGCTTTCAGCGAGACCCCTTTTACCAAGCACACAGCTTAGTGGTGACAGTTAGTTTGACGAGGCTAGCAAATGCACATCCACTCACTCACACACACCGACAGGGAGCAGGGAGGCGCGCGTACATACACGAGGTTGTGGAGGCACGCACACACAGGCGCATGCACGAGACACCAACACACAAGCACCAGTGCTTGTCACCATGGCTACAGCATAACCCCCCCCCCCCGGCTTCTCTGTCTTGTTTGTCTCACAGTAAATCTAAATGGGGCAGAGCAGTTAACCCCCGCCGCCACCTTTTGCCCCTTCAGCTCCGAAGTCTCCACATGAGCTTTCCCCCTGCCAAACAAGAGAGAGAATTACAATCAGGAGAAGAAGAGGGATGAGGAGGGGACTATTGAGCGTGTTGGGACACAACTAAGGCCAGGTCACAGGGAAGGTCAACCGTTTCAACGCTCGCTAAAACTAAAACACGGAAAACTAATTTGGTGGCTTGTGTCGTAGTATCTTCTTTTTCCTTTTACTGTTTCGCATGTCAATAACGAGAAGTGTGTTATTACCAAGTCCAGACCCTTTAAAGTGAACTAATATACTAGTGTGTGTGTGTGTGAGAGAGAGAGAGAGGAGGGTGATGAGGGGGGTTTGTAGAAACCTCCAATCTGTTTACTACTTTGATTGGAATTACACAATCAATTACCACCCCCCGCTGGGGCCCAAATGAGAAGGGCCTGAAAAGACAGGGGGATTGGTTAAATGTTATTGTTGGGAGGCCATTATCCAACAATCGAGGTGGTTAATGCAAGAAAATGACATTCATTAAAAGGCTCGACGGGAGTTTCCCACAAGGCCACGCTGCAGCTGACCCCCATTCAGTGGGCGCCTTTGTGCCCCCACGCCCGCCGCGGGGAGGGAAGATCATGTCAGCGCCGCAGAATGCTCCTCTATTGTCAGAGCGCAGGCGGGAGCAGGAGAGGCAGCAGCTAGACTCTGTGTGTGTGTGTGTGTGTGTGTGTGTGTGTGTGATACACAGGCAGAAAGACGGAGAAAGAGGGAGAGAGAGTGTGTCCGTGTGAGCGCATATGCATTTAAGAGTGTGTGCATGCGTGTGTGTAAAGGAAAGAGAGAGAGAGAGAGAGAGAGAGAGAGAGAGAGAGAGAGAGAGAGAGAGAGAGAGAGAGAAGAGAAAAAGAAACTGCGCGTGTGAGCGTGAATATATTTGTGGGTGTGTGTGTTTGTGTGTGACAGAAAGGGATTTTGAGTGTGTGGGAGAGGGTGGAGAGATCGAGAGAATAGGGATAATTACGTCATTTCGTCAGATGGAGGTGTAGCTGGAGAAATGGAGGCCCCACACAAATGGAGGCACCTATAATTCCACGGTTACGAGCCGTCTCCCTCTGCAGCGCCCGCTGGCAGACACGTCCTCCCTCTGTGTAATGCATACCATAATAACCTTCGAGGTGACAGCTCCTGGTTACTCCTGTGAACATGCATTTCACTGACCTGTGCTGAAAGCAGTATTTTATTACGCCAACTATGTAATAACCCCGCAATGGTGCTCATTATGTGACTTGTGTTAACGCAGGACTCTGCTAACCATAATTGTGTCAGGAAAATAAACAAGTAAATGTATATCGATCATAAAAATAAACACCTATCCCTCTCCCAGGGCAGTGTCAAAACCATCAAAATGAGTTACGAGCTGGCAGACTTTAGCCAAAACAAAGTGTTTATTTTATTCTCTTTATGGAGGCATCTATATAAGGTACATGTTCACCAGGGTGTGGAATGTGTGAGTGTATGTGTGTTCACTCTTCCTCTGAGCAAGAGTGCCATGCCTGGTTCATTAAAAGACGAAAATGACCGTTTTTGGTAAAAGTATCAATGGCCTTCCTAGACAATGATGATTAATATCCAATGTCCTTTGGTCTTTCTGTTGTTTAATGTCTAGATGAGCGTATAATCATGTATCTTTGTCTAGCGTCCACATTATATGTCATGTTTTTACATAAAATCTTACTGTAGGTAATATTTTCAGCGTGTAGTGTAAGCACCTTTGTTACTGCTACACCAGCAATTATTTTCTGTTGACTGGGGTCACCTGCTCACAGGTGTGTGGAAGACACACTGGTTAAACATTGATGCACACACACATACCTAGACACACACACACACACACACACACACACACACACACACACACACACACACACACGTCTAGAGGTATTGTTTCCACTGGAACTGACAGCCTAGGAGGCAAGCATACAGCCATCACTGATGATTTACTACTCATGAAAATAAGAGGGCGGAGATGGATGCAAAAAAGCCAGATGCGGGAAAGGCGGCCTCCTTTCTGCAGCCAAAGCCAGCAAACGTCACTCTGACCACCAGCCCCCGCAACCCCCCCCCAAAAAACACACACACACACACACACACACACACACACACACACACATAACAGACTCGTGCTAGCATTTAAGCTCATTAGAGCTTGGGGAGCAGAGCCTTTCAGTCTGCCGCTGAGGTTTTACTCTGTTCATCCTCCTAGCCAGGTCTGGGGGTCTCTACCCTATTGAGCCAACAGATTGACCTTCCTCAAGATGGCCGCCGCTACACAGCCTGACCTTTGACTCCGACACCATCTGTTGACTGCAGTGAGAGAAGGCATTGATGAAACAGAGACGGAGAACAAAACAAAACGTTTCTTGTTGTATTTCACAGCGTTTCTCTTCTGACAGCACTTTGTCTTTAGGAAAGGGTCATGGGAATCTGACTGTGAAATATCTTAATGAATTCCCTGTAATTAACTAAAATCTTTTTTTTTAACTGTTACACATACATATACATGACGTTTGCAACAAAAGTGGAAGGACATCGTGTCTTTGCAGATATTCATCTTAATATTCCGTCTATTTATATATCGTTTTTTAGTTTCACGTTGATATTTATAGAATTGAGCTCCTGGTGGAGTCAACACTCTGCCTGCTCGGTATCCAAACAGACTTTTTCATAGAAGGGAGGGAGAAGATGAACACGTAGACCTGCGATGACGTTGAGCAGGTTTTGCCGTAGGTAACTCACCCTGAGATGTCACCAGCACAAACGTGTGAGTGGGTGTGCGAGCGCACACCTGTCTCGTCTTTCTTCCACTTCCTACTTGCGTGTGCTTGAAAGAGTGCGAGAGTATTCCCCCATCGTGCGTGTGTGTGTGTGTGTGGTACTGTGAGCGTCTGTGTGTGTGTGTGAGCGAGTGTATTCGCCCACGACTGTGTGTGTGTGTGTGTGAGAGAGAGAAGGAGTGGTGTCGCTAAGCCCCTGATTGAGAAACAAGCCACTGTAGCACCATGCCACAGTGTTCTCAGAGCAGCTGTCTAGGCCAGCATGGGGCCCCACTCTTCTGGGGAGGCCTCTCATCATCTCTCTCTCTCTCTCTCGCTCTCTCTCTTCATCTCTATCTCCCCCTCTCTAACTCTCTACCACTTTTCATGTCTTTATATGGATTGCGCCTGTCTTTGTCCCTCTCCTTTACACTCCATCTCTTTCTGGTATTCAATGTTTTGTACATTTTATGTCTGGGTTTAAAAACATTCTGTCAGTTTATTGGAGCCATATTTAACATTTTGGAAGCAACAAATATATATATATATATATATATATATATATAAAATGTTCTCTCCATCTACGTTTCTCTCTCAAATCTTTCGGCTTCCCATTGCCTCTCCAGGTTCCCCACTTATCCTATTTCTCTCGTAGCTATTTTTCCTTCTTCCCCCGATCTCTCCGGTCTTAGTGTGAGGTTTTGTCTTTCGTCTAATGGGAGTCAGCATGAGGTCACAAGGAACACTGCGACAGCGATAGAATACACACACACACACACACACACACACACACACACACACACACACACACACACACACACACATCATATCCTGTCTATACATACTATGATGCACACATACGTATTGGAGGCACACAAAGACAGGCGCATGCACACACACAGGATCAGGCGTCTGTTCTCATTCCTTCCATTCAGTAAAACAGAGCTGGAGGAGCTCAACATGCCGAGTGTTCTACCTCAGGGCACACATCAGCTCTGTCCTGCAGCACTAGTCCATGCTGTGGTGGATTTAGATCCGTCCAGGAAATGGACAGGACATGAAGAGCCAATCAGGTGGAACTTACGTTGAGACCAAGCCCACTGATTGGTGGATGTGGGCAGATGCACATGTGTCTTTCTGATGAAGTGATTGGATGTACTAAGTATCAATATTGGCAGGTACTCTCACAAACAAAGAGCAATACTTACGTTATACTAGATTGACAACATGGGGAGAAAGTTGAAGCCAAAAAGCGTCCAACAAAAGGCCTCTCATGTCCAATCAACAAATGGTTTCAAGGTGTTTGCTGCAACAGAACCATTAATATGTCTGCCTATTAACCGTGGGAAATGTGTTTTTAAAAGTCTATCGCAACAAGTGGCATATTATATGGTCCCTTATCTAACGAGTGGGACCCCGTCAGACCGTACCATGGTAAGAGTAAAGAGACAGGGCCGTGATCCGAGGTCCGTGTTAAAGAGCTGGATCAACTCCAGGCTCAGGAACCTTGCACCAGGCCCAGAGTCTCCGCCGAGGCCCCTGTCACATCCGGAGCTACACCAGGCAGCCCGCTAGCTCAGTACAACACAGACAGAGAGGGGAGAGAGAGAGAGAGAGAGAGAGAGAGAGAGAGAGAGAGAGAGAGAGAGAGAGAGAGAGAGAGAGAGAGAGAGAGAGAGAGAGAGGAGGAGGGGGGTCCCAGTGAGGGGGGGAGGGGGGGTCCCAGTGAGTCTGATCGCTTTCATTATCTGCCGCTTCCCTCCCCATAGATCATCATTACCAGCCACATTAGAAAATACTTTGATTAAAGTCCTCTAATCCATAGGCGGCAGTCTGTACGCGCCTGTCTAATCTCCATCCACTAAATACCAGCGAGACAATGGGCAACAAATGACAACTTATGCGCCAGGGAGAGAGGGAAAGAAAGGAGGAGGAAAACAAAGAGAGCGAGGGAAAAAAGAGGGGCGGAGAGAAAGGGGAGATTTAGTGTCAAAGCTGTGTTTTGGTGTGTGTGTGTGTGTGTGTGTGTGTGTGTGTGTGTTTGTTTGTTTGTGTATGTGTGTGTGTATGTGTGTGTGTGTGTGTGAGCGAGAGAGAGAGAGAGATGCTGCCAGGATATGGCGGGTGCTTTTCATACACAATGGAATGACAATGAGAAGGAGAATAATAGAGATTGGCAATAAAAGAGGGATGTTCAGAGGACTGAGAGAATGACGGGTGGTGTAGAACGAAAGACTGAAGGAGTGAACGAGAGAGGAAAGAGGCAAATAAAAAGAAAGAAAAACTGAGACAAAGACGGAAACAATGAAAGAAAGCAGAGAGATACATAGAGAGAAAAAGAGAGGGGGAGAGAGATGTGATTGACTGGTCTCTCCAACCGTCAGATAAGTTGTGGCACATGGGAAAGGGGATCTTTATCAGCACAGCCACAAACAGACAGCGGAGAGAGAGAAGAGAGCACACACACATTAGATAAAAGAGAGGGAGAGCCCAAAAGAAAGAGTTGTAGAGAAAGATGACATCGGGACGGAAGAGAAAAAGAGACGGATGGGAAAGAGAGAAAGAGCGAGAGAAAAAACTCCAAACGATGAAGTGCAGGAGAAACAGAGGCATAGGGACATGGAGGGAGAACTACTCATCGACTGGACCAATCAGCGAGGGGAGGTTACACCAGGGCTGTCGGAAATCACTATAATGATGACACCATGTGTTTGAGCTCACAAAACATGTGCCTTCTCTGCATCGGGTGTGCCCGCGTAGTGGGGTGTGTGGGCTTAGTGCAGTGGTGTGTGTGTGTGTGTGTGTGTGTGTGTGTGTGCTTAGTGCAGTGGTGTGTGTGTGTGTGTGTGTGTGTGTGTGTGTGTGCGCGCGCGCGCGCGTGCGTGTGAGCGTGCTCGGTGCTGTTGGCAATCACCATAATGACAACTTGGGGTGACATGCTAGTTTGGGCACTCAGAGGAAACCGTTCAGGCGCTGGCGGAGGCGGCGGCGGGCTGAGGGAGCCGGGCAGACGGGCCACTCCACACGGTAACCACCGGTCCGTGGGAGACCCAGAGAGGAGGGAAACGGGGTGGGGGTGGGGGGGGGGGCCTCTGCCTGGTTGTCTGGCTCCACACGCCTGGGAGAAAAGCTCTGTTGGCGGCCACGTTAGGCATCCGTTCTTTGCCGCTCGGGATCCATTTTGGCCACGCGTTGTTGGAGGTTCCCCGTGAGGGTGGTCAGGGTGAGGGGTCGAGCTGTGCGAAAGGTGCTACCTCTCCTTAGATGGAGCAGGCTGTCGGAGTTGTCCTGGCCCACCCTACATCACCAGACATACTATCCCTATCCTCTGTTCAGATCCTCTGCTGATCACCCCACAGGAGTCGTTGCACTCTGGTTCAACCAGCTTGGTTCGATCCCCCCAACCAGGAAGTATGCGAGGATGTTTGTCACAGCTCCCACCTTGGTGGGATTGGTTGAACTGCCAGGACGGCCAATGAGGACAATCCGTCCAGGTCATCAGTATCTCCTCTCAGTCCTCCTCGGTTCCTCTATGTCGCGGTTGCCTCTCAATTTCTCGTTTTTCCATACACCTCTCTATCTCTGCCACTTTATCCCTCTCTTTCCAGGCAAGCATGTCTACATTGTTATCCGTTCCCCCTCTCCGTGACGACAAAGTGGACATGGTCTCACGGTCTCTAAGGTTATGGTCAACATGGCCGGGGGTGGATGATGATGGGGGCTGGAACAGGAACACAGGTAGGGTTGATACGGCTCAGAGCGACACCCTTCACACACGTCACACTTCCGTAGCTAGGCAGGATCATTGGTCAGCTGATTTGAAAAAATCAAAGCTGCCGGTGAACTAGAGCTTGGTGTGTGTGTGTGTGTGTGCGTGCGTGCGTGCATGCGTGTGTGTGGGCAGCATGCTAGGGTCAGGTTGACAGGGAGAGTGAGTCATTTTCACAAATAAACGCATGCTCGCTGACTGAAAGTATCACGGGTAGGAGGACACAGGCACAGAAGAACACCAGAACGCCTCTACAGCACCGACACACACAAACACAGTTTTCAGGTTACTTCATACACACACACACACACACACACACACACACACACACACACACACACACACACAAAAACACATGATGTCCATAATACAGCCCTGACGTTGTTCTAGAGACTTAGATTTGCAATATTTAATGATCTTCATTATAGGACATAACAGGCTGTGATAGCATCCTCCGTACTGGCGTGGAAACTGTGACACATGTTGACATCTCGGCCCTCTGCTCCTTCCAAATGACACTCTCGCTAGCCGCTTTACCTCGAGCCAGCCCCCCTTCCTCCGTGCTTTGCATGTACTTGGAGAAAGTCACCGTCTCCCAGCAGGAAGTGGACGATGGACCCCTGCAGTGACAGCTCTGTGTTTGTGTACAGGAGCCATTTTGCCGCTCTCTCTTTGCCTCTGCAATCATGAAAATGATGGCTATCACGCAGTGGTGTCCGGCAACCGTGCTCTGCCAGCCACCCGCACCGTTGTACCGGTCCGCCTGCCATTTGCATAATAACGGCTCATCATTCAAAACTGCCCTTTGTTGGCTTCGGCGACACTGAAGATGTCACCCCATCAAGCATGGGGTGGTTGCCGCGGGCACCGGCGTAAACAAGAGCGACGAGAGGCGGCGCCTAATTGTTGACTGCAGTGTTGCTGCGCTGGCCGTTTGGAGGAAAGGAGAGAGGAGGAGGAAAGAGGGATGGAAAGTGGAGGACAGAAGGGGAGAGGCAAAGAGACGGGCGGATAGAGGGAATAAACAAAGCTACGAAAATAAATGCATTCCAAAAAAAATGAAGAGAGGAAGAGACGGAGAGAAACGAGAGAGAGAGGGGTGCCGCAGGGTTGACTCTAAGAGCTGCAATCTTCCTGGTCAGCTTTGAAGAGACCCACTCTACCCACTAGCCCCGAACGCTGACTCTAGTTGCGGACAAGGTACAGGGAGAAGGTTAAGCACTGAGGGAAGTTGTCAATGTCGTGATCACAGGAATCCCGATCACGCTGTGCAGGTTCACCTGTTTGTCACTCTGGAGTCCTCTGCTGTGACTCTTTCATTGGAAGAGAGGCAGTAAGGAACTTCACAGCAACGCCCTCGATGCTGTGACAACCCTGTCTCCCTCTGTGCAGGGATGTGAGTACACCGGCAGACACACACACACACACACACACACACACACAATCAGACACGCATTTCTACTAACACACACACACACACACAGACACACACGCACACAATCAGACATGCATATCTACTAACACACACAGACACAGATATATTCATCCCTCAACTTTTGAATCCAATGTACGTTTCTCCACATGGGAACCTTAGTTTCCTCGCCTGTGAGGTCTCCAGATCAGTCTTGCACACAAACACACACACACACACACACACACACACACACACACACACACACACACACACACACACACACACACACACACACACACACACACACACACCAAACAGACACACACAATCCAGTTACTACCTTTGTCTTCAACGTCAAAGAGCCTGCAACAAGCTGGTCTGCTTACCCTTCCTTGGCGGGGGCTCATTACGAAAAACATTCAAATGATGCGAGCGTGGAGAGGCAAGGCCAATTAACCATGCCACAGTACCACGGGTGCCATGTGCCAAACTGTGCCAAGCTGGCCATCAGCGCTGGAACCAATGCACACACACACCCCCACACACACACACACATACACATCTTTTATACACACAGACACACGCACAGACAATAACAGGTATTGTACACACATTCACAAACATAAAACCCCCTCTCTTACTCGGGCACATTCACAACCCATCAATAGACACACACACACACATACACCACCACCCCACTGCCATTTAACACGGCTGCCACTAACGACTACTCAATTACAGGAGAATCAGGGCTCCACTGTGAGGTCCGTGAAGGAGGGAGAAGGGGACTGAGTGGGCTCCGATAGGTTCCGCTGTTGGGCTTACCACCATCTCTGACACAGCGATGGCAGCTGGACGGGGAACGTCGAGGGCAGCAGCTCAGACAGAACAGGAAAAGAAAACGGATATGAGATTGGAAAAACACCCACCGGAGTGGCAGGACAATGGCACCCGAGTCTGCGGGTAGCGGTCCAGCTGAGATGTTGGGCTGGGAGTGCTAATTATCCTCTGTGGCAGACGGGCAGCGAGGTGGCAGGAGGACGTCATGGACTCCCTCTTGACTTGATTGGATTGAGCGGCGCACAGCGGGGGCTGGCGCTAGATCACTGGGGTTTGGATGTCCTCAAACTGAGAATCAAAGGGGGATTTCTTGAAGGCTGTCGCTTAATGAACCGTGGAATTCATCGAGCGCTTGGTGGACGCGCTACATTGTGACATCCTGACACGTCAAAACAGACGTTGCTGCGATGACTTGTGACGCTCCCATTCATCCCTGTAAAGTTATTTATTTTATATTTGGAAATTAATTCCTCATGTAATCTCTACAGCTCTATTAATAACTATTATAAAACACGCCCCAGTCATGCATTAATTGTGGATTACTAATTGGTGTAAAATTTAAATGCATGTTGTAAAATCATATCGAGTGTCTCGCACTATGCTGAGGTGGCAAGCCATCACTGCTCTAATTAGTTTGCAATTATGTTTAATACGTTCTAGTTTGAGTGGTGGGGCCAGGCCTTCTTACTATGTGGTCCTGTGTCAGGAGAGCCACGTAGAAGAATATGACAACCAGGAGAGAGAGAGGGGAGGGTGGTGCAGCATGAGAGATGTGATGACCCAGGTGCCCAAGGTGGAAGAATCACGGTGTGGGAAAAGGTGTTAATGTGGGAGGTGACCAGAAGTTGGTCCGCAGGGAGCTAGCGGAGGGCCAGGCGCTTAGCAGTCCCCCCCCCCCACACCATGCAGAGAGACACTGTGACACTTTGAGAGGCCACTGAGAGACACCGTAACACACACTGAACCAGCCAAACACACCCCAACCGCTGCAGTCGTCTCCATCCGAGGTGACTGCAGCATGTTCCAACTGTCATGGGGTGTTCTTGGCTAAGGCCCCTCTGCCCATACGGACCCTGTGTGTGTGTGTGTGTGTGTGTGTGTGTGTGTGTGTGTGTGTGTGTGTGTGTGTGTGTGTGTGTGTGTGTGTGTGTTTGGACGGCCGCCCGCCCCCCCCTCCACGTTAATAAGAGTAATCAGAGCCCCCATGCCGGCTCCAGGCCTATGGAGCGCAGCAGCAACGTGCCAACTAGACTCTGCCCACCACCTCAGACTGTTTAGTCAACAGCACGCCTGGGACACACACACACACACACACTCACACACACACACACACACACACACACGTGCACAGGCTAACGCAATTTCAGAGTATATACAGTACAGGACACATATGAGTATGTAAATACAGTTCACAAACACATACAAACACACACACACACACACACACACACACACACACACACACACACACACACACACACACACACACACACACACACACACACAAACCGAGTATTGATAGAGCCCCCTTTTTCCCCTTGGATAAATAAATGGCAAGATAAATCTCAATAATTAGCGCGAATCACCCGCGCACACACCAACCCACAGCCTGGTTAACGAGAGGGAAACGCGGTCAATACAGTCGAATTGATCCAACGACAGCTTGCAATCAATAGTGTTCCTCCTGGCCTTGAAGGCTCACTTGCTCTGTCACGGATACACACGAGCACACGCGCCCATCAAGCTCTGAAGTACGGCCGCCCCAAGCACGTTGCGGCCTTTCAGTTTTCACAAGTGTTCCCAACATCCAGGCGCTTCGTTTCATTGGGAATATGCTTAGAACGCGTTGGATAGTTGGCTATAGCGGCGAGCGAAATCATTTTCTTTTAATTAACTCATTGTTATTTTGGAAATTAATATGTGGTATGTTTCTGCATCTGGAGCAATCTCCCCTGACAGATTTTTGGGTCCAAAAAGGTGCCTGTCTGTGAGTCTGTGTTTTTTGTGTGTTTGGAAGGTGTGAGTGTGCTTAGGACTGTAGGCATTTGCAAGTGTGTGTGTGTATGGCAATTTTTCCAGCCACTAAACAGTACCTCCATAGAGGGGTGTGTGTCCTGCCATGCTCCCCAGCCAGACCACCACTTCCTGTGCATTGGCTGGATGAAAAACATCCCCCAACTCTGGAAAACACCTTGGGTCCAGACTGGAAGACTGGAATCTCCAGAGGCGATCCCAGGACACACTTTCTGTCTCACACACTGTGAACAGTGTGGGCTCGGGAGAGGTAGAGAGACACTTTAGAGTGCATTATAGAGACATGGAGAGATAGATACAGAGAGAGCGTGAAGAGTGTGTGTGAGTAAAAGAGAAGGAAACGACTTGGATTCGATTCGATGTTGGTTCCTGAAAAAGCACGTTCATGTGGCCCCACCTAGGTGTGTTTGTGCTGGCTGAGGTTGAACTTGTCGGGGCAGTACTGGCCTGGACGGGGCCTGGGCCTTCCTGGTATTTGGCCCATGTAAGTGGGCCGCTGGCCATGCAGGAAGTAGAGGCTGTATAAGCTGGTCCCGTCCCGCCACACAAACCGGGCTTGGAGATTTACAAAAGGGCTCTGCGTCCTCCCTAAACCTATGAGCTCACAGGAACAGCAGGGCAAACAAATCGCTTGGTTAGCTGAAGACCCCGTTCTGGAGTCAGTGCTGAAAGCATCCCCCCAGCGATGTAAGGTGTGAACCCATATTGTGCTGCGACCTCAAACGGGAAACGCAGGGTGGCAAACGAAAGCTTAATGTAAACACGAGAAGTAAAAGAAACGGAACAGATGGTGGATCTCATCTCCAGGCGTTTTATCGTTAAAAGTGTGCGTCGCGCACGCATTGGTGTGTCAAACACCCCTGTCAAACTCGGGGGTAGCCGTGTCCTTGGTGCCACGTTGACGGCCACACACCCTCTGTAGCGTTTGGACAGGAGGGCGTGCTGAGGAGGACAACGGGGTCCTTCGGCACGTCACTCACCCACTGGTGAGAGGAGGATCAATTGGAGCGGTCTGATTAATCGGCCCCGGAGGGACATTGGGGGGGGGGGGGCACGCTCCATACTTATCCTCATCTCGTCTTCTCCTCCAAATCACACACTCCTGACCCTGCCGCCATCCCACTGCATGCAGATTGGCGTGTCATTCAAAAGAAAGAAAGAAGGAATCCCTGCCGTGAAATGGTGTGTACGCATACAAACATATTGAGTAGGGGGTCCGCCTATCCTGATCACAGTAATACACGGCCTCCAATGACAGGCGCCAAGAGAACTATTTCGCCCAAGGTTGTCAGAGCGGGGAAATGGAAAGAAGGGAATTGAGATTTTTCTGCGAGCAAAACTCTCCGAAGATGCTTATTTGCGGAGGTGAATTGGCAGGAGGGGTGTAATTTCCCTATGCCAGACAATTTTTGGTGAATTTCTCCCTGTCCATAGCTTTGTGGCAGAGTCTAGCGTTGTTTTGTAAGGCGCTGGGGGAGAGGGCTATTATTTAGGTTAATGCTGTTGATTTCACTGGCCATTTTAGATGTTGAAGATGCACATGTGCCAGTTAAGCTCAGGTGCCAATGAACCAACAACCCCTTCTTCCGGAACATCTAAACTTGAGATAACTTGTAAACATACAAATAAGCATAGAATCGAAATACAAAGTACAAGGCGGTATTGTAGAAAAAAAGCATTAATACGGACTGATCTATTATATTATACCATATAACTTTTAACATAAAAAATCTGAAAAAATAGAAAAACGATACAGGGTTAATTACAGGTTTAAAAGTTCCGTTTTTGTGTTTTTTCCCTCTACAGGATCCAACATATGCTGGGATTTCCCTAGACTTGCAAGCGGATAGGGCTCAAAAGTTCCACATTGATCCATAAATCTTACTAAACTTGCTAAGTTGGATAGGAAATACTTGCTTAAAGCAACCTCACTCTCACTATTTCTCTGGCTGCACCACAAATGAAGGAACTTTGAACAGAAAATGCATGCCTTTAAGTGTCTCAGATAAAGGGATGATTGTGGAGGAAGTTGGAACAATGTACAATCCAGTTGCTCAAAAGAACAGCCTGGAACCTCTACCCCAAGAGGTCAGACATTTGATTAGTATTGCTAATAATTTAGAATCATACAGGCAAGATCCATGCCGTTCAAGGAAAGGTACTAAGGATATTAATATTAATCTCTTCCCCTCACTCTTCCTAGCTTCCCTTTCTTTTTATTTCCTGCTTTTTTTCAAAATGTTTCTACTCCACTTCTAAAATCAAAGGCTTACACTTGCAAAATGACTCACAACCAACTCTCTCTCTCTCTCTCTCTCTCTCTCTCACACAAACACACACACACACACACACACACACACACTGACGCAGCGCTCACTTGAACACACAGCCCCGTTATCAGCAGGCGCCCAAATCAAGCTGACTCTCGTCTTTGATTCAACGAGGGAGAGATTGGCTTCTGCCGAGTCAGAGGGAAGAGGCCGGAAAGAAGCTGAGTGAGAGGCCTTGCCTGCTGCCACGTAGGAAGAGGAGAACAGGGCCTTGCAAGTCATCTCTGTATCAGGCATGGAAACCACCTGTGAACTATCTACCTACTTCAACCCATAATTATGCTCAGATCAAGCCCTTACCAATGGAGGTGGTAGGAGTGTTCCCGCATCAGAAGAGCCAAAAGAGCTGTTTGGAATATCATCCACTCCCATTGAAGCCTCATCATCTCTTGTTCCCACTTACTTCCTGGGCTGGGACGATGTGGCAGAGGGGGCAGCCATTTTTGTCTTTCCTAATTGCGCACACCTGACAGCGAACAGCCGCACAGATCTATCGTCAAATGTGTCTCGGCCTGTGCTGTCACTGCTCAGTGTGTATTTGGCGGATATGCCGTGCTGGTTTGGGGTGTTTCCACGGCTACCGAGGGGAGTGGCAAGGTTAAGGGAGGCAATGGCGCCAGTGTTGACGGTGACAGCGCTCACATTTTTTCTGCGGGATCGCCGGGTTGGCTAATGAAGCACACCTGCTGTCCCCAAGCTGTCGATAGCCCTCTGCCGCCCAGCGGTAAGGTCAGCTGTACAGACGGCACCCAGCAGACTGAGAGAGAGAGGGAGATGAAAAGAGAGAGGCAGAGAGACTAACAGAAAGACAGAGAGGTAAAGACGGAAGGGGAAAGAGAGAGGGGAGAGTGATTCTCTATTTGGATAAAGCTCTACGGAGCAGTGTAGACATGCTATGCACATGTGAAATGCATTCTAAACACAGGGAGATGAAGGGATAGGGTGGAGAGAGAGGGAGAGAGTACGGTGTGTGTGTGTGTGTGTGTGTGTGTGTGTGTGTGTGTGTATAAGAGATCTGCCCCTTGTGCTAATGTGAGGCTGATGAGTGGGCGGGTGCTGCCCAGGCAAACAGAAATGCATGATGGGAATGCAGAGCAACACTTCTAATGCTTGCAGCATCTGCCTCTGATCTTCACAAACAAGCACTGTGCAGGCACACACACACACACACACACACACACACACACACACACACATAGTCCTATGGAACAAACATTTACATTGGCATTTTAATATATGTATGTATATTTATCATTTATTAAATAGTGTGCTGGAAGCTCAAAAGGAGTGTATACATTTCCGAAGGCTGAGGTAAACTTGGTATGCTTTATTGTCTATACAGTGAGCCTTTCTCTGAAACCACAGGTCTGTACATTGAGAACACCGACTAGGCCTATATTCATTTCCGTGACTTCTCTCTGCCGCTTCCCAGAGTCTTCAACGTCTGACGAATGGTGGGGAGGCCCCACCTCCTCTTTTACCTCTAATGAAAATGTGAGTCAGCCAAAGACAAATGCACCCCGGCCTCCCATTGACACCTTACATTTCCTCCACCGTTAAAACACGTTATCAAATTAATAAGTACAGTTCTGCGGTAAAACCTGTCAGCTCCTTGTTCTTACCCCAACCCCCTCCACCCACACACACACACACACACACACCCGCACTCTGACACACATGTATCTCTCTCTCTCACACACACACAAACACACACACAGTCCACTCATTGGTCTAGATACTGTCTTCCTCTAGATTCCCTCTCCGAGGTAATTAATCTTTGTGGTATTTAGGAGTGTTGCAGGAGACCAATATGACAGAGACAGGGCCAATTAGAGAAAGTGTTCAAGCTACATTAACTCTACAGTGTATCACAGAGCCGGCCATGTACATGGATTTAGAGCCACTGCACGCTGCTTTCAAATTAACACAAGTGTTGCCCTGGCATAGCAAAATCTAAGGCACAGCCTTGGTTGCAAATTGACAATTTTATTATTAACGTTCCTCATGCAGCTTTGGAAAAGAAAAAGTTTGACTAAGTGTTTCTGGTGTTACTGTGATCTGTTTTGTTGGTTGAATGTAAGCAGGAACGTTTATGGATATGAAGTGAACGTATAATGTTGCAAAATGTTTCAAAGAGCATGTTATCTAATTATAAGTAATTATACATTCTTTATCAGGAAGTGCCCTCGTGACTGAGAGAGTCTGCTGATCCAGAGGCTTTATTTTCCTGTGTAACAAGCTGCTTAGGCGCCGCCCCTCATGGGCCTTGAGTCCGCTAATGAAAGGAAAGAGCCTGGTGCTGTTTGTCCTACTAGCATCATTAGCAATACATTTCAATTATATGCCGTGTCACCCCCCTTAAGTGTGTGTTTTGTCTCATTTGCGATTTGTTTTAAGAGTTTAGGGCCATGTTTTGGTTTGGTTAATGTGTGTTTGTGTGTGTGTGTGCATGCGCGTGTGTGTCTGTGTCTGTGTGCGTGTGGGCGTGTGCGTGTGGGTGGGTGTGCGTGTGCGTGTGTTTGTGTGTGTGTTTGTAGTTGTGATAAGGAACATACAGTGCGTTGTATCAAGTACCAGGCTACTAACATTAGATTAGTGTCTGAAACCACTCATCTCGGATTAAAGGCATAAACAGGCTATTTCTTTCAAAAGAAAGCAACTTTAAATACTAATAAGGTAATGCACACTCCTAAACTGAACAATATGTTAAATATTCGCTGATATTTAAATATTTTTTTAAGCAAACAGGAAAGGACGAGATGAACGGAGTAAAAGAGAAAGACAAAGGGAGAAAAAAAGAGAAAGAGAGAGAGAACGGCAAAACCAGTGAGTCCCTAGCAGGAACAGTGTTTTGAATGCTGATTGCATCATCAAACAGAGACAGCTGCCTGGCTGTGTGTATATATATGTGTGTGGAAAAGGGGCAGTATTTAAAAAGCGTTGGTCAACCAGAAGTACTCGCCTATCAAGCCATAAACACACCAACCACAACAAATGTACTACACACAGTCTGAAAAAGAAAATACACACCAGTTTCCTTTTTGTCCCCAAAAACACTCACGTAAGCACAGAAAACACACAACTGCACGCACATTTACACACACACACACACACACACACACACACACACACACACACACACACACACACACACACACACACACACACACAAAAACAAAAGTACAAATAACACACCCGGTGTTAATCTATTCCAATCTGCCAGCCAGCCGAGAAAACCATGGCTGTTAATCTGCCATCGTCTTCAACACAAAACTTTAACAAAGGTGTAATGTTGCATTACATTCTGTACCAGCAAATCAAACTTCGTCTGTGTCTTCAAATATCTGTTATATATGTGTGTGTTGGTAACAAGGGCCAATGTCTCTTAAATACTGTCTTTGTGTTCGATGTGCACCCCCGTACCAGGTAACAATGGTTGAGCCCACTCGGCTGCTTTGACCTCGCTGTGAGCAGGTAGCTACGCCACTTATCATCCAAATGGGGGTGAAACAAAAAATAATGAAAGTCAGGGACCCTTGCCAAGTCCTCCATAAAAAGTTTCCAACACGTTCGAACACTCTCTCTAAGCAGCAAACAATGATTGCCCTCAGATCTGTGTGAATGCACTGGCACGACAGCAGTGCCAAGACTCTTGTGGATACATTTTAAAAAACAAGTGGGTGTTTGACAAGTAGCCTCGGACGCATTATCGTCCTGGTGACAGGGAAAGCTAGCTCACTCACCGAGTGTTGGTCAACAATTATTTGTCAACAATGCTTTTCACTGTTGCATGAAACTTGTCAAAACAGAATGGATCTCCATGCGTGATAACCTTCGTAAACGATGAGAGACTTGGGAAAAAAACATTATATTTTCTCAACCTATATTGCTAGCAATCATTTGAAGCACTCACGTTCTTTTTTCACAAAAGTCTGTGTGTGTTTAGATGTGTGTGCACCTGTCTTCACTTGTGTGCGTGTGGTGTCTGGCTGTGCATACAATGAAAACTATCTCTCACAAACGTTGCCCTGGCAGATGTTGAAATGTATTCATCAATAGTATAAATGACTTGAAACAACTGAGTTAACAACTGAGAATATGTTCTGTGGTAGAATAGCGGTGTATAATAATAAAAAGAACTGCCAGTGTTGTCATTAAAAAAGGCATTATTACCATGCAATTTGATTTGTTCAATCTAACCCAGATGTTGACCTCCTTTGAATACAAATTAATAATCCTGTTTGTATAATGGAGTGGCTGACAAAAAGCAGGAAACAAACAAAATATTTATTCATTCCTTTGTTGGAGCTGTAATAGCTCAAACTATCAGCGTGTTGACACCTTACAAATCAGCCAATGAGAATCCCCGGGAGAAGCACAACAGGATGTTGTGACACACCGGGAAGTAAAGCGATTCTCCCGATCGTCACCCCAGAGGGAAGGCCGCTGGCATGAAACTACGGATAAAAGAGTGAGAAAAGAGTGAGAGAGGAGTGAAAGAAAAAACACGATAGAGAGCGAGGGATAAGGTGGCTGAGCGAGAGCGTGAGCAAGCACAGAGGGAAAAGAGAGAGCTACCAGAGCGTGGCTTTTTAAGCAGGTTTTAAGATAGCTGATAAGGCCCAGTGAAGGAGGTAGAGAGAGAGCGAGAGCGAGAGAGAGAGAGAGGGGGGGGGATCCAGGCTCTAGTGTGGCAGAACGATAAGCAGCCCTAAGCCCTGGGCCTTAGCCTCCACCTCAGCCCTGCACCGCCTCCTGTACACTCCTCCGGGGCTGCTCAGCTGGAGGGTGGGGCCGGGTGTGTGTCTCTGTGTGCATGAGAGAGAGGGAGAGAGAGAGAGGTTGTTGGGGGGGGGGGGGGGCAGGTGTCTGCAGCAGGGGCCCTTGTGAGAGAGAGAACGGCGGGGGGTGGAGTTGGGGGGTACAGGGAGGTGCTGGCGGGCGGCTGCCTGGAGTGATAAGCCGGTAGGGGTCTGAAGGGCCCGGGGTGTCAAAACCTACCAACGCACAATGGGAGGGGGGGGGGGGGGGGGGGGGGGGGAGGGAGGGAGGCGGTGGGGAGGGGGGGGGCGAGATGGGTAATAAGAGCATTGAGGGATGGTGGGAGGCTGAACGAAGGAGGTAGGAGAGAAAGGCAGAAAGAGAGAGGTGGTAAGCGAGATTAGAAGGGAGAGGCAAGGGAGGGGGGGTGGAAGAAGAGAGGGGAGAGGAGGGAACGGTTGAGTGCATAGACGCACATTGTAAATCCTTGCCGTGGCAACCTGCAACCGTGGCAACAGGGGTGACAAGATGGTGACACAGAGAGAGACAGGAGTTGAATAGAGGGGAGGAAGAGAGAGGGAGATAATGATGAAGAAAAAATAACGCGACTGGGGGCTAAAGAGAAGGAGAGAGAGAGAGAGGGGAGCAAGTACGTAAGGAAATACAGTGAAGTAAGATAGTGAAATGAAGAGAGAAAAAGAGAGAGAGAGAGAGAGAGAGAGAGAGAGAGAAACAGAGCATTTGGCTCCTTTTCTCCTGCTGTGACAGCCAGGGGACAGAGCGAGGGGGGAAATCGGTGCGGAAGCATTACCAGTGGTATACAGCCAGCCATCTTCCAAATGAAGACCGTTTAGCCCGGCCATGGGAACGAGTGGGTTCAGCCTGGGGAGAGAAAGAGGGGAATTAAGAGCGGAGGGGGAGCCATAGCAGATACAAAGTGGCAGCGCTAGCAATCAGTGGCTGCCGCACGCTGTAGGCGTGGGCTGCGTACCTCGTGTGTGTGTGTGTGTGTGTGTGTGTGTGTGTGTGTGTGTGTTTGTCAGTAGTTACTGTAGATGTGTGGCTTTCGGCGTGAGCCTGTACCATGCAGCCACTGGAGAAATATGCAAGCAAGGAACAATGAGCAAATTGGACCTCCTCACACTCACACACACACAAGGTCAGGCTGAAAGACAGAGGGAGCGGGGTGGTTTAGCGGTGGGCGGGAGCCGGGAAACAGATCATGATAAATTGGCTCACATTTTACAAAACGCTGCCCTTAATGCACCTCTCGCAGTTTGTGTGTGTGTGTGTGTTTGAATGTGTGTGTGTGAGTGTAGCTCTCTTTGGCCTGCTGCTGGTGAGGACTTGGTCTTGTTTAATACCAGCGAACTAGTCGGTTGTGATATATGGAAACCAACGGGTGGCACTAATTGCACCATTAGAACTCGGAAGCGGTATGGCATTGGCGGGGAAGAGAGGTGGAGTCAGAGAGGAGGAATAGGAGAGGGAGAGAAGAAGAGTCGGTGGACGCAATCTGGAAAAGGTAAATAAATTAGAAGATGAGGGAGCGGAGCGGAGAAGTACACCAATGTAAAAAAACCAAGTGAAGTGAGATGACGAAAGGAAAGGAAATAAAAAGGGAAGGAAAGGAATAGGGAAAGTAGGGGAAGAACAGGAACAGCATGCTCTGCTTTTTAAACGTATGCATGGTTAGGATAGACCAGGTCTGACAGTATCCTTCTGACTACAACCAATGTGGGCCAGCCTGGCTCTCCTCGGGGGCCCAGTGTGTGATCCTGAAAAATGAGAGAAAGAGTGTTTGAAAAAGAGAGCAAAAAAGAGGCTAGACGGAGAGCAAGGCAGACAGAGAGAGAGAGAGAGAGAGAGAGAGAGAGAGAGAGAGAGAGAGAGAGAGAGAGAGAGAGAGAGAGAGAGAGAGAGAGAGAGAGAGAGAGAGAGAGAGAGAGAGAGAGAGAGAGTAGAAAGGCTTGGGGGAAAGAAGAGTTTTTTTGTGCATCGATGAAGGGACAATTTATTAGGATAAGCTCAGGGAGACAGAATCTTTTGCCCCAGTGCTTTAGCAACTGTCTGGATGAAGAATGGGAGTGTATTAGCGCAGCAGAGCTGGCATAGCCACCTCAAAGCCAGCCTCTAGCCAGTCAGCCACCGTAGCTAGTCAGCCAGGAAGCCAGCTAGTGTGCCAGCCCCTCACTCAGCCAGTAAGCTGGCCAGTCAGCCAGCAAGCCAGTCAGACAGCAAGATATTCAACCAGCCAGCTTGCCAGTCAGACAGCCTTTTTAGTCAGCATGCCAGTTACCCAGTCACTAAGCAGTTAGCAAGCTCCCGGACCATCCAGCCATCCAGTCAGCTAGCCATTGAGCTAGTCAGTCAGCGGGCTAGTACGCCAGTCAAGCCAGTCAGCCAGCCTTTTAGTCAGCATACTAATTAGCCACTCAGAGAGTCGGCCTTCCAGCAAGGTAGTCAGTGAGCCCGCAAGTCAGCATACCAACAAAGTGGAAGAGGTCAAGAGAGAAACATGCTCGCGTGACCCCTCTCCCCTCTCAGTGAGGCAGTTAGACAATCAGCTAGCCTGCCTGTTAGCCAGTCATTCCATCTCCCAGACAGCCCAGGTCCTGACCCAATTAGTTTTGCCAAAACTAAACCTGCATTTTCTAAATAAATGTGTTTTTTTTACATTTACTCATTCTACTTGCATCTGTACCAGGGTGATGGATTTGAAGGACCTTTTGATCGAGTCGTCCCTCAGATTCTCAGATGTTTTGGATTATTTTAGGCTTCTAGTAATAATTACTCAACTGGAAGTTCAATAAAAATGCGTTGTACTTCACTTTTGCAGTAGCAGTGTTTCAGTGGAATTCTTCCCCTTCCCAAATCAAAGGTGTGTTTCTCTTTCTCACCTGCAAAACATTATGCCCCCATGCTGGAACACACAATTTAGCTGGACCATACCTACACCCATCCCACGCATGCTTTGCACTGGAAGGTGGCCACAGACACATTACACCGAAACGACTGACCCCCTCGAACACTTAAAACAATTGTCAGCTGTAATTGCCGCAGCATTAAATTCCTCGTTAGGCCTTTGAGATGAAGGATGACTGTGCTTATGCATACCACAGCAGACCACCAGCAGGAATGTAAACAATGGGCCGACAACAACAGACACAGCCACGCAGCTGTGCATATTGAGCCATCACACAATTTGATGGGTATGTGATTACAAACAACGGTGGATTAAGGGAATCCGCTGATGTACATAAACACACACACACACACGCACACACACACACCAGTTGGCCTGTTGAGATTTAACCAGTGGCGGTTACCATAAGAAGCAGCACCTGTGCACACCACAGCGGATGTATGTTTCTCCCCGTTGCATATCCCCACATTAGCACGGCGGGGTAACTACACACAGGTGCCGGCTATCCATTAGGAACCACTGGGCTTTGATTGCATCGAAGGGCTAGCAACAGCATGCTAGTAAATCTGCTCAAAGCCAAAGGAATTTAAAGGTTTGTAATTCAGAGAGTTTTGAGCGTCTTTTCGGACAAGAACCGCTTTGAACTACCAAGGTACAGTACCTCTTTATTGCAGAACACGGGATATTTCCTGGCGGTGTTTCCTGTAATGTCATATATTTTATACCTGGGTTCTACGTGGAGACAAACAATCTCTTGACTAACTTGGCGAACAATCAAAGTTACGGCCTGATACAATAAATAGGAAAGAAGGAAAAATGCCTTCCTGCTAGTTTTGTAATTGAATATTTTCATCAGCTGGTTAAATGGGTGGAAAACTCAAGTGAGGAGGAAGCTAAGGGAAAGGAGGAGGATGGGGTGGGTGGGGGTGGTTTAGAGCAGTGGAGCAGTCAGGTTAAGGCTATAATTGTTTTCCCTCTTAGAGGCATTAAGATAATTTCCCTCCCAGCCCAAAAAACAGATGGTCAGAGAAAAATAAAATAAACCCGCGCCGCAAATTCCCCCGTTTACTCACTGAGCGAATCCCCAGCGCATTCCTTAACGTCTCCCCACATTCTCAGGTGTAATTGCCACGGCAACGCTTCCTATCCATCTCCCGCCGTGTTCCTCCAGTGCCAGCGAATCACCGACGGCCCTACCTCTGGTGCGTGAACATAAATTTAGCCTCTGCGCTTCCATGGCATCAATTAATATAAAGTGACGAGGTATCCCCTGTTAACGAATACGCGTTGATGAACGAGGGGTCGGACTTAATTGCTCGGTAAATTAAGATCTCAGTATAGAGGCGACACTGACCAGTTTTAATATTTAAAAACTCATTAGAGGTGCCAGCGTCTTGGTTAGTTGAGCAGGCAGCGATGCAGGGCTTCTAAAGATACCAAGGCTTCGCTTTAGCCATAGGTGAACGTTCAAATGGAATGTCGTGTAACAGTAAGCTATGTTTGAGGTGTTGCCAAGCCACACACAGGCTCCACTGTTTGTCTAAGAAATACTATAGAACACACACATTGTCCAAACATGCACACAAACATCCTACACAAACACACACACACAACACACACACACTCATAAGATACGGAGCAAGAGACAAAGCGAGAGAGGGAGCATTTAGTGAATATTTATTCCCTTGGTAGATGCATGAGAGAGGTAATCTGCTCGATGTATTTAATAACACTGCTGTGGATTTGTTGTCCCCTAATTTGCATGACAACAGAACACCTCTGGTTGCTCATCCAACAGCAATTGGCTCTCGGCGATAGGATCTTTATTATTATTGAGCCATAATGTGCTGCAACGGTGAAGGGGGAAATTGAGCAAGTTAAGCCTCTATCCTATACTAAAGAATCTACTCGCCTGCCAAAGCACTTCCTGGTGACTGATGACACCTAGTAATTTCTCTTTATGATTGGCCAAGATCAATATTTGAACAGTTCCGTTACGGCACCTTTAGTACAGTGTTTAAAATGCATTATTCATAAGGGCTGGGTCAGCAAAGTAAGGACCCACATTTCTCAGGCTGGGGAAGAGGAGAGGAGTGAGAGATGGGGTAGGGAGGTGTGTGTGTGTGTGTGTGTGTGTGTGTGTGTGTGTGTGTGTGTCTGTGTGTGTGTGTTTCTGTATGTGTGTCCAGAATTCTATCAGTGTATTCCGAGTAGGACATGAATAGGCCTGTTCAATGGATACAAATGAAAATAGGCTCTGGGTAAGTAAGTGTGTTTGTGTGTGTGCGTGTGTGTGTGTGTGTGTGTGTGTGTGTGGGGGGGGGGGGGGGGGGTGGGTGTGTGTGTGTGTGGCTGCTTGTATGCTTGGCCATGTGAACACATCTCCTGGCCAAGATATACCGGGCAGGAGGAGGAATACTCATTCTGTACCTATGTGGACACAAACACACACACGCACACATCCATCTGACCACATGTCAACACACACATTTACTGCAAACACACACACACACACAATCCCGGGGCGCACGTATCTACATACACACACACACACAGTACACACACTAACACACACACACTCACACACACCGCCCGCCAGCTCTACAGTCCTCGCTGAAACGCAAGATCAAGCCAACAAAGTAGGTTGAGGGGAAGCGTTGCGTCAGAGCCCCATCAGATAGCTGTCCTGTGTAGGCCTGAGCTCCCCATCCTCCCAGTGTTGGTTGAAGCTTAGAGACGAGCTGGGGATTAGGAGCTGTGACATTCCTATCTGGTGCCTGGCACTCTCTCGTACAGCAGGAAGGTCTGTCACTATCAAAGGCATGGCGGATATCTGCTTAGAGGGGGGAAGGAGGTAGAGAGAGCGAGTGAGAGAGAGAGAACGGTTGGAAGACGCAGAGGGGAAGGAGAGAGACAGGGAGGGAGAGTGTGAGCGAGGGATAATGAACTGAGTAAAACAGAGGGAGAGAAAGGTAGAGAGAGACCGCACCAGGCACAGGCAGAAAGAGGAGAGAAGAGAAGAAGGGATTTTTTCCCCCCACAAAGCTCCTTGAGCGTCTTTTGAAAAAGAGAACATTCCTTTGTACTCCTCCCTTAAAAATAACTCCTCTACTCCCCCTTTCCCTCCCCTGCCCCTTCCCCCAGCTCCCCATGTTTAAAACCCCATGTGGAACGAATGGTTAACTTGCCCCTGCAATCCGGGCGGGGAAGGTTGGTGTCGCAGGGAGGGGGTTTAGCGGCGCAGCGTAGACGGGAAGGCAGGCGGGCGGAAACCAGCAGCTGATTATATCAGGGGCTTTCCATCGTGCGGGACCAGTAATAGGCTCCTCTTACGGCAGCGCTGCTAACCTCGCTGCCCCCCGACCGCCCCCCCCCCCCGCCCCTCCATCCCCCCTCCTCCAGCAAGTCGAGCGGGATTGGAATTAATCAGGCCTACTGGGAGCGCTGTCCTCCGTGGCCGCCTCTTCCCGGCGCTCCGCAGTGGCTCGCCCGCCGTTTACCAGCCAATCCCACTGTCAGGCCACTGTCATTTAGCCCCACTATTTTATCAGGCCTGCTCTTTCTCTCATCTCACTTTGTCTGGCAAATAGAGAGGGGAGGAAGAGAGAGAGAGAAGGAGAGGGAGGACGGTTGTAGGGAGAGAGGGAGGGAGAAAGAAAAGAAAAGGAGAAAATATTTGGGTTAAAATGGACCCGGGGGCCAGACCCGCCTGATGCTGGGTATTGTTTCTGATGGTTTCTGATGTTTTCATTGCTCCTGTTTGTTAGACGTATATACTACACACAGCACGGTGGGAGGCAAAGCACGCCAGGACTGAGGGAGCCACCGAGAGATGAGAGGCAGATGTCCAGGTGACAGTACCATCCCCCTCTGGGATCATCACTTGGCTGATAAACGTAAAGTCTGTGGAGCACGCGCAGCGTCGCCTTTCAAAATGCAACGGTAGGCGGGTCAACATGGCGCCACACGTGCTAGCACCCCGCAAGCCACAACTACCAATTATGGCGGCCTTGGATACCCTGGGGGCCGAGGGCCCTCTTAATGGGGGTGGCCCCAACCTGCTAATCCTAAAGTGAGCTTCTTTAGTGGGCAAGGCTGCCTGCAAAACGCCGTTAACGCTTAGATTATCCAGGGATGAAATGCGGGGTCATTTCATGGAAAAGTGCCCAAGGAGGATGAGGAAAAAGAGGAGTAAAGTCGCCAGACAAACCTCCACGATGCTGGCTAACGGGCCCAACGGCAAAGATGGTCAGCCGGGTTTTTCTCGGACCCCAACCCCCCTCACACACACACACACACACACACACACATACACACACACACACACACACACACACACACACACACATCCCACCACCACCATTTCTCTCCTCCCCAACAGGCTGGGAAAATATTCATGGGTAAACAAAAGGGAGAGTGATTTGAGAAATGGCCCTGAGGAGGAGCAGATTAATGAAAAAGCCTGAATAGAACTGCATTATAAAAACCTGCAGAGGCGACCCCCTCTTCCACACCAACCTTCTAGCCCAGTCTTATTGGGCTTGGACATTGCAGCCAGTCCCCCTCTCTCATTGGCTAATTGTCCAAAGGGAAGTTGGGGTCCTCGTCAGTAGACTGCCACGTGGGACAGTCATGGTAGCGAGAGACTCAAAACCACCAGAGTTGCCTTAGATCTAATCCAGTTGTTTTGTCTTGAAATTTGATCATCCGATTTTCGGTTGTTTTATATTTCAATATTCATCTATACATTTGGCCATTTGTATATTCTTTGGATAAACTTAAAAACGATATTTGCATCACGCAAATCATTTAGCAACTATACGGTCAGTGGCAGCGAGAGCTGTGTTGGCCCCTTTATGGTTTTCTAACATGTCTCTAAGATTTGGAATTTAGCTGGTTTAGTTTTCATATAACATCAACTTAACGAACGCACCACAATCCCACTTCATCCATGACCCTAACCCTTTCCTTTTGCAACCGGTATAAAGTCCTCCATGATCATCTTGTTAACTGGTCATAGTGAATTATCTAAAAAAATAGCCCGTCATATAAACTCCAGCAGTAACACCAAACTAAACATGCCATGGTGAAAGACGAGAGGCAGACCCTTTCCCAGTAGTGAGCACCCTCAGCCACCAGCCCAGATCAGACTGGACCAGACCGGACCGGACCAGACCAGACCGGACAAAAGAAATCCTGGCCCTCAGTAGGGACTGCACCAATTAAGATAAGAGGAAATGACCAGGAAGGGCTTGTTTGACATCCTGTCATGTTAACGGGCATCGACTGTAATTGTAGCCCGCATGTTCAACAGCGGTTGTAAACGGTTGATGTAATTGGCTGGCCATTTGTCTAAAGGTGTTTGCCTGAAAAGGGCCGTATGTTCTACGGCCTGAAACCTGAATTGGGAAATCCAAACACAAAATGATGTCAAGTTGTCATGGCTACCGTCAGTGGTTCTGCCACCATTCATTTCGACAATAAGCTCTCAGTCTAGCCAGAGAGCAGAATGTAGAATCTCAGGAGACTTGCTCCATGCGTCGACTTTCGTGACACACTGTTTAGACTGTTCTTTAGATCTGCTTCATTGTTTAGCTTTCCTCATTCCCCATTCGGTGGAACATGCCCGCACACAGCTCAGTTCAACAGCTCAGCTGCTCCTGATGAAACGCACTGACTCTCTGTGCAGGAACAGAGTGGCCGTAACATAACCTACGCATGGAAGCAAGAAAAATGTAGCAGTTTAAACTATTACTAAAACGAATGATTGTACCAACAACAAATAAACATTTTGCTAAATGGAATGTACAGTATATTCACGATCTCTGGCTTTTGATAATAAATGACCAGAGCCTAGGATTCTATAAAATATGGACTAAAATCTACTTCTTAAAGTATAAAGCGTAATAGTTAAAATTATAAAAAGACTAAAACTGTACTAAAAACTATTACAGTAAAAAGACTACTAACTAAATTTAATCCAGTTGACAAAATGAACTGATCTGTTGCTGTCAATCCATATTTAGAAACATCCTTAAAATATAATCTAGGACATGTCCTCTCCTATCTCTATGAGAACCTTTAATGCCAATGTTCCCCTTTAACCAAGGTAGCACCCTGGTAAGCTACAGTAAGTTTGAATTGAGCCAGTGTGGAGGTGGAGGAGACGAGGATAGCTGAGGTACCCTATAGGAGTCTGTTTGTTGGGACTTTAAGACTCCCTAACCAGGAAGTAGGCTGACAAAAGGGTTCTGGTCAGGATCAAACGAGAGAAATGGAATTAGGGGAATGGAAAGGGGGACCTTACTTGCCGTTTGATTCTCTTTCAGTCTGGCGCCTTGTTTATTTGAACTTTTTTTTTTACCAGTTTTCTCCTTAAATGTTTCTATTTTTGTCTCAAGCTCCCTATCATTTCGTCGATGGCCCTGGGTCTGTCACCTAAACCATATAGCTCTGAACTACGAGGAAAACACATTTGACAGTTTATTTTTGCCCTACCTTACTAGAAATTTCTGTCACACGCACACACACACACACACACACACACACTCAGTTTGTAGAAAAAGACGCTGGAGCAGTTACAACTGACAAGCTTTTTATATAGTAGAGGTCTGAGACAATAACACTCCAATAGAAGTAAAAAGAGCGGACTCACATGCATGACGCCGCAGTAATAGGAGGCAATATAAACAATTATAGATCCCTATTTATGTTGGCAATTTTTCTTTCTTGTCATTCTGTTTCTATGAACAAACTTGAAACCCCACACAGCCATATATGTGACTTTGTGTTGAAATAATTATTAACAAATCCTGTTAGGAGATGACTTGACTATGAATTCCCTCTGTGTGTGTAAAATGGTGTTGACGTTAAAGTGTGCTCAGCCATGATAATCACACACTCCGCCTCGGTAGATGGGCACGCTCGGTGCTGAATGTGGTGTGTTGATAATGCAGGTCGCTGGTAATGGAAATTACATAGCCGAATTCTGGCTCTCGGTGGGCTTTGAGGAACGGCCGAGCGCTTGGTAACCTGCGCACCCCCAATTAAAGGCAGACGGAGGGGGGAGAGGGGAGCCACGGGACGGCTGTGAACTGTCCCCTGCTCTGGAGAGCAGGGGGAGCTGGAGATGTGGCAGCAGGATATGGCAAAGGGGGAAAACACAGGCCCCGCAAAAATGGCCAGAGGCTCCTGCTGCTGCCTCTCTATCAATGCAAAACAGACTACTTCCTGGAGCCAAGAGGAAATTTCACTTTCTATAAGCCTCTCTGGGTTTTTCCCTTCTCTTTCCTTCTTTTAAGGGTACATTTGTTTCTGAGAGAGAGAGAGAGAGAGAGAGATACCAAGGAAATAGAGTGAGCAGAGAGAGGGAGAGAAAAAGAGAGGGGGGAGATGAAAAGCATCTTTAGCGTGCCGGAAACATCTGGTTTCATATTCGGGAGACCCCGAAAGGAAATTGCGAAAAGACAAAACTCTTATGTTTTGATTTATATTATTATTTGAGGGCTTGGCAATGCTATTCATGCAGGCATCAGTCGCAGGAGACAGAGCAGGGCATCGCGGTGGCCATGATGGACGTCTCCTTATGGTCTGATTGATAACCTCCACAAAAACATTCCACAAATGCAGGTCACAGAGCCTCCAGCTGAGCAAGCAGTGCTGCTAATTGTTATTTGGCCCAGCAAAGTTGGAGGGACAGAGCAGGCTCGTACCAAGGGAAAGTAAGGAGAGAGCCTGAACGATCACATGGGGGAAACGAAGAGTAAAGAGTGTAGAGTTTGGCTGCGCTGTGATAAGCCGATCCGAAACACCCAGCCCTTAAGAGACAAGGAGATGTTTCTGGGACACCGTGTTGGCTAAACCCCTGACAAACGTGCGTGCCAGCGTGCAAATTACACCTCCGTCGACAGATGGGTAGGGGGTAAGTGCTGCCATCCTCACGGCGATACCTCGCCTTGCCTTGTCTTCTCCAAGGAGCCGGGATTTACGACGGAGTCTCAGAATTCCCGGTTGCCAACATCTGTCGGCGTGCGATGCCCGCCCGTGGTTAGTGGCCAATCTAAAGGTTGGAGAATGAGAACGGGCCTCACGATGACAAATGTCTGTCGCCTCTTTTCCCAGTTCTATGGAAAACAGGGTTCAGCGGGACCCTGGGATAGCGTTGACGGACAGATGCATTCTTTGGATGTGAAGGCATGGAAGAGGGTGAAAGGGAGACAGAAGGAGTTCGGGGTGGAGGGGTCTTTCTAGAGGGGAGATTCCGGCTGTTTCAGCATGGCCTCAGATTCATTAGGAGCCCGCTCGAAGACGGTGAAACACGTGTAGAAGAAGAAACGGGAAGAAAAAAAAAGGGAAGGAGAGAAAGAGGTCACACACCGAAGGAGAGAGGAGGTAGGCAGAAAATGAACAAAATAGCGCTTAGAGACGGACAAAACAAAAAACAAAAAGCAGGCAAAATTTGGAGGGAGACAAAGCGGAAGGAAGAGCTGCGAAAAGAGAGTGATAGAGTGAGGTGGCGGTGGGAAAGCGAGAGGAAGAATGTGAGGAGAGAGAGAATCTATCAGGAAGGCCAGGGCATAATGAAGGAAGGGTGACAGCACAATCACGGAGAGAATCTCCCCATAATTCTGTTTGCTCGCTCCCCTACTTGCCCATAATTGTTGTGATTATTTACGAAGGCCAAGCCGGTCAAACCTATCCAGGAATTATTGTTCTATTAGACTGACGGCCCATTTGAAGGCACTAGAATTGGATGTGGATTTCTTCCACTGTGGTATCCTTGGTCCACACACTGCCCTGAAAAGAAAGTAGTGATTTAAAGTTGCCCTCTTTTTGGGGGGGCAGATTACCCTGTCCAAGTTGACTCTCCATAGCCGTGGGAAGTGGAGGTGCTGAGGGTGCTGCAGCACCCCCTGGCAGAAGCCTAGCACCCTCTCCGCCTCCAAGTTTTTAAGCGGTTGAAAATGTCCATTCCCTCTTTTGTTTTACTAGGCCTACATACTCCGTTTTTTTCACAAAACCGTTATTAGCTAAATAGCTTCCTATATATAATGCCAATGTCACTATTTATTGCCACACATGTACATACAATCTGCACTTTACCGCTATTTTGCACTTATGTGGTTAGATGCCAAACTGCATTTTGTTACCTCAGTACTGTACTCTGTGCAACGACAATAAAGTTGAATCTAATCTAATCCATCCAAAACTGTAATATCCTTTGACTTAACCAATCACAACTGACAATCGAACCAAGAGTAGGCTAGCATACAATGCAGCCATTTTGCTTGCAGTCTACTGCTGCACAACCTTAGAGAACGGGTGTTGCTCACACTCCCCACCCCCTGCCCACAGCTGTGTCTATGTTTTTTGATTGTACTGATCATTGTTCAATGAAGTAGGTAAATAAATACACACTGTTAGGACAACCTGCAGCTGCACCCTATGCTATAGTTATCTAAAATAAATCTATATTTTTCTTTGCCGCACTTGTCCAGCTGGACTTCCATCTGGAGGGTGGGAGGAGAGGTAGGCGACCGTAGGCCCAGCCGTCCCAAACCTTAACATTCAAGTTTGATTCATTTTGTCTTCTTTATTTATTTATGGAGATATTTATGTCTTTATGTTACTCACAACACACACAGGTATGCATACAATTTTAGTCTGCAGGCAAAGACACAGTAACACAGATGCTCAATCACTTAAACACACACAAACGTAGGCATGTGCAGTGCACAAACACGCACACACACACACACACACACACACACACACACACACACACACACACACACACACACACACACACAAACTTCTATGAAATAGGTTCCTAGTTGGTTAATGAGTAATTCTGCAGAGTTTAATATCACATGGAAAATTGATTATTTCACTTATTATTGAAATAGTTAAGTGCTATGGGGATTTTAATTGAAAACAATGGCTTGAAAATCGGAGTATGATTACAATAAATTGTTCTCAAGAGTTGTACACTTCAGCAGAATTCCGATGAGTATTACATAATATGTTTGAGATTTGAAGGAAACAGCAACACACACAGACAGTGAGGAGAGACAGAACTGAGCCTGAGAGACAGAGAGAGAGAAAACCAGAGAGACATGCCGGCATGGTGCTACAGAGTCCGACAGGAGACTGAGGGGGGCTGAAATGAAACATGACTGGGGAAGGTTGAACAGCCGGAGGAAGCAAAGGTGCTACTTCAAACCCTCTTCCTCCTTCGCTGTGATACAGGGAAACAGGGGCGAGGGAGAGAGATATAGAGATAGACGTAGAGATAGGGGGAAAGTAGAGGGATAGAGACACGGCGTACAGAGAGTTCATCTGAGACACGCAGCAATGGAGAAAAAAAGAGATAGAGAGAGGGAGAGAGGAAAGAGAGATCGGGGCATGGATGCAGGGTTTCACACAGAAAGGCAATGAGACAGAGAGAGAGCAAGAGAGAGAGAGAGAGATGGTAAAAAGAAAAGTACAGAGAAGCAGAAAGAGAGAGAGAGGCGGCTGAGGCGTAGCGGCTTGCTGGAGGGTCCCCTAGGGCTGAAGGCCTTAGCTCCAGGGCTGTTTGATGTCTGAGCTCCACAGGATCATCCAGAGACACCCAGGGCCCGGCAGCCCTGGCTCACCTCCTACCTTCAGCATCAAACAGCCGGTTTGGGGAGGAGAGGACCAAGGCTAGGGCCCTAATCAAAAACAGTATCCCTGCCGCACTCAGGCTACACGTGGATGCACCTAAAACACAGGCTGCACACGCACACACACACACACATACACACACACACTCACAAGTAAACAAACACATACATATACATTAGCACAAACACAGAGACAAGCAACCCAAATTATCTCAACCTCTAGCCTGTAGCTACTCTGGCAAGGGCCCCTCCTCTCTGCCCGCCTTCCCGGGATAGGTGAGGGTTAGGTGAGGTTCGGAGGTGGGGGAGACGCTGCTCTTCTGTTACAGTAAAGGGGGAGGGCGAAGAATATTCCCCACAGGAAAAACTTTGCGCAAGGTTAAGGATATTTTTATTGCCTTGATATCCTCTCGTTTTTTTGACGGGATGGAGCGACGAGATGGATTTGGAAAGATTGCATGTTAAGAAGTTGGTGAGGAGGTTATGTTCCGGGGTTCTACCCTGGAATCCACAGAGCATGTGTTGTTCTCCTCCGCCGCCAATCCTGGAGACATCCGTGGGCAGAGACAGATGGAGTGGGAGGGACGGAGAGCGAGAGAGGGGATGGAGAGAGAAAGAGTGGAGGAGGATTAGGACGGAGAGGAAAGTGAGAGTGAGAGAGGAAAAGAGAGGTAGAGTAAAAGGTAGCGGGAGAAAGAGAAAACAGGGAATATGAAAGAAGGGATGGAGAGAGAGAGACCAGCGAAGGAGGGGAAAGAGGGCACATAAAGAAAGAGAAAAGAATAGGCGCGAGCGAGCATGCACAGTCTGGTGTCCTTGGAGAGCAGGGCTGGTTCTGTTTGCTGACATTTGTCTTGTGCCTCTAAGAGAGATCAACAGGCGTCGACACACCGATCAATATTCTCTTAACCCGCCCCTAATCTGCCCAGAGTTTCCTGCAATTTCACCTTCCTCCACACTCGCACTGTTCCCCCGCTGTACAATCCCCCCCTCCCTCCCCGTCTTCAGCAATCATTCCGATCGCCGCCGCTGTCGAAGACGCCATGGCGAACAGCCATTTTTCACGCTCTCTCTCCGGAGCGGAGCGGCTGACAGAGAAGGAAGTGATGTTTCCCGACACGGCGGATGATGGATCATATGTAGCCGCCAGACAAGCAGAGGAGGACGGGGCTATTCGGTTGCACCGCCACATACTCCCACCCCCCCCACACACACACACACAACACTCCCACACACCCATTACCCTTCAACGCCTCTGAGATAGACTAGCCAGCTAATAGGCCACATGACATCACAGAGCCCATCTCATACCTCTCCGATCCCTTCCTTCTCATACCCCCCCACTCTAACACCGGTTCACCTGGGAAGCTGGTTTCCAAGAGCGGCTCCAGCGGCTATATGGATCACAGTCACAAGGTAGGCTGGGAGACTGGGAGACATCTAGCATGAGTCGCCGTGATGTACACTGCAGGGCCCAACAGTGTATCAGTGACCCCAGAGCGTCTTTACTCAGTGATCAGAGAAAACTATTGCAAAACAGTTCAATGGAATATTCAAAACATAATTTGCATACCTGTATACAGTATATTGTTTCAGTTATTTTTTGAATGCACTGTAAACAAAAAACTGTCAGGAAGCCAAACAATGTTCGACATAACACACACGTCCACAAAGCCAACACGGGCGGAGTGCTTGACCAGTGCAGCCGGCCTGGCAGCCTCCTCTCTGCCCCTCGGTAAGAGTGATTGACAGGTGCTGGGGAACACAGGCGTCTTTCATGGAGCCGGAGCCCAGGAGTGGACCGCCTCCTCCAGAGAGGCCGTACGTCAGCTAGGAGGGGACAAAGCCTGCTAGTATACTCCAGGACGGAGAGCCACACACAGACACAGTGACAGGAAGAGAGTGGCTCGGGTTTCACACACACACACGCACGCACGCACTCACGCACGCACGCACGCACGCACGCACGCACACACACACACACACGCACACGCACACAAACAGACATGCACGCACGCATTAACACATAGACACTGTATACACAGACACACACACAAACAAACACACATACAGATGTATACAATGCGACACGTGTTCAGTCACGTAAACTGCCACGCACTCACGTGCACACACATTGGCTTGTCACACTAACATACAAAGGTCTACGTGCATGTGCCCACACTGTGTAACTGTGAGCACAAGGAACATTTTCTCAGTCTCTCTTTCTCTCTCTCTCTCTCTCTTACACACACACACACACACAAACACGAACACGAACACACACACACACACACACACACGGGCAGCCCTCTGTGACAGGACAGCCTCACAACAGGAGCCAGGACTGATCCGGGTGTACTTTTCCCACATGCTCCAGACACACGCCGCTTACAGGATTATGTCACAAATGAGATGTTCGTGGCCCTCTGCGACTCGGTGTGTGTGTGTGTGTGTGCGTGTGTGAGCAATGCCTGTGTGTCTGTGGTTGTGGCGGGGGAAGGGATGTATTCCTATCAATCTGTCTTGCCAGCCTGTAGTTTTAAACAGGGCTTAATAATGTGTGTGTATGTTTAATAGTTTTATAGTTACCTGTTTGCCACAACAGATTAACAATAAACTTGGCAAGCATTATTACAAAATATGCATCAATTATAGAGTAGGAGTGCCTAGAAACTTTAAAAAGGCACTTAAAAACCTACCTGTTTTGTCAAGCCTATAACTGAAATGACTAAACAGATTTTTTAATTTGTGGTTTGATTATATATTTGCTACTTCATATTAATGATTTTAACAATAATGCTTCCTTTTATTTGTAATGTGTCATTGGGTTACTTAAAAGGTAGTCTTAAATTAAAGTTATTATTATTATTATTATTACGGAATTTCCTCAGTCTCATGCTGCATTACCATATGGTCAAATGACTATGCCAGACAGAAGGTATGTCAGTCAGTTAGTCAGAGAGCAGCATGAAATACCAAAGAAAACAAAAACAAAAGGAACAGAGATTTGAGAGATTTGAACAACTGGGAGACAGATGCTAAGACAGACAGACAGACAAACAGTGCACTCACACACACGCGTGCACGGACACACACACACACACACACACACAAGGTTGAGAGAGAGAAGAGGGGCAAAGAGAGAGAAAGAGTGTTTGTCTTCTCTGAGCCTCAGCTTCTGCCGAGGATTTTAATGGAGATCAATGGAAGGGCAGGGACTGGAACTCTGGGGTTGATTGGCTGGGAAGCCCACTGTTCACATACCACACACACACACACACACACACACAACCTACATATACACAGCAATGGTCCCTTATAATGCCAACAGTGATGTTTATGAGCGACACACTCCCATGCAGTGTTAAAATGTAGTACTGTGTGTGCGCCTTTGTGTAGGTGTGGCTCCACTTCATGCTATTCCAGCTATTTACGTCACAGCATGCAGGCTCGTGTGCACCTAGAAATCCAGCGCACCCTGTGTGACGTCAGGCCACACCTGAACTAGAGTATTAACCTGATTGTATGCGGGGGTGGCGGGGAGTGTGGTGTCAGGGTGTTTGGTTAAAAGAAGTGTGATGTTTAGACGTGTATAAAACAGGGAATCAAATCTACGCAAAGGAAAGGAACCGATGGTTTGTGTCCTTTTGGGCTAAGCAGCAAAACCTGTGTCCCTGTTTCCAGTTGTGTGCGTCGCGCGCCCTCCCCTCTCCCCTTCAACCCCCACCGTCCCAGCTCTCGCCCCCCCACCCCCCCACCCCCCCACCCCCACCCCTGGCTCACTCCCCTTACCAGGCCAGCTCCTCGCTGCGTGGTGAGCTCCCCAGCGGTAATGAGGAGGACGATATGCAGGGCCATAGACAAAGAGAGGCTCCCTGTCACAGCGAATAACGGATGAGACGGAGGAGATGGCGGCCGGGGTCAGAGGGGAGACAGGGGAGAGAGGGACTGCGCGCGCGTGCGTGTGTGTGTGTGTGTGTGTGTGTGTCTGCGTGTGTGTGTGTGTGTGTGTGTGGGTTATGGTAACGGTGGATTGTGTGTGACCGGTTCCGACAGCACGCTCACATACTAAGCTACCCCAAGCTACACACACACACATTTACACAGACATGCTGAAAAGTGGAAGAGAAATCTATTGATATCATTAGCTGCCATGTCTCCCAGTAGGTAACAAAATAGTCTAGCAGAATAAACTGTTCACGACCAAGCATCTGAGTCCACAGTGTATGTGTGACTGTGTGTGTGTGTGTGTGTGTGTGTGTGTGTGTGTGTGTGTGTGTGAATGAGTGGATTACATGGAGGTTCAGCGTGTGTATGGGGAAGCGTGGCATCAACACGGTCTAGTAATGGGATTTCTCTGTACTCCCACACACACACACACACACACACACACACACACACACACACACACACACAGCAATCTTTCACTGTCACACTCCAACTCTCAAGCAGGTTAGTAGTCACAAAGCAGAACACACATCCTATCTTAACCTGTAAAAAGCAAGCAGTGCTGCTCCCATCTCAGTTAGAGAGAGAGACAGAGAGACAGAGACTGAGAGTCAGGCATAGTCTTCAAGCAAGATCAGCTGCAAAGACCTGCAAATTCTATTGTCAATACAATACCAATAAACAGTAACAGTATAATGCTTCACATTGTTGAGTGAAGTGTAAACGTACAACACACTGAATACATACACAACATAGCAACATATAAATGAGGTAAAGTTTGGGCAGAGCTTGTTCAGGCAGGCAACTCAAACAACAGCCATCACCCCAGTTGACCACATCACAGGCTCAATAGTTTAACACGGTCTTTTTAAACCGCAGTTCACTCACCACACTGGCTCCTACAACCAGGGAGGGACCAGGGAGCCCCGGGTGGGCCTGGACAGATTGAGCACATCAGTGTCCAATCGGGACATGTTTTTAAAATACCAACGTAAATGTGAAACGTACGTTTGATTTGTTAAGACTATTGTTTTTATTGACTAATCATAACTTTTCCTGAATTCAATAGGTGATTGAATTAGCTTATATTGCACTCTACCCTACCCTGCGGTTGAGCAGTGTCATCATTAGTAGGCTAAAAGGCAGTTATATGTTTGCTTGTTTTTTCAACTTAATTTTTTTGAAGTTTATTTTTTTGTGTATTTTTATTAGAAAAATCATCCCAGAGGAATCTAAGTAGCCGTTAGTTTCAACTGACTTCAATTAGTCCTGTCATGTAGGAGTTGATCAAAACTGTAGCTATCCAGCTAGCTCATCCAACGTGAGAGCAATTGTGCGTTTCCCATTGAATCACATTAAGGTGCAACCATAGATTTCACATATACAACCCCCACCCAGAAATATATGTTTGTAGACATATCAAAGTATGACGTCCTTTATTCATTGCAACAACAAAATGGACAGCCACCTCGCAGATTGCTCATGTTGTTAGATCTCAAATAAAATGTTGTGGCCATGCAAAACTAAAGTTGTGGCCACGACTTAATATCTCATTGCCACACATTACTAAGTTTTGGCCCATTAGTAAGACATGGCTACAATTTAGATATCACGGCTCACCCACCTTATTAACTCGTTGCCATGCAATGATACGTCACCATGGGGGCTCCATACAAAACTGCACGCGCTTGTCTAGTTCAAATGTCACGTGACGTGCCAATTTGTACCTTTGTAATGCAATAAAACTAACCATTTAAACAAAGACAGTTATTGTATAGGCTATAAAACAATAGAATATAAAAAAAAATTAAATCCTTTATTATTTTACATCTTACTTATATCAAAATGATTGGTTATATGGCCTTGGAGACTTGGCAAAACATTTGTAAATCGATTTGGTAAAATCTGTCCAAAAAACAAACAAAAAAATCGAATTTTATGCATAGTCCCCATATTGTTTACTTTCATACCTGAATGTGATTATTGAAGATGGAGTAAGACATGATAATGTGCATGTACAGTATTACTTTGACACACTAAAAAGTACTCACTGTTCAATCTTTGAGCTTTTACCACGTTTAATGGGGTTAAAGTTGTGTCTAGCAATGGTTTACACTATTTTGGTGTCATTAGGTTTATGGTCTTGGACTAGTTCAATTTGGGTAGATGATGTCCGGCGTACGAAGTTTAATCTCACTGCAGACTCTAATGTTTTATGATTTTATGCGTTCATAATGTTTCCACTCCGAACAGCAGCTATAGCACCACCATTGGTCTCAATGTGACTGCATTGAAGTGGAAGGGTTTTAAATGGACCTCAACATGCACGCCAAATCAGTTCCTTTTATCCAGGGGAAGGCTGATTTATTAATATTAATAATAATAATGATAATAAATGAAACGTACAATTACGATAGTCGACCGGTTGCTTGGCAGGCTGGCCACCTAATAACAATGCCTTCTACCCACGCGCCATTAGTGGTTGTTAGTATTCAAGCTTGACTTACTGTAATAGTACAATTTATTTGCACTAGTAGGTGATTGGCTGGGTCCTATCCTGACATAGCTTAAGAATAGGATGGGACTCTGAACTGTTGTCCGACATCTGCTAGCATTTTCCAATCACAAGCTTACCTCAGCTGCCCTGAGCTTTACGTTGACCTGTATATCTTCCTTCCCTGAGCTTCCTCCCTGACAAAGCTGGTGTGTTGTCTGTTGACCTCGACTGGCCACTCCACTGGCCAGGGCATTAACTGTGACTAGTGTTGCACCCAGACATTATGTGTCCGAAATTATCTGTCACCCACAGAGGGGGCATGTCGGATCCTCACCTGCCCATTGGCTGAGATTTGTAGGTGTTGGTAGTACATCGTTGGTTGCCCTAACCATAAAGCTAATTCTTGTAGATTCCATTCCCCATAATGCCTTGCGGGTAATTTGTCTCTGCTCTACACTTTCCCAATTCATCCATCGCCCTTGCTTAGCTTGTCAGACAGTTTTGGCGCTCCTTACCACTTCCTCCTGCTTACGTATCTAGCGCTAATTTGCGTTGTTCTGAAAGTGGATTTTGATCATCTCTGTTTACCTGCGGCAAGTCCAAATCCTCCTTGTCCATGTTGTTCTTGTACTACTGTAATATTGGACGAGCCCTATTGTACTCTTTCTATATGTCTAAGAGCTGCTTTTGCCTGCAGTGCTGCTTCTTTTGGATTCCATTTCCGTCCTGACGCTATCGTGCATTCTGCTTTTCTTATCACACCATCTCGGGACTCTGGACCGGCTCCTAAAACTGCTCCAATGCTCACTGCTGCATACACACTGTGCGCCTGCTTGCTGCTGCGCACCCACCTCCACCCCTTAGCCTCCACCTACTTTGGGTCGGTTGCTCAGTATCTGCGTCAGTATCAGTATCAGTATTAGTATCATTCAGGTGGGAAATCTGTAGATATCTGCTCCCCATCCATGGGGTTTCATTGAGTGTCTGAATGTGACCTTGGTGGGAAAGTAATTCAGAGGAAGCAGACCCGTGGCGCCAACTTTCAATGTAACACATCGTAAGTTGTCCTGACTGAACTCTACAAATAGAGTACAATTTTGTTCTCAAAGGTTTTCAGTTCGTGAAACGTTTCTGTTGATATTCATCGGATGCATTATTCTCTCAAACATGTATAACCGGTATAGAGCAGAGGTCATAGACATTTGAACAATTTTGGTATCCTTTCAAGTGTCTCAAAATTATGCGAAGGTGGCCTATGCCTACTGGGAAAATGGAAATGAACAAGCTCAAAATACAAACAAGGAGGTATAATATTTCCCTCACTGCTTTGACCTCATCTACCCCTCCCCTCCCTCATGCGCCCCTCAAGCCCCCTCCTCCTTCTCCAAACCAATAACTCAAGCAGGGCTGACATGCAGAATTCATAATTTTTTTCGTACTCCTTACTCCTTAGAGCCGAAAGGCAGAGGAAAAGTAAGCAAGGAAAATCTCCGGTGCTCAGCAGTTAGGGAGAGACAACTGTCCCCCTGTCCTGGCTGCCTACAGCTGGCCAACGAAAACACCAGGCCTGCACCAGGAAATAGCAGGCCAAACAGAAACAGGCCATGAATCTGGTCTGGGCTTGAATATAAAGATTTCTCCATTCCAGCCCAGTCCCATATGGCTCACATCGCTAATAGAAGGCCTTCTGTTGTTGAGGGATGCCATTTTCCCAAATGATTTTAACAGGGAGGGGAATCAAAGACAACCACTGTCATTGTGCCAATACTGACACCGTAACTTAAATTTCTTTGTACAAATATGACTTCAATTTGGCGTATTTCCTGTACAAACATGCTTGTATTTCTGATGCTAGGGTCGGTCTCGATACATACTGTAGTAATGCAAGAGATAACTATTATAGGCAATATTCATGTATTCAGGTAATTTAAATCAATACAAAATAAATCTTTATTCTAAACTGTAATAGCTCTCCTCTCCTCTCCTCTCCTCTCCTCTCCTCTCCTCTCCTCTCCTCTCCTCTCCTCTCCTCTCCTCTCCTCTCCTCTCCTCTCCTCTCCTCTCCTCTCCTCTCCTCTCCTCTCCTCTGTAAACCAGTGAGTGAGTGAGGCTCTGTCCCACCACGTGTTTTCACAGCCGGTAGCAGGGGAGGAAAGCCAGAGATGAACTCCAGCCACCATGGAAGTGGGCGGCGATGTCTGCTGGGGGAGCGAAGTTCACACCGCAACACAGACGAGCTGTGGGCCATAAATACATGACTCTGTCTCAAAGACATCCATATGACTCAGTGTTTTCTTACTGTAAATGTGAAGTTACCGACAGGAAGTCTCCCAAAGCAACGGAGAGATTCTGTGAATGTGAAAGGGTGGCACATGAGAGTGCATGGTAGCTTTGAATCCTCGGTAACGTCCCGGTATTATCGGCCCTCAGTAGGACTCATTCAGCGGGAAAGACCTGTCCTTCGTCCCCTCTGAGGGCTGGTTTCCATCTCAACTTTGCCAGTCAGCACTTGGCCACAGAATCGACATCCTAACACACCTTTCCCCTACACCCTAACACACCCAGTGGTGCCGGCCTAGATCACTTGGCAATGGGGCCATCAGTGTGAGCGCACTGCAGCGATTTAAGGACTTGAGAGATGCTTATTTGAGAAAAGCGGGTGGGGGTAGGGGGTGGGGGGTAGTAGGGGAGAGTGCCAGGCGCATTAGTTAGTGGAATTATCTGGATAACTGCGGCAACAGCTAAGAGTACAAACGCACACCGCCTGGATTAGGTAATGCCATTATCAGCATGATAGTAGCATTAGACAGGCGCATTAGCACGGCTAAAGCCACGGATTCCACACAAAGAATTGCCGTGGAAATCATTGCTTTACCCCCGACGAGATGAGATCCAGATATGAAAAGAGACCAGGGAGAGTGGAGAAGCCCAATCTTCGAGAGTCAAATCTCCGAATTATCAGTCATCCCTGTTTTGGTGTTCTTCTGGGTAAACAGGTATTTAACAAAGGATCATTTTGTTCAATCGATCGGCGTTCCACAAAAGAAATAAAACACCTTGAAAAAAAACTGTGATATAAATTACATCGTAATCCTCCTGTTGTTTTCCTGTGGAACGAGCATGGACTGGACAAGTGTCAGACGGTGCACACACACACACACACACACACACACACACACACACACACACACACACAGAGCCCAACCACCTAATGCAAGGCGCTTCTCTATAGATGGTTCCTGGTTTCATGTATAAGGCACCCACGCGCCTTTGCTATACCACTGGGACTTCCTGTGGCAGTTAGCAGTAGAAAATGTGGCCCTTCTAGTGATGGATGACTTGTAATGATAGGTGAGAGTGGTTGAGGGAGAGACTCATCCCTCCTAAAAGTTTTATGAGTTTGCACTGAGCCACCACTGGTTTTTCTGTTAATATGTCTGTCTTTGTTGTTCTCATATTTAACAGTAAAGTGTATATCTCAATTTACCCACAGTCTATTTCCCCCCTTTCCCTTACTCTCTTATTCATCTTTCCTCCCAGGTTCAATCTGATGATACATGTATTTTAGTTCCCTGTTGAACTTCCTCTCCTCTCCTCTCCTCTCCTCTCCTCTCCTCTCCTCTCCTCTCGCCCACCTTCTTTACAGATAACCTGCACAGAGGTGTAAACTTCCAGAGTTGTGGTGTAGGAGGTGTTCACTGTCAAACACACCCAAACACACACAACTGCTGCTGGTTTGACGCCACAGCCAGCAAACGCCTCAGGAGCTCAGAGCACAGTATATAAATAGGACCGAGTCTATTTTCTCCCACATATTTAGCTGTTTGGATATTCTAATGCAAATGAATGTGGTGGGATGGCACAGAGAAGGGTGTTTATGTTGCCTGGAATTAGTGTTTGTGAGATCGCCTTTTCTTCTCCCATTCTTTCCCTCTCTTTCTCTCCTCTCCAAATTACAGCTATTAAGACAAGACTGGCGTGAGCCAAACACAGCGCGCCACTTAATGTGATTTCCCCGACGCGGAGAAAAGGGAATAAGAAGAAGCGATTCACTGGAAAACCCTTAGAAGCCTGGGAGAGATGGGAGATGTCCGACTCCAAGTGGTGTGTTAAGCACAAAAGAGAGGGATTGTTTAAGAGTGAATGTATGTGTGTTTGTACAGCTTAAAAACAGACAGAACGTTATGATTTATGACATCCTGCATTTAAGACCAGCTTGTCCTAACAAATACACAATGTGTCTCTTTAATGAATGGGCTGCGCTTTGCAAGGCAAATGCAAAATGTGTCTATTGTCTAATTTTGGCTTACCAGGCTTTTGAAACCAGCAATCGTGACTGCTGGGAATATCTACAGAGAGATCCTATAGCTACGTTTAGCCGGCGAGCACAGGGATTGTGTGACATGCATCCATCTCTAGGGCCATGACTGTGCAAGCTTTCAGCACCTGGTGGAGAGTCTGGATTGAGTTGGACAGCCTCACTGAGGACCAGCCACTGGTTCTTCGTCCAGGGAGAGCTGAACACAACACCAAAGAGATGGGGAAATGGGAAATGCGGAAAGAGTTGGCACGGAACATCGGTGCAAACAAGACTGGGTTCCACAACACAGTCGTACACGACAGAAGGGCCCCCGTTGAAAGTCACAGCAGTGATGTACAGTAAGACAGGAACAGGGATAAATAATGTGTGAGTGAAAAAGGGAAAAAAAGTGGGGTAAAGTTAACAAGCTCTTCCAATGTGTGCCACAGTGACAGAGTGTAGGAGAGTGAGAGCGAAAGAGAAGAAGAGAGATAGAGAAAGTGTGTGTGAAGAGAGAGAGGCAGAAAGAGAGGCCAAGCTAGCCAGCCATCTGAGGAGGTGCTGAAAAGCCCGCGTGGGAGCGCTGACAGCAACACAAAACCTGTAGAAAGACATGTGACACCACGGGCCATGGTTGTGTTCACAGCCTTGAGTTCAGACCAGGGAGTGCAGCTCCACAGACTGAGACAGGCCTCGGCCACAGGGCTACTCAGGCATCTTAGATTTGGTTCAGAAATACAAATCTGTGTTCTATCAACAGCTCTGTGGTCAGGAGAAATTCTTGCCATCGATAATTGAGGTGTTCAGAAATTATGGAATTATGGCATATTTGAGCTCCAAAATGTTAGTAAATGCTTAAAAAAACACTAAACCTGAAATTAGTAGGTTAACATTCTGACACACACTGCACCACAGAAAACATCTTGGAGTATACAAGCCGTGATGGCCCAGTTGGACGGCTTCTCTGTCTGGCAACACTGGGTCAAGCAGAGAGAGCTGTCCCATAGATCAATGCTGAATTGAGCCTGAGGCGCTGCATGGATGGGTCACAGAAAGAAAGGTCAGAAAGGGGACATCCCTTAGTGGAGCTTCGGCCCTGGCCCATTGACTAACAAGACAGAGAGAGGGAGAGACCGATTTAGAGAGAGAGAGAGAGAGAGAGAGAGAGAGAGAGAGAGAGAGAGAGAGAGAGAGAGAGAGAGAGAGAGAGAGGGAGGGAGAGAGAGGGAAATACAGTGAAGTAAGATAGTGAAATGAAGAGAGAAAAAGAGAGTGAGTGAGAGAGAGAGAGAGAGAGCGAGAGAGAGAGAGAGAGAGCGTCTGTGCCTGGCTTGGCCATGCCTAATGGGTCCCATGATGATTGGCTATGACCCAACAGGTCCATAGCATCTATTTCAGGTATTCCTAGAACTACAACTAGATCTCACAACACTCAATTGAGGTTTGCCCCTTCGGCCTGGTTTGTTTCTATGTGCAGCGCTTTTATTGAAAAGTCTTTTACAGCAGTCTCCCTCTTTCGTTTTATAGAATCCATCTTCCTGCTCAGCCTGGAACAATAGGCTTTGGGTGGATACAGGCTTAGAAATAACACGACAGAGCTGTTGATACGCCGGTCCCCGAAATACCCAGGAAAGTCCATTTAGCTTAATTTTATTTCCAGAATGATTCAGTTTAAGGGACAGGTGAAAAAGGAAGGTAAACGAAGGGAGACAGGGAACAGGAAGAAAACGGGGAGGGAAGAAAAGACAGGAAACAAGAGAAGAGAAATGGGGGGAGCTGTGCTATTCAGGCCTAATTGTGTATACATGGATAGGCAGTGTGGTGTTGGGGGGAAAGACAATTTACTCTCTTTCTCCTTAGCTCTTTCGCTCTCATCCATCTCATCTCTTCCTCTCCTTCTCTCTATTTCCTTTCCCTCTATCTCCTTTTTTCTCTCCCCCTCTCCCTCCGTGTCTCTCCAACTGTTGGATGAGGCAGCGAAGAGACAGAAGGGAATAGTGGCTAATGATGGCTCTGGGTGAGAGGCTTTGCGAGAAACTCCCCGCGGTGCCAAAGCTGTAACGGAGATAAGCACGCCTCCGTTGTTGTCTCCCCAAAATCAACAAAGCCAACATGAGATGGGAGATTTGCGCCGCCACCCCCCACCATACAACCCCCCCCCCCCCCCCCCCCAGCAGTGAAAAGATCCTCAGTTTTTTTTTTCTTCTTCAGCACGCAGCCCAGCGTAAAGTTTTACTGCATTAGAAATCATTAGGCCTGCCACCAAGAAAGTCCATGTGCCAAACACACCATGCCCTAGTTTACATCCATTTCTTTTCACTTGCTTTCCCTCCGTTTGTTTTGATCCACCGTCACACACGTAAGCAAATCTGGAGATTCTGGAGAACGGAGGATTAAATAAAAAAAACAGGTACAGGTCGTTCTCTTCCCTTTGGTTGTGTTTGTTTGTTTTGAGCCGGATATTGAGCTAATCTACATCCCTGTGCTTTGAGATGGCTTGGAGGAGATAAGGAGAACAGCTAGGCTGCGGTTAGCCGTAACAGCGGGCGCCCGGCTGGCTGCCGGTGATATCCAGCGTCAGCTGATGAAACCAGGGGCTGTTGGCGCGTTAAGACCCAATGTCCCACCGTGAGGGGCTGATAATGGGGTTGTATGCAGAGTTCAGAGTCGCTGCAGGGCGGATGCAGCCGCGGGAAATAGTCAGCCATCTTTGGGGAAGGAAATGATAGTGGCATGTGCACAGGGTGAGACTTCTATAGGATGGTGTTGCAGGAGGTCTGGGATCAGAGGAAGTAGGGCACAAGGCAGTATTTATTTATATATATATTTTTTTTTACATAGTGCGGTCAAACTGAACCGAACTAATCAGGACCAGTATCTAGCCTAGTAGAGGACAGGTTAGGACAGGTGGTGCAAGAATACTGGACCAGCATGGTACATGAGCCTGGGCCAGAACTGCAGAGTGAACATAACGTGGCCTAGCATGGCTACAGGTTACAACTGCAGTGTGAAAAGACCCAGTATGTCCTGCTTTATGAGTTTAGTCATATATTTTGTAAAATCACATGAATTATCCTTGTAATTCATGCATGCTTTTAACAGGGAGCACTTTTGATTGCTGTGGGTCATACTTCTTTCACTGCTACTCCGTGGATCAACAAAGGCCTGTTTTCTTCCCAGTGAAAAGGAAGGAGCATGCGTTTCTTGTTAGGCACAATGCACTGAGGGTACAGATGTATTTGATAAGGAATGCTGTCCTCAGGGGAAAACCGTGGTCCTCTCATCCTCCTGCTCTCTGCCCGCCTCCTTCTTTATCCATCCTTCCATCCCTCCGCATCCTCTCCTCCGCTTCCATCCCTTCTTCCTGACGTCCTTTCTCCACGACCAGGTCCTCCCCTCTGTTTTCTGCCCAGTCTATCCGCCGCCACCAATAGGATCTGGCGGGTGTGTTTTTGGCCCGGGTTCCCCCTTCACTGCTCCTGAGCGCTGGTGCCCCCCAGCACCTCAGCTGCTCTTCTGTTTTTTCAGTGACTGTTTATTTGTTTCTCCGCTGGTCCTGGGGCTCATTATCATAACCATATGTCTTGTTAATACATCTCTCTGCAAGCCATAGCATCGCAGCCTGCTACGTTTTACCGCTTTAGTTACATTCACTTCTGCCTTTTCCCACTTCATAAATTCATATTTAAATATGCAAGGCAAGTTAGTTCATTAAAAGAAATAACTTTAGGAGCTACTTGCACTCAGATGTAAATTCTGTGACGCTGGGAAGCTGGGTTGTGCCAGCACATAGACTGCAGCGATAAGGGTGCAAAATTCAAAGAGATTCCACGTCAGCTTTTGGCATGGCAGTCCACAACTTCAACACTGTCTCGACACTTCAGTTGACTTTCAAAGTGATTCCACCTGACATGCATCCTTTTATTTATTTATTTATTTATCATCATTCACCCTCGAGTAGATACAAAAAAAGTTGATCTACTTGCGCTTAACTTGCAAACTCATTAGGTGCTGTGCCTTGGGTAGGTATTAGCATGTTGTTGTTTTAACCGCTTAAAACGGTTTTATTTATAGACACTTTCATAATGTTGGGATTCTAAATGTCATGCCATCTGACCAACTCTTTGTAGAGTGTTCTCTTCTGCGACAAGGGACAAGGGATATGTTGTCCTAGAAGTGGTGTATTACCAAGCTAAGTGGTTTTAACGTAGGCACAAGGAGGGGTGGCACCAGTTTAGAGAGGCCTCATATGTCACTGTTGGCAGAGGGCTAGACTCATTTTCTGTGGTAATGATTGTCAAGTCAATCAGCGAGAGTCTAGACGATTTCAGGGTCGACGGAACGTTGTGTTTGAGTCTGTGTGTGTGTGTGTATGTGTGTGTGTGTTTAAGTGTGTGTTTGTCTGTGAGTGCGCAAATGGGAGGCTATCACGATAGTGTGCCATTATGGATTTTATCAACCAATGATGACACAGCATTTTCCCTCCATACGCCAGTAGCAGCCCATTGTGATTGTGATCAACGTCTACATGTCGCAGACCAAGTGAGGGGCTTCAGTGGCTAAAATACATCTGTTGATAGACACATTTCAGAAAGATGTAATTTCCCTCGTTGCACCCGATATATTTTAGTCCATAAATAAAAGATAAAAACAAAGGGTCACAGATAAATAAATATACAATTATCTAAATTAGCTGAAACATAATTTGGGATCATACTGTTTAGCCCTGATAACAACGTGGCTGTTAGCACTGTCTCCACCACGTCTTTACTCCAATGAGATAGCACCCACCACTTAGCCTTCCCAGATCCTGCCAACCCCCCGCCCTGCTCCTCTCCTCCTCTCCTCCACTCCTCCTCCTCTCCTCCACTCCTCCTCCTCTCCTCTCCACTCCTCCTCCTCTCCTCCTCTCCTCCACTCCTCTCCTCCACTCCTCCTCTCCTCCTCTCCTCCTCTCCTCCTATCCTCCACTCCTCCTCTCCTCCACTCCTCCACTCCTCTGCCCTCGACTCCCTCTGGCTCCCCTCGGATCGAGACACTGCTGATTCCCACTTCAAGGACGAATCTAGAGGAGAGGATTCATCCGATCTTAAAAACACACATAAAACACACACACATAGTAAATACTCTTGGAAGAAATGGGGAAAATGTGACCCAAATATGCATCACTTTGTACTCCAGTTCAAAGTTTCAAGTCCTTAAAAAAATACTCCTAAAATAAAACAACAATGAATAAATCATACCTCAGAAAGAGTCTGCTTGTATTCCTAAGGAGAGAGAGAGAGAGAGAGAGAGAGAGAGAGAGAGAGAGAGAGAGAGAGAGAGAGAGAGAGAGAGAGAGAGAGAGAGAGAGAGAGAGAGAGAGAGAGAGAGAGAGAGAGAGAGAGAGGGGGAGGGAGAGAGAGGGAGAGGGAAAGAGAGAGTGAAATAAAATCAGACGAGAGAAAGCGAATAAAGAAAGAGACTGAGCTGCTTTGGTCTTTTGATGGCACTCTTTGAAAAAAACATGATATTTTCTGACACATATTTTCGTCCTATTTTGTCAATTATCACAGTGATTCCACAAAACCGGAAGTCAAAGCCAAGTAGATTCTTGTGAGTAGTCAATCAACAGGAATTCAATAGGGGAAAAGAAGAATCAAGACCAAGTGATTGAAACCTGATTTTGTCACTCCAGGACAGATTTACATAAGAGAGAAGCTCAACAGAAATGACTGTTGATTTTAGCTCTAGCATAGTTAATCAGTGACTTTTTAGAAAATTGGGCTTTAGTGTCATCGCAATATAACAAATAACAGACAATTCTGTTTTTAGTCTCTAAGGAAAGATATTGTGTCTAAGAAAAGTAATGACAACAGTACATATACATTATCATCTTATAGAAAGCAACTCACAATGAGATTACAGTGAGAGTGCCCTCCGAGCAGCTTAGGGTTAAGTGCTTAGTTCTAGTACATACTAGTGGTGGTGTTCCATGGAGAAGTTTGCCCATTTGGTCACCAGGAAGCAGTCCTACCCTCTAGGCCACCACTATCCAGTAGCATATAGCAATATTTTTTAACATAAATCGAAACGTCACTGCATAAAAACGATTTATGGGAGCTATATTCTGGTGTGCGAATCATAATTTTTTGTCACACACATACACACCCACGCACACACCTGCCATACCTTACATATTTTTCCAGGTGTGGCAGTATTTGTGAGGCAGTTCCTTGGTACAGATGGAAAAAAAAATATGTGTGTGTGTCCACCAGAGAATCTGTCACTAGATCCTCCCTAAAAAGAACCCTTCAAGATTTCAAACAGCCCTACAACCCCCCCCACCCACCCACCCACCCACCCACCCCCCCACACACACACACACACACACCCCAATAAAACATTTCATCACGTCCACCCCGCTAGCACAACAAAGTCCTACCCCTGTCTGTCTTCCGCAATGGGTAATGATGATGTTTTTTTCTTCAAGTGCACAAACACCAGGTCCGGCGAGACTTCTGGGGTTGGTTGGGAGGGTAGTGCTGTGATGCGACAGGGAAATAGAGTCTGCTCACATTACAGCTTGGCAGAAGGAGGACGCAATCATTTCCCTTGAAATCTGGGTCTCGGCGCACGACCGTTCCTAATGATGGAAATGTTTGATGTTTAAATGAGGATATCACACATGAGGAGCGCTCCTTGGAGTGCCGCACCTTCTTATGACAAGATTAGCAGCAAAGCAAAGCCCTCCCTTTGGTTTATTTCAGCCCCAGTCAGAGAGCTCTCTCTTTAAGATATAGGCTTAGATGTAGTCAGGCTTTGGCCATGAGAAGAGAAAACAAAAGGAGAGAAAGCGGGGTGGGGTGGGGCTGGGGGTTGGGGGGTGTTAGGGACACTCATGTAAAATGCGGAAGAGAACAGAGGGAAAGATTTGGAAGTAGGGGGGGATCATGTAGTAACACAGTGGAGCCCACAGCAGACGTTGGTGTATAAGTGTCTATACAGTGAAGGAAATAATTATTTGATCCCTTGCAGATTTTGTAAGTTTGTCCACTGACAAAGAAATGAAAGGTCTATCATTTCAATTATAGGTTATTTTAACATTCAGAGATAGAATAAAAAAAAGAAATCCAGAAAATCACATTATATAAAATATATACATTGATTTGCATTTGATTGAGTGAAATAAGTATTTGATCCCCTAGCACAACATGACTTAGTACTTGGTGGAGAAACCCTTGTTGGCAAGCACAGAAGGTCAGACGTCTCTTGTAGTTGGTTACCAGGTTTGCGCACATCTCAGGGGAGATTTTGGTCCACTCCGCTTTGCATATCCTCTCCAAATCCTTAAGGTTTCGAGGCTGTCGTTTGGCAACTCGAAGCTTCAGCTCCCTCCATAGATTTTCTATGGGATTAAGGTCTGGAGACTGGCTAGGCCACTCCATGACCTTAATGTGCTTCTTCCTGAGCCACTCCTTTGTTGCCATGGCAGTGTGTTTTGGGTAATTCTCGCGCTGGAAGACCCACCCACGACCCATTTTCAGTGTCCTGGCTGAGGGAAGGAGGTTGTCGGCGAAGATTTCACGGTTCGTCGCCCCGTCCATCCTCCCCTCGATGCGGTGAAGTTGTCCTGTCCCCTTAGCAGAGAAACACCCCCAAAACATAATGTTTCTACCTCCATGCTTGACGGTGGAGATGGTGTTCTTGGGGTCATAGTCAGCATTTCTCTTCCTCCAAACACGGCGAGTCGAGTTGATGCCAAAGAGCTCGATTTTGGTCTCATCTGACTACAGCACCTTCTCCCAAGCCTCCTCTGAATCATTCAGGTGTTCATTGGCAAACTTCAGACGAGCCTGTACATGTACCTTCTTGAGCAGGGGGACCTTTCGGGTGCTGCAGGATTTGAATCCATTCCTGCATAGCGTATTACCAATGGTTTTCTTGGTGACTGTGGTCCCAGCTTCCTTGAGATCATTAACAAGCTCCTCTCCTGTAGTTCTGGACTGATCCCTCACCTTTCTCATGATCCTCGATACCCCACGAGGAGAGATCTTGCATGGAGCCCCAGACCGAGGGCGATTGATGGTCATTTTGTGTTTCTTCCACTTTCGAATAATTGCACCAACAGTTGTCTCCTTCTCACCGAGCTGCTTGCCGATGGTCTTGTAGCCCATTCCAGCCTTGTGCAGGTCTACAATCTTGTCCCTGACGTCCTTAGACAGCTCTTTGGTCTTGCCCATGGTGGAGAGGTTGCAATCTGATTGATTGATTCTGTGGACAGGTGTCTTTTATACAGGTAAAGAGTTGAGGCAGGTGTCTCTTATACTGGTAACGGGTTGAAATTAGGAGCACTTTCTTAGAGTGAGGGGGACTAATATACCCGGCCTGTGGGAGCCAGAATTCTTGCTAGTTGGTAGGGGATCAAATACTTATTTCACTCAATCAAATGCAAATCAATGTATATATTTTATATAATGTGATTTTTTGGATTTCTTTTTTTTTATTCTATCTCTGAATGTTAAAATCAACCTACAATTAAATGTATAGACCTTTAATTTCTTTGTCAGTGGACAAACTTACAAAATCTGCAAGGGATCAAAACATTATTTCCTTCACTGTATATCTGTCATCAAACTCACACAAAATATATAAATACAGATGATATATTATAATGTATACAATACTAACATATACTCTTCATATATATATATATATATATATATATATATATATATATATATATATATATACAGTGGGGCCAAAAAGTATTTGGTCAGCCACTGATTGTGCATGTTCTCCTACTTAGAAAGATCAGAGAGGTCTGTAATTTTCATCATAGGTACACTTCAACTATGAGAGACAAAAATGAGAAAAAAAATCCAGGAAATCACATTGTTGGATTTTTAAAGAATTTATTTGTAAATGATGGTGGAAAATAGGTATTTGGTCAATAACAAAAGTTCAACCCAATACTTTGTAACATAACCTTTGTTGGCAATGACAGAGGTCAAACGTTTCCTGTAAGTCTTCACCAGGTTTGCACACACTGTAGCTGGTATTTTGGCCCATTCCTCCATGCAGATCTCCTCTAGAGCAGTCATGTTTTGGGGCTGTCGCTGGGCAACACGGACTTTCAACTCCCTCCACAAATGTTCTATGGGGTTGAGGTCTGGAGACTGGCTAGGCCACTCCAGGACCTTGAAATGCTTTTTACGGAGCCACTTCTTCGTTGCCCGAGCGGTGTGTTTGGGATCGTTGTCATGCTGGAAGACCCAGCCACGTTCCATCTTCAATGCTCTCACTGATGGAAGGAGGTTTTGGCTTAAAATCTCACGATACATGGCCCCGTTCATTCTTCCCTTAACGCGGATCAGTCGTCCTGTCCCCTTTGCAGTAAAACAGCCCCAAAGCATGATGTTTCCACCCCCATGCTTCACAGTAGGTATGGTGTTCTTGGGATGCAACTCAGCATTCTTCTTCCTCCAAACACGACGAGTTGAGTTTTTACCAAAAAGTTCTATTTTGGTTTCATCTGACCACATGATATTCTCCCAATCCTCTTCTGGATCATCCATATGCTCTCTGGCAAACTTCAGATGGGCCTGGACATGTACTGGCTTAAGCAGGGGGACACGCCTGGCACTGCAGGATTTGAGTCCCTCTCGGCGTAGTGTGTTACTGATGGTAGCCTTTGTTACTTTGGTCCCAGCTCTCTGCAGGTCATTCATCAGGTCCCTCCGTGTAGTTCTGGGATTTTTGCTCACCGTTCTCATGATCATTTTGACCACACGGGATGAGATCTTGCGTGGGGCCCCAGATCGAGGGAGATTATCAATGGTCTTGTATGTCTTCCATTTTCTTACAACTGCTCCCACAGTTGATCTATTCACACCAACCTGCTTGCCTATTGCAGATTCACTCTTCCCAGCCTGGTGCAGGTCTACAATTTTCTTCCTGGTGTCCTGCGACAGCTCTTTGGTCTTGGCCATGGTTGAGTTTGGAGTCTGACTGTTTGAGGCTGTGGACAGGTGTCTTTTATACAGATGACGAGGTCAAACAGGTTCCATTAATACAGGTAAACGAGTGGAGGACAGAAGAGCTTCTTAAAGAAGAAGTTACAGGTCTGTGAGAGACAGAAATCTTGCTTGTTTGTGGGTCACCAAATACTTCTTTTCCACCATAATTTACAAATAAATTCTTTAAAAATCCTACAATGTGATTTCCTGGATTTTTTTTCTCATTTTTGTCTCTCGTAGTTGAAGTGTACCTATGATGAAAATTACAGACCTCTCTCATCTTTCTAAGTAGGAGAACTTGCACAATCAGTGGCTGACTAAATACTTTTTGGCCCCACTGTATATATATACTGTGTATATATATATATATATACACAGTACTGTGCAAAAGTTTGAGGCAGGTGTGTAAAGTAAGAATGCCTTCAAAAATCGAAGTGTTAATAGTTTGTTTTTCTCAATTAACTAAATACAAAAAACAAACTAGTGAAAGTGAAAGTGAATGAACAATCTAAATCAAATCAATATTTGCTGTGACCACTCTTTGCTTTCAAATTTTTGCCAGCATTCTTTCACACATGTCTAAAACTTTTGCACAGTACTGTATACATGTGTATATATATACCTGGAGAGGGAGAGCGAGAGAGAGAGAGAAGAGAATTACAGCTCTACATGCCTCATGTTTTGAATCCATCCAACTTGCCTATTCATATTTTATTTAGTAAAAGGCACATTCAAAGAGAGGAACGGAGAGACAGAGAGAGAGAGAGAGAGAGGGAAAGAGAGAGAGAGAGAGAGACATTCACACACTACTTGTACTGTACAGACACACACACACCGTCCGAACACTTCACTCACCCACGGTCTACCTGTGCGTTCATTAGGACATTAGCAGAGGCTTTCACAGCATGTCGCTGGCTGAGAGCCCTCCACCCGCCCTACTAGAACCTCCAGCGCTCACTGCTCTGAGCGAGGACGTTAAAGCCAGGGTCCCGGCTGCCGCCCCTTGCCTCCGAGGCCTTTTAACAGCCAGCGGTCAGGCCACAAGGGCCCACTCTACGCAAATGAACCAGCCGATAGGAAACACATAGCTTCCCTTTACCAACTCTGACCCGGCTTTTTAGTCCGCTTCGCAGAGGGCCGATTATCTTTCCTCACCCCATAAAACACCCATCCTTTGAAAAAGCCACGCACTTACAGAGAAGCATGGCACACACCCACCGTCCCAGACACACACACACACACACACATATATACACACACAAAAGGTACTGAGAGACGTAGACTGAGCTACAGTCACATAAATGTTGGGGTGTCTGACTTTGGGCGTCATTTAAGAGGGTGTACCCTGTGAGTGGTTGACCATGCAGTCCAGTAGGACTTGAGCTGTGGTTAATCTTCAGTAGGACTTGAGTAATGGTTGAGCTTCAGTAGGACTTGAGCTGTGGTTGATCTTCAGTAGGACTTGAGTAGTGGTGTATCTTCAGTAGGACTTGAGGACTTGAGTAGTGGTTGATCTTCAGTAGGACTTGAGTAGTGGTTGATCTTCAGTAGGACTTGAGTAGTGCTTGATCTTCAGTAGGACTTGAGTAGTGCTTGATCTTCAGTAGGACTTGAGTAGTGCTTGATCTTCAGTAGGACTTGAGTAGTGCTTGATCTTCAGTAGGACTTGAGTAGTGCTTGATCTTCAGTAGGACTTGAGCTGTGGTTGATCTTCAGTAGGACTTGAGCTGTGGTTGATCTTCAGTAGGACTTGAGCTGTGGTTGATCTTCAGTAGGACTTGAGTAGTGCTTGATCTTCAGTAGGACTTGAGTAGTGCTTGATCTTCAGTAGGACTTGAGTAGTGCTTGATCTTCAGTAGGACTTGAGTAGTGCTTGATCTTCAGTAGGACTTGAGTAGTGGTTGATCTTCACTAGGACTTGAGCTGTGGTTGATCTTCAGTAGGACTTGAGTAGTGCTTGATCTTCAGTAGGACTTGAGTAGTGCTTGATCTTCAGTAGGACTTGAGTAGTGCTTGATCTTCAGTAGGACTTGAGTAGTGCTTGATCTTCAGTAGGACTTGAGTAGTGCTTGATCTTCAGTAGGACTTGAGTAGTGCTTGATCTTCAGTAGGACTTGAGTAGTGCTTGATCTTCAGTAGGACTTGAGTAGTGCTTGATCTTCAGTAGGACTTGAGTAGTGGTTGATCTTCACTAGGACTTGAGCTGTGGTTGATCTTCAGTAGGACTTGAGTAGTGCTTGATCTTCAGTAGGACTTGAGTAGTGCTTGATCTTCAGTAGGACTTGAGTAGTGCTTGATCTTCAGTAGGACTTGAGCTGTGGTTGATCTTCAGTAGGACTTGAGTAGTGGTTGATCAGGAGGAACTAGAAGGCACCCGATATGTTCTTCTAGAGCCAAATGCTCAGGCCAGTCATCAGCCAATCACTCTATCAGTCAGCCAGTTAGGGAAACGGGCAGATCACGCTTAATAGTGTACGAGTAATGCTAAATGATTACACTTGATATGGTGCTTTTCTAGACACCTAAAGCGTTCCCACTATATGGGGGGACTCGCAGTTAAGACGCCAATGTATAGCACCCACCTTGGTGATGCCACCGCAGCCAATTTGCCCCAGAACTGTTTCCGAGTGATCTCTATGATCTACAACTGCTCATCGCTAGGACAAAGGAGTCTAGCCCCTCATGTGATGTAAGTCAATTCGATTCTATACTGAAGTAGGCTAATGGAAAATGTCGCTGACGAAATCTGTGCACGTTGCATGAGTCTGCTTTTTGAGATGTATCGTTTCTTGGGCTTGAGTTTGCCATTGATTTGCTATTGGACAATGATTGAGCTGTGTGGGTGCCTGGAATGTTTCAGTCCGTTGCTTTGAGCTAATACTTGAAAATAGATTGGACACACTACCTTGTTTGAGATAAAGTTTGAATTGATGAAAAATGTGCAATTTATTTGCGAATGATTCACGCTTAATCTGCGATTACTATGGACACTCAGCTCTCTGAAAGTTTCATGCTCCGCGTTTCGCTCCTTATCAAGCTCCCCCTCTCATCTCCAATCAGCCGTAGCCTTGTCCCAACTCAGCGCCTATACTACCAAGGTCCAATTGCATCCGGTTCCCTCAAACGGCAGGTGTAACAGGCTGGTGGGGATTCAAACGGGCAAACGGTTAACTAAACAACAACGAAATATTCAACCCCCCCAAACAAAAACGGTGTCATCAAGGTTTCGTTGCATGTTCGGGGTGGCCCCCGGCTATGTTTACTCATTAGTAGCCTCGTTGGCCTGTTCGCTGCCAGATGAAAGAGGAAGTAAAGACGGCTAATGAAAGACAACACCGTTAAGGGCAAGGAATGGAGGAGAGGCCCGGTGGGAGCCCCGGCGTCTGGCCCAGCGCTCAGCGTTTAGCATTGGAACACAGCAGAGACGCCCCATTGTCCTCACTATCGTGTTTATTTTTGCAAGGCGGCCAAGTTTGAACGTTTCCCAGGAAGTGAAATGGCCCGCAACCACACATTCGCTCCTTTAATGTGTGCTTTGGTTGCAGTCTCCAAACATTTTCGTAATCACAGTCACATCCACATTTAAGTTCTCCAGATTGACAGAGTGGCAAAGAACCAAAATCCCTGCCTTGCTTGCATTCCTAGCTAGCAGTGTGCGAAATTCGGGAGGTCTAGGGGGTCTTGAGACCCCCCGATTAAGAAATTAGTCTCCCCAGTCACAACAACATGTTAACGTTGTCCATGTCCATCTAATGTTGATAATCTTATTGCTGATCTTTTGGCGAAGACGTTAATTTAGGTATTTTATACTTCAGTCTTTTCTATGATTATACCAGTTGTAAAACAGACTATTAGGCTTATTACTATACAATTATGTAAAATGTCATCACGTTAAAAATGTGTCCGGCAAAAGTAACTCCTAGCTTGTTTTATAAAGTTGACGTCCTGTGGTGTACTCAAACATGGCTACATTCAGCCATAGCTGTCCTTACAAGTGATCAATGTCATTGCATTTAAGCATTTGGTAGCAGACATTCAGTAGCAAGTACTTGTCAGGTCACTGCTAGCTAACAATTAGCATATTTTTACAGTTCCCTACCGGAAGCGCAACATTTCTGTCATCGAAACACTAAAATCCATGGTTTCGTGTAGTTCATACACTCTGGCCAGTGTTTGTACTTGTACTTGTACTTGTTCTCTAAAAGACGTTTGTTTATTTTTTTATCCGTTGTTAAGTCTGTTGCTTGAGCCTGCGCTAGAATCCTCCCTGCACAGCAGCTCCAGCTTAAGATGAAGAGTGTGTTGCAAGTGGAGGAATGCCAGTCACAATATCTCTCGATGTTCCCCTGCATTATCCCCGGGAAGTTTTCTACGGACGTGGCCAGCCCCCTCATTACCACCCAAATTACATGCAAATTTCCCCAAAATAAATGAGTTTTAAGTACTTGACAACCTGTCATCCTTAGAATATTGAAACGTCCTGATGGCTAGGTAAACAATCAACAATAATCACTCTATGCAAATTTGATATTTACCTCACAATTACGAAAAAGGAGAAAGGGAAAAAAAACTATAAATAAAACCTGACACAAAGGGAGCTGGCATTTGTTCAGGTTCTGAACAAAATACAAATGCAAATGAAAGATTCTTTAGGATGTAATTGATTCAAACGTGCATGCTCCTCTCCTGTCTCTTCACATTGTGTCCTTTTTTCCCCTCTTCTGGTTGTTTTCCTTTCTCTCTCTCTCTCTCTCTCTCTCTCTCTCTCTCTCTTTATCTGTACTTTCAATACACACCGATAATGGGCAATGTAAATGAGGGAGCCAGGGAGGGAGAGAGTGAGTGAGATGAAGAGAGAAGAATAGATGGAACAGGAGGAGGGGGGGAGAGAAGGGGGGATGAGTTAGCCCTTTCGTCTATCTCCGGTTCTGTCTTTCATGTGAGTGGCGCTTTGGAGGGGTGGTGTGGTAAATCATGTGCTCTTATGAAGTGTGAGTATAAAATGAGTGGGGATGCTGGAGCTAGGCAGTGTGCTCTCTGTCAGGAGACCAGTCAGACGGTCAGTTCCCAGCCTTCAATGCTGCTTCTTCAACACACAGACACACACACACAGCCAAACAGATTAGGACTGACAGGAGTCCACATCATGTAGTTTCGAGACAGACCACTCTGTCTCCCTGACAGCTCTCCTTTTGAAACTGAGACACCATTGGAATCCCTTCAAACATCTCTTTCTCTTCATCTCTCGCTGTGCCATTGTACTTGCCGTTCTTTACTTCTTATATCTACTTTCCACACACACACACACACAGACACACACAGCATCTATCCAGTCACAGAGTACGTGAGATTTGTCTCCAAGGTGCAATGTCCACCCTGCCTGACCCCAGCTGACCAGTCAGTAGCAGGATCAAACCGTCCATTAGCGGGAGCTCACCACCCTGTCAGTGCACAGCCCTGACACCTTCCTTCCCTCTTGGGCTGCTCCATCTCTGACAACCCTATCCCCTCTGGCAGCCTGGTTCTCAGCTCAAAGTGGGGGTTGTTTAGTCTGACCTGACCTGGGAAGTTGGTCTATTACCCTGCAGAACTGAAACGGGACTGTACTGGCCTGTCCTCAGTGGACAAATCGGCATGGGCACAATTTAGGTCAGCACTGCAGTCTTAGCAGCCCTTTGAAATTGTTCCCATTGCACACGCTTGATCCATATTGTTCTTTGGGGGTGTTTTTTTTTTTAAACAAGGTTGCCCGAGGCGATAAGACAAGTCAGTGGCAGTGGCTGATAGAATCTCCCTGTTTGCGGCCATCGACACCCAGGCCACTAGCGAGAGAGCTTGCACACGGAGGCGTGTGTGCGATGGCGGCCGGCGGATGAGTTCGCCACCACGCTTCCCCCCATTAACATTCTAAAGGCCCGACGTCTCTGGATGACATCAAATTACAGCTCGTCCCTGGTCGGCTTGGAGGTGGCAGCCGCTCCTTTGAAATGCAAATCAGCCTTTAACCTTAGCGTCCGCACGCCGCCGGGAGATTATCTCTGTGCCTTCCAGGCCTGCCGGCCCTTTCAATCGCTCCTCCTTCTGTCTCCTCCAACCTTCACCCTATCCCTTCATCTTCTCATCCGTCCCGGCCCATCCTCTTCTGCCCTCCTCTCCCCACTCTTTCTTCACTCTCTACCACCTATGCCTCCATTTTGGTTTCCACCCGCTCGCGCAGCAACTTGACCCCGGGGTTGCTGAAGACAGAGGGAGAAGAAACGGAGGGGAGGGGGCAGAGAGCGGAGAGCGGAGAGGGCACAGGGCACAGGGCTCGGCCATGGCGAAGACGCACACGGACAGCTGACCGGGCGAAGGAGAAGGGGGGTGGGGAAGACGGAGAGGCGGGAGGGATGGAAGCAGGACAAGGCAGAGTACGCAAGTGCTGTCAAAAAGAGAATGACCCCCTTTGTGGTATTTACAGCCTTTTTTGAACACCCACTGGGACTGGGTCAAATGTTTTTGCATGATGATCCTCTAGAACCAGCGTGCTGAGAACTTCAGTCGGCTGTTGTAGCAGTTCTGCATAGAAGAGGGGGCCAAAGTCAAACCCGGGAAGTGCCTGCTGCTTGTTGTAAACCCGCTGTTAAGTCTAACGCGACAATTACGGTGTCACAGAGGGCCAATGCAAGATGCAGAATTCATTTTGGGCTTGGGTGTTATTTCTTCACTCAAGGTAATATTTTATCGAGTATTAGATTTTGGTTCTGACAAAATTGAGAGAAACTGTGTTCAAAAATTCACAAAATGGTACACAAGGGCAAAAAACGAGTGGTACTTATACTCAAAGAGGGTGGCAGCTTTAAAGGGAATAGCCCTGTCAATTATGTGCACCTCCACGACAATTTTTTTGAGCCCATATAAAAATCTGAATCAAAAGGAAGCATCACGTCAAAAATAGAAAGACATCACGCAGATGTTCCCCAGCATTTTCCAAACACTTTGATATTGTCCCTGTTGATTAAGAATAGCAGACTGAAATTTACATTGAAACGCACACACGTCCTCTTCCTCTGGCCCGGCACCTTCTAAAATAACCTTCTTTGAATCGCGCCACCATTAGAGCTGTCAATATCGTGAAGCACCACGCGTGGGCCTCAAGACGGGGATCAGTTACCCAAAGGAAAGAGAACCTCCATTGTTTCCAAAAAAAGGTTTTCTTTTTTCCCTTTCTCTCTATTCCTTATCTAACTAGACGATACAATTTTTAATTGAGACATCAGAAGAACAGAAAGAGAGCTGTGTGCTTGGACAATCAGCCCTGAGACACAAGAGAGAGAGACAGAGAGAGAGAAAGAGAGAAAAAGAACAGACAAAGGAAGACTAAAAAAAGAAGACCAGGAAAGGAAAAAAAAAGAAAAGAGAGCGGAGGATAAAACAGGAGTCCCTAAGGCAAGGCAAACAAACATATCATAAACACATGAGTGATATCTCTCTCTTTATCTCTGTCTCCTCTGTCTGACTGTCTAGTTTTCTTTTTTTATCTCCAAATCCCCCCATCTCTTTTGCTCTTTCTATTTTTATCCCACTCTGGAGGAAGCAAACAGGCAGAATATAGAATGTTGAACACATCTGAACGCCCACCCTATACCTCACTATTATGGACTACATGAAAATAAGTGTTATTCCATACTTGTATCCCTGCAAATAATTGTACATATCAGCGACCTTATTTATCTCAATATTTTATGGAACTTCATGTGTGTCTGTGTGTTTTTGTCTGTGTGTGTGTGTGTGTGTGTGTGTGTGTGTGTGTGTGTGTGTGATGGAGCCTACAGCCATGGAGACAGCAGAACGATAAGCCCTGGATGAGGGCCATGAATGAGGAGACACCTGGTGCTGCACTTAGCCCCCCCCCCCCCCCTCCTCCCTGCAGGTGCCATCAAGACGAGATAAAAAAAAACTTCATGGGGGTGGTGTAGTCAGATAGTGGGAAAGGTGGAAAGGGTGAAGAGAGGGAAAACAGGTAGTGGAAAGGAGGAGAAGGATCGGAGGAGTTGGAAAGAGTGGTGAGGCGAGGGGGGCCCTAAATAAAGAAGCATGTACACACACAAAAAATGAAATTCCTGCTTACAGCTTGCAAGGTAATGGTTGTCCACCAAACATAATTGGTGACATATGGATTGGACAGATTGAAGAGATAAACATGGAGACAGAATGGTCCGAGCAGAAACACAAGTATCTTCCACAGCTACAGTTTCCACAGTGATTAGCCCCACAACAGGCAGGTCTCAGATAGCCCCCACAAAATTACCCTGTCAAGGGCCTTTCCCTTTCTGATTACAGTTACACAAATACCGAACTAATAACCAGCAGGCGAAACGACCACACACACACACACACACACACACACACACACACAGCAATCTAACATTGACTCAAAACCTTGTTGAGGAATCTGTGTTTTGATTGCAGAAAGCGATTCCCGAGTCCGCCTCCTTAAGGAGATGTCGGTTCTATCTCTTCCCCATTTGCAGCCACTCAGCGGAATAGTTATTATTACCACTTTCAGCGTGGAGGAGGCTGGAATCAGGGGCCTCACAGCCAATCTCTCTGCCTCTGTCTCACATCTTTCTCTCTGTTCGTCTCTCTCTCTCTCTCTCTCTCTCTCTCTCTCTCTCTCTCTCTCTCTCTCTCTCTCTCTCTCTCTCTCTCTCTCTCTCTCTCTCTCTCTCTCTCTCTCTCTCTCTCTCTCTCTCTCTCTCTCTCGTCTCTCTCCAGCCACCCCCTTTGCTGTCAGTCGATGCACTTCGGTGTCTTTCCTACGGTCGTATTGACAGAGCAAAGCTCACAACTGGTACACGCGGGCCCACTACAAGCTTAATAGCATTTCAAGTGTTTCTCTCGGAATCGTGTCGAATCTCCCCGCTGAATAGAATGCCCCGAGTTGTTGGCAAGCATTTCTGAGGAGGGCAGAAAACAGACATGTCACACCATCCTGTTTGTCACAAACAGTACCACACTGAACACCTTGAAAAAAAGACATGACTGTAACTGAAAAATGTATGTTGAGTTGAGCTATTACTCTATTTACGCAATGTCTTTTAGCAAATAATTATTAGCAATCAGCTTAAAATACATACAATTTGGTGATGATGGTTTTGTTGCAACCCACCAGTCATTTAAAAGTCACATATCCAAGATATGTATAGACCTCCTCATGTACTTTAAAGTACCATACAACATAAGAAATAGTTTCTAATGGAAGTTCTTGGAAGTTAGCCATACATATCAAAGATGTACAGTCCCCTCCAAAAGTATTGGAACAGTAATGCCAATTCCTTTATTTTTGCTGTAGACTGAAAGCGTTTGGGTTTGACACCAAAAGATGAATATGAGACAAAAGATCAATATGTCAGCTTTTATTTCCAGGTATTTTCATCTGGATCTGATAAACAACTTAGAAGATATCTTTATTTGTAAAGGAACACCACATTTTTTGTTGAGCAAAAGTATTGGAACATGTGACTAACAGGTGTGTTTTGTTGCCCAGGTGTGTCTTATGACATTTATTATTCAAACAATAAATAACACTGAATGTCTAGGCTCAGTTTCAGATTCTGGTTTTGCCTGTGCAGACTGCAGTTATAGTAATCAACATGAAAAGCAGAGAACTGTCTATGGGTGAAAAGAAAGCAATTGTGAAGCTAAGAGAAGATGGGAAATCAATCAGAGCCATTGCACAGACACTAGCCATAGCCAGTACAACAATTTGGAATATCCTCAGGAAGAAACAAACTACTGGTGTACTAAGTAACAGACATCGAACGGGACGACCAAGGAAAACAACAGCAGTTGACGACAGAAACATTGTCAGAGCTGTGAAGAAAGACCCTAAAACTACTGTTGGTGAGATCAACAACAACCTCCAGAGGGCAGGAGTGAAGGTTTCAGAATCCACTGTTCGCAGAAGACTTCATGGACAACAGTACAGAGGCTACACCAGAAGATGCAAGCCATTCATTAGCATAAAGAATAGGAAGGCCAAGCTGGATTTTGCCAAAAAGTACAGAGACGAGCCTCAAAAATTCTGGGAAAAAGTTTTATGGGCTGATGAGACGAAGATTAACTTCTACCAGAGTGATGGAAAGGCTAAGGTTTGGAGAAAAAAAGGATCTGCTCATGACCCCCAAAACACAAGCTCATCTGTGAAACACGGTGGAGGTAATGTGATGGCTTGGGCTTCAATGGCTTCTTCTGGGACGGGCTCATTAATCTTCATTGATGATGTAACACATGATGGCGGCAGCAAAATGAATTCGGAAGTCTACAGAAACATTTTGTCTGCCAATTTAAAGAAGGATGCAACCAAACTGATTGGGAGATCCTTTGTCATGCAGCAAGATAATGACCCTAAACACACTGCAAAAGCAACAAAGGAGTTCATCAGGGGCAAGAAGTGGAAGGTCCTAGACTGGCCAAGTCAATCTCCAGACTTAAACCCTATAGAGCATTCTTTTTACCTTCTTAAAAGGAGACTGAAGGGAGAAACCCCCCAAAACAAGCAACAACTGAAAGAGGCTGCAGTGAAAGCCTGGAAAGGCATAACAAAAGAAGAATGCAAAAGTTTGGTGATGTCCATGGGTCGCAGGCTTGATGCAGTTATTGAAAGCAAAGGATTTGCAACAAAATATTGAGTCTTATTCACTTAAATCCATTTCAAGTCTATCTGTTCCAATACTTTTGCTCATCTAAAAATGTGGTCTTTCTTTTCAAATAATGATATCTTCTAAGTTGTTTATCAGATCCAGATGAAAATACCTGGAAATAAAAGCTGACATATTGATCTTTTGTCTCATATTCATCTTTTGGTGTCAAACCCAAACGCTTTCAGTCTACAGCAAAAATAAAGGAATTGGCATTACTGTTCCAATACTATTGGAGGGGACTGTATACTGTTCAACATTAACGGCACATTTGTAGAAAAAAAATTGGAATATATATATTTTTTTGTAAGAGCAAAGAGGCTACATTTATATCAAGAAAGAAGCCATAGAAAGAGGTTTATGGGAAAGAGGCATGTAGGATTTACACATTTTTGACCATGTAGTCATTCTACCTCTCTGTCTATCTATTGAAGGTACCCTGTACCTTGCTGCCTGCCTATCTGTCTGTCTATTGAAGGTATCCTTTCCATTGCTGTCTGTCTATTTGTCTGTCTGTATATCTGCCTGCTTGTCTGTCCGTCTCTTATGGACTGCCTATCTGTATGCCTGTTTATCTGTCTGTCTCTTTTGACCTGTCTGTCTGTCTGTCTGTCGTCTGATCTCTGTTCCGGCTTAACGCTGATAATCCAGCCCCAAGTTCTACGCTGGCGCTGATCCTCAAGTAGGGATGAAAGATTTAGACTCACCCTGGGTCTCTGGGCTTAGTATTTTTCATCTATCTCCCTCTCCCTCTCTCCTTTCCTCTTTCTCTCATTATCCTCCACCCTCTGACTCAGAACTGGAGCAAGCTTGTGATGATTATTTCAGAGGACAAAGAAGGGGCGGGCTGATACGATTTTGGTGGGTCTATTTTTTTTTTACAAGCCTCCTCTCATCTTTAGTGGTTGTAACACACGGAGTACATGACTCCGACTTCCCAGCTCTCAGCAAAGTATAGCCCCCTGGACGCTGTCTGAGGGCCTGTTCCTGCTTTCAGCCTGGGAACGCCACGGAACGCCACGGAACGCCATGACTAGGAAGAGTCCATACGATCACAGTTGGAGGGCTGTTACGCTGCAGTGTGATACTGTATGATTAGACTTGCACTGATGTGCTGTCCTTTACATATTAGCTTAAAACTTAAAACCCCGCTTGTGTTGATACCATTATGAATTTAAGAATATTTAAAATGAATTGTGTTAAGAGAAACTCTGCTGCAAGCACAGAGCTACCCATTTTTTTTATACTGGTGACCTGTTTTTGCTACTCGTAAATAATGTACATGTCACCTGGTAAAATTAGTTTACTGGTTAAACATGGAGACAATTCCTTAAATAAAAAGTAAAATGGAAATGTGCTGTAACCCGTTCAGCAACCGGCAACACAGCATTTGAACATCATAACGTTAATAGTATTATAGGATTCTTTTCTAACCTACAACCTGAAGCTATTCTGACACTGGTCTCCAGCCATCCTCCCTCCCTCCTTCTTCTTTGTATCCTCTTCCTCTCTCCTTGATCCCCCTCTCTCTTCTGTTCACAGCTCATTTGCCAGCTTGCATTCACCTCACCTGGCGAGGCTGGGCTTTGATGTTCTCAGCACACAAGTGGGCCGGCGCTGCACAAACCTGTGTTCGCCAAGTCCTAACCCCCCCCCCCCCCAAACACACACGCACAAATGTGCACACACACCACCACCACCACCCGCTGGGAGTCTCTCTCTCTACCTCCTATCTATTATCTCTGTTTCTTTCACTTCTTTTCTGCATCCTTCTTTTACAATGCACCTCTGTTAATACCGCTCTCCTTCTCCACCGTGGCATTTCAGAAGCTGTTCACCACTCATTAAAGCCCCAGCAGGAAGATACTGGGGTGGAGAGAGTGAGAGAGAGAGAGAAAGAAAGAGAGAGAGAGAGAAAGAAAGAGAGAGAGAGAGAGAGAGAGAGAGAGAGAGAGAGAGAGAGAGAGAGAGAGAGAAAGAAAGAGACAGAGACAGAGAAAGAGACAAGGGACATTTGAAGAGAAAGCACAATGTTCGCCCTCACCTCTACCAAACAACCTGTCTTCCACACCAAACAATCACACATTGCAATTAGACCCAGAAAGGACTACAACTCCCACAATCCCACCAGGACTTAAACGTGTCAAACACTCCAATAAACACCACTGGGAACTGATACTAACCATGGTGGCAGCGAGCACACAGTTAGCCCTCCCAACTGGCAAAAATGATGTTTGAATTTTGGAAACTAAGCAGTGACATATTTTCACCAATAAATTAAATGACCAATTGTAATAGTCAGTGTGTTTCAAAAGGCAGAAAGGAAACAAACAGATGATTGGTGATTTGCAAAATCTCCCTAAGAACCAAAACAACTGCTCTTCAACTCCCCCTCCAGGTTCACTCAATCAATATAACTAGGTCACCTCCTGCAGTAGCAAAAAACCCAAACACAGATTTGGCATTTTATATTGCACTAAATTGCATGCAAAAGTGGCCCAAATCAAAAAGAATTGTTGTCCATATGTGAACAGTACAAATCACAGGTATTTTTCTCCCTTTTTTTTTTGCAATGTGATGTCCATCTGACCAGTCATATCGGAATTCATGCGACTTTTACGTCACTGAAAACCATAAACCATACCGTGTTCTATCTCCATCAGCTGTAAACGCTGACTTTAGCGGCCTCCATGTTTACTTCCGGACGACAGCGGGCTGCGTGTCACGTCTTTGTTGATGTTCTTTTGCGCATGCGGGTCAGTTCAGAACCATGACCAGTTCACACTGGAATCGGATATTGGCTACATTTGAAAAAGAATGTGAACAGCCAAACAAAAAAATCTGATCTGAGCAATGAATCCGAATTGAGCGCTAAGGCTTGCAGCGTGACCGTAGCCTAGGTGAAGATCCCCACACCTGACAAGGGCTTTAAAGTGGCATAGAGGTGTGCTATTTCCATCATTTACCTCCCCTGTTGTAGTGATTCCAACACAGCCAGATGTTATGTTTGAACTTGGTTATGGAAGTGTGGAATATAGTAATCCCATACTCCCAGTAGGATTCCCTGTGGAGGCCCCGCAGAGCAAAAATGCAGCTCGTTGCTCGCTCGCATGACCAGTTTACTAATTGGGATAATTAGTGTGTTACCTCACAGATGATATATTTTTTCCTGAGGTATTAGATTCCAAATGACCAAAGCAAAGGAAAACATGGGGGAGACCATGTGTGTTTATGTGTGCATGAGTGTGCGACCACATCTGATGTTCTACTTTCCTTTAAGTGCGTGTGTGTGTGTGTGTGTGTGTGTGCATGTGTTTGCAGGAGTACAAGTATTAGTGTACGTCTCTTTTGGCTTTGTTGCATGTTCTGTGTGTCTCTCTCTGTGTGTGTGTGTGTGTGTGTGTGTGTGTGTGTGTGTGTGTGCGTGCGTGCGTGCGTGCGTGTGTGTGTTTACGCAATCGCACACTTGAAATGAAACTGCAGAAAGAGGAGGCAGTGTCCTGATGATGAGAGGCCCTCGCCTGTCCCTGTGTGTCCTGCCGGGGCCTCCTATCTCCGAGTCCCCTTCAAGCACCCATTTCAACTGGCGCACATCAATAGCGCAGACCCTCTGGAGCAAAGCGCCCACAATAATTCCTGATAAATCATTTCCCACAGCGAGGCAATCGGCGCGCTCAAACGGCAGCGCGTGACCTTCAGCGCTGGCTCTTTCTGCGTCGTAGAGCTGGAGAATATGAAAGCTTATTAGTTGGGAGTGGTGTTGACGCATTTGTGCGGACGCTAATGAGACAACGATGTTTCGGAGAAGGTTGGCCATTCGGCAGGAACCCATTGTTTACGGCATCATCTTTACCAATTTACAGTATATCTATAAATGTGAAATGTATTGCATTTTCATATCAAAGGAAAATGCATCCATAATCAGGCGGTTCCTAGCAGAGGGAGTGAGTGCCTCAGACAAAATTGCCCGAGTAACTTTATTAAAGAAAAGTATAAATATAAACTGAAAGACAGATAGGCAGACTAACGGAAAGAGACAGACACGCAAATAATAATAATAATATTAATCCATTATGTTTATATGGAGCTTTTCCAAACACAAAGCACTTTGTGTATATAGCAAGACAGAAAGAGACAGACACACAAATAGGATTTTGAACTGATGACAAGCCAAAATAACATTTTCCTCCACAATATTTTCCATTAATTGGTATCTGAAAGAGAAGATTAACATACACACCACAAATCCTACACACATAGACAAAGCTCGACAGACGCACCAAGGTAGATTCAAAACCTCTTGGGTAATGTTTTGGCAGAGAGACTTTCCGAGGGGTAAAAGGAACGTTGACTGTCATCATCTCCTGCTTGTCTTTAGAAAGGGAACGTTTATTATGGGGGAATTAACCACAAACGGCTTGGTAAGACTTCAGGGAATACCACATGTCTGTGCCACCTCACATGTTCTCTAATCAGAGCTCTCCGTCTTCCTACAGTAAACTCCCCTATCAGAACCACGCTGACGCTCCCGTGCCGCGTCCCCGTAAACCACATAGCAATCACTCCTCTCATTTAAGAATTCTCTCCCACACCAACTCAGACTTCCTCTCTCTCCTCAGCCCTTGGTAGACGTGACAACGTACCCCTGGACGGCCCAGTCCAGGACGGCAGGTAACGTTAGGAGGCTCTTTTCATTCCAGGGCCTCCTCGCTGGGAGAAACAATGTCAACTTTGTTCTGTCAGCGAGTGGTCTGTGGGGAGAATGTTCCATGGCTGCTTAATTATCTGGAAGGGTGAAAAGAAAGGCCGATCCTCAGAGGATGAACCGACGCAACACAGGATCCAAACAGGGCCTGGGCTGGAAATGATACGCTGCCGAACGGATGCAGTGGTATGTAGTACCTCGAAAGCTGTGGCTAATTTATTCTGTTCCTTAGTGGGATCGAAGTAGACAGACGCAACAGGAAGTGGGAAAAGTAAACATTTCTCTTAATTGTTTCCCAACTGGTTTGTGGTAGCATTTTGCTCTTCTGGGTTTTATTGTCAGGTTCCTCAACAAAGATGTCTTGTTAAATGAAATGCAAAGAACAGAAACACTTACTTACTTTCTCTCTCTCTCTCTCTCTCTCTCTCTCTCTCTCTCTCTCTCTCTCTCTCTCTCTCTCTCTCTCTCTCTCTCTCTCTCTCTCTCTCTCTCTCTCTCTCTCTCTCTCTCTCTCTCTCTCTCTCTCTCACATACACACAGTGCTATACTAATTGAATATTGACCTGGTTCTGCAGCACCCAACAAGCTTGTAAGTCGTTTTCACCAGGCAGTATCAACTGATGCAACTCTGCCAGGCTAGCAGTTCAGCCACATTAGTAGGAGCTTCAGTATCAGCTCAGGTCAGTCTAAGGTCAAGGGGTTATGGATGCGTGAAACCTAACTTGAGGCCATGTTTTAGAACTGTTCTGCAACTGTTTATTTGAACTTTTTATTTTGTGTTTTTTTATTTGTGACTTGGACAATGAATTGGTTCCAACTAAATTGGCTGTTAAGGTATGGTATGGACACCAAGCAAGAAAGCTTGGTCAGTGAAATTTTCCAAGCTAACCAGAATGCTCAGGAAGGATTCAAAAGACGTGAAGGTGCAGGGTTAGTTGCAAGGCAACATTGGGGGAGGGGGGGGGGGACATTTTTTACGAAAAATAATTTCCAGCCATTACAAACATACAAAAAAAATATTATTACAAATGTATTAATATATAATTGTATTACATATTTTTCTCTATTAGTGTATTGTAGCCTATGGCATTGCTCTGTTTAAATTGTTTCTATCTTTTCTTGTTTTTGTGAAAGCAGGCTGTTAAATGTTGGAGAGTTATTAGGCCTACTGAGTTTGATAGGGCACCAAAAAGACATGCACAACAGCTAAATGGCCATTCAAAATGTTTTGGATTAGTTTAACAATAACCAAAAATAACATGAATTGTATTAATGAAGTTAAATGGCAAAGGATCCAAAGGCCTTGTTGCGTTTATCGTTGACACTGATAAAAGACTGGCATTATTCTTCGACTAATCGATTGGTCGATGAGGGAGAAAAATCTGCACGTCTAGATGAACTACATCGGCCACAGTGCACCAACTGCACTCTACCTAATAGCCTAAATGAATTATAAATAAACATAAAAAGCTTTTTGCTATTTGCAGCATATTCAATTATTTTACTGAAACAAAAACTAGGCTACAGACTCGGAGCCAACCTGAGCACACCCTCAAATAAAATCTACCTAAAATAGTAAACCGGCGAAGCTTTCGCAAGTTATATTTAAAAACGATATAATTAAACATTTATCCTATTTATTAGACCAATCATATTAACACACGCCAATCTTGATATGTTCACACTTAAAGCCTATATCAAGTGTTAATCAAGAAAGTTGACAGAGCATGCTTTTTCAGGCAACCTGAAAAAACCTAAGCCTATGCCTACCATTTTAAGGTGATAGCCTACACCATGTTTGTTGTGAAACGTAAACAACTGGGAACAAAGTTTGCATTCCACTTTTTTTTGTGATCCTTTTTAATAAACTGTTTCCACACCAACAACTTCTTTGACTTGGTGTCAACAATTAGATGCCAAGCAATTTGGGCGAATTCAAAGTTGTGAAGACGGAGAATTTGGTCGACCAAGAGCATGATAACCGACCAGATGGTGTAAGCCCTATTGAAAACATTACAAATATATAACATACCATAGCTACATGACAAAAGTGCCCCCCCCCCCCCCCCCCCAATATACATTGTAATTACGGCCCTGGTTAGTTGGTTTAGGCTCTACAAAAAAACAATATCCCAAGTGTACTCTGAAAGGCACAGCAGTGGGCCTTGGGGCATTAAATACAACCTATTTTGGGCAGAAATGGTGCAGATCTAGTTAGAATGGCCAGGGCACATCGGGTGTACCAGTGAGAGTACCAACGATAATCATTGCACATTTTTGTCCGGATATTCAATCTTTTATATCTCAGAGTGGTCAAAGAAACACATATAACTTTCTGTACATACATCTTACACCTACATAAACAGACTTCATAAACTCACAGAACACCACCAGAACACAAATATACTCATACACACACACACAAAACACACACACACACACACACACACACACACACACACACACACACACACACACACACACACACACACACACACACACACACACACACACACACACAGAGTGTATCACTAACATGAGTAGACATAGGGTCTCTAGCTCAGCAGTGTCTCTAGACTCTCATACTTAAACACACCCTAGAGCTATGGCCAGCAACATCAACAGAATACCCACCATAACGCCATGCGCCCTGTAACTCGCGCTCTCTCCCCCTCTCTCTTTCTCACCCCTTATAGGCATACTTCAAACGGATAGCGTTACAGTTTTGGCCAGACGGCAATGCAAGGTGTGAAATCCCCCTGTGGCCCATTCATCCACATACACCCATGCACGCACTCACTCACACACACACACACATGCACACACACACACACACACATTTTCTGTCTTCACAATGCTCCATTATTAATAGATAAACAAAGGAATCAGGGTTATGGTGATAGGGGGAGATTCTACAGACAGACATCTCTCTCAGGGAGTGTGTCATCTCCCACGGCCCAGTCTGACACACACAAGAACTGACAGACCAAAGATGGGCATGGTGGCGTAAGGTCAACCTCACTCACCGTCTGGGATACACAGGAGACAGAGGCAAGAGGAGGAGGAGGAGGAGGAGGAGGAGGAGGAGGTGGAGAAGGAGGAGGAGGAGGAGGTGGAGAAGGAGAATCCTCAGAATGTCATGGTGGAAATGGAACGAAAGACCCTGCTCAGACGGGCAACAACGATTCTGAGGAAAAGGGAGAGGAGACGGAGGGAAAGAGAGGAAAAGAGAACAAAGAGAGGGATGGAAACAGAGAGAGTGAGAGAGCTTTGGAGAGACGGAGCCGATAGTCCATTTCCTCCATGGATTCAGGCGCTAGTTTCCTTTTTCCTTAGAGGACTGTGTGTGTACAGCTTGTGTGTATGTGTGTCAATGTATGTCTGTCTATGTGTGTGATTGTGTGTATGTCATAGATCCTCCTAGAAAGATGGCAGCTCAGGTCTATGTTATGCACATAATGTCCATCCTTTTTCGTCTCTTCTCTTTCATATAGAAATCATTTAATGTGATGAATAAATGGGGCAACATTTCAAAAAAAGAAAAAGAAATAGTTAATGAAACATGCAATGAAAACTTCACATCAATTCTCTCAAATGTCTAAGCTTCCCTTTTTGTCTTTTGGTGATTGCACATGTTTCTATGGCTCTGATTTCCAGGGTGCTTAGGGCGGATGTCTATGTGATGTCACTGTCATTTGTCGTTTGGAAAATGACAGTCACACTTGAATTATGAAGTTGTGTCCAACCCTTCCAAAATAACCAGCTCATCTCACGCTCTCTCTCTTTCTCTCTTGCTGCCTCTCTACTTTTCTCTCTGTCCCCCTTGTCTTTTTCTTTTTTCTACCCCTCCGTCCAGCCCTGTCCCCGTATGTTTTTGTCCTCCTGTCTCTCCAGTATCTCTTTATTTATTACCTTCATTTCACCGTTTCTCTCACCTTCATTCTCGTCTGATAGACGAAGGCAACAGCCGACAGCCGAAGCCCTGGTTCACACCGTCACATGACCGGCTGATGAGAAACGGAAACCAAAGGGACCCTGCCAACATTGATGACGGACTGTGTGAATGGACTCACAGCTCATCACAAACCCTAAAATGGTGAAAGTATCTGGCACAACCGTGCACGCGCACGGAAACTCTCTCTCTCTCTCTCTCTCTCTCTCTCTCTCTCTCTCTCTCTCTCTCTCCCACACACACACACACACACACACACACCCACACACACACACACACACACACACACACACAGCTCCAACTGCCCTCGTAGATGTATGCATTCAGGTGCACTCACTTCCCACCCAAACTTTAGGTGCCTGTATTTGTTCACACAGAGGCACACACAAACATAGAAAGACACTAGCACACACTTCTTCTAATCAACATCTCTTAGTCAGAGCAACACACAAAAAGCACATTCTCTCAGTATGAAAACAAACACACAAACAGTCTTATTGGCACAGATCAACATCTTTACAAGCCACCAATTCTGACCAGCATACCAGCTGACATACTGTATCACACCTTCCTTCAGCATGAACCCCAATACACACACACACACACACACACACACACACACACACACACACACACTCAAACAGCATTACAGATCAAAATGTGTAGGCCTACATAGGATACAAGCCACCCATGTTTGACCCACATACCAGCTTACATACCACACACACACACACACACATACACACACACACACACACACACATATCCCAGTTTCAGCAACACACAGCTGTACACACACACACACAAACACACACTCACAGGCACAGCCATCAAAAACACACCATGCATATCCCCGACTTGTTAAGGTACCATTTGTCAGCTGCTTGGGGAGTGACTGTGTGACTCTGGCACTAATTGCCATCGGTGCTAAATTTAGGAGGAGAGACGCGGAGTCCCTTTGATCAGAGGAGAGCCAAATCTGAAAAAACCTGCGCTCGCAGCCTTGCAGGCAAATTTACCCGCCTCCCCGCTCCTCCTCGCTCCCCCCTGTCTGCCTGTCACTGGGGAGTAGGTGAACTATTCCATATGTCAGGCTTGTCAATCAAACAGCCAACTGGAATAGGGGAAGTGTATTCTGCCTGCTCTCTTTCTCCCTCTGCCTCTTGGTCTAACTCCTGTCTCTCCTTTTCACTCTCTTCCTCTCTGCCTCTATCATTCTCAGTCTATCGCTTTCCATCTGTGGTTCTCTGTCTGTCTGTCTGTCGGCCTGTCTGTTTCACTCCGAGTCTGTCTCTCTCTCTCTATGGCTGGGTAGCTCAAATTCCTCCCGAGCTCTGCAGTGTTTATTTACTTTGTTGTCTTCCTGGGTGGTTCGGAACTTCCAGACAAGGGGAGAGCATTAATCAAAACATCTCAGTTTGGAATTCTAATTGTATCATTCATCAATCATGCTAAACGAGACAGGCCATGTCGTCAGTCCAACTTTAACATGATGAATTCATAACATATAGTTACCGGGTACGACAGAGAAATGTATGAACGGGAAGGACAAATCGAGGACTTTTTTGGAGGGGCACATATACAGTCTGATCGGCAAGAATATTTGGAATGTAACATTTGGAAATGGCATAGTACATCATTTTCTTTAACCATGTTGACGAAAGCAAAGAAACAATGATATTTCGAGATTTCTTCATGTCTTTGGGCAAACCTCTGCGAGTTATTGAGAAGGGATCCAGGAAGTTGGTGTGCTGCCATCCTGCTGCCTTACTGATGCTTCATCAACAGAGGGGAGAGGGAGCTCATAATTCACCCGCTTCAACCCTCTCCCCACGTTCAGTGCGCCCCAAGAAACAGCAGGTCAAAACAAGGGGGGAACAAGACTTTCCCCTCAGCAAAACACTCGCGGCCGAGCCACCATTACTTATAAATCATCTGCTTTGATTTGCGTAAGTGACGCCATGCTATCCAGAAAGCTCTCATTGTAATTAATACATTTCTCATCATTCCGCCCAATGGCTAAATAAAGTCTTGGTGGGAGAGATTGATTTGGGTTGTGCTTCCATGAAAGACACAAATCACGCTAAAAGCCTCGTCCGAAAAAAAGAATTGAAGGCCAAGGTTGTGCAGTACGCTCACAATAGCTTTTAACAGCGACCAGGCAGCGTCCGTCCATCTCACAGCGTTTTACCTCGCAGGGTCTTTCCCGTTGTTTTTTTCTGTGAAGGAAAGATGAACTCAAAACCACCGTAAAGTTATGCAAAGCAACCACAATGTCCAAAAAGCTATTTGTTTGTTTTGCAACTTCTCTTTTCACTTTGCGTTCTTGGTACTGACACGGGTCATTTTGAGGTACTGCAGTATCACAAAAAAATGTGTTCAGGGAGAAGGAAGTGGACCTCATTTTGAGACACCTTCAAATGCACTAAAGTTAATTTCTCCTGCATCTGTTGCTATCGTCATGTTTTACCTCGTCGAGGCCATTGCCCACAAGTGTTCTGTTTATGTACAGATTTACTCACTATGTCAGAGATTATTTTTGGCGCTGGATGTTTTATAATAGAATGATGTACATGCATAAAATAAGCATTCTGGTATGGTCTTAGATGGACAGCAGCTAACTAATGTAGCAGCTACTTCATTGATTGCATCGTGGAAGCTTTTTATTATCTTTATAAAGTGCTTAGGCTAGGCAATGGCTCCTTGTTTAGGAATTGTTTATACTGCAGTGTTAATAGCTTTATTCCTTTGTTTGCAGTTTTACTCTCAATTCTTTAACATTTGCACCTTTTGAGTCTACAATAAACCTCCTAGCTCTCATGTAATTATTGACTGGAGTTTGTCTGTCTGTCTAATTTTGGTCTGAACACCTTAAAGTAAAAAGGCAAGTGAACAGCTGAGACTACTACTGACAGTACACCATGGAAGACAATGGACTAGACAAGGCTTCCATTGTAAGTTCCATGGGCTGCTCATCTGCATCATCAGCAGCAAGAGCCCGTGCTAGGGCAGAGGAGGCTTCGTTCGTGGATCAAGAAATGAAATTTCAAGAGGAAAGTGCTGAAAGGGAGGCCAGAGCATTATTGGAAAGGGCCAAATTAGAAGCTGAGTTAGGAACTTTGAACCTGCAGAGAGGCAGCTGTAGATCTAGAGGTTGTGGTACTTCACCAAATCAGTGTTAGAAAAAATACATTGTAGAACGCACAAGTGCATATGTCAAAGAACAACCATTTGATTACTTTTGCTTGACTCGGCACACAATATCATTTGTACACCCTCGCCTCCACCTCCTCATATGGCACTCTCTAAGCCACCATGAACCTATGACCACCAGTGAGGAATTAGACTTGCTGACAAAGTGTTTGGATAGGGAATCATCTGAGCATGTCCAGAAGATACGTTCAGTGCATGTCAGCGACCCCAGAGCAGCATGCAATAGACTGAGAGAGTGCTAGGCTTCACCTTAGCTGATTGAGAACGCTCTCTTTGGGAAACTGGAAGGCTCCCCCATCTCTGTTGAGGACTGTTTGAGATTAAGGGAGCTTGGGGACCATCTGATAGAACTTCAGTCTGCTGAGGAAGACAGATATTTACCCGGGCTAAAATACATGGATGCTACCCTCGTCGGTAGTAAAGAAACTCCCCCATGGTCTTCAGGAAAAGTGGATATCACACAGCTCCAGGTTGAAAGACAAGCTTAGTGACGTTTTCCCTCCCTTCTATTATTCCAAACAGGTTCATCTGCTATGAAGCACTCACCAGGAATGACCCAGGCTTCACCCTCCCTAGCAACACTTTCGGAAGAGGTGAGTAGCCATTCAACAAGATCTCACACACAAGAACCCCCGATACTCGTCCATAAAACAGATGTCTCCAGCTGAGCATATGTAGACACTTCTTCCAAGCAGAATGATTGAGCATGAAAGAACTGACCCATTAATAACAACCCTCATCCACTCAGGAAAGGCAGGGTCTTCAGAGCTAAACCCCTAGAAGACAGAAAAGGCCTTCCTCGAGGAGAATGAAATATGTATCAAGTGCTGTGTATCATCTTCTCACTCTGGTATAAGTACAGTGTAACGAATGTAGCAGGTCTAAAATACAAACACCCGAAGGTCGCTCAATGCCCCGATTTGAAATCTGTAGTAAGTCACATCCAAGAACTAGACCCAAATGATAAAATCCTGATCCTACTGGGGAGAGACATGGTTAGGGCTCACAAAGTGAGACAAACGATCAATGGCCAACACAGGGCCCCCTTCCCTCAGAGACTAGACTGAGGCTGACTTTTGGTGGGTGAAGTATGCCTTGGAAACACAAGCTAAATGTAAGCAGTTTCAAGACTAATGTGTTGGAAAATGGATGCCAGTCCTTTCTTACTCCCTGTGACAGCTTCATGCAGTTGAAAGAGAAAGGGAGCTACAGAGGGGAGCAGCGTATTGGTCTCTCCAATTCATTGGAAGCCAACTCACAGAGTTTCAGAGCCCAACCTTGGACACAACGTTTTCAACAGAAAAAAAGAAAAACTTTCTCCATCCATTGAAGACTCCATCTTTTCAAACATTATGGATGAGGAAGTGAGAAGAGAGAAAGATAAAACTCTCTTCCCTTCAGGGTGCCCAGACACCCTCTCCCTAACGATCGTCAAAAGGCATTCGCTCGTCACCCTTCGTTGCATCGTACACTTGACAGGACCCACAGATGAAAGAGCAATTTGCCACCTTTACAGGAAAGATCTTCAAAAAGGACCCTGCAGAGCCATACCTGTACCTGACCAAACTTTGGAGTTTACCATCCACAAAAGCCTGGTCAAATCAGGGTTGTGTTTGATATCAGTGCGCAGCAATGTGGTGATTCCCTCAACAGTCTGCTCCTGACAGGCCCAGACCTCAGTAACAGTCTTCTGGGTGTTTTGCTACGCCTCAGGAAAGGAAAAGTAGCGATCACTGCAGACGTTCAACAGATGTTCCATTGTTGCCTGGTTAGAGAGGACCACAGAAAGTACTTGAGGTCCCTATTGCACAGGGACAAAGAACACGTCAAGGGATGTAATTGAGTAGAGGATAAAAGTTCATGTTTTCAGCAACAGCCCCTCACCTGCTGACAACCTACAGCCTTAACTTAAGCGAGCCGGGTTTGTGGAAAGACACTTTTGTGTTCACAACGGACTCATGTCTCAGAGTCAAACCTAAGGCCACACTAGATAGCCTCAAACAGTCCAGCTGCAATGAAGGCTTTCCCTCCAGAAGACCAAGCTATGGGCATAAAATACCTCGGGCCTCATTTATAAAACTTTGTGCAGGATGTATGTCAAAAGGTGGCTTACAGACAAAACAAAGAAAGTAGGCCTACTCACGCACCAAAAATATTCTTAACGCGGTGCGCCAGTTCCCCTTTAGAAATATCAAACAACTCAAAATGTGTCCCATCTTCTTGTCCCACACTTTTAACGCCCATTTTGACCTATAAATTGTACTTCATAATTATACATGAGGTAATATTTCAATATTTCAATAGTTCAATTTCAATATATATTTTACAATAGTATCAAGCTAGGAAAATCATGAAGTCAGTCCAAAGAGAAATCTTCCTAGAGGACTTTGCTGCACTCACTGATGGGAAACCTCTTTCAAAGAGCAGCTCTCTTTAAGTTAAGTCCCATTGTGGATGACAACCTTTTCAGGGTTCGGAGGTCGTTTGAAACATGCACAGCTGGACAGTGGTGAGAAGAACCCTCTCATACTTCCCAAACACAGTTACATCACCACACTGCTGGTACGACACCATCACAATTAGGTGAAACATCAAGGGTGCCACTTTAGTGAAGGAGCCATTAAAGCAGCAGGTTTGTGGATTATCAGAGTTAAGAAAAAGCTCATCAGCACCACGATACATAAGTGTCTAACATGTCGGAAACGCCGGGGAGAGACAGAGCGACTGAAAATAGCAGACCTGCCAGCCGAGCGCTCCACCACATCCATTCCCTTAACATGGATTGAGATGGATGTTTTTTTACAGTCACTACATGACACACGTGAAGAGGTCAAGTACAACGTAAACGCTGAGCTGTGCTATTCACCTGCATTAGCACAGGAGCAGTACACATTGAGGTCACTGAATCAATGGCCACCTCAAGCTGCATTAACACACTTGGACTGTGTCTTTGCCATTCAGAGACCTGCAGAACACCTCCAATCAGAGTGTGGCCCTAACTTTACTGGAGCCTGTAAAGAGCTGGGACTAGGAAAAGAGAAACAATATCCTAGTGTACAGAGGTTCCTGAGAGGTCAGGGCTGCACGTGGGAGTTGTACCCTCCTGACTCTTTGCATATGGAAGGCTCACAGGAACGAATGATCGGACTGGCACGCTAAGCTCTCGACTCCATGTTGCCTCAGGAGACCATTCCTTTTAATGCACTACTAATGGCTCATCAAAGTCATTGCCTGTTACTTGTTCTATGTTTATGTTCGGATATACTAACAATATCATATACAGTGAAGGAAATAATTATTTGATCCTTTGCAGATATTGTAAGTTTGTCCACTGACAAAGAAATGAAAGGTCTATCATTTTAATGGTAGGTTTATTTTAACATTCAGAGATAGAATTTGAAAAAAGAAATCCAGAAAATCACATTATATAAAATATATACATTGATTTGCATTTGATTGAGTGAAATAAGTATTTGATCCCCTACCAACTAGCAAGAATTCTGGCTCCCACAGGCCAGGTATATTAGTCCCCCTCACTCTAAGAAAGTGCTCCTAATTTCAACCCGTTACCAGTATAAGAGACACCTGCCTCAACTCTTTACCTGTATAAAAGACACCTGTCCACAGAATCAATCAATCAGATTGCAACCTCTCCACCATGGGCAAGACCAAAGAGCTGTCTAAGGACGTCAGGGACAAGATTGTAGACCTGCACAAGGCTGGAATGGGCTACAAGACCATCGGCAAGCAGCTCGGTGAGAAGGAGACAACTGTTGGTGCAATTATTCGAAAGTGGAAGAAACACAAAATGACCATCAATCGCCCTCGGTCTGGGGCTCCATGCAAGATCTCTCCTCGTGGGGTATCGAGGATCATGAGAAAGGTGAGGGATCAGCCCAGAACTACACGGGAGGAGCTTGTTAATGATCTCAAGGAAGCTGGGACCACAGTCACCAAGAAAACCATTGGTAATACGCTACGCAGGAATGGATTCAAATCCTGCAGCGCCCGAAAGGTCCCCCTGCTCAAGAAGGTACATGTACAGGTCCATCTGAAGTTTGCCAATGAACACCTGAATGATTCAGAGGAGGCTTGGGAGAAGGTACTGTGGTCAGATGAGACCAAAATCGAGCTCTTTGGCATCAACTCGACTCGCCGTGTTTGGAGGAAGAGAAATGCTGACTATGACCCCAAGAACACCATCCCCACCGTCAAGCATGGAGGTGGAAACATTATGTTTTGGGGGTGTTTCTCTGCTAAGGGGACAGGACAACTTCACCGCATCGAGGGGAGGATGGACGGGGCGACGTACCGTGAAATCTTGGCCGACAACCTCCTTCCCTCAGCCAGGACACTGAAAATGGGTCGTGGGTGGGTCTTCCAGCACGACAATGACCCAAAACACACTGCCATGGCAAGGCATTGCTCAGGAAGAAGCACATTAAGGTCATGGAGTGGCCTAGCCAGTCTCCAGACCTTAATCCCACAGAAAATCTATGGAGGGAGCAGAAGCTTCGAGTTGCCAAACGACAGCCTCGAAACCTTAAGGATTTGGAGAGGATATGCAAAGCGGAGTGGACCAAAATCCCCCGAGATGTGCGCAAATCTGGTAACCTACAAGAGACGTCTGACCTCCGTGCTTGCCAACAAGGGTTTCTCCACCAAGTACTAAGTCATGTTGTGCTAGGGGATCAAATACTTATTTCACTCAATCAAATGCAAATCAATGTATATATTTTATATAATGTGATTTTCTGGATTTCTTTTTTTTAATTCTATCTCTGAATGTTAAAATAAACCTACCATTGAAATGATAGACCTTTCATTTCTTTGTCAGTGGACAAACTTACAATATCTGCAAGGGATCAAAAACGTATTTCCTTCACAGCCATGTTTGACAATTTCTTGACTTCCCTTCTGGACAACCTATGAACTCGGCCAAGGTCGTGAAAGGCAGCATACGCTGATTGGTCGGGACATACTTGTAGTGTTGCCAGTCTCCCGCCCAAGACATGGCAAGAATTTAAGGTATAATCTGACGTGGCGACCATCGTGAAAGACCAAAAAATGTTGTCGCCTGATCCCGGCATGAGATGGACAGCAGCTTACCATTGTAGCAGCTACTTCATTGTTTGCATTGTGGAAGCTTTTTTATTATCTTTATATCGAGCTTAGGCTAGAGAATGGTTATTTGTTTTATACTGCAGTGTTAATAGCTTTACTTCTTTGTTTACAGTTTTACTCGCAATGAATTATCATATTCACCTTTTGAGTCAAATAAACTTGGAGCTAGAAGGCTACATCTTGACTCTCATGTCATTCTTGAATGGAGTTTGGCTGGCTGTCTTATTTTGTTTTGAACACCTTACTCTTCAGGCATTTTAATAAGGAATTATAAGATGTAAAAAGGGAGTGTGCTCAGGTAAAACTCTTCTGAGTTTAAGTTTAGCGCACCATCTCCATTATTCAATCAAGGCGGTGTGTGGAGTCTTCCTTTGGGTGGAGCGGTTCTCACACTTAACAGCCCCACTTTCAGGTGTGACATGGCGTTAGCACCCTCCAGCACAACAGAAGGAACTCCACGTTGTGTCATGGCGAGGTAAACAGCTTGACAGACGTGAGGAACAGGGTTTGTCACCTAATGATGTCACAAAGTTAAAGGATTCTTCTGAAGGTAATTGGTTCAACATCTGCTCCAACTGTACTGTACTGTATGGTTTATGTGTTTTTCTATTTTTGCACACCATACGGCATGAACTAATAGTTTTGTAAAGTAAGTGTGTCAACAATACAGTGGGTGATATTAAAAGCCAAAAGCTGGCTATGAAAAATACACTAAATGTGTGTAGATGAGTAACTTGTAACAACGTGTAATGTTTAAGAGACAGGTATGGTTGTTATCCCTGAATAACATACTTTTAGATTTTATTTCTAACTAGACTAGTTTGATGTAGCATTTTGAACAGCCACACACAACATCATTGCTGCAATAAAAAAATTGCAATGATGTGACCTAGAAAGAGATAACCAAACCCCATTGTGTTTCTCTTTTTCCATGTGGTGTTTTGCTAGTAATTTTTTACATTTCATTAAAGCTAATACTGGACCTCCCAGAAAGGATTTTTTTTCTCATCAACAAGCAAGTTGTCTTCAATGACGTTACTGATAAGATCCCCCGATAGTCGTTTGCGAGTTGGCACGGACGACTTTACAGACCCTACCAAGGAAACACTGAGAAATCCAGGAACCCCCAGCTGAAGGATTCGCTACCCTAGACAAACCAAAGCAATGTGCTGCAGACATCTAACAAACCTAGCAATATGACAAAATATATGACATATTGATCAAAGAACACAGCAATTTTGGAAGAATCAATCAATCAGATTGCAACATCTCCACCATGGGCAAGACCAAAGAGCTGTCTAAGGACGTCAGGGACAAGATTGTAGACCTGCACAAGGCTGGAATGGGCTACAAGACCATCGGCAAGCAGCTCGGTGAGAAGGAGACAACTGTTGGTAATACACTACGCAGGAATGGATTAAAATCCTGCAGCGCCCGAAAGGTCCCCCTGCTCAAGAAGGTACATGTACAGGTCCGTCTGAAGTTTGCCAATGAACACCTGAATGATTCAGAGGAGGCTTGGGAGATGGTGCTGTGGTCAGATGAGACCAAATCGAGCTCTTTGGCATCAACTCGACTCGCCGTGTTTGGAGGAAGAGAAATGCTGACTATGACCCCAAGAACACCATCCCCACCGTCAAGCATGGAGGTGGAAACATTATGTTTTGGGGGTGTTTCTCTGCTAAGGGGACAGGACAACTTCACCGCATCGAGGGGAGGATGGACGGGGCGACGTACCGTGAAATCTTGGCCGACAACCTCCTTCCCTCAGCCAGGACACTGAAAATGGGTCGTGGGTGGGTCTTCCAGCACGACAATGACCCAAAACACACTGCCATGGCAAGGCATTGCTCAGGAAGAAGCACATTAAAGTCATGGAGTAGCCTAGCCAGTCTCCAGACCTTAATCCCACAGAAAATCTATGGAGGGAGCTGAAGCTTCGAGTTGCCAAACGACAGCCTCGAAACCTTAAGGATTTGGAGAGGATATGCAAAGCGGAGTGGACCAAAATCCCCCCCGAGATGTACGCAAACCTGGTAACCAACTACAAGAGACGTCTGACCTCCGTGCTTGCCAACAAGGGTTTCTCCACCAAGTACTAAGTCATGTTGTGCTAGGGGATCAAATACTTATTTCACTCAATCAAATGCAAATCAATGTATATATTTTATATAATGTGATTTTCTGGATTTCTTTTTTTTAATTCTATCTCTGAATGTTAAAATAAACCTACCATTGAAATGATAGACCTTTCATTTCTTTGTCAGTGGACAAACTTACAATATCTGCAAGGGATCAAAAACGTATTTCCTTCACAGCCATGTTTGACAATTTCTTGACTTCCCTTCTGGACAACCTATGAACTCGGCCAAGGTCGTGAAAGGCAGCATACACTGATTGGTCGGGACATACTTGTAGTGTTGCCAGTCTCCCGCCCAAGACATGGCAAGAATTTAAGGTATAATCTGACGTGGCGACCATCGTGAAAGACCAAAAAATGTTGTCGCCTGATCCCGATTTATTCTATCTCTGAATGTTAAAATAAACCTACCATTGAAATGATAGACCTTTCATTTCTTTGTCAGTGGACAAACTTACAAAATCTGCAAGGGATCAAATAATTATTTCCTTAACTGTATATATATACAGTATATTATACAGTATTGTAGGAGCACATCTAGGTTGCTATATTCAAAGTAGACCGATGTTTTTTAGGGAATAAACTTGGACAAGATTTAGACAAGCTAAACGAATACCATATAAAAAAACGAATTGTGCATTTTACAAAAAAAATGTTACCCAAAGGATCTTCCTCTGCCAAATTTGAGCCAGGTGTAAACTCTGTGAGTGGTCTGTAAGCTTTCCTGCGAGCTAATGATATATTCCTGTATACTGTCACTGTAACGATGGTCACCCTCCACCGCACAATATGACACGATGGGAAATGAGAATATATATCGCATAGTGCAGAACATTACAGACCCACTAATCTAGCTATGATACTTATGATCTGCCTTGACCTCTGCAGTTCCCAAAAAAACAATAGGGGGTCCAGTATAACGGCCAAACGATTTCAACATCATTATCTTCTTCACATGGAGAATAGCCTTCAGATCAAACACAAGGGGTCTAGCTTTGAATAACAGCGGTGGAGGTGTGTGTGTGTGTGTGTGTGTGTGTGTGTGTGTGTGTGTGTGAGAGAGTAAAGGAGTAAGACATAGAGACAAAGAGAAAGACAGAGAGAGGGTGAAGGACCTCTGCATCAACCTTGCTCTTGGCTACCAACCCCCTGCCCTGGCTGCGGTTCATCTTAAACACCAGGGTGTCGACCTAGCCCTCTCTCTCTCTCTGGTCTCTGTGTGTGTGTGTGTGTGTGAGTGTGTGTGTCTGTGTAGTGTGGGTGTTAAGTGGTACACTTAACCTCCACCCCAGCTCCACCACGGGATCCTGTGACAGCTCGAAGACAGGCCATCTTTAAAGACAAATAACTACCACACACACACACACTTAATACACACATGCTACCACACGCATACTTTATACACACACACAATCATACACACAAGCTATATACACACATGCTCACACAAATACTATATACACACACGCGCTCACACACACACGCATGCTGGAGGAATGACTGCTGACAGTGGGTCCAGGGACCTCAGTGAGTCATGGTAGGGGAAAGCAGAGGGAAACCAATGAGCTGTGAAACAGCCCCATCCCAGAGCCTGGCTCTGTTCAGACATATACAAACATGAAGCTGATTATATTCTGTGGTCAGCTCTCTGGATCTGACCAGAGCTATTTAGATGACTTCATTCTGATATGTTTAACAGAAAGAGGAAGAAGCAAGAGAAAGGATTAGTTTAAAAAGCGCTGGAAAAGCTGAGAAGGAGACAGTGAGAAACTTTCCAATTTGCAGAATGAGTTAGGTCTGCTAGAACTGTTGCGGCTTCCAGGTCAGTTCTAGCTCTTCGATAGTCGTATAGTTTGTAATTAAAGGAAATCTGTATGCCTTTAGCTGAGACAATTTCTATTTTAGAACATAAAATTGTGCATATTTGAAGGAATCATAATTCCATTAACTGTTATCAGGACTGTGGATCTCCACCTAGCTGTCTCCTTTCATCAGCCCTGACACCACCAGGCTGGTAGACAGGCTCTGTGCATGAACACGTGTTAGCCTCCCACAGCCAGAGTGTCACAGCAAACCAACACCCAGGCCTGCTGTGGGAACCCACCGAGTCAAAGACGGAGATCCACGGCAATGATAGCAGCTCCTCTCAGTACCTCTGGGGTCTCCTTTGGAGTGGATGACATGAAGGTTGCCAAGTTGAGGAAGGAAATATCACCCTGACACGTCCAAGGGAAATCACAGCAGGGTTGCCAGATTGCGGAGGAAATCTGACATGTCACATTAGAACTTAACTCAAAGTGAAAGAAACATTGTTCCAGAGTGTGTTATCTTTACATCATGCTGTGGGCTAAGAGTTCAATGCACCAATCGGTTCGCATGGCAGCAACAGATTGGGATGTGGGTAATGTAGCACTTTGACCCAGAGTTTGAGACTTGGAATTTACGATTCTGTAGGGACTTCAATATGCAGCCCCGGATTGATTCAGTTCCAGCTTTAAATCATTCAGGCAAACATGGCCTCTGCCAGACAGAACAAATTACCCGGACCAAGCTCCCCAAACAGGCTCCGGTTACCCTACCACCAGACAGGGGGATGTCTGCAAACGCTCCCTACGCAATGGGGCTTCTATGTGGGGAGGCGGATGAGGAGAAACTGCCCTGATTACTCATTTGGCCCTATTTGTTTTCATCCCTGCACCACATTTTATCAGATGATCTTGCAAACACGTCCAAATTTTTTTGTCCATACACGCATGTATGCACAACCACACACAAACCTACAAACACACTCACACACACGCACTCTCTCAAATTCATCATCAATTCATCTGCTTCATTGTGATGGATGGGTGCTTACTGACCGTATTCCACTCCTGCTTTCATAAGAGTGGGGGTCTCCAGGCTTTCACAGAGAAGGCTTTGAGTTGGGTGGACTTTTTTCTGTGCTGCTTGGTTTGGACATTTTCTAGCCTTTTGCCTTACAGAATAAAGACTTCTGGCAAACATAATTGGGTAATTTGTATTCAATGGACAAGGCCATATGCCACTGGTCCTTAACAGCAGGTCTGTAACGTATTGCTGTAGATAAAGCACCGTGGAATATTTGATCATTTTAAATGATTTGTATTTGTATCATTATTATTGATACACTATAGCTTTTGTACATATACATCTTTTCCTATTCTGTTTGTTAAAGGTGCATGTCAAATTCTTCCACTATAGCCTAATCAGAGATTTAAATTTGGTCGCAATAAATGAAAGTGTTAGCAGACTTACTCATAATTAGCATCCGCCACTTTCTTTTAAACATTGTTTGGTGTCTGAATAGTGCAGTGCCCGGATACAAACACATCATCTTGTAATGAATTAACACCTTTTAAGATCTCCGGATTGAACAGAGAGGGGAGAGGGTTCTGCCAAAGAAAATACATCTGTATGGCAGACTCCTCAAGCCAGGTGTGAAATAATGTTCATTTAAATTGACAAATACCTGATTTATAAAGAACTAATTGAAAGCAACATGTGTGGTTAATGACAGACTAGGAGATGTGGAGGTAGGAGAGAGCAACTTGTGAAACATAGCACCCCCGTGAAATGCTTTGTTTTGACACCAGAAAATGAAGGGAGAATAAGATCACATAGATAGCTGTGTGCATGCACGCACCTTTGTGTGTGCATGCGTTTGGGGAAAAATAAGTCTTTCTTGAGCTGTTTTCAGCCAACACATTCAACAGATTTCCGTTTTCTGAGTCTAGCGTTTTCTCAAGATAAAGAATATGACACGAGTGGTTGACAGTTGATCAGTAGCTGGAAGAAAATATACTCACACTTACCTTATAGTGATACATACCCTCCATTGTTATTGCATAAAACAAACCGGTTTGTCATATCCCGGTCAAATTTTGATGTGGAATTCAGTCATTTTCATAGACATGGAAGACTGGTGTTCCCCTCTGTGAAGCAATTACTCCTCCTCCTTCTACACACACTATTAAGGTATGCAATGTTCTATTCTGGATAGTTCTGTTCTGGTATTGGATTCTGCCTTTCAAATCTTCCCCATCTGCGATATTTAAGAACATGAAGACTTCTTGACCCAGGTTAACCATATAAACTGGAAGAGATGTAAAAGTTAACTAAATTTGAGATTTTACAAGTAATATGTTTTAGTTAAATTAATAAACTATATCAACATCAAACATAGACGGTAAATCCAAGCTGCTGATTTTGTTGGCCATGCAACCAAACTTGACACCTCAAATTCTGTAGATTTGGTCTGATCCAGGAGTGAAGTTGCTACATTGTTGCACTTTTAGTTTGGTGCATTTGTGTATTTGTGTTCTCACAGCCCTCTGTTAAACAAACTGAACAGTGTAAAGAAATAGTATGTAGTCGAACACAATGTTCTATTGGACAGAGGTTTTCAGAGGCAAACTCAACATAAAATGTACTTCCCGGTTTTAGTCAATGATGGGGGTAAAGCGTACTGCGCTTCTGGCCTTTATTCCTTGTGTGTTCCTATGAACAAAGTACATTTGAGTACACAATATGACCACTTGTCAAAATAGCGTGTCGAGAACTCGCTTCACATAATTCAAAAAAGACGAGATGCTCCGAAGTAGAGAAGGAGAAGTCGTGCGACTAATGAGTGTGTGTGCAATGATATGTTTGCACTGCGCATATACCCCAGGAGACGAGTGAGGCATGTACTAAATTAGTATCCATAATTAGGTATGGATTTGATTTGACTTTATATAATGCTGTTAGTATGTAGATTTTACTGTATACATGCACATTTGGTTTTACACTAAATTGAACAGCATAAAACGCACACAAATAAGCTGCTTTCAACCCATAATGCAATATGTGTAGGTTTGGTTCATAATCCATATCTTTAGTGCGGCTTGCGTTCTCCCCAGAATGAAGCGTCCCCATGGTTCACATGGAAGCGGACCGAATCCTGCCTTTCTTAGGGGAACCAAATCCCCACTGTTTGGTTCGCACAATAGTTTGAATACATGTTCACACCTAACCAAGCGATGAGTCCAGACCATGACAGAGTGCCCCCGTAAAGGCGCCGCCCCTCTCGGGTGAATGGTGCTGGTGCCAGTGCTAAGGCCGGACACCAGCCCCTTCAGGTCAACAGAGGTGGTGGCGCTGGAACAGGCCCCAGCACCACCACCCACCAGTACCACCCACCAGATCTTGAAACCGGGGAACACTGTGAACACTGTGGCTCCACAGGCACGGGAACAGGCTCTAGGTCTAAGGCTTCCACAGGTGCTGGAACAGGCACTGAGGCCTCCGCAGGCGGCGCAACAGGAACAGGGGATGGCCCCGAAGATATCAAAGGGTCAAATTGACTCCTCTGCTTATGGATAAACTGCTTGGTGTACAGACAAACAGGGATCTACAAATTCCAGGTGTGGAACGCCCAGTCCTATGGGCAGTGGGGGGACGTTTGAATTCCCGAAGGCACTGAAGCACACACTTCTGACATCCCTTTGGGTTCCCGTCGTACCAGTCCTGACCATCCTCTTAACCAGTCTTGGGCGTCCGTGTGCAGACTGTGCACAGAAACAGGCTCGGGGTGAAGGTTGGCACTGAAACAGGCAGTGGGGCTCGAGCGCGGGTTCGCCTCCATGAGGAGCCTAGGGTTGGGGTACGGGATCACCTATCGGAGAGACTGGGCATTGTGCATGAAGCTGGGGTTTTTGATGAGGTTGGGACAGTCCCTAGAGAAGGGATAGAATATTTCTCTCTGCCTTTCTTTATCTCTGCCCCTCTCTCTCTCTCTCTCTTTCTCTCTTTCTTATTCCCTCTTTCTGCCTCTAGCTCTGACTATTTATTTCTCTTTCTGCGTTTCTCCTTCACTCTGAGTAGTTAGGCAGTCCCTGGAAGCTACTTAGCTATTGTAATTCATGCACAGTATCCACACATTTAATGGAAGGACGCCTGTAATAAAGCTGAGAGAGGGCCTTTTGCGGAGAGCATTTTGCATCCCAACAATATGTACATTATTTATACCAATATTGCCAGTGGATTTACCCTTTTCACAGAGTATGAAATAGAAACCTATTATAAATGTTACTACATAATTACTGAGTAGGGGTGTGCAAACATACAAACATATCTTGCTTTTATATGTATTTATTGGGTGATATACTGTGTGTGAATATATGTGATTCCTATAATTCAATGTAAATATATACATAAAAAGCACTCACCTTTGGTAGGTATCAATTTGTCTAATCCATATTTTATTCTAAAGTATGAGCTGAATCCCACCACCACTGTAGGTTGGGGACAATTTTTTGTTTCCAAAAGTAACATAAATGCCAAAGGTACTGCCACGTTTTAAAATGTTTCAATCAGCATCATTTTATAGTAAACTACTACGAACTGTCTTAACCCCACCACAGAGGCAAAGCTGGGGCCACCTTAGCAAGTAAACCCTGCACAACTTCAGTATCAAGTCTCTGCCCTCCTCTGAATCCTGGTTCTTAAATCTTTCTAGCTAACTGTTCTCCCTTTTCCACCAATGCATTTCGGGCCAGTTCGGAGCCAGTGCCTAATCTCAAACCAGTTTTTTGCGTTTCGATATCAAAGAACCGGCTCTCGGTCAGGAAAACTGGGGTGGCATCAATCCTTCGCTGGTCTGGAACTAAGATCTGCTTATGTCAAGTATTGCAGACGGGATTATCATGACCAACTAAAACTTTGTTAAGTTAATATTGCGGCAGTAAATTAACCATTGTGAGCTAACAGTTTTCAGTCTTAGTCTTTAACGCAAAAAATCTATCATAGTTTGTTGTTTCAATGAGCAATGATAAAAACGAAATCCTAGTTGTAGCTCTAGTTGCAGGATTTGACCAATCTGGCCAATCTAATGTTACGTAGCGTTTTTTTTTTTTTGTTCTTTCAATTGATTTTGATTGGATGGCTGACATTGATGAACACCACACAAGTTGAATTATTTTCAACTTCAGCACTCCGCCTAAAATGGAAAAGCGCCTCGCAAAGCCTCTCTATATATTTTTAGTTAACAAATAGCTTCTTTTTTATTGAAACATAAAAACAACGTTATATTGTGAAATGCAAAATGAGGAACTCTGATTAGTTGAGCCCCTTTAGCTGCCCCTCCTTCCTCAGAAATACAAGCACTGATTCATTTTGCCATTTCTTCATTCTGCTCTTGAAAGTCACACATAAACACATGAAATAGGTTTTAGCTTAATGTTGTTGCTAGCTATTTGTTTGTTTGTTCCTAGTTTTCATAATGAGTGGATACATGTGCCCCCAAGTAAATAAGAAAGATAAGATGGCGGCAGTAGCCACATCCAGCGAGTTAAGTCATGCATTTCAAAGTTTCCCACCCTAAGGTAGAGTAGCCTAGTCAGTGGGTAGTGCCAGGGCAGACATCGTTCTTCACTGTGCTGACTGCAAAATCACCACATGAGCTTTGCATATCTGCTTAAACACCTACGCTCGCTCAAAATGATTTTGTTGCAGAAAAAAGGAGAAAAACGTAGCAGTTACTAAATGTAACAGTGTTTAACCGAGTAATCACAAAACTATCTGTGTGTGTTTAAAAGGCAATATTCTGGTGATCCAATGAACATATTCAGATTCAGGCACACTTCAGGTTCACTTCCTGTAAAGTTCCCCTGTTAAGTCTCAGATACCACAATGGCAGCTAGATTGCAGTAAGTCTAATTTGGAGTGTGAAGTGGATGGAATAAATAAGGATTTCATAACCAGCAAGGCAAGTAAATACCTTAGAAGCTTGATGTGAAAGGTAACATCTTGCTGCTTAGCCAGCCTAAATAAATAAAATAAAAAGGAAATGTGAGCCAAACAGAAGAAGTGCCAGACAACATTGATGCCTTGTTGAGGCTTTTTCCACAGAAGTATTGAACTGGATCCGTGGCGTGCTTGTTCAGCTAGCTCCCGTTTCCACTGCCTCTTCTCCCCCTAGAGAAGTAAATGAGCTCTGTACAGTTTGGCAGAGAGGTACAAACGTGCCTGCTGACAGTGCACCAGTTCCCTCTCTGGCCGAGGGCTGAAGCAGATACAGTTATCTCCCATCTCAGTCACCATTCAGGGTCTGAATATGAAACCTGTCTGAGTTTAAAGGCAGGCTGAGGACCCCATACTAGGGGAGCCTTTGTCCGTCCCCCCCTCTGTACGTTCATTCCTCCTCCCTGTCCCCGGGACATGTAATACCTCCGCCCTGATAAACCTACAGGAACAATGGACAATAAAAAACAACCGCTCTCACTACACAGCCAGAATTACTGTACTGGGAAAGGTCTCCCACTCCCAAACTCTCCACCCTCGAACTTTGTTACCTTGGGGAGGGAGTGACTGAGAGAGAAAGAGAGGGATATTGGCCTACTCCATCTTACCAAAGCGCTGGCTTGGTCCTGGTTTGATCCTGTCTACACCCCATTCTTAATCCCAACCAATCGGACACTTTGGCCCCTTGGCCTTCATCCTCGCCATTTCCCTTAGATATAAACCCAACAACGTAGCATGGCTGCTGTTTATAAGGCCATGTTAGGATGACTTGTGGCTTGGAGACCAAAATGGTGAGAGGACCACTATGGGCTACAACTTTTATAAAAATAAGTCAAATGTTTTGCTGTCCAATTCATTAGCAAGTTTGGAAATTACAGTCTTATCAAATCTCACCTCGGTACATGCTACATATTTACATACTTTCTCAGATTACCTTTGATGTAAAGAGTGAATATTCACTGGTTGAAATTGGCTTACTTCTTAATTATTTGAACCAGGAACCAGTCACGTGTTATCGATTTCCCATAAAAAACTCTTCCCCAGCAAGGCTGTCCCTGTGCCTCCTGTCCCCATGCGCTTTGTACTGCTCTCCCTTCTCTCTCCTTGCTTCATTAAGATTGGAAAGATATCAGTTCGCCTTCTGTCATTACCCATGACAGGTTCCAGTCGCTAAATAGAGGTCTAATGTTAATTATCCCATAGTCTGTGTCTTTTAAATATCAAATTCCTCCCTGCTAAATAGTGGACAGTTCTCCTGGTCTTCTCGTCTGTCACTGTAAATGTCATCACTTTATTCCACCGTTGGCAGTGGTGACAGGCCCCACTTTCAGCTCCGCTTTATCTCCCTTCTCCATCCTTTCTTCCACTACAAAGATCCTCTCTCTCCCTCTCTCACTCCCCCTTTTTCTTTTTTCCCCGCTCACTGCTGTATCCGCTTTCCACGCGTGGCACATGATTGCCCCGGTATATAGAGGCATTTTCTGTTTCAATCCTACATTTTCCCAAGGGGGAGAACCAAACAAAAAAAAAACAGCCAAGAGGGACAAGCGTTCTTTTGCAGCTGGTTTCACTGAGGAAATTGTGCGGAATTGCCTCATTCCTGGACAGATTAGCAAATGCATACAATCGCGCAGCTAAGTGCTATTGTGCACCACAATTTGGCCATTATACTTTGTCTTTCCCATTTAGAGTCCCCCCCCCCAACCAATTAAAGTAATACAGCCCTCCCAATACCTGCTCCCATTAAATGCGGGCGGTAGTACCTGTCCACAGAAAACTGTCTGTGGGTCTCTCACACTTAGGGCTATTCATTAGACCTATTCAAAGTGAAGGAGACGATGACAAGGATTCAAGTCTCCTTCACCCTCTCCCACCCAGCCACTCTCCCTCTCTCTCTCCCTCTCTCTCTCCCTCTCTCTCTCTCTCCCTCTCTCTCTCTCTCTCTTTTTTTTGACTCACTTTCTATCCTTTTTTGTTCCCCTCACGCCTTTCTCTCAGTCACTCTTCTAGAGAAGTGACAAAATGCTTGCCGTTGGCTTCAAGGAAATTGTGGAAGAGGGAGGGAGGGGTGGTGTTGTGAGGGGTGAGAGGACAGGGGGGCACAATGTCAGATGGTGACATTTTTTTTTGTTTCCACTACTTTTTTTCTCTTTCTTTCTTTGTGTTTTTCCCGCCTGGCCCCTAGGTTTTGTTTCTCAGGTAGCCAGTTTTTTTTTTTTCTCCTTCACTTCATTGTGTCTTTTTTAAATCCTGGGACCGTGCAGCTTGCTTGGCACCGTTGTAAAGGGTCTTCGACGCCACAAAAGAGAGGGCTTGTCCAAGCCACTGATTCGATTGACGATTTTGGGGGCGTTTTTTTTCTTCTTTTTTTTCACAAAAGCTTGATTCAGGAATCACTGAGGGGTAGGCTGTCAATATGTCAAATGCCGGCTGTCTGAAAGACTAACCAAGAGACAGTTTATTAATTTAACAATTTTGTGACTGAAGAATAAATCCCTATCCTGTGGTTTGAATTGGCTTTGAAATGTGACACTCATTCGCGCAACATTTAGTCATTTAATGTGGCATATTTTATAAGGCTGTTTAAATGATCCTAACATTAATAGGAGGTGGAAGAATGAGTATTGTAATTTACACAAACATGCACGCTCAAACTATCCATTCATTTTTGTTTCAGAGCAAGAGGGTATCTTCATACACTATAGCTCTATGCATCCTTATAATACAATTTTACTCAGATTGACATTTAAACATAAAGTAGGTTAACATATCTGTGCGAGAGTGACATTCTCTGGGTTTGTAGGGGAGAAAACCTCTGGGAGCTGTTTCAGCTGACATTGGGAATGATACCAAATCTCAGTCTCAGGCCACTGGAGAAACCGCTAAAGAGAACTGGTGATACTTACTCTTACCATTTCTAGAGGCACTTCCAAACTGGACAGAATGAGGCACTTTACTAGTTCTTTTTTAAGCTCAAATGTTTAAGTCCCCGGAGATACCCATGTGGCAAGGTCTTATGGCCAATTATATAGCAGTCTTTATTTCATACACAAAGGTTTTCTATTTACAGTTAATTTAAAGATTGCAAACAGTTTCATCATCAGCCTTTACAGTTTGGTTAATGGGGAGAGCTTTGACTGACCTCTGCCAATTACGGATTTACACATTTATGAAATATTTGTGGTCTCTTCTACTTTCAAAACCTCCGACGCAAGAACAAGCCAATCATGTCGAAGCAAAGTAGGGCTCAGTGTTTCAACCTTGGTAGCTGTGAAAACCCTGTTATTGCTCCAACTAAAGATCCTGTTTGGCCTGTTGTTTTGAAGTTGACGTTGTTTTTCGGTTCACGGTTCAAAGTCGATTGACCATGATGTTCATTCCCACCTCTTGTTTCATCAAAACTAATTAAACTCATAATTCAAATTATTCTTATATTTGTTGTCAGGACAAAAGGGATTATGGACCAATTAATAAGTTAGAAATCTCGGACTATAAGGTGAAGGTAGATTGGAATATGAATACTGTTTAACTTTCTACAGCTTCTCTAGATTAAAGTTAAGTAAGACAATAGTGTGCTGTGCTGTCATCTGAAAATAATTGAATTATTTTTTTTTTTAAAGTACAGAAGTTGTGTGCTTCAATAATTACCAGAATGCTTATCTTCATCTCTGTCTCCAGCATTGTCCTTTGTTGCCCACTGTGTTCCGACGAACCCTTGTATGTAACCACTTAAGAGAAAGCGAGCCACGGAGAGGAAGCTGGATAGGACGTAGAGATAAAGAAGGGCTAAACTCAAACCACATGGAAACAGTTGGAGCAAGTGGAACTAAGGTAACCGCGGGCAACTTGTGGTCACGGCAACGGCGTGGACTCATTAAATGGGAGACGGGAGGAGAGGGGAAGGTCCGATGGGCATGGATCTTTTTTACCATAAGAAACGCCAGCAACATATCCCAGAGTTTGACCAGAAAAGATTTTCAGGGATCTAAATTTTGTTTGGGGTGATTTCTTTTGCATTTTATTTAGGTATAGCATGTACAGAGGCCCTTGACAGCACATTAACCTTTTTGAATTCGTTTTTCATATTATATCGGTATTTGAAAACAATTAAAGAATTTTCATTTAATGTGTAAGAAGGAAAAACAGTCATGATTACTCAAATATTTCCCCCCGAATTTCTTTTAATATCCAGAAGGTTAAACTTCAGAACTTAAAAGTGACCTCAAATCACTAATTGTATTGTTTATCGACAAAAACAAAATTATCTCTCCTGAATTTATAAATACACATTTCTACCTAGAAAACACAGTGGGCTCCATCCCCTTCGTCTCCCTCCCTGCACACAGATGTTAGCGTTGGTTAGTATCCACAAGGACAGTAACCCCAGACACATTTTTATTAATTTCACACAGGCAGTAGCACAGTGACTCCATGATGCACACCCAACTATTCACTAAGGACCCCTTTGTGACATCACTCGCCGAACTTGCCAACCTCAGTGAAAACGGGAGAGGGGAGGGGGCGCTCCTAGGTAGTTTACCAGCCATACAAAGCGCCAATTTATCAGTATAAGCAAATGCTAACCTAGGAGCGTTGCCCCCGGCAGAATTAATTGGCCAACTCCCTCACTGTGAAGTGCTTGGCCTCGTTTAGAAAGACAGAGCTGCCCCTTAGTCCCACTCTCGAACCACTGCATTAAGAGCCCTGCTGCCATTGGCTGACTCATAGCCATAGAAACCTCACCTCTCGCTAAAGCAGTAAGTGAATTCAGCTTCATAAACAGCTGTTCCAAGACAGACACAAATGCCAATGTATTAGTATTTAAAAAAAACTACTGAAGCAACATTGCTTAAAATTCTTTCAGTATCTTCCAGTACAGGGATTGGGTCCTCTTACATGGAGGAGGGTCCCACTGCTGCTCAGCCAATACCCTGAACCCACAGAGTAATGAACTCAGCTCAGTCTCCTCCAGCTTGTTCTACTGTGACTAAGGAAGTGCGAGGACTTTGTAAGGACAACGTTCTAGTACATTAGCACCCCCACTCCCGTGCCACCCACCCCCTATGGAAGATTGAGGCATTTCTGTACCGTGGCCAGCTGGAGAGACGGAAACCCATCCTTCTTTATTTCACTCCGTCTCCCCTCGCTTTATCTGCCCCTGCACCTCTTTACCACCCCCACCGCCTTCTCTCTTCCTTTTATTTAGCTCTCTCTTGCGCTCTCCTCTTTGTCTCTTAATCTCGCTCACCCTTTCTCTCCGCCTCTTCGCCCTCTCTCTTTATCCATCCTTCTCTTGCTAACTTAAGAGTGCATCCCTATCTGACGGCCCATCCGCGGTGTCCCCTTTCCCCTCGCTCTCCCTCTTTCCTCTCTGCTCCGTACACGGCTGCCCCCCCTCCCACACACACACACACACACACATGCACACAAGGGTAGAGGTAGGGAATCATTAAGGAGGCTAACAGGTAAGAGATACTGAGACGTGGCACAGAAGCAGCTTTCAGAGCTTTTGTGCTGCGCGGCCTTCCACCGTGAAATGGATCCTCCGGAGCCACTCGGCTTCTCTCACTGAAGGAGCCCCAGAGAGAATGGCCGGGAAGGCAGCTGCGTATCACACACACACACACATACACCACAACCACCGCCTCGCATCCACCTATTCAACCTCTACATCCCCCTCCAACCCTCTACACCTCCCTCCCTCCTTCTATTCTGCCAGTGTTGGCTCCCGTACACACAGAGAGCAGGGGGCCCTGGTCCATGCTGAAGGGTCCTCGGACAGTCTGTTTAATCCCCCCACCCCCTTCCCCGAAGCCCTACATCGACTGAGACGCCTCCACAAAGCATGACTCACCCCTTCAGATACACACACACACACACACACACACACACACACACACACACACTGAGATGTACACACTCAAATAGACACATGAAAAGTAACACATATGCACACACAGGCAGGCACATGCACACGCACACACACACACACACACACACACACACACACACACACACACACACACAAAGTTAATTAAATGCCCACAGTAATGCACAAATAACCGATGCAGCAGCTTTGAACTAATACAAAGATTTTTTTTAAATACCCCTCTTGAAATGATTAGCCTCCCTTTCAGTATTTTTAACATTGTATTGTTTGTTTAAAAACCAAGGCGTAATGCCAGTTTACCCATAGCACAAAAATAATATAATGAGGTTTAAGACTACCAATGTCAGACCACCAGATTCTCCTAAAGATGTCCGTTAACAAACTTTCCATTGTTACTATGAGCTCTTCTTCATAAGCCAGCAGGAACCAACGTTCTCTTCAGGACCATTAGGGAGTGGATATTACCTTTGTGTTACTAGGGGATTCCTTAACTGCTGATACAAGGCCTGCAGTTTCAGCTACTTCTAGGATCGTGTTTATATATTTTGAAGATGTCATATTTTAAAGATTGATTGTAGCATTCTGTTATAGTTTTAGAAGGTGTTGGATACTGTCATCTTTATTTGTTTTTATTGTTATTCTTTTGGTTCTTGTGTTGTAATTATTATTATTATTATTATAAAACACACTCAGACCTAGATCAGATTCAAAGACCAAAGATAGTGGAGGGGAGAGGAACAGAGTAGTAGATCATCACCTTGGTTCAACTGTTCCTCTCACATTTTCTGTGAACCGTTATTCCTCTGCTTTTACCAGGAAATAGAAATCATATGGCTGCACATTAAACAAAGGACAAGGTGAGGGAAAGAGCCTAAAGGTGAGAACTCCCCCAGACTCACACAAGCGGGTGTCACAAGAGGGCTCTGTACTTTTACTTCACAGGGAACTTGTGGTGTTGAGTCGGGAAAAGACAGAATATTACACCATGTTGGGGATGGCACTGGCTCACATGGTTTGATGAGATCTTTGCTAAACTGAGATGGAACACTCACACGCACACACACACACACGCACACGCACACGCACACACACACACACACACACACACACACACACACACACACACACACACTCACTCAAAACACGCATTCTCTCTCTCTATGTGCATGTACAGTACGGACAGTATTATGGAGAGTCTGTTGTGGTGTATAGGCAGGCCCCCCCAAGCCAAGCCCAGGTTTGTGTAGGACTTAAACCAGGAAAATTGCTTAGCACTCTCTCTCTCTCTCTCTCTCTCTCTCTCTGACTGCAAGCTCTCTCTCTCTCTCTCTCTCTCTCTCTCTCTCTCTCTCTCTCTCACTACAAGCTCTCTCTCTTTCTCTCTTTCTCTCTCTCTCTCAGATGCCCAGCTAATTTTTGCAAGTACAGTGTTCTCGAGCCACTGCAAAGTACAAACTGAGCAATATTCATAGATAAATAAAAAAACACAATATCATTCCAAATAACAATCTGGTCTATATTACCCACACCGTTTTCCAGTAGATTCCAGAAACGCATGGATTTGTGAAATAATTTGTTTTTAACTAATGAGACTTTAAGAGCCGTAAGATTCCTGGGATTAAACATGAGCTAATACTCAGCCAGTTAGCACAGAGGCTGTCTATGAATAGGACACTGCTGACAAATTCAATTAATGGAAAATAAAGAAGTTAATGGGGTGCGGTAACGATTCATTTCAAAAGTGCTTGTGCCTTCTGTATTAATGAAAGCTTACTCTGTGTGGGGGATCAGGAGTGGCAACCGCATGGCTCGAAGTTTTCACACATTCTCTCACTGGGAGCACACACAACAGCAGGGCCAACACACGCGCAAACATGCACGTACAGCCACATGTAACAAACAAGCAAATTCACACGTCACACAGACATACAGTACATACACATATACAAGGATTCAAGTAGACACAAAACGCATAACCACTGCACATACAGTAGCTACAAAGATGTGTACAAATACACCTGTTCATAAATAATAGAATGAGAGTTCACAGGCTCACAGGAGAGCATAAGGCCAAACCCATGCTCACCTACGAATAAACGCCCAGATAAACGCCCAGACAAACACACACACACACACGCAGGCACGCACGCACGCACAGGCATACAGACATATTACTGGCCTACCCTCGTGTCACCCTTATTTCAAAGCACAAAGGCAGGGATCTTTTCTGTTATTCTTTTTTCCCCCTAGTCCACCCTCCTCTGGGCTGCAGATGGGGCTCAGGGCACAGCCTCTGACCCCGCAAGGTGTACCTTCCCTGGATAGTAGAGGTGCGGTAAGGGCCTGAGGGTCCGGAGGCCTGGAGGTCTCGGGGCAAGGCGAGCTTGAGGCAAGGGCCAGGGTTGGTGGGGTGAGCTGGGGGAAGAGGGAGGAGGGTGTCAGGGTCCCGGGCGGTAATGATACACATCTGACGGGGGGGTGGGGGGGGGCTATTGAGAAGGAATAGAGTAGGCAAGGGACTGACAGAGAACTAGAACGAGAGAGAGAAGAAGAAAGAAGGAAAGCCTGAAAAGCTGAGAGGCGATAGGCGAGAGGGTTTATGAGGGGTCAACAACGAGTGTCCCACGCAGGGCCGGGTGTTGGGTGGTTTCTGGGGGGGGGGGGGCAGGCTGGGTGAAGTGGGCTGGAACAAGTGCTACAGAGAGAGCTAGAGGATTGTGTTGTTCCCATGGTTTACTACTCCCCACCCGGCTACAACGTAGACCTAGAGAGTGCAGAGCTGTACTTTCATGCCCCAGCAACATGTGTCCCTATTATGCGTACTCATTTTATAAACATCCTTTGACATCGCCTCGACTCCCACCAACTCTGTGAAGCCAATTCAAGCTGACATTTAAAAGTTTCCCCTCTGAATAGGATTTCTTGAAGTTGACGCTCAAAATGGCCGACACGTGGCCTCAACGTATACACAACTCTATTTTGTTTTCGGAGGATTTTTTGGTGAGGCAAAAAGACCACCGCAAACATATCTCCTGGAAGCTTTACTTGGATTGTTACACACCTCTGCTCAGTCTGTTTCTAGGGGCCAACCCCCTTCCATACTGGGGTCCCCCTCCTGCCTCCCCCTCCACCCACCCTCTGACCCTGTCGGAGTAGAGAGGGCCAGGCTCCGTTTCAGGTCATGGGGCTGGCTGTGTTTCAATGAATTGATACAGATGAAGAGGTAGAGCACAATGGAGGGATTACCTCGCTCACTCCCCCACCCCCAATACACCCCCTTCCCCTCGCTCGCTCACATGCCACTGACACAGACCGACAGACACACCTGCACGCGCACCCTGGTACACACGTACACACACACACACACACACACACACACACACACATAGACACAAACACTTGGGCACGTGCAGAACTATGCTGAAATAACAAATCTCATCACTTTGTTTCATTGTCCACTACCAATGTTAAATAACTTTTTTCAGAAAACATGAACCTATTTGTACAGCCTCTTAAGACAAACCAAAACAATATCAGGCAATAACATCAGCTAAAATCGTTGTTGCATGTTTCTATTGAATTTGTCAATGTTAACTTGACAGGCACTAATGAAAATGTCTTACTCATGGGACCATTAAATGCATTTGTTTTGGTTGTGAGCTCATGCTTGTTGGTGTTCTATTTTTAGTGGGTTTATTCTGACACACATGCAGCCGACTTGAAAAGATTGATTGTCAGAACTTCTTTTGTTCAATTCCCTATCAATTTATTTAAAGCAGTAAAGCGAAATATGCACTAACAGAGCACTTTATTAGGAACAATATACTAATACTGGATACGGCCTCCCTTTGCTCTCAGAATAGCCTCAATTCTTCATGACATTGATTCCATGAGATGTTGGAAACCTTCCTTTGAGATTCTGTTCCATGTTGACACGATTGCATCACACAATTTCTGCAGATTTTTCAGGTTCACTTTCAAGGTGCGTCTCCCATTGTACCACATCTACGGGTGACCCTGAATAGTGTGCCACTATTAAACAATTCGAACGAAGGAGCCTGATTCGACTGCTAATCTCACAGTCGATTTGTGGCAAGATGTGGTTATGAAACAAGGATCATTCCTTTCCGGCTATATGGGGGGGGGGGGGGGCTGAATGTCTGATTTTACATAGAATAGCTTGGTTCTTCCACTTAATCATAATACATAGCTAACAATTTTGGGGTATAAATATCAACCTATTTGTTGGGAATATGTGTGACTTTATTTGTGTCAGGCAGTTACGGGGGGAGCCCTGGCAGTTCAGGAAGGTCCTTTCATTCTAGCTGATGCTGCTCTCCGCTTTCCATTGAGTGTGTTTGCTTGTCCATGACTTACATGAGCTCATTCAGTTATCAGCACTAAATTCGCCATAGACCACGCTCATATTGTTAACACTTATTAATCCTGTTGATGAAAAAATGTACAATAACTCATGTGCTTTTGATCAATCTCCTTAGTGTGCATGGATAAATCATTATGGTAAACTAAGTTGCACTATCCAGTTTTGCAGGACCATCGGAGCAGCATCTTGGCTGGGCTGTAAATCTTAAAAACATAAAAACATGATTCGACGATCAGTCCACTATAAGAATAGTCTTAATCAGATCCGGTGAGTGGGAAGGCCACTGAAGAACACTGAACTCATTGTCATGGCAGAAATATTTGGTTTGTGTTGAAGAAAACAGAGTCGTCAGGTTCTTTTAGTATGTATGATCAGGTTGCAAGAATATATTCAGAATTAAATCATAACACAATCATGGACAAAGGAAATATCGACTCGTTTGTCCATGAACCCTGAGATGCCAACCACTCCCCAAGGTTGAGAGTCCCTCCAAGAGAAGTTGAATTACCCCAGCAAAAACATGGTTCTGGCTTAGTATAAACCGGTGATAACAGGATTGAGTGAAACAGTCGTGTTCTCTTTTAACAACTGACCAGACATGGTGGTGTTCCAGTATTCTTAGAATATGATTAAGACAATTATGTCACTGTAATAAGTGATGAGGTAATCCATTAACAATGATTATGCAAATCATAATATGGAAATATGTGATTATTTCAACATTGCACATTTGAACCTTTAAAATGCATAAGTTAAAGTAAATAACAGAAAACAAAACAATCATGTCTATTATGAGTGATTTTGTTGTTTGTTCTCATGTGCGTGCATAGGTGTGTGTATCATGCCCTCGCCTCCAGGTGTTAAGCTGTCCTTAGCTGTCCGAGGTAACGGCCAAACGGCCTGGCTCCAGTAGCACGCCCCCCCTCCCCTGATAAATCACTGGCATGTCCCTGTTTACACATTCAGCAGCTTGCCCCAGCCATTGGGCTCCATCACGGAGCAGAGATTAATGCACACAGGCCCATTAACCTCACAGAGCCTCCTCTAACCAGAAATAGAAGGGTAGGACCCATCGTCCTGATTGAAGCCTTTAATGATGCAGTTTACCTTTCGACCACCACACGTTGGTATTGTTGCCAGACAATCGCTACTTAGGTATGTTTGTACCCGTGATGCAAATTGCCACGGTACAGGTAAGGTCTGAGTGTGTTGGAAGGACTTTATTTTGGTGGTCTGAGTCTAGCCAATTCACAGTCTGGCCACCCTGACTGGGCTGCACAGAGCTGAGGACAAATGTCTCATCATGGCTGCCATCAGCCAGTTGGTGTCAAGCAGGAGAGAACACCGTGCTGATGAATGAGGGGAAGTTAGGGAGTCCTAATGGAGCTGCAGTGATGAATATGTTTACGAGGCGCAATATTGAGTAAACCACAACTCATCCCTGTGCCTATTTCTTTATCTCTCCCATTTTTGGAGTCTCTCTCATTGTATAAAGCTCTATTTTCTTTCCTCTTAGGCAAGAAAACAGACTGTCTGTCTTTTGAATCTCCTTCCGGAGTCTTTCATTTCTTAATTCTTTGCAAATGAAAAACGTAAGAATCTTGGTGCTATAGTAAGTGCTAACCTTTCAAAACTACAACGGCTTCAGTTGTATTTAACATTTTATCGAATAATTAGTTTAGTGGAAGCATTTCGCTTTACAAGCTATATCTGTTGGTGTTATCTTTATTGCCCAAGCTATTTACATCAAGCATCCATTAATCATTACTTGAGCATGTTCTGCAATTAGGTTGAACCAAGACACACTCGAGCATTAATAGGATTTTAATTGCAGTGGGGGAAAAAGGACCTAATCCAACTATCTCTGGATCACTTCACCAGGGCCACTGGAACACTCACCAGTAACACTCCCTCTTTCTTTCTTAAAGATAGCCAACAAAGTACAAAAAAGGTACAGAATAGGAACACAAGCAAGCCAGAAAGAAACGTTGGGTGAAAAAAGGGAAAAATGAAAGACAGGAAGACAAAAAAATAAAATAAAGATTAAAGGGAAGAAAGAACAGAAAATAAATATTTCTGGTGATGGGGCCTGTTGAATCATTTAAAAGAAACAGCAACAATATAACTCATAGTGGAACACAACACTTTGATTCATCACGTAATAACCTCCAAAGGTAAAGCTCAGAGATCCCAGGGTCAGATGATTCCCTCCTTCTCTGACAAGCAAAACATACACAAACCGTGTGTGTGTGTGCGTGTGTGTGTGTGTGTGTGTGTGTGTTTTGGTGAGGGTTAGGTTTTGTGAACATAACAAAACATTACCACAACAGCAATTGTGAGTTAAGCCCAGACGGTACTATAAGGCCGAGGCTAAGATTAATCTGAAGGTTTACTTGGCTAATCTTTCATCGGTTTATTCTGAGTTTTATTGTTTGTTTTGTTCAGGTTTTTATACTCTCCTCTCTCTCTCTCTCTCTGCCACATTCTATCTCCATCTATCTATCTCTCTCCCTCGACATCTGTCTCTCTCTCTCCCTCCATCTACCTCTCCATCCCTTTCCTTTCTCGTTCCCTCCCTCCCTCTCTGTTGTTATCTATGCTGCGGATGCTGAGCTTTGCATGGGCCTGGCTCTGGCTGATTAGAAGCCTGATAGATAGAGGCGAAGGGTGACCTTAGCATACGGAGCTAAGCACAAGGTTGGACATTTGTCTCCTCAGTGCTACATTTGCATGCTGGCTGCTGCCTTGTTTACAGCCATTTGTCACCATATTCCCTTTGCTGTTAAGGAGTGGAGTTGCTCATGAAATGGCCGCAGCTAGACTGTTTGCTTGTAAAGCCTGTGGGATTGATCTGCATGACCTGGATGCAAAAAGCTATTAGGTTATTTTCATAAATGGTTGCAATAAGTTTTGAGGACACAAATGTTCATTGGTTTAGGGCTCATTTGTTCTGGCATGTAATAATATAATAACCGTCAAAAGAAAATCAAAATATGTATTTGTGTTTGGCCAATGTCCACAGTCCTCGTTCAGCAACCCCCCCTCATTTACCACCCACTCTCAAACACACAAACACACGCTGATGAATGGTGTTGTCATGCTGTTTGTTGATCAGTGAATTATAATTAGTCATATCAGTTTTAAATTACATTTTGGGCCCTCAAAACCAACACAGTTCATACCCTACTACAGTCCTGACCAACCCTAATGCTTAAGATGTGTGTCCTTGAAGAGTGCATCAAATACACATTCAAATCGACAGTTGTGATTCGACGAGGTTGTGAGACTCACATGTTGGGGTTCACAGCCAGTGCCGCAAATCAAATCTGGTCAATGTCTCTCTGCGTGTACTGGGTCTGACAGAAGCCTGCACAAGCAATTTACATTACACTGTAAGAACTATAATAATAAATATAATAAGTATATGATATCCAACATAAGTATAATATATATATATATATATATATATATATATATATATATATATATATATATATATAATATATATATATATAAAATATTACATTTGTATTATTATACTATTATACTATTATTATTACTATTATTATACAACTATATACTATTATTAAACATAAATCAATAAGGTCAGCAACATGACTGTGTAATACTAAAGCCTATTAAACAATAGATTTGATCTCATTAGATTTTTCACACCACACTGTTAGACTGTATCTGTATGAACCAGATTGGTCCCATTGCACTGCTCCAGTGACTACTGTGAGTAAATAAGGCCGGATCAGTTCAATTTTGTTCGCTTTGGCAGTGTGAAAGTGACGGCCCACGGTAGTCCACACATCAACAATGAGGGATGTATTTGAGCTCACCATAGCCAAGACCCCCTATGATTCCAATAGCCATTTGCCTACACTCAGGCAGACATAGAACATGCACGTGCATACACAAAACACACACACACACACACACACACACACACACACACAGACAAAAACACAGGCACACACAAAACAGGACATCTACACACACAGACAGCCCCAAAAGACACTTGCAGGTCCCAATACACACACACACACACACACACACACACACACACCACACACACACACACACTAAGGCAGCCCCAGTAGACACTTCCAGGTCCCTAACAAGGTGGCTAATTAACTCTCCTCCTCGCGCTCACTCGTTTTCATTGCGAGGTGCACATTGCTTTTTTGACAGGAGAAAATTGCCAGGCAATTAAATCATCTGAAGACGGGAACACTTGAGCCGGAGAAATTAACAGCTAAATGTTACATTCAATTCTTTAAAAAAAGAAGCTGATTATGGAGAGAGAGAGAGAGAGAGAGAGAGAGAGAGAGAGAGAGAGAGAGAGAGAGAGAGAGAGAGAGAGAGAGAAACAGAGAGAGTATACTGCAGACTGTTGTCTTCTAATCCATAGCAGACCCTCCGGGTAATGGTAAAGACTCATATCATAATGAAGAACACAGAGCAGGTTGGCCTGGTTTCCCCTGGAACACCCCACATCTCCTCCTTCCATACTACATGCTGAATCCTTTCAAACCTTGCCTCAACGTAACAACTCGAATCTGCTCCAAACTGATTTTTGTCCCTTATTTTCTTAACCCTGTTCACAATTAGACTCACGCTGGGAGCCAGACCCACATGGGCCTATAGGGCGGCACCACGGGAGAGCCCAAATACAGCGTGAACCGTGCCATTGTGTCACCCAGCCTGTCAAGAAAAGGGGGCTGAAAATACCCCCCAAAAAATCTGAAAAGTGAAAGACAGAGGAGGAAAAAGAGGGGGGACCTCTTTCTCCTGTGTGTTTCTCACTTTCGTATTCTGGGGGCAACGACTGGCGAAGTGTTAGGGGGGCTGGGGAAGGGTGTGGGGGGGTGGGCGTTCTTGACAGGTTCTTTTGGGGGGCGTATGCACGGCCTTGTTTCATGGAGCCGGTTGTGGCGATGGTGTGAGTGGCGGCAGACGGGGGGGGGGGGGGGGGGGGGGGGGCGGTAATTGTCTGGACTCCATTCTGCCTTCACACACAGCCGGGCCTCAATGGCCGGATTAGAGACACGGACAGCCGAGTCTTAATCTGCGTTCTGGTTAGCGAGGGGGGCACACACACCGAAACACACACAGATGAGAAGACCAGCACCTTCCACAGCTTGGCACCTAAGCACAAAACAGAACCTCTGCAGGACATACATGTACATCATATACATATATACATACATACATTTATATTAGGGCTGTCAAAGCCAACGCGATCATTAACACATTTTTGTGGCACACGTTATCACAGTCATGAGTCGGACCAGCAAGCAACCAGCAAGCAAAGGATACATTTGAATGGCATGTTCCGCTACAAAGCCCTGCCAGTGGGGTCTGTCTACAAGGCCAAAGTTATTTGCAGTCACTGTCAATGGGAATTGAGTTTCCACCGGAGTACACCTAGTCTTATTTGCTAGCCAAGCACACAGCTAATGCATAATAGCTCCGTTAGCCGCAAAACATATCGCTTGCGGTAGACCACGCTTGATAGTGTACGAGTGATCTCTTTGATCTATCCTGAAGAATTGGAAAATGTAGCTGACCAATGTAGGCCACCTATTGTACAATGAGTCTGTTGAGATGCATCGTTTCTTGGCCTTAAGTTTGCATTAGTTGTCATTTGAGCATATTGGTAAATGCTTGACCTATGTGGGCCCCTGGATTGCTTCACACCATTGTTTTGTTTTAATGTTTAAAAAAGGTTGGACTCACTACTAGTGTGAGATTCTTACTTAGTCATGTTACCAAGTAATATACATTTTTGCATGTTTGAGTTGTTATGAGCCATGTCATGATTTGAGCATATTTTTGGGGCAAAATGCAGTACCTGTGAGTTTTGTGTCTTGTTTTGTTTTGTTAATTGATTTCCAATAATAAAGCAAGCATATTCTGTTCACTCCCATGCTGATATTTGTATTAAAATAAGCAAATATATAGATATGCATACTGTAGATATAATATCGTTCTCATTTCGCAGCAATACTTGGACTTTTTTTCTTGCATTTATCCATCTCTCTCTCCGATATAATGAGAGAAAAAGGTCAGAGCTTCACGTTAGGGGGAAATTAAACCAGGCGAACTCAGCTTGCTTGCAGGACTCCTAGTTCTCCAGCTCTGGTAAATGAGCATGTACAACAAGCCAAAGGGGCCTTTTATTGCAAATTTAATTTATCTCTCTAGACAACTGTGAAATGTGCCATTGACATTAGTTCGTAGCCCGAGGCCAACCTAAAGATGATCTCAGTTATTAAATGATCCCTAACAAGGAGCTGGCTCTACCTCTCTCTCCTTTCTCTCGACGACTCTTATCTCTGTCTCTCTATCCCTCTCCGGCTCCTTCTTCCAATCCCTCTCTCTGTTTATCTCATGCTCTTCTGTTTTTCTCTATTGTGCCTTCTTTCTCTCCTTTTCTAATAATGATAATTCATTTTATTTATATAGCGCTTTTCTGAAACCCAAAGACGCTTCACAATTGTAAACAGACAAAACAACAGAAAATTACACAGAAAGAGAGAGAACATACAAAAAACTAATTTAAGAAGAACAAAATTGTAAAACAAAAGGACAGAATATCAGGTTGAGGATTGAACAGGTTCACAGAGTTAATTAATGGTAAACTATAGTGAAAAGTTAGGTTTTAAGGCGGGATTGAAAGACTGAGAGAGAGTTAGAACTGGGTCTGGGTGCTGCCCAAGAGATTGCATGCTCACCAAAGTTCTTAAGTTTGGAATTGGGAATGACCAATTGACCAGGTGAGCCGGATCATAGAGACTGGGTTGGATGACAGGGTTGGAGCAGGTCAGAAAGGTAGGGAGGGGCCAGGTAATGTAGAGCTTTGCTCTCTCCCTTTCTCTCCCTCTCCCTCTCCCTCTCCCTCTCCCTCTCCCTCTCCCTCTCCCTCCCCCTCTCCTAATAGTAACAGGGGCAGCTGTTAATATCATGCTAAGTCTTAACTAAGTCTCTCTCGGCGGCTTGGTGTCTGTGTCTCTCTCCGTCTTCCCCTCCACTCCTTTTCTCCCGGCCGTACTCTCCTCTTTCCCTTCCCCACTCATTCCTTAAATCTGCACGCTCCAGATTCTACATTATGCAGTGGCATCATTAGAAGCACGGTGCCTTAGCTTCTGGAACCTTCCGGCTGTGATTCGGGAATTCTCCACGGAGCTTCCGGGATGCTGCCCAGCTCCCAACATGCCAGCTGGAGAGGAGAGGAGAGGAGAGGAGAGGAGAGGAGAGGAGAGGAGAGGAGAGGAGAGGAGAGGAGAGGAGAGGAGAGGAGAGGAGAGGAGAGGAGAGGAGAGGAGAGGAGACAGAGAGCAGCTGTGAGTGACACCTTTGCCTGGGGAGAGAAAGGGGAAAGCATAGCGAGAAGAAGACTGAAGTAATAGATAAAGACGAAGAGGGAGAGAGCAAGAGCTACATCATATAGGGAACAGAAAAACGACAGACAGAGAGGGAGAGAGAGTGTGTGTGTGTGTGTGGGGGGGGGGGGGGGGTAATCACAATGAGACAGCGGAAACAATGACACAACTAAAGCTGTCCACCTACTGTCTGGATACTTTTCCGACAAGCTTCTTTAAAAAGGTGTTTGAATGTCTGGCGTCACACTTACTGCAAATTGTTAACTGCTCTCTCCAATCAGGCGACTTTCCAAAGTCCCTGAAAACTTGAGTTATTACGTCTCTATTAAAAAAGCAGAGCATAGATGCTTCAATAATTTGCAACTACAGATCCATTTCAAACCTGCCCTTTACAGGTAAAATCATGGAGAAAGTTGTTTTCCAACAACTGAATGATTTCTTAGTCACAACTGGTGTATGACACCTTCCAACTAGGATTTTGACTGCTTCATAGCAGTGAAACTGCTTGTATTAAGGTTTAAGTGACAGCAGTCTAAACATTGTATTTTGGCACTGTTTTTGATACTGTTGACCATAAAATACTTGGAAAAGTGGGTTGGACTGTCCAGAACAGTCTTAAACTGGTGTAAGCCGTATCTAGAAAACAGGACTTACAGTGTGTCTATTGTCAACTGCGTATCTAAGGGAACTAATATGACACGTGGAGTCCCCAAGGGATCAATTTTGGGGCCTTCTCTACTCAAGCTCTATATGCTTCCGCTAGGCTAAATTATGAAAAATAACAATACCACAGTTGTGCAGACAACACTCAAATATACATAACTCTTTAACCATACGACCACCGTGAAATGGAATCACGTGCATTGGGCTAGTCAATGACCGGTTGTGCCAGAATTCCCCTTCAGCTAAATAAAGAAAAACTGAGCTAATAGTCTTTGGTGCTAAAGCAGAAAGGCAAAAGGTAGCATACTCCTTGAGATCATGTCTCTGAAAACTAAGGACCAAGCTAGAAATCTTGGTGTCATCATGGACTCAAACCTAAATTTCAACAGCCACATCAACTTGGTGATAAAATTAGCATACTATCACCTCAAAAACACAGTAAGACTTGGAGGACTCATGTCCCGACAAGACTAAGAAAACCTTATTCATGCATTTATTACCAGTAGGCTAGCCGCTAGACACTGTAATTGTCTTCTCTCAGGTCTTCCTAAAATATCACTTCGACAACTGCAGCTTGTTCAGAAAGCTGCTTCTAGATTTTTAACAAAGACCAAAAATCTGAACATATTACATCAATTCTCAGATCACTACACTGGCTCCCTGTGTATCCGATAATTTGAAAATACTGTTAATTACCTTGGGACAAAATACATTACTGACATGCTCATACCATATGATCCTGCCAGACCCCTCAGGTCATCTGGAACAGGTCTTCTAACAGATTAAAAAACATATGTTCTCAATTGGTTTTCGTTGAATTGTTCCTTCTTAGAATATTTCTCTTATTGCAATTGTTTTAATTTCATTTTATTGGTCTTATGTTTCTGCTTGCCTTATATAAAGAACATTGAATTGCCTGTGTGTATGAAATGTGCTGCACAGTTCAGTTTGATTTGATTTGATTTGAATCACGTGGAAGAGAGACTGCCGCTGCTGCTGGCCTTGGCCATCAGTGATACTAAACAATGAGGGAGCTGTTCTAAAGCCCGCCATGCAGGGGTCAAGCCCTGTGGCATCTGACACATGGCAACACAGACAAACACACACACTGCTAGAGAAACACAAGCATTGTTGCGTCACAGTGCTTCTCAGAGGGAACATAATCGTTGGCTTGTGATATACTGTATATGATCTTTTCCCCCGCTTTATCCCACCAAGTCAAAGCTTGTCTATAATGGTCTGTAACATGCTTTTGCACGGATGGTTTAGAAATAGAGGTTGCCAATGTGACATTTCTTAATAAATTCAATGAAGGAGAGGAAATAACCTCTAACCCCTCTCTAGCCCAGAACAAACACTATCAAATGCAACGGCGTGGAGCGGGTGGCGTCAAAGTGACAGAGTTGCCTGCTCCTGAAATCAACCACTTTCACTCTCCACTATTTGCATAATTCTAAAAATATTACCTATCACACTTGCTCTGTCACATTCCACTGTTAGTCCTCCTCAATAATTGTTTCCTAAAAAGTGAAACATCTGTTATTATGAGAGCTAGTCATGAATATTTGTATTTCTCCGGCAACAAAAAAAAAAATTGCAAAAACGACTAGTCACATTTTCTCATTGGAAAAAGAAAAAGGAATTTGTTCCAAATTGCATTTGCGAGAGAGGACTCTCCATCTATTATGGGGGGAGCATATAATACAATATTCCCATTTTTCCTCCTTCTCGACTCAGAGTTCCAATTTATTGAAGTAGCAGAGCAGAAAATTCCCTGACAGCTGTAGTATTTTATTACGAATTAGTATATACATTCTACACCCCGCGAGAAAACGCCATGCCTCATTGTATTTCTGTAATTGCCACGGGCCTAGGAGAATGGGAGGGCAACCGCTACTGGAGCCATAGCAGCAGCAGGCCTACAGATGACAGCCTATACTTTCACCATCAGATCACATTTGAACCTTTCAGCCCTGTGGGTGGATCAGCCTCAGGGCGGAGTCAGGAGGAGGCGGGGTCACAGCTGCAGGGCCAGATAGACTTCGCTTCAATCTGGGCAACGCATAACAGGTGTTTATAACGACCAGGAAGCCCTTCGAATGGCGTGCTGGCCATGGTTTTTATCATCCTCGAAATGATGGGAAAAATGCAGATTTAAAGAAACCTATTCAAAATATTTGCATTACTGATGATATGACTTTTTTTCTGGTGTCAGAGTGATGATGATGGAAATTTTTATTAAAATGAAGTTTATATGAAATGTAGACAGTAGATATTAAAATGGGCGGTAACAGTAATTTTTGATTATTAGAAAAAGTTCCTATTTTGATAGCGTTAAGCAGTTACATAACCTTTGTGAAAAAGCAATTGATTGATTGGCCTGGTCATATAGAAAAGCATGTTTGCTATTATGTCACTACTCCTTTGCATACTCTGGTTACCAGCCTAATTTGCTCATAGTCATAAATGCATTCGTTTTCTTTATCCCTTTTTTCTGTGCTGTTTCTATGACAGAGTGAGTGAGTGAGTGAGTGAGTGAGTGAGTGAGAGAGAGAGAGAGAGAGAGAGAGAGAGAGAGAGAGAGAGAGAGAGAGAGAGAGAGAGAGAGAGAGAGAGAGAGAGAGAGAGAGAGAAAGAAAGAAAGAAAGAAAGAAAGAAAGAAAGAAAGAAAGAAAGAAAGAAAGAAAGAAAGAAAGAAAGAAAGAAAGAAAAAGAAAGCTTTGCTTCTGGATCAATTTTAGGAAACCATATGCTGGCACCTATTACTGTACTAGTATAGCATATATTAATTTTACCTAGCTAACAGTGTTTTCATTTTATAATCTCTAAACCTTGCACCGCTTTCAATGCACATGCAACTAATGGGTCAGAACGGATGTCTGGATGGCTGTCCCTGGTTCTTTTAACACGTTATAACTATGTTGCTCCCTCACCATCAGTCATTGCCCCTTCAGACAATGCATTCTATAACTGGCCATGTGTGCCTGTGGCAGAACAGCCTTAAGGCCTCCAGCATTAGATCTCACCACAGAACTTAGACACTGGACAGTTTGATCTTAGAGTGCAGGTGAATGGCCATAAGGCCAACCTGCATGTATTGCAAGATTTCATGTAGAGTAGAGTAGACTGGACAGCTTGAACCACTAGAGACTGGACAACCATGGCCCTAGCTTCAAGGCAAAAGATCCATCTTGATATTAGCTTTAAAGAAAGAGCAGTTCACTTTTTCAATTCTGCTTGGTCTGCGCTCCAATAATCTCAAGTGTTTGGTGACTAACTGTAACACCACACATGAGATGGAGATATGTGTTGTGTTAGTAGATCATATATTGGAGCAACATCCAAGTCCTTTAAAAGCATGGAACAAAACTCCATCTAAGAGTTGGTCGGAAAAAGGTGGTCGTCAAGGCTGATTCATTGATAGAACAGTGCATTGAGCATGGCTTGTTCAAGTTTGAATATACCACAAAATACAAATAGTTTAAACGAATGTTGCTGCATTCTCAGTCCCACTTTCTGTAAATTAGTTTGTGTAAGGAACATTTAATGAGGGGCATATTGATATGAGGCTGTTAATGGTGCGCAGCCCAGGGGAGGTAATGGCCGCATTGTACTCATGTGGTAAGACCTGCAAAATGATGCTGTAAACACATGTAAACACATCCTATGAAACAATTTCCATCAGGTATGCTGTTCCTCTTTCCCCCAGCATGCACACACACAGGACGTGCGAGACACAGGCACACACGTACACACACACACACACACAAACATCACACACCCATGCACTTCAATTTGCCAAGCTGCTTCTCTTGGAAAGTACACGTTCATTTATTGTTGTTATTACTTTGTCATGTCAGATAAATTGATAACGCGACGCAACTTGTCGGACGCTCCGTTTCCTGTGGCAGCCTGATTATGAGGTCAAGTGCGTTAACTGATGACAAATGTAGGAGATGGGAGAGGTGGCGTCTCTTCATTTCAAATCTGTCTCTTTGCTTTACCGGCATCACTAAGAGTATTTCACTCAGAGGGAAAAGGAGTTGTTGAAGCAGAAATCACACTCTAATTCAATGTTTTCATGTTTTGGGAAAAAAAAAATGTTCAAGAACAGAGACAAAATCATTTTTTTTATTATTATTTTGTTGCTCATGACAGTTAATTGAGGAACTAAGTGTCATACATTATGAGTGTTTCAGTCCATATGTCTAGCTATATTATTTATATTTACTTGTAGTCACTGATAGCAAGAATTATACAAAGAAGATGAGAAGAAAGAGAAAGTTGACAGATCTAAGTGGATTTAAAGGCTTAGAAATCCAGCATCTCACCAGCAGTTTTCACAAAATGTCCTTAACTGCCTAGCGAGATAACTTTGTTGATGGTCCGATTAAAAAAAGTTAAGCTGGGATGTCCTGTGAAGAGGAAGAGGCGGAGGTGGAAGAGAAAGACTCAACACTGTCAGTAGAAAACGTAAAGGTTACTTGGCTAAAACTGAGAGTTGCCAGGAACCAGGGTTCAGGTTGAGGGTGTCTAACAGACTGATGGGCAACAAACCAGAGCACAACACCACCAAGCTGGGTGAACACCATCTGGCTTGGAAACCCATACGACCTTAAAAGTCCTAATTGCCTCATTGGATCAGGTGTTCTGAATAGAATTGGCTGAAGGCTGTGTTTATTTTTATTTTTTTTCAAGAAGAACCAAATGAAAACTGTAGGTCATGAGTTGAAGATGTGCTAACTGCCGGAGGAGATTGCCTGACATGGTGAGGGCTGGGGTTGCCTAATGCTTTTTGAAGGAGCAACAACGTAGTAATTACGCGTGACCTTTGACATTTCGGATTTGACACAGCATAGCAAACTAGCATCCAGATTTTTTTTTTTGTAAGTTGCACAGATTCCAGCAAGACAGTACCCATACTCAACAAATTATTAACATGGTTTTGACTCAGATACACTTAACAGCTTGGCTTGACTGCCTTCTCCGTCTTTCCCACATTAGAAAGGACTCCAATGAGTACACCTCGTTCTGTAGGCACTTCCTTTATCAGGGGAGGCCATGCAGCCAAAGCCTACGTGCTAAATCCCCTACTGTGGGCTCCATTAAAGCGTCTAACAAAGCCCTGTATTATATCATCAAAAAGTCCTTCAATCTTCAAAACCAATGTCTGTGATGGGTGAAAGAAATAGCTGACAAGAGCCTAGCCCTGCACCCACACCCAACCCTCCTCCCTCTCCGCTTAAGTCACTTTGAAAAGTTAGCGGATCCACCCTTTACCAATCCCACTGGGATGCAGCAACCTTGTGCTATAATCAGAGACCGTGCACGCGGCACAGCTAGAATAACAATGGCGCACATCAAGGGATGGACAAGTTTGACTGACAAGTAGATGACCCCTCCCCCTTCCTCTATAAAACAATGGGAGCGCCTCAGAAAAGTTCCTAACACAGTCAATGAAACGTTCCATTGGGCACCGGCTGAGCTGCTGTCTCGAACTAACAGACATGAGTCAACTGAATTCGAAATCCTTCCCGTTGACAACAGCTAACGGCTAGTTAGCATGCTACGGCGTCGGCCATCTTTTCTTTTCCTGTCTCCAGGTTCCCATTGCACATGCATGTCCCTGCTCTTACAAGGCTTCCTTCAGTGCATGGCAGATTAGGCTGGAGAGAGAGTCAGAGCGAGGTCAGCGTGGAGAGAGACAGGCTGAGAGAGAGGCTGGGATAGAGAGAGAGGGAAAGAAAGAGTCAGAGAGAGATCAGCGTGGAGAGAGACAGGCTGAGAGAGAGGCTGGGATAGAGAGAGACAGAGAGAGAGAGAGAGAGAGAGAGAGAGAGAGAGAGAGAGAGAGAGAGAGAGAGAGAGAGAGAGAGAGAGAGAGAGAGCTAATCAGGGCTTGTCTGTGTAAGAAGCGTGGCAGGGGGCTCCCCTCCATCCTCTCAGCCTTTCCCCCGGCACCTCTCCCTGGCAGGAGGAACGGCTGGTCCAATCCTCTTAGCGGTGCGCTCGCTCCCCCGCTCCTGTCTCGTGGGATGATGAGGATGTGGCGAGCGGCGTCGAGGACGTCGGCGGTGAACATGTTTGCGAAACGTCTCGGCTTCCACAGGGACTGACCTTCCTACTCCTCCCCATTAATACGCCTTTAATTACTCTCACACACTCCAACACACACACACACACACACACACACACCTCCTCAACCGCCACCGTCTCATGCTAGACCCCCCTTCGTTCCTCCTACCCCCGCCCGTCTTCCCCCCTCACCACAGGGGACCCCTCCCTGCCATTTCTCCATTAGGAGCGAGGGGGCCTGAAGAAGACCACAACCCCCCTCTTCTTCTCATGGACTACGTATTTGATCCCTAATTAGAATTCCGAGGGGGTGGGGGTGCAATACTTCTTAAGATCAATCCATTAAAAATACAGCCAGTTGAGTAGGATGCCTGGTGTCTGACACCATGACGCTTTTGACAGATTGAACTCTGGGTAAACTTGGATCATTCAAACAGTAAAATCCTTCAGGGGCGGTGTGGCATCATAACAATCGAAAAGCAATGCTACTTCCACCAAAGAAGCCAAATCATTCAAAGAAAATCTAAAATAAAGAGTATATTTCTGTCTATATGTGTAACTCACCTCCTATGCTACTATAAAAAGCTTATCTGCAAAATGTATTTTACCAGATTTTTCAGTTTCATACCATAGAACTTTGTTCTATGTTCATGCACCACAGAACTACATTGGAAGGAGGACCAACTCTCAGGACTAACCCGACCCTGTCCAGTTCAAGTATAGGTCAGAGCTCTAGCGTGACAACACCTTAACATGGAAGACATGGATGTATGTAATTCAACTTCCACAAGTCCACACTTCTCTCTCTTCTTGCCAGCCAAGGGTTATTAACGAAATCCCAGGGAGAAGAGTGATATGATTTATGTGTGCTCGGGATAATAAAGTACAGTATCTTTAACATGTGTAAAGTGTTCCCTAAGCGCCACCTCTGTCTTTGTGATTAATGTCGATTTAATTAAGCAGCACACTAATTAAGCCATAAATAATGATAAGGTTTGCATTTATGCAAAGATGGTAGTGCACCTTGGGGTGACGCAGTCCTCGGTTTGTGCGCCAATCAGATTGCCTCGTTGGACAACAAAAGATGAAATTAAATGTACTATTTAGGTGTAATTATATTCTAGATCACATTGCCTGAACGTAATTCTAAAGAAAATATCTTAGTTATTAGATAAGGCACAAAACATTATATTTATCAAGAAATTTATTATGGTGGATAGATAGAAGGGCTTGAAGAACAATTGCAATATTTGCCATCATGCTACATGCCATGAAACTCAGCAGGAAATAAAATCGGTAGTTCAATAGCAACGGTCAATTATTTCACCCTAATAACTCCCCAACGCCAGCAGAAGAAATGAACAAAACTGTAAGCCAACAGCGGTGCAGTCCAACTGGGACATCCTCCTAGGTTGCCATTAATCAAACTGCGTGTCCAGATAGAACGAGAGAGAAAATATCAATCTCCACACGGCCGGCGTCATCAGCTGCACAGGCAGCAGTATTCCAGCTCAGTGCCTGCCAGCCTCCACACCACACTTTCCCGATGAACCGCTCACACACACCTATTTACTGCAAATAAGCTTCACCGCCGCCCCCCGTGTCAAATATCTTCGCTTACAGACTCCTGATATGCGTGTAAGAAGAGTGTTATTTACACTGATTAATGGCGGCTGGCTTGGGCTGGCATGTAAGCGGCTTGTGCCCGGACCGGAGTGACAAATAAATCTATCAATCATAAAGCAGGATTCTAATCCCGAGCCATCAGATGGAGTTGCAACCTAAACACTTTGTCACTGCAGCCCCCCTACTTCATCTGTAAAACGCAGCACTTTGAGGGCCAGCTCTCACTGAGGTCCGCAGTGCTTTGAGAAGGGTTTTGCTCACACCCCAAAATATTTATGGTGAGTCAGGGTAAAAGGTGGTAGAACATTTTCCATCGAAAAAAAAATCTGGAATTTAAAGTAGAAAGATGCTTTTCTTGACAAAATGTTTTCCCTCTCTTCACATGGTGATCAAGTAATCTTGATGTGAAAGTGTGTGATGAAGATTTTGAGGCATTGAAATGTGTGACCCTGCTCTACCATGATGCTACACTCACACCTCATACAGAACAGCCAGCCATACCATTTGTTCAACAACACATTTTCTGTAAACACGCATTCAGCATAGAATAACTGAACCTTTCTAAGCTCTATCGAAACTGTAGATGCAGGAAAAGCCCACGCATAAAACAGGCATGTTGACTCCAAACCACATATCCTCAATTGTAAAGTATCTCGATATTTCTAAACAACAGAGAGCATTCTGAGGGAAAAAACAACTCTAAAGTTATTAAGAATGCTCACTGCCATGTTCCTGTAGTGACAATAAAACTGCAGGGCAACCAGTGGCATCGTCACAGGGATAACGGAGAGTGATTTATGTGGTCCCACATTGAATGGGCAACTAACGGATCCAGCTATTAATCGCTTTGTAATTATTAATTAGAATTAGAACGTATTTTAAAGGTCCGCCGAATCTCTAGCTATACCCCTGACGGCATCCCGGAATCAAAAAAGCGATTCTCCTACTCTCACAACATTTTGTGAAAAATAAAGGCCCGAAAGCCTGTGTCCTAGTGATATTAAAACAAACCCTTTAACCTATATATAAAATGACCTGAACCCAGTGATCTACATTTTAAAGACAAAGCACTTCTGATAAATCTGTTAGGGGAGCCTCAGCACAAATGGAGGGTGAATTCAATAAAAAAAACTCTGGAGCTGTGATTCAATTAAATATTTAACGCTGTAAATTCAATTACACTATAATGACTCATTTCAGGAGGTCACTAATATGTGTTTCAGTCAGATATGAAATCCTCCGCTGATAGCCAGTCATTTCCAATTAGTCCCCCTTTCGGATCTGTTTTGAATGAGACCTGCCTGTGGCTCCAAGGTGGTAATAATCGAAATGTCTTTATTTATTAGAGTGCATATAAATAGTCCTGCGTCTACAAGCCACGGCTAAACGGGTGGCCGGGACACGACTGGGAGGACAGTCCCACGTGCCAGCAGGGAGCATGTAATACTAAGAGGAAACAAATCAGATCTTGCAGGTTGGAAAACGATGATTATCTTTAATCACTAAGGAGCCTCTAGTGGCCCCACCACATTATCCCAACGTACTGTAGTTTCATATATAATACAAAATCTATCACCCACAATCCCGTTGGAGGTGATGAAAAGATGTGACGGCGGCACTGCGATTGGCCCAGAATGCCAATGGGCTCATTACCCATCCCAGCACATTGTAACTGGAAATTGCTTCTTTCAGGTTTTGTTTGCTCAGGCAATTACAATAAACTCTCTGCTTGACACATTGTTTGCACAGATGTAGAGCATTAATAAACATGAGCCGCTAATCTGAATTATTGAACTGGCCGCCATAATTCCTACAATGGATTTTTTCAGCTCCAGACGACAGAGGACCAGGGGACCAGGGAAGGGGATGGCCTTGGGAGCCCCAGGACAGCAGCCTCTTGGCTGGCGTTATCGCAGGAGAAATTCTATAATTAAATGGATGGGCGTGGAGCTAAGCCCCACAGGTATTCAAAAACCTGGCTGAGACCTAAAAGACAACAGACCTAGTTGTGGTCTAGTCTACTACATAGTGCTAACTCTAAGCAATGAATAGAGTGATATTCACTGTAGTATTGTCAACTTCTGATATAAACAAAGCATATACACTTTTTGGAATAGGGTCACATGTTATTGGGTTTGTTGGGGTTTATTAGCAAAGACGTTCATTTGGGTGTTCTATACTTCAATCTGTTTTCTGTGATACCAGTCCTAAAACAGACTATTAGGCTTAGTACAAAATTTTACCTTGTTACATGATTTTTCTAATATTTGGTTGAGGGCCCCCGATTGGCCCGGTATAATTTGGACACTGGTTAAATGTACTTCCTAAGGTATTGATATTCAAATAGTTTTCTCTAGTCGTCCTAGTTGTTGACATCTATATGTAAATGACATGTACATGGGCTTGATTTGATTAAGCCAAATTCTTTCGAAATATTCGTTTCTAAGGTGCTTGTTTCAGATTACGGCCTTGTAGTGGATATCTTAACACTGTATCCTGTTTATTTTGAAATGATGACCTCTGTCATGGCCGTTGCATTCAGTGTCATCTACTGCCTAGGCAGTTTAACAGGAGCATCGCTGACAGCCCTTGTAGCAGCAGACTCCTTGTCCTCTCCTTCCCATCAAAGATTCCCCCCCAAAACACGAGGGAGCCCGCTTCTTCCTAAGCAGGGGGTAGCACTGGGAATACCTACAAGAGGAATGCCGGAGTAGCACTTTTCCTGGTGTCCTTTCTGTTGCGAGGAGTCTTAAGATGTTCAAAAGGCAGAACAGAGGGAGGCGCTGGCTACTCTGTCGAATCAAAAAGACTCGGGCAGACTTTGATCACCTGCAGTTTTATTCAATATAAAATTACTCCACAGGGGTCTTTGACTTTAAGACAAGCATGCGAGCGAGTGGGAAGAGCATTATCAAGTACACAAGAAGCAGAGAGCGCAATGAAAGGGCCCTTTTGTCGGGTTTTTAGATTACAGAAAGGCGTTGGAACAGTTAGGGGGAGAAGATCATTACAGGGATTCCACACAGCCAGAGGGGTTGAGAGGAGGAACGAGTGAATGAGACAGACAATTTAGCGAAGGCAAGGAAAGGTACATAAAAAAGAAAGAGAAAGCAAAGGGAATGAAAATTAGGGAATCGTTCTGATCTTACGATCCTTGAAAGCATCAGAATTGCTTTGTAAAGCTGATGGTGTATAGTGTTGACTCAATTTGAACAGTATTAACTGATCAGAAACCACACTTGTAACTTATTACACATGAAATGATTTTCTCTAGAGATTGCAGTTCTGGAATTTGTCTTGAAGAGACATTGTCTCATTTATTTAAAAAGAAATATACTGAAACTGGCAATTTGTAGGATGTATAACATCGCAGATGGGAGTCAGTGAAAGTAAGACAGAGCAATCTGAATACTTCTGAATAATAGACAGACTGTCAGAAATCTCTGTCACTTTGAAGCCAGCAAACAAGGTGAGCAATCTCTCTGTAACCCGACTTAGTAAAGAGCAGTAGGTATGTTCACCATGTGTGCATTTTCTTTTGTTGTGCTCTTTGATTTAATACAACAATCTGTATTGAATAAACAACATTTCCGCTTATGAGTTAAACCCTCCCCAACCTCCCATATGCAATAACTTGTTGCAATATTGACAAAGGCTGCTCATAGTTGTGGTGTCATTTTTTTTTAAAACAGACTTAATTGTTTGCGTCAGCCTGTGTGTGTGTGTGTGTGTTTCTGTGTGAGTGTTAATGTGTGTGTTTGTATAAATGTGTGTTAACGTGTGTTTGAAAAGGGTGCGTATGTATATGCCCTAGATTAGCATATCTCTGTTTACTGCAGAAGTTACAGTGGAGCGTATTTTTTCTCCTTGGGGAGAGCGCAGCTTCGCAAACACCTCGGCGTAAACACAACAGTCAGTGACAACATGCAAATGAGGCGCTTCATTATTCCTTCAGACAAGCCCCGCCTCTACGGCGAACAACAAGGAAATCTGGAACATCTCCATTACATTTAACTTCCCTCCATTGCTCCAGCACCATCAAACAGACCTCTCTCTCTCTCGCTCTCTCTCTCTCTCTCTCTCTCTCTCTCTCTCGCTCTCTCTCTCTCTCTCTCTCCGCACTCACTTCCTTCCCCATCTTTCTTTCTCTCCTCAGTGATGCAGCCCAGCTCAGACCCCTTCGGCCCGCGCGGCCCTGATTACTATCTCATTATCCAGCGTTCCACCCCTCCTCTGGACAGCCCATCACTCATGTGGTTGAAAGATGTTCCTCGTCCAACGTTGTCATTCTCAGGAGATGGCAGCAAGGTGATGAGAGTTCAAACTCATGAGCAGCAGCTTTATGAAAGTGCACCTGAAGGCCCGATATAAACCTAAAGGCCAACTAAAGTTGGGAACGGTCTAATCCTCGGCTTTGTTGCAAGCATTTCATAAAAATGTCCCAAGGTGTTTTTGAGTTAGGCTAGGAACCCTTTTTGTGTTCAGTTAACTTACATTAGAATCAGCCATAAGGATTGGCCTCCCAGCATCCACTCAGGATAACATTGTGACTCAACCTATTAGTGTGTATACGCTTACTCCTCCCATACAGTAAAAAACAAACAACTGTAGGCCTAGTGATCACTAAAAGCACCTCATTTGCAATGCTGCGCCACAGTGGGGTCGGGACTCCCCTTGTGTTTAAGGCGGTTTGGCATTACATGAGTCATGTCGTCCAATAAGCCAAAGACAAGCCTTTTAGCATGTCCGAAAGCTGTACAATACCACAGTCAATAAACGTTATACTAGCACAGGCTAAGTAGCTGGCTTGCCCTGAAGTCATTTGGACAGTGGATTGGATTTATTAACTGCTCCGATATTTACTCTGTTGCAAGTGGCCTCATCGAGCTCATTGCATTGGTATAGATTTTCCTCCCACCGTGTTTACCGATGTAACTTAATAACGGCGTAACAAGTTATGAGGTTGTATCTACATGGCTCATTTCCACAAGCTATTGGTCACAAAAAAGGGCATCTTTAGTTAGGCCGGTGTTGACTATTCATTTAAAAAGTGATGCAGTTGTGATGCTTTTCATTGTTCAAATATGAACCTTTCTTATGAAATATTGCTGATGTAACATTACAAAATTAGATCACACAGTGATTCTGCTCCATAAATATGTAACTTATCATGAGGTATTCCAAAGTTCCAATTATGAATATTTACATTACTACAAAATAGTACAGCCCATACACAAAAGGTTGAGTAACATAAGCTTAATTTACTATTAGTCTATAGCTGCAAATATAAGAGTAGTTAATATATTGGCCAGTCTGTTTCAAAAGTATAGAAGAGCAGTTTTAACACACCTTTGTTGTTGATCCAAGCAAAATGCGGATGCTTATTTTTTGAAAATAATAAACTCCAATGTCCTACCAAAACACTGTAGGCCAGCTCAATAAAACAACATGTCAAGTGTATGTTTAAGTGTGTTTGTGAGTGAAAGAAAGATCATAGAAGATGCTAATGGAACACTCATACACATACTCATTCCTGCTCTCTCCTACGTCCCTTCCTAATCTCACTACCGTTTTCCTTTTCCTATATCATCTATGTTATCATTTGTCGAATGTCTTTCTTAGTTTATTTCACGAGTTTGTTCTATGTATCTGTTCTAGTATGTCCTCAATTGTAAAGTGCTTTGGGTGTCTGAAAATCTTTATATAAATTAAATGAATTACTATTTTTATTATTCATAAATGCTAAACAAAACTGTGTTTTGCTCTGAATTAAAAGCAAGGACTCCTCTCTTTCTCAAACTGTTCCCACTTCCTCTTATCAACTTGCACCACACCCCAATCAATATGTGTGTGGCCAATCTAATAATCAATGACCAAGTTGCAGGTCTGTGGCCAAGCTGCCAATCAAAATCAGTGAATGAGAAACAAACATAAATATGGAAAGTCTTGAAAGTGTAGATATTATTCTTTAAACATAAACAAAAATGCTGTTTGGCTCCTACATTTATAGAACATGGGTAGTCTGTAGTTTCAAGTTGAGATTGTTAATTGTATTTCAGTTCCATAACTACGATATCAACGAGTCTTGACAAAAGCTGGACAGGAAGGGTCAACTTTTTTTTAAATTGCACATTTCATCACTGGAAACCATACAGTAACAGAGTTGGTAGAGGTTGTTCTCACTGACAGCAATATCAATATGTACTCTTGAATATATTCATTATTTTTGTAACTTGATTTCATAAATTGTGAAATGGATGTTCATCCCACTCAAAGTGACTGGGGCAGTGATGGCCTAGTGGGTAGCAGTGCTATCTGGTGACCAAAAGGTCATGGGTTCAAACTCTTCCTGTTCTACAGCTAGGCACTTAACCCTAAGCTGCTCTGGGGGACTGTCCCTGTAAGCTCATTTGAAGTTGCTTTGGACAAATACATCTGCTAAATGACAAAACTGGGAATGTAATGAAAATGTGTCTTGGTTGCCTATTTGTATAATTAACAATTTTTCTACCATAAAGAAAGGAGTCTTGACCTATCTTCCAGAATAAGAGCTTTCTGAGTTACAGTAAAGCGCTCTAACTCGGCTGACGAGACTCATAACTCCTCCGACTAGCGGCATCATTTATTTCCTCTGCTTTTAATATGTCACAGCCCAGCGGTTGTGTGTCTGTGCTGTCGAAGCATCACGACACCGGACCTCTTCCAGCACCGGGACCCCACTATACACGGCAGATACCTGTGGTGCCTTTCATGGTTCAGGGCCTTCTAATTTAAATGGAAAGGTGCACATATTTCACCGGAAGCCTCCCAGGGAGGAGAAGAGGGGGAGGGGGGAAGAGGGCAGGTGGGTGTTCTACAGGACGAGGGTGATGATGGACTGCACCTCCTCCAGAGCACAGAGCAGGCAATGGGCAATCCACATTTTGAACGCCTCAGAGGCACTACAGAGGGTCTGGGCCAGTCGCTGGTCCTGCTAGGACATCCCTGTCAAAGGTGTGATGTCTTCAGAAGCAGGTTTTCTTATTTGATCCAAAGAAGGAAATAATAAATGACTTGATTAAAATGTATCAGAGGAAATTGCCAGCAACGAGTTATTCACTATTGTTCTGAAGAAAAAAAAAATTGGTAACAAATGTGGCAACTACTGAATTTTAAAATCTTACACTTATTTGTTACCTAATAAAATATTGGAAGTGAATCTCTACAGCGTAACTAATGGCATTACCTTACTGGGCTCGTCTTCATAGTGAATCATCTGGTGTATACGACCAGACATTTTACAATTGTGTCCCAGCTGTTCCAAGTGCCCCACCCCAGGCCTACTATAATGTTGTATCCTGATCAATACTCCATACCCCAAGCAGAATAGATCATTTATCTACCGGCCAACCCCATCCTATGCCTCTTCCATTTCCACAACCCCCCTTCTGTGAATCAGCATCCTTGGACCTATGTGCCGCCCCCAATCCACACACACACACACACACACACACACACACAGGTCTACACTCACAAACACAAGCACTGCGGTACCGAGGCATTGAACTTTGACTCGTGACATTTGACCCTTGACCTTCTGTCTGATGGCCTATCGATTACGTCTGGCCCTGGCTGGGTAATTGTTGCTTTGTAATTACTGACTGTGTTGCTTTTAAATTCACAAAACGGCAACAAAAACTCCCTGCCCCCTAAATTAAATGCCTGGTCTGAGTGAGGCATTTTGTACATAAATAGGACAAAACTAAAAAGTGTATAATTGTAAATCTAGAAACAAACCATTGAGAAAAATAAATTCCTTTTGTTTTATATACAGACAGTACACTACAGGTGATGATTGCAATGAGTCTGTTATCTGGGTTAGTTTGTGTGTGTGTGTGTGTGTGTGTGTGTGCGTGTGTGCGTGCGTGCGTGCGTGCGTGCGTGCGTGCGTGCGTGCGTGCGTGCGTGCGTGTGTGTGTGTGTGTGTTTTATGGTTAATGACAAAGCTGTTCCATGGCGAGTTAGTACTATTAAAAACATGCTAATCAAATGTGAAGAAAGTTAATGAATAAAGGGCAAAGCAAACATAAAGCTTTGTCATTGTACAGCCCACAATGAATGACAGACCTTCACAAAACAGAACAGGACCTGTTGCAATGGTTTGAAAAATGAAAGAGGGCTTTGATGTCAGCCATTGATATGTCCATGAAAGATCTCAAAATCGCCAGGGCAAATTGAGTTTGTTGTGTATACAAGTACCTGCCAGATTTAATATCGCATGGATGATCCAAAATGGATTTTTGATCCGAGGAAAATGAGGGGAGTTGTCTGTAACAACAAAAATAGGAAGGGAAAAAAATCCATAACCCTCACAAGCTAAAACCCTGCTCCCAGGCGTAGAATATATTATGCTCTCCCTTCGTTCTGTCTTTTTTCCCTCTCCGACGAGTTGTTTTCATGTAAAGAAAAACCTATAGGCCTAACCTCCGCGCCCCGCTTGCCTTTGGCAATTCACAGATTGCAAGTTTTCAATGCCCCATCCTAGGGGAGGGATTCAAATCAAACTCTATAAATATTTCAGCACTTTCTCTGACTCCCCCAGACCTCCTCTCAGATTCACTTGCCTCTGCTGGCGAGAGGCAGATCATCCTTTTTTACGCCTGCCACTAAGTTGTCATCACTTGAAATTCAGCTTTGTACATTGCCTAATGAGAGAGGTAGAATTCGCTACTGTCCATATTGCATATTGCAACATTTTCTGGCAGAATTAGCACCCCAATTTAATTTTCAAAAGACCTTATGGCTTCCAGTTCAGTTTAGAAAAAAGAAAAGGAAAAGTACGTGGGTGCAGTTTTGGGGAAAACCTTTATTCGTTTGGGGTGGGTTGAAATGTGGAATATTACTCTCGCAAGGTTACGGGAGAGAATCCGAAAGTGAAATGAGAAGTCGTGGGAAGTCTTTGGAGATGCCTACCAACATCTGGGCGCCATCTGAGGCACCTGGAGCCAGGCCAAGGATACTCTGAGAAATGAAAATGACTTCATTATGAGGACATAATCATTGGAAGATTCAGCTCCAACTCCTGATTGGAAGTTCTGGGAGCCAGCTCTTTGGCGCTCATGGTGCTTATTTCCCACTAATTCAAAAAAGAAATATTAGATACCAACAACAGTCAACAGTCTTTAAACACAACTACAACTTATACGCTAAATTTACTTTCGTTCTTTGTGTGCACTGACAAGACAAGGTTGCAGGCATTTATCCTAAGCGACACACAGGGTCCCATGCTGTGTGGTAATCCCACCAAAAACATGTTTGGATTTGTTTGTTACAAGATACCTAAGTTCTTCAATATTTTACAACGTTTGTGTATATATACAACAGTTCTCTAATTGTCTTTTATTAACATGCAGGCTTTTTGTGGATGCGCATAATTGGATGTTTGCAAAAGCTAGAAGACACAAATATGTTTCACCGAATGTTTAAGCACGTCCGTGTTATCAAAATAGTTTTAGAGACAACAGCATGTGTCATTAAAATTGTAGACGAGTTTGTTTAAAGACATGGACAACCTATTAATTGGAGCACCATGTGGCTCTCTCTCCTGCTAAACATAACTAAACTAAAACATAAGCTGAGGTCGGAGATACTTTGGAAACTTTCCAGTATTGGAATTGGAACCACGAAACCAGTTAAATCCAACTTCATTCTTACAATTAGGCTCCACTGTCACATTTTGCACAAAGCCTCGCTAGCTAGGTTTGACAACACGTGTAAAACTATATATATTATATATTATTTTTATTATATTATATATCACATTGACTAAAACACTGAACCAGACATTCATCGGACCTTGTGAAATGGCTCTTTTTCCCACAGCAATTTTTTCAACATCATTTCCTTAAACATCGGAAGTAAAAAGCTGTTCACAAAAAGTTGTTCACATGTTCACAATCTAGATAAAATAATTTACAATCTATTTAAAATCACCTTGTGCAAAACGACAAATGAACAGGCCAGTGCTATACTAACCATATTTGGCCAATTACCCAGCTCATTATCTGTTTATTAGTGGCCAAAATCTGATAGGGAAAGTGTAACAAATGGCTTCCATAAGGCCGGCCGATGAGTGGGGAACATAAATTCTGGGTCGGTTGTTTAGGCTATTGACAGTTGGACGGGGAGCCGGCAATGGATAGCTCACTAAGTTGTGTTTTAGTGAGCTTGTAAACAGGATTACCATCGGCAGATACCTGAGAGGAAGAGATACAAGCAGCTCTCATCCACTCCATCGGGAATAGACTGATTCAAAGCTAATTAGCTTAAGTGTTTTTTTTCTTTGTTCAGGAAACAAATAAGGAGTTTACAGTTTGATTGATTTGGAAAACAGCAATGGTGGATTTTATGAAAACCTGGAAACACACTACTTTATGTCTCTGGGAACATGAACGGCAGATATTTGATGACAGCTTCGTAACGTTTGTCTACATATGACTTAGAGCGCCAGAATATAAAATAAACAATAAAGTAAGGTGAAAACTGTGAGTTTTACTGCCCTACACACACTCAGTATATATTTAGACTCATGAAAGAGGGGAAGTGTCAGCTGATCTATTCCCAATGAGATAAGACAGCAGTGCATCAACCTGCCTGGACACAACAGGGCTTTTTACTGTCTGTCTAAATCCTTCCTGTTCCCATTTCGGCACAATGAGCTGTGGGGAGAAAAATGGCCTCTGTCAGGCAGCGTGAGCAAGGGACAGACGCCTGGTGCTGCATCCATTCAGCGGTGTAATCACCTTAGAGTACGCACACATACACACACACACTCACACACACACACACACACACACACAGACGCCACCCTCCATAAACTATTCAGGAAGAAGCTGTGAGGATGTGTACTGTGAGCCGAGAGTCAGGAGTCACTATACAATAATAAACTATACCAGGATAAAAAAAAACGACTTTGTCTGCCATATCAATAAAGTCACTTCTATCTATCTTTCGTATTTTTTGGTTTCTCTTTTTCCCGTCCTCTATGTTTCCATTCCCCTTTCAACCGCTCCCCTTTCCTTCTCTTCTCATCTGTCTAGTCTCTGTCATTTTTTCTTTCTCCTGTCTCTCCCTCTTTCTCTCTCTCTCTGTCTCCCTCGCCCAAACCTCTAAGAGCAAAATACATTTGTCTTTCACCTCGCCCCAAAAATTTGGTGTCACCTATTGAGAAGAAGAGCACCTCTAAATCACGGTGGTCGGTGGGGCAAGGATCGAAAGCAATTACCATGAAAGGACAACCTCTGTGCGGAGACTGTCCATGGGCCAGGCGAGGACTCTGAATGCTCTCTCTCCCCAAGCCTGTCTGTCTGCATGCAATTTACCAGTCAGATCAATAGCAACGAGCCGTTAGCAGCCCCACAACTCACGTGGACTAGCTCTCAGAGCCATACTACTCTGTCTGCACCACCAGTAAATGTCACAACATGGCCCCTTGTATAGGATCCGCTCTAGAAAAATTGTTCTTGTGAAAAACGATTGACATGCTTTAACCCTCCATTTTCACCTTTGGCAAGGAGGGAAAGTCGATTCTCATTTGGAGGGGGGGATCAGATGTGTACGAGACATTGTGTTTGGATGTCTATGTGTATGAGCGCACATACATATATGTGCGGCTGTCTGTGTGTGTGTTTTTATGTGTGGAAACATCTGCGTCCGTGAGTGTGCGCACAATCATCTCTGTTGACTTGGAGGCACTGACCTCAGTGGTCACAAAAAACAGGCAGCAGACGTGGGGGCCCTGGAGGGGTTTAAAGGTCAGAGGTCAGGGGTTTTGCGCATTGGCCCAAGGTCAAGGTGACAGCAGGACATCTCCGGAGGCGTGGGCCTTCTTCTCCACCGTGGCCTTGAAAGAGATCAATACCGTTAGAGAGTCTGTCTGATCAAGTGGTGTCCCTCGCTACACCGACCAACCCCTCTCCCTCTCCCTCTCCCCCCCCCCCCTCTCTCTCTCTCTCTCTCTCTCTCTCTCTCTCTCTCAGTCCATCTCTGCATTACTATTTTCTTTCTCTGCCTTTCTCGATTGCATCTGATTCCCATGGACACTTTGCCTATACAACAAACATCGATTTGGTCTGGGCTTGGTTTCTTGGCCCAGATGAAAAACTGGGCCACATGAAAAGCATAGCACTGGTAAGGGTCAGGGTTGCTTTGCTAAAAATAAACGGCATCCCTCCATACCCCCTCAGCACTAATATCATATCTGTTTTCTTCCCCTCTCTCTTCTTTTCTCTCTGCTTTTATTCCTTTGTCAAATTCCTTCTTTTGCAAGTTGCATTAAATCTCTTTTGGTTCCTCTCTTTTTCTCTTTTTCCCGTCGCTTATGAAGGATCTTGATACCAAGCTCCTTTTCCCCGCATCCCTCTCTCTCTTTCACTCCGGGCGCGGGTGAGAAACCGGACAGGCGAAGATAACTAAGGCCCCGGTATTGTTTGAACAGCATTTTTTATTAAGCTGGGCTCTCTCTTTAATATTTACATTGGAGCATCGTAGGCTTCGGAAGCGCTTTAGGCAATTACACACATGACCAAGTCGATAGCCACCGAAACAGCGAAAAAGCCTTTATCACGCCGCCAGGAGAGTATTGCCAATTCTGTGGCTCGCCCGTTGATGTAGTTTGCATTTCAATTAAAAAAAGGGCCAAATACTGGTCTTTTATTCAAAGTCAACGTCGTAAGAAGGAGCCACAGAATGCAGAAAGAATGAAGAAATGTGTTTTTTGGCCGTGACAGCGGGAAACATTATAGGTTGACTAAAAGTTTCATAAGTGCAATAGTACGTGAAAGGGGTGCAAAAGCAAGGAGTGTAGTAGTATAGAATTTAGCAGTTGATTTTTTTTAGATCACACTCAATATATGACCAATGTCTTTGACAGACATTTTATATACTGCATAGTATCTTGGGCAAATAATCCTATGGGTCAGGTCCAGGAGCACATTAGGGTAGAGGGAGTAGAACAACCTTATGGTTACCATGGCACATGCTCCAACCAGACTCATCTGCAGCCTAAAGGTTGCAACAAATACCCCATTTTGCCTGTTATATTATTCCTCTTTTATTGTAAATGGTTATTAGTAAACATGTTATTTTATGTAGAAAAATTATAGACTGGCAGCAACACATCTCAATTGTATATCCAATCATACAACCATCCCTTATCTTATGCGTTCCAAACCATGACAACTTAAACAAAGCACTTTGAAACCAAAAAAACTATTTTTTCTTTTACACCTCTCTTTAGGTTTCAATCAACCCTACGTTCCTTGAGCACAGGGCGTTCCTACACGAACGTCCTCAATCTTCATGTGGCAGCTAGTCTTTAAAAAAAAGAGGCTCCAGCTCAGATCCCTCGGTGATGACCCTTTTAAATAAAGACACAGACAAATCAATAAATCCGACGCAGCAGACACACACACACACACACACACACACACACACACACACACACACACACACACACACACACACACACACACACACAGAGGTGGGCTTTGGCCTGTGCCGAACTCCAGGAAGTGGGGACAGGCTCGCCATGCTCGGTGGATCATAGGTTACTTTGATAATCATTCCCAAACTCCCGCCACTGCTTCACCAACGCCCATCCCCCGCTCCCCTAAAACAAATGCAATTACCAAGTTAATTGTGTTCAAGGCAGAGAGTCCGGAGGCGAGAATGCGCCGGCAGCTTGAGTGCGTCCTGCTGACGGTGCAGAGGCGGGGATAATGGATGCATCGGAGGAGACGTGGGAGCGGGATGCTAGATGGGGCGGGAGGGGTGTAGGGAGAGGGTGGTGTAGGGGACTTTTTCTTTTGGGGTGGGGGTGGGGGGGGTTTGGGGGAGCTGACCAGTTGTCGTAGGCTTGCGCGAGGGCAAGATGGGGGAAAGGTTGGGGGGTTGAAATGGAAGCGATGGCGTTGAGGGATGTGGCAGCGAGCGCCAACCCGCTTGACCTGCCATTTATCAGAGGATAAACAGAGGGTCACCTGACGCAAGGCGCGCCACTCCCATTGGTTGGCAAGGGTGATTAGTATGCGGGGGCTGTGGCGTGGCCGCGAGGAGCCAGCCACCCGCGCACACACACAGAAACACACAAACACACACACACACACACACACACACACACACACACACACACACGCTCACACAGTGTTGGCTCCCTCACAATGAGTTATTGGTCCGAGCAATGATCAATTTGAGTCGGCCTCGTACTTTCTCTAGCCATGGTCAGAGGATAGGCTGTGTGTGTTAGTGTGTGTTTGTGTGTGTGTGTGTGTGTGTTTGTGTGTGTTGAGAGAAGGAAGGTGGGTCAAAAAGTTTCTGACTGGAGAGTGATATTTCGCTCTCTCTCTTTCTCTTTCTCTCACTCCCCCCTTCTTCAGGGGCAGAGATAGCAAAGTTCAGAGAGGAGGAGGAGGAGGCGGAGGGGGGTTGACAACAGATGTGCTCTCTCCTTCTGAAGCTGTCTCGTTTGATGGCGACAGCGGAGCGTATCATGTAGCCCGAGGTGCTAACAGTAAATATTACAATATCACAAGATGCTCCCTGCAAACACCATTTCTTGCTCTCTGCCACTCAATTCCTCCTCCGTTCCCCCTGTGGTGCTGTGGGCTGATGGAACCAAAAGGATGCCAGGGATAAGAACATAACTATATATTTATATACATATATAAGGGCAGGGAAAAAAAACATTCAAACGCCGAGTTCGGAGAGTTCTTTCAAATACATTACGGTCATTTTAAGTTGTGATGGCGAGGAGAGTAAATCAACGTGGCGGTGGGGTCTGGGTGGGGGAGGAGGGCACTTTAAAGGGGGTTTTCGGGGGGAATAATAGGCAAGGCCGGGATCGGCGGGATTGCATTTGGCGTCCCGCCGTGCTGGGGTGTCTCTGGCTCGCTCCGTCATTTCGGGGAGAGCAGTGGTGGCGTCCCACCCTGGGCGATGTGCAGATGGGCTGGGGTGTGGAGAAATGAGCCGCAAGCAATTTCTCCCCTCCTCCAGTGCCCCCCCCTCCCTCCCTCCCTCCCTCTCTCACTCTCTCCCTCTCACCACATCTCTGTCTCTCCAACCCCGCTCTCTCTCCTCTATCCCTCTGTTCATTTTCTCACTGTCTGTCCACTATCTCTCTCTCCCTCCCTCCTCTCTCTTTTTCTGTCCATCCGCCTGTCTGCCCTAAGTCTAGTTCCCTGTTTCTTCTCTTCCTCCCTTTCCTCCTCTATGGCAGTCCCTCCATACTGCCACACATTCTCCTCAACCTCTCCATCTTCCTTACAGCTTTCCTCCTTATATCCTCTTCCCACCCACTCATCTACAGGAGCCACCCGGTCTATGTCCCCCCCCCTCCCTCCCTCCCTCCCCCCCTCTCTCTCTCTATCCAGCCATCCCTCCATCCTGTATATGTGCAATGGCGGCAGGGGGCTCCGCGGGGGGCTCGAGGAGAAAAACAAGCTCACCCAGACGTGGGAGCCCATCTCAGGCTTGTGCAACCCGAAAATCTAGCCCTTCACGCTTGGATGCACGCTAAGACACGCTGATAGGGGAGCGTGATGGGGAGCTACAGATGAGACAGCTACCTTCTGGTTTTGGGTGATTCCTAGGTTTGTCCGGCTGTGCGTGTTTGTGTGTGTGCTTAGGGGTAACACATTTCAGCAACATCACTGGAGCTTTAGGCCGTATCCAGCCACATTGGGGGCTGCTGTATTGTTCATAGCTCTTTGTCTGTGAAATGTCGTGGTCAAGATCAAAAAGGTACAGGTGTAAGTTGGTGTGAAACTTATAGACTGTATATTAGACGTCTGTAGATTGTCTTTAACTCCTTCACAAACAGAACTGAACTAACCTTTTTGCATACATAGCTTCCGCAATAGGGTGTTTCCACGCTTTCATTATATTACAAAGTTCACATGACATTCTCACATATTGCTGCGTTGCGACATGACTTGTCAACATGGGAAGGGTGTGTATACTCATGGAAAGGTTCAGTCGACCCTGGCCCCGGCTAGTCTGGCTTGGCCCTATAGTGGAAATCAGGCTGTTAAGTGCCATCTACAATAAACATGTTAAGTTGCCTCTAAGCAAAAGAGTCATCAAGGTGATCCTATCATGTCACCAAAGCCCGACTCATCCTCCCACCCTGCTTTGGCCCCACCCAGAGAAGGCCCTTTTGTTTGGTCACATCGTAACGGTTGGTTTCCGAGGAGTTTAATAAGATCAGTGTCCAAAGCAATCGCTCAGATAAGTGGTGAAGGGAACAGAGCGGGACCACTGGGTCAGCCAGTTTCATTTCAGGGACATTTGGACCACAGTCAGCACTCTTTACTCTCCTCCTTCTCCTCCTCCTTCTCCTCCTCCTCTTCCAGCAAACAAAAGCGCAACCATATCAAATTGTGTTCTGGTCTGAATTGCAAATAGAGCTCGGAGGAAGAGGCGTGCCATCACAGTGAGGAACCCTGCAATGGGCTTTGCGCTGCACGTTTGTTCCTTAGCAGAGCATTGTTTTGCGGAAGAGTGAGACATACAGATTTATTGATTTTGGCCTAGGGTAAATACTCCACAGGAAATTAAATGTATAGGAAAAGGAAACAGCTGTTTTTCCAGGGACTACTGTTTCCAGGTGGAAGTGTACAGATTTTAGCTGGGCCGTGGAGGTCATCATGTCAACGTGAGTTTGGGATCTTAGACTAGACAACTGACCTTGAATTTCAGAGTGGGTGGACACTCTTGACAGAGTGTGTGTTTGTGTGTGGATTGAGTGTGAATTCTGTGTGTATGCGAGCTTGTGTGTATTTGAGCAGCAAGACGTGTGGGTGTGTGTGTGTGTGTGTGTGTGTGTGTGGGGGTACTCTGACTTTGCTCAAGGAGACCTGCTCCAACACAGAGGGGGTGCGGAGAAAGGCTCAGATAGGGTCAGATGAAACAGGGACAAGATCTCTTCACCTCCTCTCAGTGCACTGCATGGGTTCTCATCACCCTCACACACACACACACACCCTCACACACACACACACACACACACACACACACACACACCCAGATGACTTCCTCTTCTTAGAGGGCAGGCTTCCTATTCACCTCCACATTTGTGTCTTCTCCCTCCCTGCTGGCAACGTTTTGGGGGGAACAACACAGACACACCATCAGCCCAGACCGGCAAAGGCACAGAGAGCCTGTATGTTTAAATGTGGTATAGTGTGTTACAATTGCATTTTGTACTGTCTGTGTACGTTGACTGGACAGTTCCTTTTAACGTCCTCTTTGCACCAACAACCCCCACCCCACCCCCCTCTCTCTCCCTCACCCTGCCATCTCCCCTATCTGCGAAATTCAATAGACTAACCTTAAGAATTTAATTGATGCTGCCAACCGGATTACAAAGGGTCTGGGGCCAGCCTGGGCCATAGACAGCTGATTAGCAGCCAGGGGTAATTGTTAATTGATTGATGTATCTCCTTACCTCGCTCTCTCTATGGACCTTTTATTAAGTGTTTTGTTTGTCGGCTGGACAGCACATTAACATACATCCTCTTCTCAGTTGTCTCTGTGGGAGAAAAAGGAAGTGAAAAGACAAAAGACTGCCAACGGTGGTGGGTTGAAAGGTTCGGGGACGTATGTGCTTGCGTGTGTGTGTGTGTGTGTGTGAGTGTCAGGGATGTGGGGGCAGGGCTTCTCCCTTCACGAGCGACCCACACACAAAGAGGACAGTGAACCGTCAGTCATAGAAGGCAAAGCTTACTCTTTCGCTTCTCTTTATACATTTCTTTCGTCCCTTGTGTCTTTTGGCAGTTTCAAGTATCCTATCCCTCCTGGGCTCTGATCATTAGAGGATGTGGTACTTCCCTTTTTCCAATCTGGGTTACCCAGAGTAAGAGATACAGGTGATCAGGGTGAACAGAAAATTACATTAAAAAGATAGTCAAATTACAAAATGTTAAAATCAGTTCAGACAGTTCAAACATAAGCTTGACAGAACAAATATGTTATTTAAAATAACAGAACAGAACAGACATGTCTTTGTAAAGATCCTAGGGATTCCAAAGGGTAGGGGCAGCCACGCTGAATACTCAGTCACCAGAAGTCCGCAATCTAGTTTGGGAGATGAAGAGTAGTCCCATGTCATCAGCCCTGACATTCCAGAAGGGGATGTAGGATCGAAGGGGTTCAGAAAGGTATTGTGAGGCTAAAGCACGGAGGAATTTGTATATGAGGAGGAGGATTTTGTAGGGGACATGGGACTCGACTGGGAGCCAGTGTAGGTGCATGAGTGTAAGGGGATATGTCGCCAGGGTTTGGAGACAACCCGGTGACAACCTTGGCATTCTGAACATACTGAACCCTATCCAGAGCTTTGCCAGGCACCCCATATATAACTCTGTTACAGTAGGCCAGTAGGGAGGTGGCAAAGATATGGGTAAGAGTCTCGATAAACAAGAACAATGTGGAGAGAAGGGGAGCCAGTCAACTTGAATGCAACCCAGTTGAATGATAAGACAGGTAGGACTGGAAGTTCTTTGACCTGGATGTCAGAACAATGGATTACAGCCAGCCAGCCCCCTCAGCTTTTGGAGCGAGGTTTTTGAAAATAAGTGCAGCCAGGGGGTGTAGCTTGGTTGAGCCCCATAAAGTCCTGTTGTTTTTGTCATGTTTCGGTGGGGCAGATAAAGTCCATTTTCCTGTCAGCAATGTCATTATCGGGCTGTGTCCACCCTATCCCCTTGCTTGCCTGGGCCTCAGTGGAGGAGTTGCTGATTCCTGCAGACCTTTTTATGTACAGCCTGTGGCCTTCATTCGACTTACTTGCCTGACTTCTTAAAAAGTACAGACAGGTCAATGCGATGCTCCTGCCTCTCCCAACGTAAGCCACCTTTCTTTCTTTGGTGTATTCTCAGGACCCTCACAGGTGATACTTTTCCCTACCACAATGGCACGTCTGGGACCTATGATTGCATTAGTTTCTGAGGTGCTTCTCATGCTCATTGTCGCTGCATTGCCAGGGTCAAAAACATGTTATCAATATGTGAGTCATCTTTCGCCCTTGCAGACTGTTGGGGTATTTTCAGTGTACTTCTCTAAGTAGCTTTGTGAGTGCACCCATTGTGGTCTATTCTTGGGTCAGCTGTCTTTCAAATCTATCACAAGGACTTCCCCTTGCTGTCTGTTGGTCTATTCCAAACAGTCACCAGAAAACCTCCATATACAGATCTCTATAAATGCCCAGTGCTTGTCAAATTGTTGCAAGCCATTTAAATCAATATGTGTCATATCAACGCAATCATATTCAATTAGGTCCAGTCACTGAAAGCTATCTGGGATGGTAATCATTTAATGTAATGTGATGATAGTCTTTCTATGGTGCTAAGGTAATCCTTTTGTAATGGACAATATTTGCTATGCATGGGCCTAAATAGGGGCTAGCCTGTGACCTTTTCAGTTATGATATCTCAATATGTATAGATTGGAAATGGTTCCTGCACAATTATTATCGGGTGCTTGGTATCAGTTCTAGCCCAGCAGCAAAATCTCTCTTGTCATCCATGGCCCTCCATATCACCTGTCCACCATTCCTCCATCCTGCCTCCCCTGTCTCCACACAGGTCTCGTACGGTACTCTTCAGGCTGACACGCTCCGAACCCCCTTCAATTAGAGAGAGTTTTATTCTGCAGCGTTTTTAGATAAAGGGATCTTTGGGAAATATCGAGGTTCCCTGTGTGCCAGCGCTGCCCGAGGGGGCCTGGGGGGAGAGAGGGTTATTAATACATTATTTACACTCACTTCCCCCATGTATTTCTCTGCAGAGCAGGTTGCTAGATTAAAACAGATATTGCCGGTGAATCCGAAGCGACCAAAGGAGTATGAAAGTTCTTCCTCTTGCTTAACTGTTGTGGAATATTTATCTTAAATTATGACTAAAGATGAAAGGTCTGTACAACTGAAATAGTGTCATGGTAGAGTATACCCACTCTGAGCAATGCTGAATTTTGTCTAAATATAAATTAGAGATGTGTTCATAAACGAGTAACTTCACTGTTGTCCACCCACGTTAAATTGAACCTGACATGCTCTCTCTACTCATTCTAATTCTCTGTCTTCCAAACCAGTTTAATTAGAGGATTGGCCTGCACTGTGGAATCAGAGGAGTTCTACTGAGCTCAACAGACTTCCATATTAATCCTGCCGCTAAATAAATAAAGTACTCGTTCGATTGGGCGGTCATAGGGGACGTGTTTTAGTGGTAGTTTCTAATTGAAATACATGACTCCCAAAGCCTTGTTCCTATGCCTAGCACCAATGAACCATATCTGATTCGTCGTTAAGTAATTATGAATGCTAATGCAAATAAAGCACCATCAAATGGACCTCTCTCTCTCTCTCTCTCTCTCTCTCTCTCTGCAGCTCCAGCGCAGTCACCTTAGTCTTTGGTTGAGATATGAAGAAAGAGCAGCTGTTAATGATCCATCGGAGAGAATGAGAGACTTAAACGGGCCAGAGAGAGCCTCTTTTCGTTTCCCTCCCCGCGTCAGTTACTGCCTCAATAAAAGAGGCTAAGCAAATGAGGAGGAAGAGAGTTGCTTGGAACGTCCTATTTGACTACAATGACGAAGATAAAAGAAAGAAGCAATTACAGATGAGGAATTAAATATTGGTGCCCATCAGTCCACTAGCACAATATGCCTCCTTAGATAATCATTTCCTGGAGATTAGAGTTTAATAGGTCTCATTCTCTCTCTTTCCCTCCAACATTCTCCCTTCACCTCTCTTTCTCTCTCGCTTTCTCTTTAATCCTGTAAATAGGAACTTTGCTGGTGACAGTGCGGATGTGCAAGGTTGTTTGTCTGATAACTGTTGGAGCTGGGTTATGTTAGTGCTGGCTGGGGGGGCAGGGTGAGGGGCATGATCCGAATGGACTAAAGGAGTGAAGAAAACAAAGACAGGAGACCCTGTTAGAGGCGTGAAAACATGGAACCTGGCATGGTGAGGGTGCCGTCAAATCGCCACTGTCATTTGGGACAGAGTAGATCGAGCTGAGCTGAACCTTTGATACTTTGTTCCTGGTTTGAAAATATCTAATAGTTGGTAGTTTGGAAAAGACCCAGAGGTGCAAATGAATAAAAGACCAAAGTGTTATTTGAATATTCATGCTCACAATCAAAGTGCACTGGGAACACAGTGAACCAGTGGAAAAGCCTGAATACACCTGAACTAGAATGTCTAAACCTACTCTATGTAAACCATAAACAAAATGTCCCATTAATTGTGAATGCCATAATTTTATGGGCCACTGACAGTGCTTTGGTAGGTAAAAGTCTTAAAAGGCCAGCCCTGGGACCCAGTGACTGAGAGGCACAACATTAATTGCAGACTCAATTGCTAGGGTAAAGCTTCCTCTTATCACCTCAGAGCCTCCAGGAGGGCCAAAAGCCAACGTCACTTAGGTTAGTCCACTGGATTGTCATTGTTTCTTTTAAACTCTCTCTCTCTATGCAGATTTGTTTTGTCTTGATCAGAATGTGTGCTTGAAAACGTGTTTATTGAAAAAAATGTCGCCATGTCTGCTTAATTGTTACACTTTGTTGAAATAAATCCCAGTATGATACACTGATCAAGCTTTGACTTTTCCTCCTGTTTTCGTTGTTTGATATTGACTGTTTTACCTCCTCTCTCCTTTCCCCCTGTTTCTAGATGAAAAGGAGGCAGAGAGGGAAATCTCCATAGATCAATTAAATGGGGGACCTGTCCTTCAGTTGCAGGGTGTAGGGGAGGCTTGAGGGAGGGAAGGAAGGGAGTAGACAGCAATAAGCAGGGAGGGGTGGATAAAGAAAGCAGAGGATTTAGTAAAGGAATACGTAGAAGATGGAGGAAGAAGTGGTGGAATAAAAAAAAAGGAAAGACAGAAAGAAAGAGGATGACGGAGAGGGGAAAGAAAGGAGCAGACCATGTGCTATTTGCATATCAGTGCAGCATCACAAAACAGGCAGCTAGACCACAGGTCCCTGTTATAACTCAGCTGCTTGTTGGCTGCCTTCCTACATTTCTCCTGGCTCTGTGTCCTAATAGGCTGTCTCCACGGGATGATTGGCTGTGCTGCTATTAGGAGCTGTCAATCAACCAGGAGGGGCCGGGATCTGGAGGTGGGGGTGTGGGGGCTGGGGATTCTCCAGGGTCTGGGGATTCTGCTACCGGGATAGGGCAGGGCAAGAGGAGCCCCTGGAGGAATCGGACAGCAAAACTGGCCCATGAACTCTTTGTTTTATCATTCCCAGTTGGGAGACGGATAGATTGGCACAGATGCTTGGCGGGAGAGACACATGGACATTCAGACACACACACACACACACACACTCACACACACACACACACACACACACACACACACACACACACACACACACACACACGCACACACTTGTTCTTAGCTGTGGTTTAATTTCACAAGTTTGGCTTTTTGTTGTGAAATTAATCGAAAAAAAATGAATGAATACAATTTACTCCAATATTACATCAATGATACGATATAGTATGCACAAATTGGAGCGAATCATTTTCAGAGCTTTGGTAATGCCTAATTACCAAAGAGGAACTGATAAGTATACACCAATACCTTCAATGAGTTCCCTCAAACCAAAGAGAGGACAAGTCTGCTTTCTCACTCTTTCTTATGCACTCACTCACCCACACCCACACGTGTTGTGTTGGATTAATTACACACTGTATGTGATATTGATTTAAGGTAATGACAGAGAGGTAGAGGGATGGAGAGCGAGAGAGATAGAGGTGGGGTTTGTATAGAAAGGGTACATTTGGTACAGTGGTACCTTCTATGCCTCTCCCTCACCTCCCTCCCTTCCCTTTTAGCTCTGTTTCTCGGTGCGCTGATTACACAATGTATTCTTATTAACTAAGGGGGCCTGCGATAATCTCTTCTCCCCCATTGTCCATCTTTCTCTCTCCTTCCATTCTAACCTCCTTACCCTTCTTCCCTCATTACCCTCTCTCTGTCCTCCCCATTCCCCTCTCCCCCATTCATTAGGACCGGGATAAGGCGTGTTTGGGGCGCGTCTATTGATTTGTGTTGATTGGGAGGAAAGGCCCGGAGTGGGACTCATTATGTTTGAGAGAGCGAGGCAGACTGCTGTAATCCCCTGAAGGTGCGCTATTCTCACAGGACTGGGCTCTGGGGTGTGTATAGCGTTCGGAGGCAGACTCATTCCCCAGTATGGACTTTTTGTGTGCACACACACAAACACACACACACACACCACACGAAAAACTGTGGAACATTGGGGCCGTTTGCTGTTTGGTAAACTATTGCATGGTCAAATGTACTATTTTCCTAAGACTGAGAATTCTCTCAAAAATGTCAGAAACATCCTGTAGATTTAGGATAATATAATCACATTTTATCTTTAGCGAATGCAAACCTATTGGGCAAGTTCACTGAGTGTTGGATCAATGTTAGTTCAGGTGATACACCAATCACGCTGACTTAGTACGGCGCCAAACCAAGCACCCAGGTTTAAAGGTCTCCAGCAGAGCAGCACACCGACAAACATCCATTAAAACATGTCGTATGGCAAGCTATTACACATTCGACATTCTATCGCACAGCCATAACTTGTCGTTATGCGAGCACTCGGGCTAATGAGTTTGCTGGCACGCTTTCTTTGTGTCAATTAACCACGTTGTTGACACTGTCTATTTCGCTGCGGTGGCCCTCGGTTATCTGATCCCGAGTGGTGCCAATGCCCTCTCCCCCCGCCACCGGGCACGGCGGTTGGCACCGTGAACGGATGGTGTTTTTGGCAGGGGCCCATCTCAGACCCATGCTGCTTAGGGGGCACTCTTTCACAGACCACCTCAATTTGTTCCCCGCAGTGGTGGGAGAAGATGGGGGCCTGGCGCTCCTCCAGAAACGCCTCACGCTCCAACTTCATCTGCATATCGTTGTTACCAGGGCCACTGCCGGTCCTGAGAGATAGAGAAGGGGGGAAGAGGAGGAGAGAAGAGAGAGAGAGAGAGAGAGAGAGAGAGAGAGAGAGAGAGAGAGAGAGAGAGAGAGAGAGAGAGAGAGAGAGAGAGACAGAGACAGAGACAGAGACAGAGAGAGAGAGAGGCGAGGCAGAAAGGGTGAAGGTATGCGCTACCATCTGGGGCCCCGTGTTTCTTCAGCATCATAACGCTCAAATTAAAACTGGACCTAAGAAAAAATGACATTGTCAAAAGACAACAATGCCCACCTTTGAATCTACTTCTGCCTCCGTGCCTTTCTTCTGAAGAGAGAGAGAGAACAAGGCCTTCAGGTAATTAGATGGGTAGAGCGGCTCACACATGAAACAATGTCCTTCCATCTCGCTTTTTTCCCCCTTCTCCCGTCCGCTTTAATGAGAGAGGGGCTGATGGAGAGAAGTCTTTGAGGCCGACATTCACAGCGCTGACATTTGAATCATGTCTGTTTATCAGAGCCAGAATGGGCCCTACTGTCTTTGTTGTGCTGTCTGCCTCTCTCCCTGAGTGTGAATGCGCGTGTGTGTGTGTGTGTGAGTGTGTGTGTGTGTGTGTGTGTGTGTGTGTGTGTGTGTGTGTGTGTGTGTGTGTGTGTGTGTGTGTGTGTGTGTGTGTGTGTGTGTGTGTGTGAGTGTGAGTGTTTGTTTGTCTGTGCTCTCAAAAGGGGTCAGCTTAGACAGAGGCACCGGCTGGCTCAGAAATACGTATGAATAGAAGATATGAACAACAGCAAATCTGCATTTCACAGGACTTTATTAATTGAGTTGCCTCAGGTCTGACTAATCCTTCATAATAAATGTATCTTAGAAACTCTAAGAGGTGCAAGCAACATGCTGTAAAACAGGTTGGTTTAAAGCAGAGTCTGATTTAAATATACATGAAAACTATTTGTCTCTATGGTTTACTTCGCACTTTCTGCCTGCTTATCTAATTGACTTTGTAAGGACACAGTACTGTACACCTGCTCCTTTTTTACATGTTAACCTTCAGAAAACATCAGACACTTATTATAGATTAAAATGTGCATGGGGAAGATTTATAGTCTATGCGTAAGTGGGCCTTGCAATGTAAAACATAGGCCATCCCAAAGTGAGGTCCCTCCTTCGCCGCTTGTCAAAGTTGGGATCTTGGATCTGAATAATCCATCATCTTGGCATATGAAAAATTATTGAATTCACACGGAGGAAATGTATTCACTGAGCAAAGAATAAACCATAGTTTAACAAAGGCATTTTAAAGTCAGCGTTAAAGTGCTGCTGTTTACAGCAGACGTAGCCATAATGTCCCCCAAAAAAGAAGGAGGGAAAAATAGGTAAGTATCTTTCCATCAATAAGCTGGCCGACTGAAGCAACTTTTCGGAATTTTAGCTGCACATAACATATTGTGAATTATTTGAACAAGCTTCCATATTAAAACAATCAGCATATCATTAACAATATTACACGGAGATTTGCTGGGGGTGTAAGGTGAGTTACAATGGGCAATGATTCTCCTTTTATTATGAGAAGACTATTTTGTTATGAATTGACCATCATTCTGTAACAGAAAAGCTGTATGCAGCAAATACTCCAACCTTCTGTCTCAATACATTACAGGATCAAACTGGAGAAAACAAGATTTTTGTGTGAGTTTGGGTGTGTCTGCTTGTGTATGTGAGAGTGTCTTAGCATTGATTATTTAATAAACACAAAAATGCATATTTCCAAATCCTCCACCAACACCATCCAATGCAATCCACATCTAAATGATTTTTCTCTCCAGAGCATTAGGTATTTATATTAATCTGTATATGCATGTGAAAATAATATGGATGGAAAATATGAGAGGAGACCAAGTGGAAAATGAGATGATTGGTATAGTATGCTCAAGAAAGATAAGCTGAAATTATGTTTGTCTCAATCTTTGCAGGGTTGGCCACTAACGTTTTTTAAATTTTTTTTTATGTACATCCATTTAAGGGTAAATGCTGATTCACACAGTTAACAAAGTATAGGATATTCTTTTTAAATAGCTTTATCTTTCTTTAATCAATAGAAAAAATGTCATTACACTTTGTTGTTCACTGTTCAATATTTGGTGAAAATGGATTATTCACTTCTTTTATGCAATCATAGTTATACTGTAATGTTTGTGCCTGCATCTGGTATAAAAAATATATATATATATATCTTGTATGTATTTATATAAGTATACTGCTGTGAACACATCATAACCTTTTAACCTCTTGACTCATGCTATTTTAAAAATAAATGGAACATTTTGTTCACAGATTTAGCTGGACAGCAGAGCACAGCACTACATTTCCCAGAGGGCCTTTGGGCCCAGCATGCTTTGAGAGCGGCATCGTGTTGATGGCAGCCATTTTGGGAGCAACCTAACAGCAGGAGACCCTCTTTTAATGGGGTCACTTTGTTCAGTCGATATGGCAACCGGAGTAAAGGCACAGGCTAAAACATACTTTGTATGGTTGACTGGCAGATAAAAGACTGTATTTTAATGTTAACGGATCCCAAAAGCATTGTATTGCCCATTACTGTCTACAGCGACGGCGGCCATCAAATCTGTGATATAAACCTTAAATTGTATCAGTCACTTTGGACTGTTTGATGAAATCAATCAAATATACAACTTTTAGATTAGCATTCTTAAGTGATTCATTCAAGTTTGGAGTAGACCTTATGTTTTCAGTTTAACATTTTAACCTAAACGTTACCCAATGGCGGGTGGAGTCGGATGTGTTTTGACACCCCCAGACTTTGCTGGTGGCTTTCAATCAGCAGTGTCACCAACCGTTGCTCAGCAAGGTCAGGGCCAAGGTCAGGAGAGGTCATGGATCCCTAACACCGCTGAGGGTATTAAAAACACACACAACAGTCTCTTTGTCCTGCTCGGCTTGCTCCACTGAACACGCCTTCTAATTCTGGATGGTGTTTTATAGCTTTGTCGTTTAGCTCCAAGACCTGACACCTGGGGTTTTCAGATTTCCTCGTCGATTCCCAGTGAAATGAGTTTGTGAATGAAGCCATGCATGTCCTTTATGATGCTAATGACTGGTGGTTTAAGGCTAACGCAGGGTCCAGGGAGGGACGTGCTCCAAGATCTGGGGAAAGACGGAGAACAGTGTGTGTGTGTGTGTGTGTGTGTATGTATTTCCATTTCAGTACATGACTGTGTAGGTGTGCATGTTTGTGAGTGTGTGTATGTGTGTATGTGTGTGTGTGTGTGTGTGTGTGTTCCAGGGGTTTCTAAGGGCTGTTGTAACATTGTGTGAATGTGTATGTCTGTGTATTACCGTGTCTGTCCGTCTGTAGGTGTGTTGAAGCGTCAGGGAGGGTAAGAGGCTCAGAGGTCAGGTCTGTGCCAGGATGTGACTGCCAAGAGAAACCTTCCATACACTTCCTGGGTCAAATCCCAGGACACATTTTGCCATGGCAACAACAAACACAACAAATAGTTGATGAATCCAACTGAGGGAGGGAGGGGGGGGGGGGGGGGGGGTTGGCACTGAATCAAGAATCTGGGGAACATGTCCTGACCAGCACTGCTAGCCAAAAGAAAAGAGTGGGTTTTGGCCGCACTGATAAAAACTGGTGTGGATTTTGTTATGGATTTTTTGTTAAGTGCTGATAAATGCCATCTATACAAACACTGGAGTCCTAAGATCACCTTAAATGCAATGTAAATTGATGTAGGAAGGATGCTATTTCTTTAAAAGTGACAATTTCTCTTTCTGTTAATTTATAATAATTGTATTTAAAAAAAAGATATTTGTGAAATATTTATATTATATCTGTTTTGGTGCGCCAACGGTAAGAATAACTACGAAGAGCAGTTAAGGAGCCGATTTTGCGGTTTACAATAACTACATCAATTCAAGTCAATTCAAAACTTGATTATTTTGCATGTTCTGGCGCTTGTCAACGGCTGATGAATCAAACTCACAGGCTGGCTGAAAATACAGGAGCCAGGGAGGTCTAATGGCTGCTAGATTGTTTAAGCATGTTGCTTCCTGCATGCGAGCAAACACACACGCAAGGGTTTACGCACAGACACACACACTACACAAACATAGATATGCCCATTCATGTACCAAACTCTAACTGATCATCCCATTAATTCTACATGTGTGAGACAGTTTTGACGCATTAAATTGCCTTTTGCCGAACATGCTAGACAAATCTGAGTCTAACCAAAAGACTCAGCTGTCCATCGTCAAACGGTAACTACTTTCACTTTATGTAGTGCTTCAATAGGATTCACTCTTAAAAATCGACATATAACCGTGACAAATTTTATTAATTGTGATTTTATTTGCAGTTGATCCCTTTATCTAGAGTAAATGTGATTAACTGCACTAATAAGGAAATAGGTTTCTACGTCGGTATATCTTACTAGACTTATGTCAATGTGTGTGTATGTCTGTTTTAGTTTATAGTTTTGAGCATTCCCATGTCAGTAAATTCATGTGTGTGATAGAGCGTGTTCATGTGTGTGTGTGCGTGTGTGTGTGTGGGGGCACCCCAGCCAGCTGTAGGAGGCCAGCCAAGTCAAGTTCGCTCGGCTAATCCCTCACAGTGGGTCAACACTCAAGCCAGCGCCACCATTATCGGCTTTAGGTTCATTTGATCAAATCACTCGCCCCACACCCCTGTAGGGAGCTAATGGTGGCTAATTTGTGCCGACAGCGCAGAGGAAAAGCACACAATCAATGATATGGTTTTATAAGGCGCTTTAATAAGATAACGAGCCCCAACAAAGTAATTAGAGACAGGCGTGGAGCCAGGAGGAGTACGATCCCGGCCTGTCGGTGCTCGGCTAGCCCCCTGTGCACCGTGGGAACGTGGTCGAAGGTCAGCCTTCAAATTAGTTGAGCCTGACGGGTCGCCGCCGACCTGCACAGGTGCTCCCACTCCCCCCGCTGCTCTGAGCTTCCTCATGTGGACTTCCACAACGAGAGGTCACCAACCTGGGCCCCTGCTTCCCTAAGCCTTGTTGTGTATCCAGCTCCTGCCAGCCTCTTAGTCCCCCCCCCCCCCCCCCCCCCCCCCTCCCTCATAACCCCGGTCTCAGCTACGGTCCTTTTACTTTTTAGTTCTTCTTCCCTGCCTCTTCCGGTCCACTAGGCCCCCTCTCGCCCTGAGGTCTTTCCCTGCTTCCCTGCCTTATCAAGCCGGCCCTCCACCCTGTTCTCACTCCAGGACCTGTCTACATCCATTAGCAGAACCAACAAACACCCCAGACATGGTCAACTAACACAGCGGGTCCATGGACACACACACACACACACACACACACGCACACACACACACACACACACGCACGCACACACACACAAAAACAAACATTCTCAGATCCTGGTATTTCATCTGCACCACAGGTGAATGCAAATATGGTTTAGCTCACCTTCAAAGTTTTATAAGACTTTTTGGGTGATAGATGCTGATTTGCCTAAAAGGGGTTTGACATTGAGTTCACCAGGCTCCTGATTATGAATAATCAATACAGAACATATAAACACTCTCTCGTTCTAACACACACACACACACACACACACACACACACACGTACAGACACACACGCACAAACCCTATCACTCACACACACACACACACACACACACACACACACACAAACACACGCCTCCCGTCAACCTGCCCTTCTGACCTGTGTTTTCTGTGTCTTGGGTTGCCTGCTTGGTGGTACTTTGTTCAGCCAGCCAGCTCAGGCGGACAGGGCACTGAGTCAGTGAGGCTAGGCCTGGTGGTGCTGCTGATGTGTTGGCCCCCCTTGCTCTTGAGACTGTCATGTGTAATTAAACATCGGGCTTTGACAATCGCTCACCAGTGTGTACATGCCTGCGCTTGACTCGGACCGATATGAATTTCAAAGAGCAGCCTCTCCCCCAACACCCTCGCCCTCCCAGTTCCCTCCATAAAGTGCTGAACTGACAGGAACCTGAGGGGGACAGTGGGGAGAGGAGCCAGGGTAAGGGTGGAAAGGTAGAGAAGGGTAGGGGAAAAGAGGAAGGGGAGAAAACAGGAAGTGGAACTGGAAAGATGGAGGCGGGGGAGTCGATGGTGAAGGGTGAGAGAAGGGTTGTTTTTTAAAAGGGCACCAACGATGAGTCAAAGTATTTGTGTTTGTGTTTGTGTGTGTGTGTGTGTGTGTGGAGGAGAAAAGGGCAGTATAGGCCACTTGTGCTGAATCACACAGTGCAAAGTACTCAAGAGTCTATCTTTCTTTGGAGGGGGAAATTCCTTTAAATATCATCCCCTCTGAACCCTGATATCACTGTCACCACATTGTTTCCCTGTGACAATGAGTGGCTCACTCAAATGACAAGACGGTAACTCAACTACCCTCACCTCACTTCCCACCCCCCACCCCCACCCACCCCAGCACCCACCCCCCCACACACACAACAACAACAACAACCACACCTGGAACAGAACAGAAACGTGGCATTTCTACTTCCAGGACAGCACTCTGGCAGGCCCAGCTGTCAGACGGAGGAGACTAGTCCCTGTGAGGGGAGACACCTCGCCACTCCGTCTTACCTCGGCAGCCGTGCCACTGAGCAATTTCCCCCAGTTAGCGGAGACGAATGTAGCACTGTCACAGCTCTCCACTCGATAAGGCATGACAAGAGGCCTGATGCTCGGGGGAAAAAACTCCAGGTGTGCAGGGGACTGGGAAGTGTTTGTGTGTGTATGAATCGCACATTTGGGTTTGAAAGCATTTTTGAAACGAATGTGGTTATGGGATTTGTTGTTGAATCAACAGAGAAGGCCCCTACTTGTGTGTGAATGTGTGTCCGAGTTGCACACTTAAAAACACAGTTAAATGCCGGCGTGTTTTTTGTATATCAGCTCAGAGCACACTGTCTCTTCAGACAAGCGTCAGAAGCACCATACCAGCCCTGTTGCTTTAGGTGAGTCTGCTGGCTTGCTGAACCATGTGGACTCTTTAAGAAGAGGACCCTTAAAGCTTCAGAGCCTCGGTGCCCAGATGTTGGCAGCACCACCTGCCCCTTAAGCCCTGGGTGTATGTCTGTGTGTCTGTCTCTTTTGTGGGTCTGAGACCTTCTCTGTGTAGGCTTTTCCCTGTGTGTGAGTATCTTTGTTAGAAACCTTCTGTGTCTTTGTGTGTGTGTGTGTGTGTGAGAGAGAGAGAGACAGGGAGAGAGAGAGAGAGAGAGAGAGAGAGAGAGAGAGAGAGAGAGAGAGAGAGAGAGAGAGAGAGAGAGAGAGAGAGAGAGAGAGACAACCCCTTAATGTGTGAGTTTTTCTGTTCGAGACTGTGTGTGCGCGCGTGCGCCTGTGTATCTCCTCTGCCTCCAGAACAGCCTCTAGTGTCCCAGAGAGGTGTGAGTGTCCATGTCCGGGCATTGTGCAGCCCACTGGAAGGCCTATTGTGAACCTTGTCAACGGTACTGCCATCTCCATGCCAGCTGGCTTGGGGCGTGAGGGGCCAAAACAATGCCTGTACACACACTCACACGCACACTGACACAGACACACACTCATAGGCACACACACATAAACATTCTCATTCACACACACACACACACACACACACACACACATAGGCACACACACATAAACATAGGCACACACACATAAACATTCTCATTCACACACACACACACACACACACACACAATGCCTGAATCTGTGCACAGTGGGCAGTGCGGTGGAAAGGGGTTGCATTGTGTTGGACCACGATGGGGCCCTGCCAGCTTCCTTGTGCCGATGGCTCACAGCGGGTCCACGCTCTGCTGCAGCGGGCCAAAGAACTCCTCCTGCTCTTTCTAGTGGGGAGCATTGTGGCTATTTGTTATGAGGAGGGGCTATAGGAGCATTTGTGATGCAAAAAAAAACTTAAATATGGAAAAAATGATGGGGGGAATTATATGTTGGGAATGTGGTTGTGGGTTTGGGACAAGGTGGATGTTTCCTCACCAACATACAAGAATCGTGTTGAACTTCCAATCCTGGCTGACGGTTCAAAGCTTTAAAGCTGAAGGGAGAGAATGAGGAAGGTTCCTTCAAATTTCCTGGAATCCATGTAGGATTGGGAGATGTGTGAGTGATGATTGGCTCCTGTTGGTGGTGGCAGGCTGGGGGCAGGGCCATGCTCCGTCTCTCTCCCTCCCTGTCACACCAACGCCATGTGGTCACCACGCCACGCCAGGAATCCATGTCACAGTTCCTAACATTTGTAGATGAATATTCATGCCGCATGTGTGACTGACTTTGTGTGTGTGTGTGTGTGTGTGTGTGTGTGTGTGTGTGTGCGTGTGGGAGCGAGAGAGAAAGATAAAAGGTGGGTTTGTGTGTGCAATTGAGTATGTGCTCACTGGTGTGAGTGAATCAGTTTGTGAAAGAGAACTGGTATAACACACAGAAGGATGAAGAAAGTACTTCATACAATATTCAAACATGCACTGAGCAACACACATACAGACATGCACACAATTGTGTTAGGGTGCTTGTGAAAATGTGAAAGATGGTGTATATGCATGTGTGTACTGCCTATATACAGCACGCCTGTGAGTGTACTACATATTTTGTGGGTGTTTTTTTCCTGGCGTAGGTCTCCAGATAGCTAGCCAGCGAGGTTAGCTAGCAGCTAGCGAGGCAGGTTCCTGTAGTTGGCTTTGGAAAGCCCGCCAGACGCCTAGGACCCAGACCAGACCGGACCCGACCCGACCAGACCATGCATGTTTTCTAATGGCCTTGCAACTTGCATCCCAGCACCCCAAGGTCTGGCTATCCACAGCCCTGCTGACACAGTTGACCAAGGGCCTCCCGCCGTCCCTGCCTCACTGGTGGCTAGGATTCCCTTATCTCTCACACACACAATTATAATTTACATTATATAATGCACACACACACACACACACACACACACACACACACACACACACACAGCCTTACAAGACTGTATTTTTTGGAACAGACTGCCTGAGTGAAGGTATCTAAGCTCAAACACTCACACACATTCACACACTCACACACAAATCCTGTCATGCCTGCCAAACTATTGCTCCACAGATGTCTTGGCTATTGCTGCAGGAAGGCGTCACACACAGGGCCATGCCTTCGATGGCAAGGTCTGTTGCTGGGTTGGGGTGTGAGCAAGATGAAAATCCAAGGCAGGTATGCTATCATCAACTTCTTTCAGAAGATTCTATAATTATTTAGAGTCCTAGGTCTGCTTTTGACCTGCTGTTTGACAGTTGGCACACCATCTTGGGATGTTAAGTAGAATTGCAGCTTTGGCTTTGGCTTGGTAAGGCTTTCACCACTCCTATAGGTTGCAGGCGCACTATGTTACTGAACAACGGATCCCCAGGAAGAGTCTTCTACAAACAATGCTTTGTCTGTTTTACAAGAAAACATTTTTATATTTTGGGGCAGATGAAAAAGAAGTAAAATGTTTCATCCCCACAACCCCCCAAAAAGGAGTTCTAAACAAAGCAAAAAACCGGATCAAATGCTTCAAGCTTCCGTTGTTTAAAGACATAACCGCGTCACACACATGTATGCGTTATTTTATAAAAAATAAAAATAAACATTCTGTTTCAACTCCTCTTAGAAATAGAAAAACAGTAATTGTCCTGTTATGAATTGTTCCAGGAACGACTGCTGTTTTAATAAAGAGCAATGTATTGCTCAGATGTGGCACCCATATGGTTTACATTTTTATCTGACTCATCACAGTGTGTCCACTACACAGTGACTCACACACACTTAGGTTTGAAACAAATACATTCATGGGATCTGTTGGTGAATAAACAGAAAGTGCCCGAACTTGTGTGTATGAGTTGGACACTCAAAAATACTTTTTTTTTGTCTGTGTGTGTATCATCTCAGAGCACACTGTTTCTTCAGACAAGTTTCAGAAGCACCATACCAGCCCTGTTGCTTTAGGTGAGTCTGCTGGCTTGCTGAACCATGTGGACTCTTTAAGAAGCGGACCCTTAAAGCTTCAAAGCCTCACTGCCCAGATGTTGGCAGCACCACCTGCCCCTAAAGCCCTTAGGCAGCATTAAAGTTCCATGAAATGGTATTCCTTAGCATATCTGAGCATATCAAACTAATCCATTTCGTGTTGTCTTTTGGAAGATACCATTATAGGTATCATGTCCCAATTATAATATTCCCAAAAATGTGTTCATGAATTTAATTACAGGACAAAGTTGACTTAAACCAGAAACACTTATCATCATGAACTACTTTGGAGAAGAACTTTTTTTTTTCTACCCAAAGCACAGGCCGAAGTATTTGATTACTTACACAAGGGAGTAGATTTAGCTTTGTGCTAATCAGTTAGACCAAACAGGGCGAGGAATAATACATTTTAGAAATGTTGATTTTTCCACCATCATCGCTTGTGTAAGGGTCCGCAGAATCTGGTTAATGGTTCACATGTCTATTCCAGAATGCAACATTATTCTAAAGGAAGCTCTCTAAAGAGAAAAAAAAAAGACTTTGAACCTATAATCCATGTCCTACATAATTTTAAATCCTGCATTGGAAATTAACGCTACAAACATGAGTGCAAAAGTGAAATATAACACCCAAAAATATTCTTTTTACAGATAAAAAAAAAAAACTTAAGGAAAAAATAACACCAGAAGCATAGCTTCACTCTTAATAAAACAAAAACAAACTTATCCCAATGGCCACACATGGAACAAGAAAGAACAATCACATCCAATCAGGTGATGCCATTAATCTTGTTTGGGTTAAAATAGTATTTTTTCTCGCACCACTTATTAAACATGACCCGCATATAGCTAGCGAGAAAAATAACTGCGAAAATAAAATCTGACTTCTGACACCAACTTGATGAATGATAGAAAAACACTAGTAGGGCTTCATTCCAGGTATGTGTGTGTGTGTGTGTGTGTGTGTGTGTGTGTGTGTGTGTGTGTATGTGTGTGTGTGTGTGTGTGTGTGTGTGTGTGTGTGTGTGTGTGTGTGTGTGTGGGTGTGTGTGTGTGTGTGTTGGAGCTTGGGGCAAGACGTTCAAAAACATCTGGCCGACTCTATGGTGAGTACTTCCGGTTGGACGTCTGTCGACATTAGGGTTCAGTGAACTGGGTCTCTCTCAGCGCCCCTGCTTGTCTCCCTCCGGCAGAATACTGACATTTCCACTTCCTGTGTTGAAGGGGGGGTGTTTGGGGGCTGGGAGGTGCTGCCTTCACACCTGCCTGTGCTTTGACATCACAGGACTGTAGGCGAGAAAGTCACGATCATGCTCCTGCTCCTTGAACCTGCTTGTCCCATTCTTTACACCTATGGGGAAATACGCTACATGGCGCAAAAGTACTTAGGCCGTACAAGTTTATTGACTGTGCCTCAATGCCTAGTTCATGTCATGGTTGCAGTGCATCCTCATCCTCATCCGCAGTTTTTAAAAAGCACACATGAAGTAGTGCATAATTAACCTGGAAGGTGGGTACCAATACAAGTTTTAAAATAGGTTCCTTGAGGAGAGTACTGTCAGCTATTCATGGCTAAGCTGTTGTCCACAGTTCAGTTGCCAAGTAGTCTTAGCCCAGTGGAAGCAAAGTGCCCCAGGAAAAGATGATGTCCACCACTTAGACACAGTCACAACGATACACACACAAACACAAAGACAGACAAACACTCACACACCCACACACATATACATGCACGCGCACACCGTTAAGGACATGAATAAAAACTAAACCCCTTTACTGTCATTCTACAGTCGATCCCCTTTTCATTCCACCCTTTTTCCCCAGCGGATTTTCTCCTCAGCTCCTCCCTTTCGTCTCTTCTTTCTTCTCTTTTTTCTCTCTCTCAATCACTCGCTCCCCCTCCATTCACTCTGTGGCTTCCTCTGTCTCTCTACTGTACGTTTTACCAATGGGCCTGTCCGTTTGAGGGAAATAAACCCTTTTCTGAGGAAGAAGAAAGTGCGTTGAGCTAAAAGGGAGACCGTAACCCCCCACTTCCCTACCATCCGTCCTGGCCCACCCAAAGGCAAAACCTCTCAACTCGACTCTCAGAAGCACTTCAACGGCGTTTTCTAGCGCACCACATTTTCTTCTTTTTTTTTTTTTTGTGTGCAGGTAAAGATTAGCGAAGAGCCCTCGGCAACAAAGCATTCAATCACATTCAAGTAGCGCCGGTATCAAATGCGCTCTCCACCTCAAACTTACTTTGGGGAGAGCAAAGTCTTTCTTCTCATTCTCCCCCACCCCTCTTTTCTCTTTGACTCAGTCAGGGCTGGATCTCCTTTGAAACAGGGGTCTCCTTTGCTACTGCCCCCCCCCTCCCTCTTCCCATGTCAATCTAAGAAAGCCAGGAAACGAGCGCTCTTTGTGGGATTAATTAATAGCTAAGGCTAGTCACCGCGCTGGAAAAGCTGTAATTGCTACTCAATAGAGGGAGGAGGGATAGGTGGGCCGAAAACTAAAAAAAAAAAAAAAGTTTGGTTCGGTAGCATTTTTTTATAGGGGGGGCATGAGGTAAGGTTCTGAGAGAGTGTGCTTTGAACTGAAGGACTCTGGTGCAGTGGATTAACGTGAGAAGAGTGAAAGGAGAGAGAGAGAGAGAGAGAGAGAGAGAGAGAGAGAGAGAGAGAGAGAGAGAGAGAGAGAGAGAGAGAGAGAGAGAGAGAGAGAGAGAGAGAGAGAGAGAGAGAGAGAGAGAGAGACAGAGACAGAGACAGAGACAGAGAGGGAGAGAGAGAGAGGGAGAGGGAGAGAGAGAGAGAGAGAGGAAAGGAGAAAAAAGAGAGAGGATAAAGAGAGAGTGAGGAGGGGACATGGAGGGAGGTTGGGGGGCTTTGAAGTCTGCTGACAGGTCTGGGAGTAGTAGCTGAGGTTGGGTGGTTGGAAATGTATGTCTGGCAACATCAAACAACTCTTATCGCCCACCCTCACCTGTTGACACCCAAGGGTGAAGATACAACTGGCAAATGCCGCCACTGCTGCATCTTACCTGGGTATACTCCTTCTTTTTTCTTAAACTGACATTTTCTTTATCTCCCTCTATCGATGTTTTTGCATGATGTTTTATCATTTATTGTCTACAGAATGTCCGACCATTTGATTTGCATGTTGATTTGTTTTTTTGTGGGCTTGTTAAAGGCCTTTTTTTAGAGAGTAGGAAAATAATTTGCTGTTTCAACCAAGTTTGATGGACAGAGTTGTTTGAGGAAACAGATTGTTATTTTCCTTCAGAGTTATTTGTATGTTGGACCTTGGTCATACTCTATGGGCGTTATGGTTTTCATCATCATCATTTTTTGTTAGATTACTCCCACTCACACACATGCCTGCCAAAAGGTTTACTTTCAAACAAAAGTTCAACTTTCAAAATATATAATTTGTTGGCTGATTGCAGACCTCTACTGCACCTTTACAATCCGAATAGTTTTAATCAAAACCCAAGAGTCATACTTCTTCTTTCTACATACATAATATTGAAATAACTTGCCCAATGATAGTTTCCTAATGACACTTACCATCCAATGTCAATGTGTGTACTTACACACACACACACACACACACACACAAGATCCCAAACCTTTTTTAGGCGATAACAAATTTCCCCAAACAACCAATTATTCATTATGCCAATCAATCAGGTCCAACATGGGGTGTGATATGCTTTAGAGATATTAATTACACGTTCTTGTTTTTGCTAATTGCATTCAATTCCCTGTTTTACGTACTGATAGTAGACTACAGTGTGTTTTTTGCTCCAAGCTATAATTATCAAGACAATAGATTCAAACTGAAAGTTACTTCCAAGTAAGACAGGCACCTTTGCAACTAAGTTTAATTAATTAATTAATTTCTGTATTAAATAAATTAACCTATTTGCTCGGGTGCATATTTCTAGAAAGGCATTGGGGATACTGTAGTACTGAGATGCCCTTTCCTCCATTAAAAGTGCTTTTCATTTCCACACCATCCTGCTTTTCTCATATGCTGTTTTATGCTGCAGTCAACTACTGTAGCTAGGCAGATTTTTTTTTTTTTAACCAAAATCAAGAAAGACAGATTTTTTATTTAGTTAACTGCGTAGGTTATACAAGAACATTTTTGGGTAATTAATTATGAATTTTACTGTTGTTAGGGATATGTTCGGATTACTTTGATATTTTAATGACCAACACGGATAATGTACTTATTACAATAGTTAGAATGCAGTAAACATCTTTTTCCAAATCATTTTAGTTAAAGAGCAAAAAAAAATCTAAAAGGGTTTAGTAATTACTAAAAATACTAAACACAAATGACTGAAGCAAGATAGTTCAGTAATCTACATCCCAAAATAGTTTTCCTACACTGATTGAAGAATTGATTATCATTGAATTTCTGCATTGCATGACTAAAATTCTAAACTAAAACTCAATTGCTGCCAATAATCATATGCACTGTTCCAACATATTAAAACTGATATATATATATATATATATATATATATATATATATATATATATATATATATATATATATATATATATATATATATATATTTGTTTTCCTTTATTATTATTTTTAATATAACTGTGATTGACAAATATTCGTTGTTTAATCATGCTTTCTTTACTGTATTAAAATGTGTATCCTTTTTATGATTTAAAATATGCAAAAGCCAGACACAATCTAAAAGTTAGTTTTCCATAAAGAGATTACTATGTTTCACTATGTTTGTATGTTGTTAATTGGTGCCATCACCATAGATCAAAACAAATTACTGTTCATTTTCTCCCAAAGAAATTACAACGTGTCCTCATAAGGTATCGGACTAATTTTTCAACAACAAGGCCAGTTGCTGATCTTTCTAAATCCGAGTCCAATTCTTTTATGTATATTAGTCTTGATATTTACATATTGTCATTGGGACTGCACACTAGGTCCTTTACTTTTTACTTTGAGGGTACTTTTTACTCCTGTAGTTTGATAATATTTACATTCAAAAGAAGAGATAGTCCCCTCAGTGGGAAGTAAGATCAATTCAACATAGACAATTTGGCTGACAATTTGGATGGGAACCATTTTGCAAAACAGCACTGTTGGATTAGGAGGTACAGTTGGGGGTGTAGTTTCGGCTCTGAAAACTGAAGCCTATGCGAAAGTGTCTTAAACCTGCATTCTTTCTAATAACAAGCAGGGGGCGACTCCACTGGTTTCAGAAGCAACTACGATTGTATGCAAGTCTATGAGAAACTGACCCTACTTCTCACTTACTATATTACATCAGTAAACATTTTCCTTTCGAGTTTAAGGTCTCAATCGTTTCAAATCTTTTTTGTCAAAAATGGTCCCATTTAGAGTAAAATAGACAATAAAGCAGGGTAGGCTTTTGGGGCGTGGCTACCTTGTGATTGACACTGTCAGTTGGGATGGAGATGTAGCAATGGGCTCTCAGATAGATCCACTGCTCGCTCCTCCCAGCTCCTTCCCAGTTCCTCCCCAGCCCCAACCTCTTGTCCAAGTATGGCCAATGTCGTCAATTCAGGTTTTAAAAAAAGGTTGGCGATGGCCTATGCAACCAAGATGGGGATTAATAAATAATACATTAGTTAACCCTTTCTACCAAAAGGGTTTCAGAAAATTCTGAAAACTGCCAGATACTACTATCAAAATTGGCTTCAACCACATCAAATTTGTTAAGGGTTGCTGTCAAGGTAAGTTAAGTTATATTTATGATAAAACCTTTTATATCACTTAACTGACTAGGGTAATTTGTCATAAAGTATTTATTTCTAGTTGTAGATGATTCTGAAAAGTTCTGCTGTCCAAAAGGCTAACGATAATGCAGAACAGCTGCTCGCTAGCTAATGAACTGGACTCCTTTTCTGACTGAATTTTCTGTCAGTTTCTGTAAAACTTGACAAATATGCTAGAAAGCTAGAATAGCTAGAAATAATATATATTTTATATTAGGGACATCATGACGTGCCAACAGATTGTTCTGACAAGTTATTGTAATCAGTTTAACAGAATTGTAAACTGAAATTAGCGAGGGAGGGAAATTACTACGGACAAAAACATACTGTTTGACACTGGTTATACTAGTATAACGTCATTTAGTTTGATGATTTCTCCACTTCATGTGACTGAGAAATGCTTTTCAAAAATAATATAAGAACCTTACTAGCAAATGTACACTGATCAGCCAACACTTTAAAACCACTGACAGGCGAAGTAAATAACATTGATAATCTGGCTACAGTGGTACCTGTCAAGGGGTGGGATATATTAGGCAGTAAGTGAACAGTCAGTTATTGAAGTTGATGTGTTGGAAGCAGGAAAAATGGGCAAGCGTAAGGATCTGAGCGACTTTAACATGGGCCAAATTCTGATGGCTAGACGACTGGGTCAGAGCATCTCCAAAACGGCAGGTCTTGTGGGGCGTTCCCAGTATGCAGTGGTTAGTAACTACCAAAAGTGGTCCAAGGAAGGACAACAAGTGAACCCGCGACAGGGTCACGGGCGCCCAAGGAACATTGATGCGCATGGGGAGCGATGGCTAAGCCCGTTTGGTACGATCTTAGCTACTGTAGCACAAATTGCTGAAAAAGTTTAATGCTGGCTATGATCGAAAGGTGTCAGAACACAGTGCATCGCAGCTTATTACGTATGGGGCTGCGTAGCCGCAGACCGGTCAGAGTGCCCATGCTGACCCCTGTCCACCGCTGAAAGCGCCTACAATGGGCACGTGAGCGTCAGAACTGGACCATGGAGCAATGGAAGAAGGTGGCCTGGGCTGATGAATCACGTTTTCTTTTACATCATGTGGATGGGCGGGTGCCTGTGCGTCCTTTACCTGGGGAAGAGATGGCACCAGGATGCACTATGGGAGGAAGGCAAGCCGGCGGAGGCAGTGTGATGCTCTGGGCAATGTTCTGCTGGGAAACCTTGGGTCCTGGCATTCATATGGATGTTACTTTGACACGTAACACCTACCTAAAAATTGTTGCAGACCACGCATGGTAACGGTATTCCCTGATGGCAGTGGCCTCTTTCAGCAGGATAATGCGCCCTGCCACACTTCAAAAATTGTTCAGGAATGGTTTGAGGAACGTGACAAAGAGTTCAAGGTGTTGACTTGGCCTCCAAATTCCCCAGATCTCAATCCGATCGAGCATCTGTGGGATGTGCTGGAACAACAAGTCCGATTCTTGGAGGCCCCACCTCGCAACTTACAGGACTCAAAGGATCTGCTGCTAACGTCTTGGTGCCAGATACCACAGGACACCTTCAGAGGTCTTGTGGAGTCCACGCCTCGATGGGTCAGAGCTGTTTTGGCGGCAGGAGAGGGACCTACACATTATTAGGCAGAGGGTTTTAATGTTTCGGCTGATCGGTGTATATATATATATATATATATATATATATATATATATACACACACACATTCATACAACAACCTTCCTGAATACTTAATTCTGATTGGCTGAAGGGGGTGTGTGCAGCACCCAATAATGGAATAATTTCCTGAAATGGAATAATGCCTGAAAATGTAATACAATTTGCACTTAACTTGATCGAAAATGTAATAAAACCGAATAATGTAATAATAATAATGATTGCAGGGAGGCTCCATGTGGGTCCGCAGGTTTGGTGGGTAACTAAAGACCTGCGTCTCCGGGGTGGGCCAACCAGCGTTCTGTTGGACCGTTCACTGTCGAGGGGAGGATCAACCAGGTGGCCATCAGACTACGACTCCCTAGCTCTCTGAAAGTCCACTCGGTCTTCCACGTTTCCTGTTTGAAGTAAGTTTATCACAAGTTCTCTGTGTCTCTCTCAAGGTCCTGCTCCGGTGCCCCGGGTCATCAATGAGAGTCCAGCCTACACTGTGAGACATACCTTGGACACTCGTCTGCTCAGGGGTCTCGGGCAGTATCTGGTGTAATGGGAGGGGTATGGGGCCAGAAGTGCCCTATTGGGAGCCGGCTGCCAAGATCCTGGATAAATTGCTAATATCTGATTTTCTTCTTCTCAGGTCTGGGCAGCCCGGGGGTTGCATCTGAAGCTGCTCTTCGAGAGAGGGTCCTTTCAGGGCCCGGGTACACCAGCGGTTCAGCACCCGGCATGAGGGGTGAGGATACCCTCATGTCTCTACGAGGCATTTATCAACGTTCATTAGAATTGTCAGTTTGACCTGTTGGCTATTTAAGTTCCTCCCTGCCATCTTTTTTGTATGGTCATCGTTCTGCTCTGTCAAGAATCAGACAGTGCTTTTCAAGTAAAGAAGTCAGGTCTTCATTAGGAGCGATTTAATTTGAACTTTGCCAGTGTTCCATTTCTAGTTATTCCTGGGGTTATTCTCTGCATTTCTATTTTTGTTTGGGTTGTTTTGGAGCCTATTTTCCTGCTCCTAGTTCTCCTGTCAACCCCTCTACAGCATTATGAATGGACGGATCTAAAAACTTAAGCAGTGTTAAGTATAAAAGGTATACATTATATACAGTGTATATATATATATATATATATATATATATATATATATATATATATATATATATATATATATATATATATATATATATATACACACACATACATATATATTTTATTAAAATATCATTGTCTTCACTAAACACTATACATTTTAAACGCAATTAAAATACCAATACAATAAGGTTAATAAGGGCACTCAATCTCAAAATCTTAGGTTGGTAAATGAACATTTGTTCTTCTAATGTGTGAAATAAGTCAGTCAGCCCACCTGTGTTTTTTTCTTTTCAACTCATCCTTTCTCTTTTCAGCACATGATTGATACATGTTTTTTTCATTGGTAGGGGTCACTACATGTTAACTGATTAATTGCATACATTTTGGAATAAAGATAAGAGTACATGTAGCTTGGGGCGCTTGAATAATATTGCAAATGAGTGATGAACTCGCTGGTATATTCTGTGGGAGATTGCAAATTGGTCAAGATTTAATCAATCGTATTTTATTTGTATAGCATTTAGAATATATAAGCATCATTTCTATGTACTAATATGTTCAATTGTCCTGAAATTACAATTGATGATGTTGATAAAATATAAGAAATAAAGTTGAACTGAGCGAATGGTGTCTATGGGGCTCAGGAAGGCTTGGGGCCTTGGGCGACCGCCCAGCTCAGCCACAGCTATGGCTGGCCCTGTATGCACACATTGGTGGGAAGCAGTGACGGCCTCCCGTTTTGAGCCCGTCATTTCAAAATTCAAAATGGAAAGAGAGAAATAGTGATGAAGCTAAAACAGGAAAAAGAAGAGAACCTTATTTTATGCAAACGCCTGTTAAAATTCAACCACCCTTGAGGGCACGCTTGGGCAACACTTTCCTCTGGTTTGCAGGCGCGTAATGGTGACCATACATCAATTATAAATCTTTCTCTCACTCTCTATGTCCACTCCCTCTCCAATCAGACTCTAGCCTCACCAGCAACTAGCTCCTGAGGTACTTTGAGGTGCAGTTTGATTACAGGTGTAGCAGAAAGGCAGAGAGACAGTGACCTTGTTAGTCTTCTAGCCGATGAAAGGCGGAGGCGGGCATGTGGGGGTGTCTCTTTTCCTGTCCGAATGAGGGGTGTCCATCTTGGGCTGCATTGAGAAAGGCAGATTGCAGAGGAGAGGGCTAGAGGGGCCGCGGCCCGAATCGGCCATCACATCCCGACTAACAATTTGTGTCAGACCCCTGGTGGTTTCCTTAATGAGCCTCACCGACACGGCCGAAGGCGAGACCTCCGCTTTTCTCTGCTCCTCCCAGCCACCGCCCCACCACCATCCCTCACGCCAGCCTAACAGCTCACTGAAGTGAAAAGGCACATTGGCACCTAGCAGCCTTGAAATAATGAATCGGCCCTCGTGCTCGCTCGCTGTCTCTTTCCGTGTTTTTTGTCTCTCGTCTCTGTGGTTCTCTCCTTTTCTGCCTTCTCTCTTTATCGCTGTCTCCTGTCTGTCATCCATGGGCAAAGCACTACTGGTTTTCCTCTGTAACCGCTCTCCCTCCGTGAAGCTCTCTCAATATGAAACACATCCAGCTACACCCACTGGCAAACCAGATGTATCTGTGTGTTCGAGGGGCTGAGGGATCGTGAAGGGAAAAGAGAGTTCGTTGGGGTGTTCCTGTGCGCCTACATCCAGGGCAGGGAGAAGATGGTAACAGGCCTCGACAGCGAAGCCCGATTCTAGGAGCTATTTCTATCAGCCTCTAAACAGCATGGCTACCACCAAGACAGAAAGCACAAGGTTGCTTTCTATGAGGTTGCGTTCAAGAATAGTTTTTTTTTTTCCAAAACAACATTTTTCATAATGCACAGGCAAGCATGAAACATAGACAGTGCACACAAAAATTATAAAACACACGTGCATGTGTGGCACACACAAACACATAGGCTCCAACCCTCTCGATCTGAGAAAAAAAAGTAGAGTTTGTGAGTCTAGGTCGACTTGGCCCGAGGCGACGCCTGACCTTTGCACCACAAAGGTGAAAAGCAGTGTTCTCAGTGGTTGGAGAAAAATGCCTCCAGAAGTAACATTTTCCCTCTTCACATCTCATCTTTTCATCCTTTATTATGTGTTTCTTTCCCTCCCTCCTTCCGTTTTCTGCTCTTGAGTGAAAGCCTCCCGTGGTCCACACACACACACACACATGCAAATGCACACACACGCACACACAGCCTCATACGGAGACAGAAACAAACCCACTTCTCACCCTTTGGCCACTTCCTGACAAGCCAAAATGGCCTTACATTTTTATTACAGGGCAGCAGCATCTCACCTTGGAGTAATACCTGCCGGCTCTTAGTCCTAGACAGGAAGATTGAGTGGAAGTGCTCAGGAAACTGTGTTCCCGCTGTCCTCCGACGGCCTTGGGGTCAGTGTGTGGGGTGGAAGGGGGTTCAAGGTCGGGACCTTGCTATGATGCAGCTTGTTGACCCCGACCTGTATGAAATATTTTTTTGTTCCTCAGAGACCAGAGGGAATGAATAGGAAACTGTAAAATGCAATATCATGGTGTAGGCCTATTTTAGATGTGTTGATTTTGGAACGTGTAAAGTACTGTAAGAAAGAGCCTACTTATTTGTAATACTTTTACCATATTGTTGTTTGATGGTGTGTGAGGGATATCTTATATACCCGAGAAAATGCATTGTGCAATGAATTCTTCATTTGAGCAATTTTTTATAGAAAGTGTTCTAAAGTTAGTTGTAGAAAATTAAATACAGCATATATTCATTTACTGATTTTTTTTCTATTATTTTCTGTCCATTCCTCAGGTCATACAACCCCCCCAAAAATGTACAGCTAGATGTTTGAAAATATGAATGCCCAATTAAGAACTTGAAGAACTAAAATTATTAAAATATTAATAAACCACAGCATGTACTGCATATTCATTATTGTACATCTATTTTAAAATGTTCCTTAAGTGAACAATCCTATTTCCTATTTCTAAATAACAGTTAGGTGCTATACAAACCTTACTAAAGTTGTGAAATCAGCTATTAAAGGTTCAGCTCAAACGGTCAGCATAAATAACAAAGTTAGGTCATACGTATTATCATGCATGTATAATGTAGGGCAAGGACAACATGGTGGTAAGGTCAGTTTAAAGAAGTCTGTCTCTACTTCATCTTCATCTCTCTTCGGCTCTCCTCTGAGTTTGACTGATGGGCTCAACGAAGCTAAAGCCAACGGCATGAAGCTTTGAAAACCTGCCGATGATGGAGGGAGAAGATAATGAGAGTTTGAGACAACACCGCTGGGGTGAAAGAATCAGTGCAGCCACTCTGCTGGGAGCCGGCATCAAGAGACAGAGATCGATGCTAGAGAGTAAATCTTAAGTTCAGAAGAGATATTACAGTGGAGAAATGGAGCTTTTTCAATGATTATCTAAAGTATATGTGGTTAACTTAAACTAGACAATGTTTAACCCAATCACCCGCCTAAGTGGAAGTCACCATTTCTGTCCAAATAATCGGAAAAAGTTCCCCGCAAAAAAATATAAATATTTCAGGGATTCTTTATACATGTTTACATCCCTCTTTTGTGGGAAAATGTAGTCAAGCACATTTTCAAAAGGACAAAAAAAATGTAAATGATCCGTCATTTTCATGTTGGATTTTACACACGCGGCGTGATAACGTATATAATGTAAGTATAATGTACACCCCAAAATTGTAAAAAAAAAAAAAAAAAAGAATAATACAAATATCAATGGGGACAATATTACATTAAATATTTTCCTTCAAATTTTAGGTTTCATTTTATAAAAAATAAGGAAATTGACAATAATTCTTTATTTACTGTAGTACTTCTTTCCTCAAAGGTGGGGAGACTCAAATCTAGAGGAAGACAGAAATGAGAGATGAATAGAGAAAACAGCACAGAATGACAAACATGGAGGTCGTTCTAGATGAATATTAAACAGATATCCACGGTGACTGAACCTGATAATCATAATTACACTCTCCTTTGACCAAACACTACTCTACAGTCAGGAATATTTTTGCCGAGACACAATATTATTGAATGCAAATGCTCTCTGATTATTAGATATGTGATAACATACTGGGATTCTGCATATGGTTAGAAGCTAAGAATCTTATGTCAGCAGATAGACTTTGATCGGTTGTGTGTTACAAAGTAGTTGTGCCTCAAAACATAATTCAAGGTAATGGTGATTTAGTAGTTTATTAATATAGAATTGTAAGCAATGATTAATACCTTATTAGCCTAATGATTATGGCACATGGATTGGAAGTTATTTAGATAAGCAGTAACTTCTTAGCAGAGAATATAATCAAATCTCTTTAGTCTGCTAATGCCAATAGAAACTATTTGACCAGTACTTTAATAATATTTTAAAGTGACCTGTTAACGAAAAATACCTTTGTAAATTTGTGTCCCTTTTTTCGATTCTAATAAACATCAAATTGAACGTCTAAATCCTCCTCCAACCACATTATGCAAAACCTAAAATCAAATATTAACACTGGATTCCAGGCCCCACAGGTGAGGTTGGCAGGTCAGTCATTGTCGGTGCTAATTGTTTACAGTGCCACTGATAAACAGGGAAGCTGTTTGTTAAACATTTGTACAACGTTAATTAAATGTTGTGAGCGCAGTCGGTCAAACCTGGAAAAAAAGAGTTGATGTTTTGTGTTCCATGTTTCACTAATGAATACAGTATCTTATCACTTTTGTTTTGATACAGTCCATACAATTTATATTGATATAACATAAATATGCTCTTTGCCATGAAAGGGAAAGAGGATGTGTTTTTATTATAGTTTTTTAGGTATTAGTTGTATTAGGTATTGTGTGTGTAACAAGCTGTAGAGCTGACTAAACCTGTGTACATTTAGCGCCACACAACAAAAGCCTATATAGTGAAGCTTACAATATAAAATAAAGTATACATAAAAAATTGTTTGATTTACACAATAGTAAATGGTTGATTAACAACATTTCTTAAGTGTCTCTTCAAACATTTTGAGGATGGGGTGGACAGTTGGAGACTTCAAGTAATGGGCAGCAAACCTCAAACCAATTTGTAGTGAATTAGCACTTGTACAAGCGCCATGACGGGTTTGAACCCGTGAGAGATTGATCGACACGTCTTTTCTGGTCGGCTACGTCAAACCGAAGTCATTTCCTGCTGGGTTGTTTGGTCACTGAGAGAGACTAAGGCGAGAGGGAGAATGTGTACCGCTGCATGTGCGATGGCCGAGAGCATGGAATATGCATGCGTGAGGAGAGAGAGGGAGTGTGTGTGTGTGTATGTGTGATTGAGGTTGAGTGACTGAGCGTGTGTGTGTTGAATGTGAGATCTGAGGGGGGGTGGGGGCAGAGCAGAGGGACGGGGGGGGGGGGGGGGCAGTGGGGGCATTGAGGGTAGAGCGAATGTGTATGCACAGTGTGTCTGTGAGTGTGTGTGTGTGTGTGTGTGTGTGTGTGTGTGTGTGTGTGTGTGTGTGTGTTTGCAGTGGAGGGGTCGAAGGAGCGATGCAGTGGGGGTTAGGAGTGGTGGAGGATAGGTCGGTGAGGGGAGATGGAGGAGGGAGCGATGGGAGGGGGGCAGTGTTCCCACTGTTAGGCCATACGCTCCTGCCTGCCTCAGCTTTCAGCCTGGCCGGCCAGAGAGCTCATTTGCATCTTAGTGTGTGTATGTGTGTGTGTGTGTGTGTGTGTGTGTGTGTGTGTGTGTATGCGTGTGTGTGAGGGAGAAAGGGAGTGTGTGCCTGTGTGTGCGTGTAATATTTTGCTCGGGGGCCTGTCTAACCCCCCCAACCCCCCCCCCCCCCCCCCCCCCCCCCCCCCACGCACACACACACACACACACACACACTCAGCCCAGTAGCTGTTGGGTACGAATAAGTAGGGGGGCGAGCGTGTGTGTGTGAGTGTGCATGTGTGTGTGGTAGATCACAAGCTGGCAGAGAGGACGTGTCACATTCATGTAGCTCTCACTAATCAGGGGCCTGGGCTTCTTGAGACCCAGCCAAGGCCAAAGCCAAGCTGCTTCCTCTCGGCTCCTGAGCTGCTGCTGCTGCTATGTGGAGAAATGTAGATAATGGTGGGGGGAGAGACAGAGAGAGGGAGAGAGAAAAGGAGAGCGATGTGTAAACGGGAATTCTGATGTGTTAGCTAGCTGTTGAGCGAGCTAGTGTGTGGTGTGTGTGTGTGTGTGTGTGTGTATGTGTGTGTGTGTGTGTGTGTGTGTGTGTGTGTATGTAAAAGGGAACCGCAGAAAAGCTCCTGGTGTGAGTGTGTCTGTGTGTGTGTGTGTGTGTGTGTGTGTGTGTGTGTGTGTGTGTGTGTGTGTGTGCAGGCTTCTTTCAGTGTGCTCTGTCAATACAGAAAATCCCCTCGTTCTCAATGCAAATCCTCAGTCATTTGGTGAAGTGCTAGTGACCCCTATGGGCAGAACGTTATGGCTATGGCTATCAACGATCCGCATGGCTGAAGATCTATTACCAAACAGAGAGCGTCCATACTCAGGCCAAGTCCCCTCAATCAGGGAGCTGACCTGCAGTAATCCCAATCCTGGAAAACACAACCGACATTCTTTGTCAGCCTCAACTCCTGTTCCAGTTTAATTCTGTGACAGTGTTTAGAAACCAGGCTGCTTCCATGTGCCAAGAGTGGAATGGTGGTGGGGTCTTGCCATGGGCTGTGAAAGTTCTATGTATAACCTTTTTCTTTGGGAGTGGGATTTGGAGAGACATATTTTGTTCCGCTCCTCATCGTCATAACCACCTTTCAGAGAAATAATCTGTAGCATGGAAGATGTTTTGTAAATAACCTAAGTGTAACTGTGCATGACAGTATTCCACAAGACTGTATAGTGATTTGGATGACAAGCAAGCCGGTACACGATAAATGAAAAGTGAAATACAGAGAGAGAGAGAGAGAAAGAGAGAGAGAGAGAGAGAGAGAGAGAGAGAGAGAGAGAGAGAGAGAGAGAGAGAGAGAGAGAGAGAGAGAGAGAGAGAGAGAGAGAGAGAGAGAGAGAGAGAGAGATAGAGACAGAGAGACAGAGAGAGGCAGGCATAAAGGTAACTTGCCAGTGAAAGCAGAGGCAGAAGAGCTTAGCTCCTCTCCTCCTCCTCCGGCGCAGGTCTTTGAGAGAAGAGTCGTCCTCCTGAGCTGGAACTTGCCTGCCTAATGCCATCAGCCACCCCCGCACACAAAGCATCAGGACGATGAAGGAGGACGAGCGTTTACGCTGGGTGTGTCTGTTCACGGTAACACCAGCACGCATTTGTGCTTGTATATCTGTGTTTGCATATTTGGAAATTGGGGGAGAAAGAGATGGAAGCACAAGGGAGGCACAAGAAATAAAGCAGAGAAAAAAGAAGAGAAAGAGAGTAAGAGAGCAAAAGAGAGAAAAGGTTGGGATTAAGTAAGGAGGTTAACATTCCCGCTCTCCGACCTCTCCCTGCCTTCTCACCCAGCTCACTGTATCCCCCTCCTAAACCTCTTGTACTGTCGAGCATGGCAAACAGATGCAAGCGTGGCAATCGCGCCCTCCCCCTTCCCTTTCCCCTCTCCTTAAGATGTGGATCAGACAGCCTTAAACTTTAAAAGAAATACATAATATATTCAGTAAAGAAAAAAATGAAAAAAATAATGCAGCACAAAGGGGCGATAAATAGAGGAATGAGAGGTGTAATAAGCTAAGGAGCGTGGCTGGATTAGGAGCTGGAGAGGGGGAAGTGGGGACCAGGGTTTGTACGTCTCACTGAATGTCTTCCCTAGCTGCCTGCACAGAGCTCCGTAATCCCAGGGTTTTGGCAGTGCGGAGGGAGAGAGGTGGGGGTAAGGACGGTGGTGGGGTGGGTCGGGGGGGGCTGAAGTTTGGGTTAGATGCATTAGTGTCGACACATACACGACGGCTTCCTCTTTCCCTTGCTTTTCCTTGCCTGGGATTTTTAATCCCTCCGCTCTCCTGCTATCTTGTAGCCCTAGCAGCTTTGGAGGACTAACGCGGAGGACTTCCTTGCCACACCTTGCTCAGGGAGTGACAGCCTCTATTCAGCAGTGTGTCTGGGGGCTGACAGCTGGTGAGAGGCCGCTTGTGAAAGGCCTGCCGCGGCCCCAATGCTGACTGTCCAAGAGGACAACAGGCAGGGGCCGCAGCTGGCGCACCCCGCCGGTCCCCAAACTCTCCCGTGACCCCCCCCCCCCCCCCCCCACCCCCTAAACCTTACACTCTGGTCCAGAGACCCTTTTTCTGTTGTGCCGGCGCTTTTAGGTTAGACCACAGACGAGCGTGTGGAGGCTGATGTAGTCAATTCACACCACAGCATAGACGCAGACTCAAGACACGGTTCATTGGAGGGGAAGGTCAGATGTGGCCCCTCACCTGCATAGGTGTTATGCGCTATTTACGAGTCTTCCGACAGAAGTATCTATTTCTACAAAGTCTTAAAGGCTACTTGAGACAGTTGTGTGTGTTTGTGAGTGGGTGTAATATGTGCATTATGTGTTAGTGTGTTTTGACAGGAGAACCCCCAAGGAGCCCATATAGGGGCTTTGCCCATGTCTGTGACAGCATGACCTTCTTCTCTCAACAATCAGCAGTGTGTGAATGAGTCTTATTTTTTTATGTATTTTAAATGTATACATGCATGTGTGTGTGTGTGTGTGTGTGTGTGTGTGTGTGTGTGTGTGTGTGTGTGTGTGTGTGTGTGTGTGTCTTGTGTGGGCCTTTTAGCTCGCACACATGGTGTGTGAGTGTTCCCTCTCCTCGCTTGTGTTGTGCCTGGCCGTCTAACGAGGTGCTCTTCCCTTTGCTCCATATGTGCCTCCCTCATTAAGGTCCACCAGACAGGGACAGAGGCTCTGGCCCGCGGCCCAGAGAGGGTTGACACGGCTGGGCTTCCAGACGCCAGGGGACTGGGTGTTGGACCATGGAGAACCAGGAGCCATGTGGCCCTGCACTTTCCCTTCCAGTTAGGACACATCATTAATTACTGTCTGCTAAGGCTTTTTCAATCATTCCCTCTTTCTCTTTCTCTTTCTCTTTCTCTTTCTCTTTCTCTTTCTCTTTCTCTTTCTCTTTCTCTTTCTCTTTCTCTTTCTCTTTCTCTTTCTCTTTCTCTTTCTCTTTCTCTTTCTCTCTCTCTTTCTCTCTCTCTTTCTCTCTTTCTCTCTCTCTCTCTCTCTCTCTCTCTCTCTCTCTCTCTCTCTCTCTCTCTCTCTCTCTCTCTCTCTCTCTCTCTCTCTCTCTCCTACTCACCAGCTCCCTCTGTTTTTGAAATGATAATGGCATCATTTGGTTTTAATTGGAATTGGGTTGGTTTGCGACTTAAGAGTGCTGGTGCTGTCTGTGGTTTGAGGTAGGAGCAACCTTTTCACCGGGGCAATTTGTTGAGTCGGTGCAGCATCATCTCCAACTTGACTTGAAAAATGACAAATGGGAGGGTTGCCGAGTGCATAGAACAGTGTAGGTGGTGAAAGGTTTACGTGTCCGAGAGAAAAATAACAATGGAAGTAACCCGCGAGCGACATGGTGAAGATCGACTGTGTGGTGAGCCAACTCATATAATAAGTCAACCATATGATATGATTGTCAGCCTGTCATTGAGCACCTTTCATCAGACAAACCCATACCCCAGACAGACAGAGAGAGACAGACCAGGAAAACCTAATGGACCACCGTAAAGGAAAGATGAGAGATATTCACAGTGTGGCAGACAGCCTAGTAGCAGTAGATGTAAGTTTAGAATGCTCTTCCTGCCAACCCGACCCGTCACCTTGTAAACACAGTGCTGACTGACATCTTGTCATGTAGCCCATTCAACTAACTGCGTGCCAGGCAGACTGGAGATTTATTTTTGATGTGTGTTATTGCCTCAATCATGAGAGGAGGAAGACTGTGATTTTCATGGTTTATTTCCCACAGGATTTCAGGGCGGTATGTGTACTATGGTTAAAACATGAAAAGTTAATACAAGTGGAGGGTATAAACACTGCCGATATTTGATTACATATTATGTTTTGGTATATTGATCAAAAGTATAAATGTTTGGGCTGGTGGTTTGAATAAATATTCAGACCCAATAGAAGCAGGGTAGATAAAGAAGGTGATCTGAGCCATCGTTTGAAGAACTGCCTATAGGTTCAAGAAGAAAGCACAATTAAAAACACTATCATACAAATTAGCCAGTTTTCAATGAACAAGTGGGTATCAAGACCAAATGAAATGCAGTTCAAAATCAAAAGCAGTTCAAACTAGATTTGAATCAAAGTATTTACTGTATTGGGGTAATTAGCGATTCATTATGATTTATTTCCATTGATATTAAGGCACAAATAATGAGGTGTCATTTTTTATATTGTTATTTAATGTTTTTAAATGGCAAAGGAGATTAGGGTGCAATTATTTGGCTATTATATTACACATTCATTTTACCTTGCAACCTTGTTTAGTTCATGTGGATTTTCAATTTTTTCAATTCAATAATTATTTAATCATTGGCAACGGCAAATAATACATTTAATGAAAGGTTTTGTTCACAGCAAAATAATTCTTCTTAAAATGATTTCTGAGTCAAATTGCACATAAGGTGTTTCTGTTTTCTCCAAAACATTTTGACTTGTGACTAAAACTACTACCCCCAGGAATTCTGGACAATCAAGCAGATATTATATTTCTTCAGCAGCCTCCTGGGGTTATATATACGGGCCTTCCCGGACAGGACCTCTGACCTACCCCTGTCGTCAGTGTTTTTGCTAGGCCAAACAGTGAGCAGGAGGAGGCACCTTTGTGTGTGTGTGTGTGTGTGTGTGTGTGTGTGTGTATTAGTTTGACGTGTGTGTTTGTGGGTGTGGTTAAGTCTTCCCATCTCACTGGTGTGATACATATCTATATGTCTGTGCGTCGGTCTGTGTGTGTATGTGTGTGCGTCTATGTGTATGTGTGTGTGTGTGTGTGTGTGTGTGTGTGTGCGTGAGCTAGCATACCAAAGAAGTATAGGGTGAGCCAAGGAGCAATGTACAATGTACAACACAACTCATTCCCAGCTTCTTGTCATAGCTTCCCTCGACACACCTCATGTCCAGCAGGTTAGACTATTCCAGTCATCCCCCCTTTCCTGCTCGTCCTTTCCGAACCCATAGCGCTCTACAATATAAGTGATGGGCAACGCTGCGGAACAATGTTTGAACTCTCTTTCTTCCTATGTGTGTTTGCGGCATGGGGAGAGGTACTGGGAAGCCAAAGAGTGGCCATGATGACGTTTTTCCGCAGGGAATGATTGTGCTTTGGTCACGTTCTCACTCTGTCATGCTCCCTGGTTATTCTGGTTATCCTCTCTCTCTCTCTCTCTCTCTCTCTCTCTCTCTCTCTCTCTCTCTCTCTCTCTCAGCAGGATTCCCACTAGGTAATGGGCAGAGGAATGGAAGTGCAGCTGCACAAAGCCCGCAGAGTTCTGGGTTCATTGGTGATACACTGCACCGTATATCCTCGGAGTGACTCCCCACCCACTAATTTCTTCAGTCAGCATGCACACTGTGTGTGTGTGTGTGTGTGTGTGTGTGTGTGAGAGAGAGAGCATGCAGGTGTCCGGCTGGATTTGTCATTGCACTCTGTTGAAGAAAGAAGCTGACTTTGATGGAGGCTGAACAATGGGGGTAAAGACAGAGATAGAAGGAGAAGGGTTGGGCAGGGGTGGTGGTGGTGGTGGGGGGGGGGGGGGTAAAAAGAGAAGAAAAAGCAACCATTGCAGAGGAAAACGTAAGTGAGAGCTTCCTTTAGGATTGTTACGGGAATTTAACCCATACCTGCAACCTCCATTGTTGGCTGTAATCGCCATTGTGTTCATCTGCTGGCAGACAAACACCAACGGCGAGATGCTCCAACAAAACGCAATGATATAGAATATTTTATGTCCTGTCTCCATGACATTCCACAGATCCTGCACTTTTCACCTAGTCCTTCCTGCAATGGTTGATGATTATGACCATTATAACAACCTCAATCACAGAGAAAGAGGGAGAATTAGAGAGAGAGAAAGAGAGAGGGAGAGAGAGTTGGAGGATCACTAACATTAAAGTGGGTGGCTGGGGCTAATTAAATTGGAAGAGAGGTTCTATTCAGCTTGCACAAAACAGTATATCACCGGAATCTGCAATGGATGTTTTTTGTCTCTGAAAAATCTCTAGAATTGATTTGATCTGTTGAAATGGCGTAGCATCACACAATACCAACATTATCTTTTCTCGGACAACGGGAGTTATTTATCTTCTGCCTCGCCTCAGTTTATTGTTGAGTTAAGTGCCATTGAATAGTCCTAACCTTTCGAGTCACAACTTTTGTAAAATGAGGTGTCTCGTTAACTTTGAATGTTTTCTTTGTTTTAACAGGAAGTAATTAAAAATAACTTCCTATGTGCACTGGATTGGCCTCATAAGCCCACAACAATACGTACACAGAAAGGTAAGCTCAGCTAAAGGTTAATATGATAAATATTGCGTCGCTAGAAAGGACATTAGCATATTAGGAATTTTGAGGCCTGTTTCAACTTATTCTAGTTCTGTGCTGGCATTATTGCTTACGTACTAGGACTCTAATACAAATACAAACTTGAATTCTCCAGTAGGATCATTATAGTTATTCAGACTTGGGACACAATGTGCACTGAACTGAATGGAAGCTATTTGTGGATACTTTCAAGCAGCAGAAAAACAAGGAACCACCAAAGCTTGTTGAATTCAGAAAAGTTCATATAAATTGTGCTTATTGTCCCACATGAGATAACTTTTCAACCAAAGCTATTTCATCATCCCAGTTGTATTGCATTCTTTGCATATGTCCAAATATGACCCATAGTTTTACTTCTGAAAGCACTCACTAAAGACATTGGTAAACTTTTGAAGGGCAAACATGTCTAATCTAAAGACTAAAGTTGTTTTGGAGGATATTTGTCGCTTTCTTTCTCATCCTGTATTTTCCTCTTTACCTTCCCCTCTCAGTATTGGCTCTAGATTATGGGCGTTGCCCACCATATGCCTAGCACAGCGTTGTGTGTTTTTTTCTGTATTTCTTTCAGAAACACTTTGTCATCACTCCTTTTGGAGGCAGGTAGCTGGGGAGGCAGCTCTGTGAGGGATGTCGCGAGATGCAAAGCACCCTGCAAAGGTGGGCCGTCCTGGACAGTGATTAATACAGCGTTTGCCGTTCTCCTTGAAGGCAAGCATCCTCCCTTCTTGGCCGAATTACTTTTCAGTGGAACGGGAGGAAGAGACAGAAGTAAAGTAAAAAACGGATTGCACTTTGACTTGACTGTTTACAGGTAGTTTTAATTAAAATGCTTAGCAAAAACACTTTATTCATAACCTTGGGATGTGGAGGTAAAACTGTGCATTAAGAGCAATGCCTGAGGGGACTTTGCCGGGCTCATCTCGATTTGCATGCGGCTCCTTCAAGGTTCCAAAGATAGGAGGTAGGAACGGAGGGTGAAAACCAAGTGATTAATGATTGGAATCCGTTTTACACACTTGCTTAACTTTCACTTAGCTGTGGATGTAAATAAATCGCTTTTGGGAGGTGGGTTGAGGGGGGTTTGCTGCTCTAAAAGAAGCATCTTTGAATACAGTACAGTAGAGACAATAATATAGCATGGCCAAAGAAAGCCCAGTTAACTCTTGTCCAGCTCAGTCCTTTTCTGCATGAAACGCTGCATTGTGGCCTACCCTTTGCCCAGCTCATAATAGTTAAGATAAACCCGCCATAGAGTTTAGTCTCTCACAGCATTTTGAAATGGCCACCTAGAAGCCCTCCTCACCTTTCCAGGGGTCAGGGATTATACTGCTCCATACTGGGTTATTCCATGGTTAATGTATGGAGGCATGGTGACCAGGACTTGACCTAATAAGGATATAGGTGCCTCTAATGGGGGCAATCATAGGTGAGCTCGGGCCGGCGTACCACTCACAAACGCCTGTGTCAGGCCATTGCTGGCGTACCACTCACAAACGCCTGTGTCAGCTAGCAAGCTTCCTTCAGGCATGTGTGTGTGTGTGTGTGTGTGTGTGTGTGTGTGTGTGTGTGTGTGTGTGTGTGTGTGTGTGTGTGCAGTCTTTGATGTAAAACACGACCCATGTGTACATCTCATCTGAGACTCCTCACACTCTTTCTCTCTCTTTGTCTCTGTCTGTCTGTCTGTCTGTCTGTCTGTCTGTCTGTCTGTCTGTCTGTCTGTCTGTCTGTCTGTCTGTCTGTCTGTCTGTCTGTCTGTCTGTCTGTCTGTCTGTCTGTCTGTCTGTCTGTCTGTCTGTCTGTCTGTCTGTCTGTCTGTCTGTCTGTCTGTCTTGGTCTCTCTACCACTGCTACCGGTAAATCCATTCTGCTAGAAAAATATTCCCAAAAATGAGTCCACAAGCAAAACGCATCAAACCAGTCTCCCCATCCGCCTTTATTCAATCACCGATATCATCAACAGTGTTTGGCCAACACTAAAAGCCCTGCAACCAATAATCAATGCTGATAAATCACAGACACAGAAGGATAAGGAGCGTTTGAATTAACATGCTGGTGTGACAGAACAATTATTGATTTAAACATCAGCGGCTAGCAGGCAAATATATCTCCATGGCGGACATATTAAAAACGTCTAACTAGGATAATTACATTATGCCTTTTTTATGCGACTTTGTGTAGTTAATCGGCATGTAATAGGCAGAGCTTGGGGGAGGCAGGCTAAGTGATTCGCTGAGTCAAAGTTCCAAAAGTTGATGATGTCATGTCTGGGGGACAATGAAAAGCGGGGAAGCAACCAATTTAGAATCAAGATTCCCACCACCACAGTATAAAAAAGGGCTACTGCATTCTTTAGGATTAATACTTGCTTTATGTAAAGAAATGCAAGTTGATTATACGACATGAAAACGAAATATATATACAGTTTTTGGCCATACTGTAATAAATAATCAATTTATTACAAAATAAATTTAAGACCAAAATCTTTAAATCTTGATCAAGGGAAACGTTAAACTAGGAAAGAGGAAATTGGTTTGAGTCAGCAGCCAGAAAATATAGAAATAAACTGGGCTTAAATGTGCTGGACAGGTTTTTCATATATACTGGAACTGTGCAGTAACGTGGTCCAGCAGAGCACGCATGGGTACGGGCTCACATTGCAGTGTGAAAAAACGTTGAAATAGTGCCAACCCCCAAGTAGACCATGGAGAAGAAACAGGAGGAGACGGGGGGGTTGAAGTGGCCAGGTGCCAGATGTGTGCCCCCGCTGTGACGGGGCTCTCGGTTGACACTGCGACAGGGGTCACGGGGTCACAGGGAGAAGGGGGACACGCGCTCCGGCAACCAGCAGGGTGGCCCTGTCTTCAGCATGAATTACCCGCCCGCTGAGTCACCACTTTGTGGAGCAAGGGGAGAGGTTGCGTCCTCAACGGACCTGGGAGCAAACACACACACACACTCCGCTCAAAACAACTATGCTGTGTGTGTGTGTGTGTGTGTGTGTGTGTGTGTGTCCCTTCCATTCGCTCACAACAGCCATTCTGCATTTTGGAGAAGGACTCTGAAAGAAGAGTGAATTAGGTCAGCTTGGTTGGCCAAACAAGCCGTCTCGTTGCACAGCGGGAAACTAAACGGTGGGGGTTTGAAACCACCACAGCATCGGAGAGGACAAAGCCAGAAAAGTAACACACGGTTCAATGTCCATATTGGATGTCTCACAAAGTTTTTATCCTGCCTCTCTTTGCTACTACATTAGAGACATGGTTGAAAAAATATCATCATGCTGTTATAAAATTGGGCAGTGAAATTGAAGCAAAAGTTTAGCCTTTCTACTTTTTTAACAATGTGTTAAGCCTAAAATGTTATATCTTTTTTTTATCTTTCAGTGTTTAAGTTTAACTAGACATAACGTAATACCAGAGAACCTGAAGCCACGCGATGCTGAACTAGAACAAAGTGTTCTGGTCTAAGCTGTGCTGAGCTGTGCTGAGCTGTGCCTTAATCATCCCAGGCCTCCCGGTCACTTTGCTGCCAGCCAGCCGGGCCGGCCTCTTTGCTTGGCTGTGATCCGCAGCTGAAGACCTTCGAGAGTGAATCACCGCTCCTCTCCAACACAAAACACTCTTACAAACGATCACACTGGCACACACACCGTGCCAGGACCCAGCGACATAGAGTGGGCCATTTGGATCAGGTACACAGTTCCAGCGAAACCCACACAAACACACACACAAACAAGAATACAAATATTGACTTTGAAAGTAGAGGCAGGGAAGTTTGCAAACTTTTAGATCCCACTCTGCTATTTCAATAGTTCCATTGCATTACAAAATAACCTTTTCACTAACGTGAACACAATAATATCATAAAAAGTAACCATCTAAGTAACCAAACTAACAAACCAGCTAAGTACTTCTTTGACAGTGTAATGTCCATCCCTTGGAACCAACTCCCTGGCATTGATAATCATGGCAGCCACAAAGCCATTCATCTAACGGGTCAAGAGAAGAGACTTAGCCAGCAAAGGCTGTGGCTCAGTAACTGAGGTTAGAATAAACTACCAGTGTCTGATTATGAACCCCAAGTTGTCATCAACACATTTTCACCACATTAATCATCGCTGTGAACACATAACCATAAATAACTCAGGCGCAGAACATACACCAAAACACCCACAATCCCCCCCAACCCCCACACCCACACCCACACACACCGCACAACAATTTGCACCATAAAGTAGTGTGTATCAAATATAATATACACCCACTACATTCTTCAGTGTCTTTTGAAATCCCCTTTCCAGGCATTTGAGAAGCCATTAGTGTAAAAAGCCCCGATGGAATGACATCCATCAAGAGGCGGGCTGCACTAGAAGATGGAACCCTGTTAGATGACCATCAGCTCAACTTTCTCTTTTCATAATTTGCTTTCATGTTCTCAGTCTTTTTTATCCTATTTACCGCAGATACTTTCATTCTACCTATTCAAGTTATATTCTCTCTCTCTCTCTCTCTCTCTCTCTCTCTCTCTCTCTCTCTCTCTCTCTCTCTCTCTCTCTCTCTCTCTCTCGCTCTCTCTCGCTCTCTCTCTCTCTCTCTCTCTCTCTCTCTCGGCAGCTCATTACCTTGCAGCCTCGCCTCTCCTGTTTTCCCAACACAGTAAAATTAGAACAGGACGGGCAACGACGCTCGTTAGCAGCCTTGTCAATCATTTGCTGGCCAGCGGTAAGAAGCAATCGGTTGGCGCAGCGACGGGAGAGAGGTCAGCGATGAAGCTGTTAATTTTCCATTCATCCATCACATCTCTCCCCGAAATCAATTTACACCGCGTCGGAACGCCGTGCCTTGACAACACCACCGTGGTCATCACCGGCTATGAAAGAGAAAAGAAAAGAAACTCCAGAGAGAAATACAGTGGAGAGTACCAGATTCATTTAGAATAGGTCTAATAAACGTCAGTCATCTTTTCCGTGTGGTAAAGTACACTTGAGTGTCTTCATAGGTAATTATTTCATATTTCACCAATAGCAAAAGTATCCTTTGCACGAGTAAAGTAAAAGAAGAGCATCCCTATATTGCATGCCTATGGACTGCTTTAATGTGGTCTCAATTGATGTTTTTACGCTTGTTAGTCATTGAAAGCCTTATTTATTGACTTCTTTAGTTCCCCACCCCCTCTCCCTTTTCACCACTCACCTCCCCTCTCTTCCATCTCCTGTCCCAGGTACTTAGGTATTCTCTTTTAGAGTCTGCGATGTGACGCCGTCGCCGCCTGCATTAATGTAGTTGTCGGTTTCTTTTGCAGGTGTCAGCTCCTCGGTTCATTAATCCTGTTTGTTTTTTAGGGAAAATGCCGTCAGAAAGATTGGGTGGGTGTGGGGGTGAGGGGGGAAGCGGACGGACGCTTTCCAGAGTAATTGGTATGTGTGTAAATGAACTAAAGTGCTGTTGTCGTTGTCCAAAGATGGAATTGGGGACGGGCTTGGAAGACAACCCTGCTGGACCAACGTGAAAAGTTACACTTCCAGAGTTGGAGAGAAACGTCTGTTTTTTGTTTGTCGCTGTGTGTGGACATTTCGGTAGGTGCATTTCTGTGAGTGCAGACTGACAATGACAGAGCATGTCTTTGTGCGTGCGTGTGTGTCTGTGGACACTGGGGGGGCTTTCATTCCAGGAGATGTCATGCTGCTCCAGCAAAACACGTCCCCTGTGGAGTCGTCCGAGTCCTGCTGCCGTCGTGGCGATTGCGGCCACCTACGCCCTGCCCAACGCCTTTGTCGTGCCAACGCCTGCCACCCCTAATGGTGGCCAGGAGCCGCCCCGGCTATCCTTCCTCCCTCCCTCCTTGGGAAGAGCAGATGCCACTCAATTGGTCCCTAACAGGCCGTGGCACCAGCGTGCCAAGCACACACACGCAGCGCGTGTGAAGAGAAGGGTGGCAGGGGGCATGGAAACAAGGGATACAGGCGGTGATGGAGACAGGGCCAAATGTAAACTGTTGTCTGTTCTCACCACCCCTCTACCCTACCGTTGCATTTGCAAAGAGACCTAAACACACATGCACATACAAAAGCCTCATATTTTTGCAAACCCACAAACATACCACACCTCTCTCTCTCCCTCTCTCTCTCTCTCACACACACACACACACACGCACACACACACACACACACACCCTACTGCTTTCTCTCACCCGCCCTACAACACACCTCCCTGCCCACCCCAGCCCCCTTCCATCCTCCAAAACAGACTCACTGGCTCCTTCCCCGTGATGACACCCCCTGCAGGCCTTTGGAATATTCTAATTCTGTTTCCTGACTCCTATTCTCAGCCCTGGTAGGGTGACATGTGGATTGTAATTAGTAGCTCTGGGGCGAGCAGGGGAGCAGGCCCCCGGAAAAACACTCAGGGTGGGGGGACGGGGCGCAGGGGTAGGTGGTTTTCTTCTTCTCTTCAATACTACCTCCAATTTTACACCCCAACACCCCCCAACACACGCCGCCCCCCCCCCCCCCCCCTCGAATAAGCACTACTTCATTCCCACGTCGCTTTTGATTTGCACACACACACACACACACACACAACCACACACACATGCTGAACGCACACACACACAAACACTTCATTTCTCTCCCCTCTCCCTCGCTCTCTTTTTGCTTTGTTTGCTCTACAGCGCAGATTCTTCAAATAGCCGAAAAAGTCGTCATCACCCAGAGGCACAAGACTCCTCCAATACCAACCAGAACCCCCCCCCCCCCCAACCCCATCTCTGCTCCTGTCCTGGGTACTGTATCCCCCCGGTGGTGGTTCTCTGACAAAGTCCCTGCCTATCGATAACCCAGCGGCACTCTCTCCTCCTCCACAAAGGGGCCAGGCGACGGACGCTCGCTGTAGGCCCGGGAGATAATGGGATTGAGGTGGTATTTAAACCGCGTTGAACCGAAGCAGCGCAAGTAATTAGTGGGTAGGAGCCATACTGGGGCTGCTAATCGCAGCTAATGCTACCCTGGGCACTGCTGCCAGAGCTATGGGAGCTGGATGGGAGAGATTGTAGTGGTCCCTCTTTCTCTCTCTCTCTCGCTCTCTCTTTCTCACACTCTGACTCTCTCTCTTCTGTCCCCCGTCCCCCCCAACACACACACACAAAGAAATACACAGTTAAACCTCTGACCAGGCGAAACAACCGAAAAGAGAAGGAGATGGAAAGCATGCGATAGAGATTGAGTTTGAAACAGGAGAGAGAGACAGAGCACAAGTCACTGATAGACGGGCAGGAAGAGGCGGACCCAAGAAAAAGACAGAGAAAGACAGGAGGACGGGGGCAGGCAGTAAGGAGGGAACACTAATTTAACGGCGGCAGAAGGGGTGTGAGCGGAGCCAGAAGAGAGACCCTTCCATACCCATTGAGGCTTCGTTAAAGGAACAACCAAAAGCCCCTGCCATCCAATTAGGGGAGGTTAATCAGCGGGCCAAGGCCAGCCCGCTACCCAGCATGCCCTCTGTTGTGGCGGTTGACAGGGACATGAGGTCGGCCAGGGTCATGTGATGCTCATCGCAGAGGCTTAGGCGTGTCTGGTATGGAAAGGGATATGTACTTCAACCAGGATTTAGGCCTATGCAAAGCTTTGTGTTCTTTGGAATATTATTAATATTTCGCAGTAAGAATTTTGTCGTAATCATTCCGAGGAATTAAAGGAACATTTTATAGAGGAATTTGTTGTACAGTACTCTCAGATGGGCTAACACAGAATCAACCTCAACGCGTGAAAACACACAAAAAATATACATAATTGCAAATTTTATTCTGTTTCTTTATCATCATTATCTTTTCTGTAAGTCTTTTGCATAGTTGACGGTGTGAACTTGGCGCTGACACGTCGCTTCCTCTCGCGCAACCTTGATATTGTCTCGCACAACAAGCAGTAGGTCGAGCCGTAACCCACTAGGAACACTGCTAATGAGCCAGAAAGATGTGAGAGAGAGCACACACATGTGAACCCCCCATAGAGTCCCGCAGACTGTAGGGTAATAGATTTGTAGTCTCCGGAGGGAAGACAATGACAGTGAGCTGGGGAACGCATTTGCGTCAGGATGTTTACAGACAGGCGTAACCATCTCGGGTTGACTGCTTAAAGGTGTAAAATGGAGAGCACCTATGGGCTCTCACATACCTTACCACCCTGGCTGTCTCCACACAGGCCAGATGTAACAACAACGTAGAAATTCACTTTTACTCCGCGGAGGGTAGGATATACTGTAAGTCTAGAGGGACTCTATAGCTACATTTCCACCAAACACTTTCGGTACAGTACCCTTGAAACCATTACCAAGCCTGTACCAACCTGTACCTAACCCTAGATATGTTTTGCATTTCAACTGCAAACAGCTACTACAAAATACAGGCAGGGTTCATAGCCACATAAGTATCAAATCAAAATAATTTCCCAACGTTGTGAGGTGTTATACCTGGAGTCTCTGTCGCAATGGATGGGGTATTTCAAAATGTCGGGTTTGTTTTTGTGCATTAAGCAGTTCTCTTCGTGCAGTGTTTCTAGATCCACCTTTAAGCCCCGGGTCAGTGAGCTATGAACCTCAACAGAGGGGTATCTTTAAACAGGACGGAAATGGAACACTTATTTTTGGTCCAATCCACAACTTTTGCATATGGAAAAGCAAGAATAACCGTTCCGATGTGTAACAAACAGAACTAAACCAAAGTAGACTGTTTGGTAGAAATAAGCCATATTACTATAATGAAATCTGTGCCAATATTCTTCTCGGTGAGTCATTTTACCTATTTGCTTGCCTTTTAGGATTGACCTGATGGAATCCTATGGTAAAATTAGCTCTATTACTGTGCATTATGATAACTGAGGGCATTTATTGGACCATTATATCTACCAGGCAACCTTTTAGGTGGTTATGTTTGGTGAGCAAACAGATCTTGTTTAGATTCTGTTATTCTGCACAACACAAAACAGGCTATAAACATTAGTATTACCTTGGTTTGTTTATGTTTGTGCATGTGTGTGTGCTAGAGTGTGTACATAGTAGGTGCATAGGGGGTTAAGAGGATATCTGCTAATGTGTCCCCAGTGGTAGCAATGACAGTTATGGTGTTATATTCTGTGTATTTGTCCTGGCAGCTGTGAAACACACTTTCGCACACACATACAGACACAGACACAAATTCAATCACACACCCAAACCCTCATTCAACTGAAATTACATACATTTAATAAGAACCTCAGGTAAAACTGAATAGATAAGGTATAATGATATGGATTGACAGACATTGACAGATAGACAGGCCTATATGTGTCATAGGCATGATCTTGTCAAGATCACCCTTCTCTTTTCAAAGAGGACACACAACAGTTACAACTGACTATCTCCCCCTCTACAATTTACATAGCTTTAGTCTGGCTTCATTTTAAAATTCCTACGCCAGACAACAAACTGACATCCGTGAGCAAGCGTTAATCAAACACACCATCTCTAAACCAAACAACCGGGGCAGCAACTTTTATTTCCCGCTCGAGTCAGAATGACAACACAACAACGCATCCAGAGAACAGCACAATTCTCCCTTTCTTTATTCATGGGACGTCAGCCACGCGCTTTTCCAAGGGAGAGAATTTGTGAAGTTTTTCAGAGAAAAGAAAAAACATCGAGAGCATTTTGTTTGCCTTTGTTTGGTTGGTGTTTGATATGCCGCGTGCGCCTTTCAAGCCATTTGTTAGACTCAATTTCCTTCTATGTAACATCGGCAGATTACATTTCAAACAAACAGCGCGCCAACATAAAGTGGAGGAAGTGCTATTATAGGGAGAGAATGACAAGTACTCCAGGTAGAGGGGAGGAGACAAAAGGAGGGATGAAGAGGAGGGAAAGGTTGAAAAGAGGCACAAGCGATGAAACATGCTAGTTCTTTCTGCCTTGTACATTTCTCTGAGCCATCATGTTTGAGGATTTGATGTAGGCAGAAAGGCAGTGCTTATCAATCTCTCTCTTTCTCTCCGTCCCCCCCCCCCCTCTCTCTCTCTCTCTCTCTCTCTCTCTCTCTCTCTCTCTCTCTCTCTCTCTCTCTCTCTCTCTCTCTCTCTCTCTCTCTCTCTCTCTCTCTCTCTCTCTCTCTCTCTCTCTCTCTCTCTCTCTCTCTCTCTCTCTCTCTCTCTCTCTCTCTCTCTCTCTCTCTCTCTCTCTCTCTCATCCTTCTTTTGTAATCTCTCTTTTCACTCCTCCTTTGACTCTGACTCATCCTTACCTTTCTTTGCGTTCTCACTCTTCTTCTTTCCCACTTTCCCTAAAGTGCAGTTTAGTTGGACACTATGTTGTTCCTATGGTTGTGGTCTGGACATGTGCAGGCTAAATAGGGACGATGAAAATCAACACAATCCGATAATAGTCTATTCTTTCGGCCAGTGTTTCAGGGCTTTGCATCTTCAGAGCTGCTGTCGGATGGCTCCCAGGCATTCTCATGTCCAAGGTTAAGCCCTGACTCACTACAGCTAGCCCCCTGCCAATCTGGCCGTCGTTGGCCCGTTCCCCCTTCTCTCTTCTCCATTTCCCTGTCCATCTCGTTGTTCTCTCTCTCCCATTGCCTCTTTTTTGGGTCGATTTTCTCGTTCTTTTGTTTGTTACAGTGTATCACTTCTTTTTCTTCTGTAAGCTTCAGGAATTATTTGTGTTCATCGCTTTTTGTCACAAAAGATTTTCTTCTATATCGTACTACATAACACTCTTTTCACCATTTCTCTTGATAGAGTCATTGACAAATCAACCCCATATGCATGCATTTTGAGGTACATGTGCAGTGTATCAGTGGAGGAACAGGCTGCTGGCCGTTTAGTGTTGTGTCTCTGTGTGGAGGAGGGGTTTACCAGGCTGACTGACTGACACAGGCCCTTGGCCTTCCTCAGTGGGATCCAGTCTAGCTGGGCTTTTTAGACCTACATCGCCATCTAGCGACAGCTAACGGTAAGGTTGTTCCATTGACTTCCCCTTTCTGTTGAGTCCTGCATGACCAGAGGGTAGCAAGGATGTGACCGAGACAATTCTAAAAATTGCAAAAAATACCTAATTTGCATGTTTCTTTGATTTGAAGTATTTAGCCGTAATTAACAAAATGTTGTGATGTAAAATAGCCCGTGCAATGTTGTTCAAGTTGCTTTTTTCAAGTTTTTAAGTGTGATAACAAAAAAAAACAGCGACCTCTGGAAGGCTGGTTTTCAGACTTATCAGAAAATCATTTCTGAGAGCATGCTTACTTGGGTTATGGTTAGTTAAGGTTAGTTAATTGAAATGTTAACATTGATGGTGCCACCAATATCCCAAAATGTATCTCTGCCCCAGAACATGAAGCTGAATTGAAGTTGTTTCAGCATGTGTATGTTAGTCTGTATGGTGCGTGTGGGGATGCAGCTTTCATGCGTGTTTGTCTGTTTGTGTGTGTGTGTGTGTGTGTGTGTGTGTGTGTGTGTGTGTGTGTGTGTGTGTGTGTGTGTGTGTGTGTGTTGTGTTTGTCTGTTTTTTGGTGTGTGTGTGTGTGTGTGTGTGTGTGTGTGTGTGTGTGTGTGTGTGTGTGTGTGTGTGTGTGTGTGTGACCCAGCAGACGTGCTGCAGTGTCTAAGGCCATGTGCCTCACCTCTCTTTAATGAAATCATGCGGGTCGGTGAGGGTCAGGCAAGCACACAGCCTGCACTGGTCAGCCAACGGATCGGAACTAAGCTGCTTTGACCCAGACTGGTACCGCATGCCAAACACACACACACTCACACAAACATATACACACACCATACACAAACACAGCGCTCTCGCTCACAGCACAATGGAACCACTGTACGGAAGGCAGCTGTTCAGTGGGCTGGGGATTGATATTAGAATGCTTGGTAACAAACACAGAAGCACACTGACTGGAACACGCATATGATCAAAATGCTTTTCTTAAATATGATGATAAAATAAACACAAGAAGACTATATGGTTAGAACACTAAATGAGAAGTATTATATAATGCGCACATGATCAAAGTTTCTTTTTATTTCTACTGTATAAAATGAATAAACAGCAGTGTTTCAGTGAGTGGTATACTTTAATCAATCGGTTTTAATAACTGCAGAATGTATTGCCCAGGGATTCCTGCTAGAATTAAATCTAATAATGTAACATTTAAATATTGACAACATGTGCATAATTATTTACACCACAAGCTACAAGATCACAGTAATTATTTCAGCACCATCCAATATGAACACAATATTATATAATAAATATAAACATTTTGATTTGACGAAAATGTATAATTATTCAAGAAGATATTATTTCCATGAAAAATGTAATGGTAATAATATTTGAAACAACAATAATAATTACGTTGGATTTTTTCCACATAAAAAAAATATTCGATGACAAATTCTTGTTAAACAATTAGTATTTGATGGTACTTAGATGTTAATAAATAATACCATTGTAATCATAATGAGCACACAAGGAAATGTACAGTTACTTTGTGCTTGCCATCCTATGTTTAAAACCCTAGGGTCACAGGTCAACCACTCCAAGATGTCCTGGATCCGTAAATATAACCGATCGATCAGGTGTCCGATTCCCACTGTCATGTTCCCGTGCTCATTCCCACTCTGTCAGATCAGTCAGGTACGCTCCATAAATTTGAACGTTTCAAGTTCACAATCGACGGGTGAAATACGTAATTAGCTGGGACAAGTGAATATGACTAACAGACTTGGGTTAAGTAGCTGCACACTACGTTAATGCAGGACGTTGTAACCCTGTGAGGCAGAGGGACACGACAGAGAAGGAGATTCTGGGGGGTGGAGGAGATTTCACATGCAGATATTACAGATGCAATTGTCTTCTGCATATAGGCGTCGGCCTGGAAATTGACTTTCTGATTATTCAGTTAGTGCGATAATTAAATATTCAGTGCCCTGGGTTACCAAAGTTACTGAACCACATAGAAGATATTTAACAGGGCCTGACAGATGTTTTAAATAATGTTTATTTATCAATACTAATATAAAACTTTCCCCGTCAGCCTTCCACTACTTCTTCAACCTGGCTTTGCTCTCTAGGCTTTGCCTCAGTTGCACCTAACCAACGACACAAAGAAGAAGTTGTAAAAGACTCAAGTTTGTATTACATTTGTTGAATTTAGTGTTACCGTGAGTTTTACTTATTCCCATGCTTTTGTGTGACAGAAAAGTATATATTTGCAAGTCAAGTGAGTGCCTACTCATTGGTGTCAGCATCTGAATGCAGGATGGACAGACATCATTCAGTACAGCGTTCCCTGACTCGATTCTATATCAAATATAACAGGCCTAGGTGATTAGAAAACAAAATCATGTGATTATGAAGGGAAATTTCAACGAAAGCCTTGTTTGTGCCCAAAAACAACAACAACCATCCAAAAGTATAAATTAATAAATGAATACATCAGAACACCCAAATAAATACCAACGCCTATGAATTAATACATTTATACATGACCATATTTATTCATAATCTCCATAGCAACGCAAGAGGAAAATATCATTATATTTTAATTAGACTGCCGCTTTCCACTGCCTATTACAAAGTATGAAAAATTCTATGTAATTACATTTGAAAATGTCAATCCCATTCAATATCACCAAGTGATTTGCAAGTCATGCAATGTAGAAGACCCATCAAGAGCAACAATATAAGGGAAAAGCCAAAGAGGCATCATTTGCTACCAGTCCAACCTGAACAAGACCAGTGGGCAAGAACTACCAGACAAAAGGAGGGGGAAATTAACTGGGGAGTAACGGTGAAAATAGGACATTAAAGCGGGAAGACACTGGAAAAAATGGCCGTTTTTTTTCCGCCAAAGCTCTTATGAGGGTGAGTGTCCTATTTACTTTCCAAAATGCTATTTCTAAAACTTGACAAAACAATGGTAACCTTCTTTTTATAAATAAAGTTGTGTTTTGTTTTTAACAAGCGAACAAGCTTTAGAAAGGATCAGTTCTGTCCATGCATTCTTTACTTCAAACAACACTTTAGTACTGTATATAATGTTTAGAATGTAGGCTTTTACAGGATTCTTTATGTTACACTTTCCCTTTAGCAACTATGGGGCCATGCCTCCACTCAAAGAACAAGCAACAACCAACAAGGTTACGGGACCAGACCCCAGGAACAATAGTTTGCGTTGGGCATCCAAGTTTGAACCCATTTACATTGGCAACAGGTAGCAAAAGCACTTAACAACAACCCCAAAGTGTCTGTCACCGGCTACTTGAGATCAGAGAGTTCTAGAACCCTCAAAAATGGAAGGCTGGGGCACAACAGGGAAAGAAAGTGCTTTTGTTGACAGTGCTGCGCCAACTTATTGCCATCCTTCAAACGTCCCGTTTGATGGACGTTGAAGCACCACTTGTGAAAGTGTGTAGGGGGATGGTGGAATGAAAGCTGGCGGAAGGGGGGTGGGGGGTTGCAGAAGGGGGTGTCAACATTGCGGCTGGTGGAGTGTGTGCTAAAGCACTGTAGCCTATCCTAAAAATATAAACAAATCAGAAACAATTAAGTGTGAACTCTGATAGAATATTCATAGGCGGCGAGGCAGAGCAGCAGCCACTGCATGACAAGCCATCATGCCACCTCCAGTCCATTCCTCCATGTCCTGAACACATGGGAGATATGTCTGCCACTTAAATCAAATTAGTCATTAGCAAATTGAATCAACAATTAGAGCAAGAGAGCTACATGGCATTAGCGTCAGCTCCGTCATTTTTTGTCATCTCATTGCCGGCACGACAAAATAAGAAAAATCACTATTTGTTGTCCCGCGGTGGTTACTCTTCTTTCCCGTTGTTCAAAGTCAAAGTCGTTGCTGTGGGCGTGAGACCCCCTTTCCATCAGCGCACACTGACATGGTAAACTTGCACCAAGTGGCTGGAGAGCTCGGCTTGTTATTGCCAAGCAGCTTCAATGGGACGGGCTTCTAAGTGAGAAAGACACTTTTTTTTTTTTTTTTTTTATTTACCAGACGTGATGTCCAGAACACTTAACTGTCTCGTAAATCTGAGGTGAGCACCAACTGGGAAACCTTCATCAAATATGAGCAGAAGGAATGGTGAACATTTCTTTCAAACTTGGTGAACTTGATCTAAAATGTTGTCTGTCTGTTTGGTCACCTTCAAGATGATATGTCACTTTTGACACTTCACAAGATGAGAACTTAACTTTTATGTATTTTAAAAGTCCAAGCTCAAACAATTTATTCGGACCCCATGAAGTCAGTGTAATTTGTTGTTTTGTCCTCTAAAGTTTGATGAGTTCAATGGCTGCCCTTTTTGTCCTTCTCTCTCCGTCTTGCAGTTTATGTATATTGACATTTCTCACTCCTCTTTGCGGTAGCTCTTAGTTAAGGGATGTCAAAAACCGTTGCTGGTGGAAATTGAAGTATCCTCATTATGCAAATGTCGAGTTCCACTGATAGGCATGTTCTGTTTTATAAATTACATCCCCTTGTCAGAAGTCAAATTGTATTTGAGAAACTTCAAGAGAAGTTGTCTCCAAGATTTCAATTTGAGTGCTTGCTATGTCATGTTCAATTTTGTCAGCGGGTAAAAATAGACGTGTGTTTACTTTTATGAGGGAGTTACATGATTGTTTTGTTATGTGGGTGTTATTCAAATCAAAGTACATTGCATAAGCGTGACTTGGGAGAGCACTGAAAAAACAAGAAAAAAGTTTGCCATTTGAATGAATAAATCTCAAATTCACATTTATAATAATAAAATATGATAAACAGCGGCAGTTAGTGTATATTTTTAAATGATTTTCCGCTTGCTAGCCTCCCTAACAAAGAGCCTGAAAGGGCTCCCTACAAGGATATATAAATAATCATGTGCCATTAAAAGTCACAAAGTAACCACATTAAGAAGAAAACTTCTGTGTGAATCCTTTTCTGGATAATTACCTAGATTATATTCTCTTTCCAAGGTCAGGAAAGAACAAGTGAGAAATTATCTTTACAGTGAAAAAGGTCCTTTTTCACTGAAACATGGAGAAATAGCTAAATAATAATAATAACATAAAATGTGTAGCAACTTACTCCAAGAATAGTTTATTTGTTTATTTTACACAATTGAAAACATTTTAAATTAAGTGTTTTTGTCAATGCTTGAAAGGTGAGGCAACAACTAATAGAAGGCAAATTGAAAGTTTTACTTTTCTACAAATTGCATAGAATAGAGGAAATAAAAATCAATGCAATGTTTATCCACGCAAAAAGCACTGATGGACTCGGGAATGTATTCTTGACATGGTCGCAAAACGAAACAATCTTTACTCTTAGTAACAGGAATGCATTAAGAAGTGCCTTTCTCCAGTTCCTGTTTGAAATGTGCTGTATATAAATACAATTTGACCAGTTGATTTTACACAGTTGCAGGCAGTGTTCACATTTGAATTGGTTTACAGCAAAGGGTTCTGCCATGGAGCAGGACAGTATCTACTTCCACAGCCCTGCTATCAATGTCTCTATATAAAGCTAAATTCTAATATTTTCAATGGAGACACCATATATCAAAGTGATAGGAAAAACGTTACTATGTTTTAGGTTTGAATTGGTACCATGTAGCGCAATATACCAGTACCTGTATCTTCCACCACTGTTAAGCCAGTCAAAGCAAGTACAATAGGTGATTTCTCAAGACCTTTGACAGCAACAACACAAACTACATACTATAGAAAAAAAGTGAGAGTGCAAAAAAATAAAAATTGTTAGGGTTTATTTTAATATTCATGATTTTTTCCTACAAGCTCACTTCAGCAGTTTCGATTAAGCATTAATTAGCAGCCGTAGGGGAAACCAAACAAAAATAAGGAGCTGAATCTCTAATGAAGGTGAATTTGTGTTACAGGGTGTGTGTGTGTGTGTGTGTGTGTGTGTGTGTGTGTGTGTGTGTAAGTAGTGGGTAGACTGGCACACCACTAATGGCTTGGTATTACAGCTAGGGTGATACACCGGCAGTTCTGCCAGGAGCTGTGGGCGTCGGATGCACCTCCAACCACGCCACAGAGCACAGTTTGTCTGCCCACACCATGCAACACATAGGGCAGAATATGGGAAAACACACTTAAACACTTAAGTTATGAGGTTGTAAGAAAACAATCTTATGTAAAAAAATAGAATTTAATATATGTTAACTTCAGACAAAATGTGTTGTTATATATAACAACACAAAAACATATTTTTTACTTTTATTTGATATCAATATCAATTAATCAATATATAAATACATTGCTTGCACTATAACCCACAATTGTTCAGCAAAGAAATCTATTCCATCAGTTCCTAATACTGATGATAATGAATATATATTTATAGCCTGCGAACAATGATGAAATATTGCTGTTTTCGCTCTTAAAATGTTTTGCCGGCAATAACCGGGGATGGCCCTGTTTAGCCTCTAGTGGCAAATTGTTATTTAAATAATATATGATTTTCATTGATCCAGATAAATAAAAGAAACAATGTCACTTTATATAGTGATCATAGCAAGTCATGGTGAGACTGAAGACTGCAGGATTGTGTTGGTCTATATGGTTGAGGCAGAAAACTAAGAATATTGGAACCACTTATCACATTGGTAGTCTAGAGTATAAACTACTCTAGTAATTGCGTATTATATTCACGCAATTAATTTCATTTGATGGTTGATGTGAAATATAGTATGCTTGATTCAATTAAGTAATTTGTGATTAATGTTGTGAATATACGTTGGTCACAATTAAAATGGAAACTTGAAATTGAAATTATGCATTTCCATAAAATATTTTTAATTGACATTTTTTTAGAACATTCATTTCTGTTAAATCTATTTATGATTTAGACATATAGTATGTGCATTAACACATTTTACCATTACCAACTGCTACTTATATTTTGTATCTGACCATCCTAAAGTTTATTTGGGGGAAATGTAAGCATTATACAATTTGCCTTAAGGATTAACATAATATATGTCTTCATTAAAAAAAGCATAATTGATTCATGTACTTCTTGCATTTACAAGAACATGAATGTATATGTATGACTTTGTGCTAGAAATAAATATATTAGTCAAATATGAATAGCTTGCATGAATATGAATTTGGCATACCATTTTAATTAATTATTGTCATGTCCACAAAAGGTCAGACAATGTGAAATTATTAACATCCTTTACATATTTCTTCCTCTGTTATTCACATTTGTCTCAATAAGAAATTATGTTGAATATTTTAACGAAATGTCCTACTCACAAAAGTAAGTGTGCACACATCAGTGAAATTGATGCAGATAAATAAATAAATATCTCTAGCCAGGGATCATAGCACAAAACAAAACAAAAATGGGTTCCCTTTATCTGTTTGGCAAAGGCTTTGCTGTATCCTCTCCCAGTAAGACGTAGGATAAAGAAAACATCGAAAAAATAAATGATATTGTTAGAGGAATTACCCTTAAGACTGGCCATGGTATTTGAATTGTTTTGGTGAATTGTAATCAGGTATTTTATCTCAGCTGAAGCCAGGGTCTCACTGTTGAATGCCTGCCATCTGTCTGAACCTTATTGGACTTTTTTCCCTCTATTCTTACAGACGCTAGGGGAGGCGAGAAGGGAGGGAGAGTAGAATGTGGTTTTCCAACAGCCAAAGCCCCATGTCTTTACCTCCTCAAGCCTTAAATCTACACATTGTAATGTGTGTCTACAGACAAGAAGCCAGGGCAAACATTATTTTCTTGACCAAGATAGGGGACAGAAAGAATTTCATGATCCTCGATTTTGTATTTATACCATCACTGTAAGGTATAAATTACCTTAAAAATTGCAACAGAATAAATGTAGATACATAAATTAAATAAACTAGTCTTAAGACCACAACTACGTAGGCCTAGTTCCAACCACAAATTAATAGGGGCCATTTCACTGCCATCAAAGAGCTTTTATTATTTTACAATAACTACATGGATAAAGCTACTTCCACGTGTATGCTTGCTTGTATGCTCTTTCACTGTGTTAACTTCAGACTGAGAGACGTAAAGGTAAAGAGGCTTGTCAACCGAGCTTTTTCCATTTTGATGCCTCCGTGACCTGGGCCTAATTGGACGAGAACCGCTCGTTTCCGTGGCCGACGCTCCACTCCAGCTAGGTGTTCTAGCCTCATCCTCCCTCCTCTCTCCGTGCTAGGTCCTTCGCTCACTCAGCCTCCACCGGAGCTGGAGGGCCCCTTAAACTCCTTCACTCGCCGCCTTTCAAGTGACCAACTGGCCGGCAGAGAGGGAGAGAGACGTACACCCCAGAGACAGAGGGGCCTCTCACACGGCCGCCGTTCCCGACATGAGGCCGCTTTTGTTTTGGCTCTTCTTTGATCTTCCAGTGGTATTTCTTGTTTGCCATTTCAAATGAAACTTTTTTCATTTGTCATTTTCCAGTGGTACTAGAAATGCACATCGTAAAAGCTTTTAGTTTTTAATGGGTTATTTTGAGAGTCCAGGCTCACAAAGAATTGTGTTTTGTGATTCTGGGAGAAACTTGAACCTTGATGTAACCCCTTGGCCCTCACTCTATTTAATGAGAAAACTACGGAAACAAATATAATCTCTGGTCAGTCTGGTTTTGATAGGTCAAACAATGAGCCTCTTATTATCAACGATACACATTGTCCCAATAATTAACAGGAAGAAAGTCTCCCTTTCTTCCTCCTTCACCACCTATCACAATCCATTACCACTAATTAGGGTTCAATAAAATTGCCATTCAGAGATAATTAGGAGCTGGTTTTGTGTTGCCGTGAGTTGGAAAAAGGAGGGCGGGTGGAGAGGGCTGGGGATGTGCTAGAGGTGGCATCACGGCCGATTCTAAAGGGTGTGCAGCTGGGCCTGGCCAAGTGTGACACCCCAATAACCCCCCAATGCAAACACACACACACACACACACACACACACACACGACTTCCTAGCAGTTCCTGTAACCCCTATAACCCCTGAATACACACACACACACACACACACACACACACACACACACACACAGACATCGAGCCTCACCTGCTGGGTTGGAAGCTGCTCCAAATTAAAGAAATTATTTTAGCCCTCTCTTCTTTTGCACTCTGTTGAAGGGGACTGTGAAACCGGATCAACGGCACACACACAGTGCTTCACAATGAGCCCATGTAACATTACCAACTAACAAGGCCAGTGTGTAGATGTGTGTGTGGTTGTGAGGTTGGGGCAGGCATTGGGATTGGGAATAAAATGTGCAAAAAATTGGAAGTTTGTCTTTCTTAAATTAACACTTCCTAGTAGCGCAATTTTCCATCATCACGTTTGGAAAAGGAGCAAAAGATTTGCAGGGGTGACAAATTGTGCCTCAGAGCACTTTTATTTAATTAAGACCAAACATTCATTTTTTTCTGATATTATCACATACGAATAAATAACTTCAGAGGTAGATTTCCCTATGATGAATAATATTAAAACGTTTTCTGAATCATTTAGTTGGAGATATCAAGCATAAATGTTAATTGAATTATAGACCTAATTATATACTACTTTTTAAACTATTAAGCCCTTGGTGCCAAAATTTAATTATTGTTTACAAAATAAAAAAGTAATCAAATCTGAAACAATGAGGTAAAGAAATAGGAGATTCAAAGATTGCATTTAGCATTAAGCCACTGAGGAGATTTCCATCCCTCAAACTAATGAAAAATACGCAGAAGGTGTGATGTTCAAATACATTAACTATGGCCGACTATATTTTATCACAATGCAATACTATTATTCTGCCAAAAAAATGCAAATATAAAGGGATTCTTTTTGTTCCTGACTGCTCTACCAATATGTAGTAGCTCTATCCTTCACACTAGTGGTGTTCTCTAGTAAGAGTAAAGGACTGCATGCCTCCTGTTTGTTATTCCGTCTCTCTACTTCTGTCTCACTGATCCTGCTCTAGGCTGCCTGCCTGCCTGGCTGCCTGGCTGCCTGGCTGCCTGCCTGCCCTGTGACTCTGGGCTGGGGACCACACCACTGGAGGGTCCGTGTGAATCGGTCAGCTTGGTCATTCTGCATCAATGTCCGGTCGGAATGTTGGCCCTAGCTTCAGCCGACACCACTCTGGGCTCTCTGTGTGTTTGGTGTGTGCGTCTGTTTGTGTGTGTTTGTTTGGGAGTGTGGGAGTACTCGCATGTCATCGTGTGTTTCCTTCCACTGTGTGTGAGCGGGCGTTTGTGTGTATATGTTGCTGCGTGTGTGGCCATTTGAGCAGGTGCTTGTTCAAAGGGGAGTGGTTGTGCTAGTGCATATGGAGGATGAACGGTGGGGGCGAGGGGGGGGGGACTAGGCAACAGAGATGTTGGATGCCCTCTATTGTGGCCAGGGGGACAGGGACACCAGGGGCCTCAGGATGCTCCTCCTAAAGAGGTCACCACACCAGATAGATATGATCTGCATCTCCATTTTAAGTTGTTTAGCTAGGAAAGAGTGTCTCGTTCTAAGGAACACTCACAAGATGCAGTAACGTATTGATCCACGTTGGATCTGCTTCAGGGTAGGGTTTCTTTAACTAACCAGGCCGTTGGGTAAATCTCCAACCTTTTGTGTGTTTTTCTGTTCTTTCTCTTTCATTACTCAGTCTTCTCACACTTTTTAAACTCATTTTATTCCCTCTGTTGTCAGCTTTTGAGGGCTACATTATTTCGTGTATCGTACTGCCCACTAAAAAACTAAACCTGGTGTAACATTGCGTCTTTCGCTTCCTCCTTCTTTTTCTTAATCTCTGTCTCGCTCATCTCTTCTCTCTTTGGTGGAGTGAGTCCTTTAGACGCCACACAGAGCTCTGTGATCTGCAATTATGCACTTTGGAGGTATTAAATACAGCTGAGAGTGTAGGGAGGCCCCCATGGGACAGTCAGCCGTCCGTGAATACCCTCCTCAGGAGACTTTGGAAGACTACACCTACCATTTGTACACATTAGTCACACATTAAACAGCAGAACCAGGGTAAAACACTTACCTACATTTCTTTTCAGGTTCTTTTCTTTACTGTTGAGTGTGTGTGTGTGTGTGTGTGAGTGTGTGTGTGTGTGTTTGTGTGTGTGTGTGTATGAGTGTGTGAGAGAGAGAGAGAGAGAGAGAGAGAGAGAGAGAGAGAGAGAGAGAGAGAGAGAGAGAAATAGAAAGAGAGTGTGTGCAAAAGAAGATAGCTGTCTGAAGGTATTTAGTGTTTGTGTGTGCGTCATTAACCTTTTACTATACTAATATATACAGTATTAATATATATATATATATATATATATATATATATATATATATATATATATATATATATATATATATATATATATATATATATATATATATATATATATACATATATATATATGTCTTTTTTTCCACATCTAGAATTAACCACTGCCACAGGTCAGAGCTAGTCATTCTTTTTAAATCGCAATCTGGTACCAACAACGATGATCATTTAATATGCCATAACACTGGTCGGACCACATTCATATTCGTGGTGCGTGTATTTCCATTTGTCTTTAGCAAAGTAACGCAGCTTGGCAATCTACCACCTTTATTCATAATGCAATGCTAATGTGAGTCAAAAAACACTTTGGAATTTCTCTGAGGAATATGTTCTCCATTTGAATCTGTGCAGGCGTGCAGCACGTACCATTTTTGGCGTCAGCAAAGGTTCATCGGCCATTGGAGCTCAATAAATCCAGTGGTACTCTTAATGATATTGTTTCCAAAGTTGTCATAATGAGCAGGGCAAAGTCTGATAAGCAACTCCATTATTTAAAACAAGGGCATTGACACCAGTTTTTGGCAGAATAACATTAACTTGGAAAACAACTGCTGTTTAGCTGGCTATTAAAATATTAATAGCTGATTAATTCCCACGTATATACACTAAACCACCAGTTTTATCAATACTTTCTGGTATCATTATTTCCAGGCATAATGACTAGATGTCGACAGAATCTCTTTCCCTGCGTCAGCTCAAAACGATACATTATAATATGTTATATTTAAATAGACACCAAATGCACTAGATTGACTTTTAAGCAGTGTTAATGTTAAGTATTATCTAAAATATATATATGTTATAGTTTCTCATCTACAGAGGTAACATCCCCACATACTTTAAGCTGATGTCAAGGCATTTACAATGTTTTTCTTTCATTATTCTTTTCAATAGGACTCACTGAAGTGACATACATGCGTCTACACTGCATCTCATCTTAAACATTCCTCGTAGATGCACCATCAATGAACAGCTCTTCATTCCAGTCTAAAGGAACTCTCTTTAATAACTCTTGATGACCATCCCTCAAACCACTACTTGAAATTCAAATGCGATTCCGATTCAAACCGATTCTTTCAGCTCCAACTTCATGAAACACTGCCTTATGCTTTTCACGAGTAACAACAGGTCCGATCTTCTAAAGTGCACTTGGCGGTTAGCGCACTCCACTGCACCAGCATTCTGGGCACAAAGGAGACAGAGAACAACAGTGGGACCGAATGGCGTGCTAACGGAGTAGAGGAGAGGGGAAGAAGAAGAGTGATGCGCAGCCAGGAAGTGACAGGAGACAGTTGCTGTGCATTGCGTCAGGCTAACAGTGTCACACCTGTCAGCTGTCAATCTGGGGCTGTCAGCGAGCGAACGAGACACCTCGCTCAGTCAGATCGCTGGCAACTGCCAAACATGCCCTCGGTGGTGGTGTCACGCCAAAACACGCTGGCACAGGCTGACTGCACACATCCTGTCATGAAGAAGGAGAAGGGGTGAGTGAGGGGAAAGAGAGAGATGGGGAGAGAGGGAGAGAGGGGAAGAGAGCTACAGAGAGAGAAGGCATTCGTCTATTTACATATGGAAAGGTCACAAATAGCCTGCAGGCAGTGTGCTAATTAGAGAATGTGGGGAAAAAAGACTCCAAAGATAAATTGAAAGACAATAAATGTGGAGCTATCTAAAAATGTTTTCTTATTGAAAGTGAGATAAAAGTGTAAGTAACCTGGGAGGGCATTTATTGTTGATTTAAGTGAAATAAAAAATAAACTGTGTTTTTGTGTGTACACTGCAATTAAGTTTTTTCATCTTAAGAAGATCATTTGTAATCTTATATACTTTCTTAAGGTGTAACATGTATTTGGCAGCAGAGGCCCACCTTGTGTTGTGGCTACAGCTCCAACTACAGCCAGCCTAGTTAGCCTTAACCTCCAACCAAAGACACTGACCATATGATGATATCCAGCTGACCGGGCGTGTGCGATCTCACTTAGCCAAACAAGCAACTCAACCTTTATAATTCAATGTGACAAGCTGACAGGCAAAATGAGTGTAACATTTGAGATCTATGTGAATTTTTGTGTCACATAGCCGTCTGTGCACTTGTTTGTTTCGGGCGGCCGTAGCCGAGGGCACCTCTCCACCGCCACTCGGGCCCACTTTTGTTTCCAGGCCCATCAGACAGATCGCCCTTCGCCCTGGTGAATTTGCTGATTAATATTTGGATGCTCTCCTTAATTAACACCCCTTAAGGAAGAGTGTGGATTTCCCTTGCTCGCCTCTGCAGAACAACCACAAAGACCCCTAGGGAGACAGACGCGCTGACGTCCGAAATGACATTACAGGAGCGGCCCCAGTAGGAAAGGAGAAGGGGGGCGTGGGGGGGTGCCCAGGACACCGTGGTGAGACCTGTACACGGGCGGTGCCCCAGGAGATCCCTGGCGCCGTAATCAGCGACTGGAAACGAGCGTCCTATTAGTCTCATTTCATTTGCTTCACGGTGAAGGGAGAAGGAAAGCATGGCCCTTGCCTGATGCCACCCGACGCTAGGAACATGCTGCAGCGCACTGCCAGGGCTGGTACCAGGCCCGGCGGCCTGCGGTCACTAATTGGTGGCACTCTTACTTCCAGGGAAATTGGCAGATGACAGACCAAAGTGGGGGGTTGGTGTGGGGGGGGGTGAAATACTTTATTTTTTGGGGGCGCTTTTCTTCCTCAGACATCAGCGAGGGTTTCGCTAATTAGGTTGAATGCTGCCCATCTCGTGGTGCGCTGACAGCCAAGTGGAAATGCATGAGAAGCTGGGGGCAAGCAGGCAGCTTGGAGAGCTCTCAGGATGTCTCTGCCAGCTCTGGAGACACGCTGACAGTGGGGGGTGGGGTTGGGGGGGATCACAAAGACACCACAGGACAAAACTGTGAGTTATCGTAAGCGCCACACTTTTTTTAAATCACCGGGAAGACTTTAGTAAAACAATTTCTAGGGTTGCGCTTTAAGGGCAAATGGAAGTGCACTTTGTGCATTGAATAGTGTGCGTTTAAACAGAGCTGCAAACGCAAGAGCCTGTACTCTCTGAGATCCAAGGTCGGGCATTACTTACACAAAAAAAAAATAAAGCTTTGAACCCATCAATTATACCTGACAAACTCCACTTGTTGAATCAGAAGGGCATATCGAGGTCTCAGGTCCAGTTTATTTGGTTAACTATAAAATGTGCATAGTACAGAAAATGATCGTCAACCATGCAAACATCAAAGCCAGTGCCAGTAAAGTTGACATCAAAATCCGACTCGGCCAGTGTTCAAGCGGGGCCATTAAAAGCACATGTGATCCTCTGTCTTCCTGTAAAACAGACATGGATGTTTAGGCAGGAAGACAGGAGGGATGGCAGGTTGGCTCTATGAGAACAGTTAACCACCTTGTCTCAGTGGAAGGTATCGTTAGTGAAAGGGGGAACAAATGGAGATTTCTTGTTACAAAAGGACAAGAAGTGGGGGTGTAATTGGGGAAATTTGGGGGCGTCTTGTTTCAAGGCCTATGTCTGCTGTAATGTAGACGTAAAGAGCAGTGCTGGGGAGCGGGCCGAGACGCTGCCCTCTACCTAGCCTCGGCCCCCACCCCACCGCTCTCTCTCCAGTTCTCTCATTCTTCCCTTCCTCTATCCCTTTTCCCTCGTGTCCCTAGTTCGCCACTGTACACGGTGCTTTTTATTTCTTTATCTTTAGCTCTCCGTTACTGTCTGTCTGTCTGTCTGTCTGTCTGTCTGTCTGTCTGTCTGTCTGTCTGTCTGTCTGTCTGTCTGTCTGTCTGTCTGTCTGTCTGTCTGTCTGTCTGTCTGTGCTCTATATGGCTGCGATGCGGGAGACCGGTTCTGTCCCGGTGATGATCGGGGCTTGATCGGGGGAGGTATAAGTAACAAATGAGATCAATTAACGTGTCCAAAGGGGCACCTGCCCCGGAGTCCGGTTGCACTAAAACGATCCCCTCATCTTTGTTTCACTCCGCAGGATTCCATTTGCTACCTAATCACATCGCTGTGGAAACAATGGAGCAGATTGTTTGGCTAATGGAGAAAGACTGGAAAAAAACAAAACTATTGGACCTTCCTTCCCTGTGTATCGTTGCTATCTGGCCTTTGGTTTTGGACCGAGGGCATGGTAGAAATTAATCCCACTCGGACGTATAACTACCCCCATCCTCCCAAAGAAAACTCTGCTTTTCTGGCCTTACATGGCTGCCCTGCACAACCCCTGCTCAACCTTTTTTTATCTGCTACGCAACAATCTTGATTTGTAGCAAATTTGTAACTCCAAATGTGTAACTCCCCCTCTCTCCAACTGCAGAGGTGCAGGGGGAAGGGAGGGTCAAGCCAGTCTTTCTAAAGCCTATGTCCGCACAAGTGGTGTGTGCATATCATACCTCAGATCAATAATGGTAGGTACACTGAGCCTTAAGGTACAAACCACTGTTTGGTGTAAGGTTAGGCACCTGAAAATGCACTGTTGTGATTTAGATTGTGGCATCTCAAACTCTTAGTGCAATCTTTTTGATTATGAAAGGAAGCCTATTAACAGTTTTTACAGCTATGATTCAAAGTACCCAAATGGTGTTTGTATTCCCAATTGTTCTCTTCAGTAGAGTTTAGCCATCATCTTCTTAGTGGAAAAAATACATTTTGGAAAAACAGACATTCAATTCAGAATACACAAAATTCCTTCCATTCCACTGTGACATTACCACCTGTCTTTGTCTGACACAAGATCAGCAAGTCGAAGCAAACAGAATGAAAGAATCACCAGAGAGGTGCAGAACTAGCAATTATCCCGAGTTACACATTTGGCAGTCAGTGGCAGCAACTATTGCACCCCGAGTGTCTGGTTGAATATATTTGATGGTTTGTGTGTGTGTATTCTTCTCTCTCCCTCCCATCAATTCATCTGAGGCAGCAGTTAGACTGGATTGTTTACTATAACCTTGTAATCAACCAGGCTTGGTCGACAGCTCACCATTACCCATGATAACAAGGTCCTGCTGCAATTTGAGGGGCCTGGGAGAGGACTGACAAACACTCAAACACACGTCTTTTTCTCTCTCTTTCTCTGTCTCTCCCTCACACACACACACACACACACACACACACACACACACACACACACACACACACACACACACACACACAGGGACAGACAGCTAGTTGGTTGCATCGTCTGATGCTTTATTGATAGAGCGTCTGGCCCTGTTATCTTTCGCCGTAATTTGTTTTCAAGAACGGCGATTTACATTTCACTTGGAATTGCACCTTTTTTTAAATGTTGTGCGGAGGCTAGAAGTGGGCTGCTGCTGTTGAATATTCCACATCTCCGGCGATGAGACGGGTGTTGAGGGGGAATGGAAAGGGAGGGGAGTTTCAAACGGCACATTTCCAAGTCCTCAAGTGGAGAGGATTACAATTACAATTCAAAATCAAAAGGCCCTGCATGTCGGTCTAACCGTCGCCCCAATAACCCTGTTGTGTTGTTTCGCCAAATCAACTAAATGTGGCTCGTTCAAAAGTCTGGCAGATGGGCAAGGTTTACCATGCTAATCGTCAGGTATTACCAGGGCCCTGTTCATACGGACATTACGTAACAGGAGTTCTTCTAGAAAAGGGGCAGGCTCCTAAAAAACATTCTAACTGGAGTCTTTTGGTCGCAGCTAAAATGAAAACTGCTGGAAGTTGGGGAGGCCTCTTAAAATTACATTTATCTTTGTCAGTTTCTTAAAACCCTATTTTAAAAATGGCCATCCCCATTGTTCATGAGGCAAAGTGTAAACAGTAGCAGACAAATGTATGTAGTTATAGTTCAAATGTATTAGGCCCTTACTCCTGCCAAGCAGTGCGTAAGGTGTACAAAGTGTGTGTGAGGTGAGGTACATTGACACCGCATATATGCACAGCCTGAGAAGTCCTTTTCTGCTCATTGATACTTAGCACTGTGTGTAGTAGATTTAACAACCATGTTGTCAAAATGTGTTACCCCTAATTACATTTTGTTCTGTTAGGCTTAGAGGATTCCCTACTAATAGGCCAAGGCATACTATACAGTGAATCTTTGGGAAATGAAGTTGTATATTAGTGGGCAAACAATACATCTGTTTAGTGACTCAACCATACACAGCATTGTCCCTGCTTCTACATCTACAGTATGCTAAGGTTGTAGCTGGCATAGAAATACAACAACGCATGCCGTGTAGAACATAATCGAATAAAGAGCATAGTATTTATCATAAATCTGATTATTCAATGCTCACATCACCACTGGAATTATGTATTGCAACCTCCAATTTCAGTGTAATAAAATGCACACTTAATGTTATTCAAATACATTCAGTTAATTGCAGGCAAAGTATTCATATTTAAATAAGAATTACGCTTGACTGTCACATGTACTTTCATCGAATCATAAGAAATATCTATTATTACATTAAGGTCTGAATTCTAAAAATATTTGGGACGAAATAAGAGGAGAGTTGTGCTGCCAGAACTGGGTTACGCCTGACTAATGCACATTTGAATTGTAAACGGTCCTTTCTTTCTTGTTCATTTTTCATTCACCTCGTTCCCTTCTCTCTAACTGACATGACAGGCACCTGAATAATGGCTCTTTTCAATTCTAAATACAGCCCCCCCCCCCTCCCCCCTTTTTGAGAGCAACCTCAGTATCATAATTTGCTTTTATTCAAGTGATACGACCATTAGCCCTGTAGTCATAAACCGCCAAACCTTCTTGAATAAGCTCAGATAATGCAACGTCTTGACAATACCTCGCTGATAACCGCTAATCACAGATGCCCTAATCATTAGCTTGGCAGGATATAATACAACAAGCACCCATTCAGCAAGACGAACCTCGTAAATGCAACAGTGAAGGGGTGAGGGAAGCCCTTGAATGTTGTTTTTTTCCCCCTATTCCCCTGAAAAACAGGGAGATTGCAGGGCAAGACTTGCTTGCCTCATCAGTGGTCTTTGTTTAGAAGAGAGGGGAAGGAGGTAGTCTAGCATGGAGTCAGCGTTTTGAAGGGGGCTGTAAATTATTAGGATCTGAATCAATACCAGGTCTGTCTTGCAGCTGCTGACCACCACGGCAGTCAGTCCTGTTGTAGAGATAAGATAATCACCGTGATAATTTGTTGAATCAAAGGTGACTCAACAGAGGACAGGCTCATCACTTATGACAGTTTCAGAACCAGACAGCATTAATTGAGCCCCCCCCCCCCTTTACACAGGGTCTTCCTGTGTTTTATTAAATGTGTATGGTCCATTTTTACATGTCACTGTAAGATAGATTTTTTGTGTGTGGTGGCACCAGAGGTCTACTCCAGTGAAAAGACAGCAATTTTGTTAACATATGGTTCCACTAAAGGAGAGCTTACTGGTGTAAGGAAGTGGGCATACTGCTTGGTGAGTTATACTACTAATTTAACCCGGCTCCCACTGTAGGTCGGTATGCTCCTAAACTCATGCGACATTAGTGGGATACACACTGCAATCCCTCATAAGGCCACCGTTGTGATGACCGTTAATAATTCACATTCATGGATTTTTTGTCCAAGCTTAGCTTAGCTACATTGTCTTCAATATACAATAGAATTACAACAGAGGGTATGTTTAGATCACTTACTGCAGATGTTTCACCAAGATTTTACAGCCGTCTGCTCCATCTCTGTTTACATCGTAGAAGTTAGCAGACGTGTGTGTGTGTGTGTGTGTGTGTGTGTAGGGATGCATATCAAACATATGGGCATTTTATAAAAGGTTTCCCTGAATTAATTGGTTGAATGACAATCGATTGGGGGTTGGGAACCATGCAATAGATAAGACCGTCATAGTGTTTCTTCATTTATTTCAACAGCCACATATTCAACCACCCGAATATTGGATCAGGCTATTAATTAGTTTTTTCCCACGACTGAAGTAAGCACAAGGGGGTGCTGAAGGGTTTACAGCAAATACTGACTGCTTTTCACTTTAGGCATGTTCTGTTCTGTTGGGGTCTTCATGTCTAAAACTGGAATAAAAAAATTTGATTATTAGGATTACCCCTTGTACGCTGGTTCAAAAACTTTGTATGTAAGTGAATGTAATACATTTCCAGTATGTGTCACCCTCTCTTAGGTGACTGGCTATGAAATGATTAGGCTTTGTTATTTCAATAGACTTTATCCATTCAGACTCAGTAGTGCTTATCAGTGGATCTTTAACTTTCCGCCATCTATTTCTCTCTGGTCAGTGTGTGAGTTTTTCGATTAATTAGACAATGGACCTTTTCATTTTAAATTTCCCATTTGTTGGGATGTGTATATTTAATCAGTTGCCTGGTGTGTATAGCTATATCCTTGATGCTCCTTACCCTCCCTTTTCCCAGTTTCAGTTAATTCATATTAAACACAGATTTTTTTCAGTTGCTTCAACTTACACAGATTTTACTTGTCAATCCATTTGAATCAACTGAACATGAAACTAAACAAAAGTAACTTTTTCATAGAGGCCTAATTGTTTTAAATGAACTTATTAAGAAACCTTTAAAACAGACTATATAATAAATATAGGATAATCATGTTTGTGTTGCATGTTTTCTGTGAGTCTAAGCCATTGTATACCTCTGACCAGAACATTTCAATGAGAATTTAGCTGGTTCTTTTTAATCAAATCTTATAGTGACATCTAGTGGTCAAAGACGGACAAATTGCAGTCTTGGGCTTTTAATACTGGTAAGTACACATTTACAAACAAAGTAAATCAACTGCCTGACAACTCTTTTTTCATATAATTTTACTAACTATGTTATAGACAGAACATTTAGTAAAATCAAAAATAATCAGAGACTGTTTGATGCATACATACCAAATTGTATAGTAGCATTGACGCTGCATGGTCAGGGGCGGGGGCCACCCCTAGAATCTAATTGGCCACCCCAAGTAAGTGCCACCCCTGGAAATGTGATAGTTTGTTGGGCTTGTCAGTATTAATTGCCTACAAGTAGTAGTAGTAGTCTTAACCAAAACTAACATTTTACAGTGCTTTGATGTTGCCCAAATTATTTATGTTTAATTGTATCAATGTTTCAAATCTGACTTTGTACACCTGTAAAAAATGTTTATGCTGTATTCACATGAAGTTAACACAAAAAGAGAAATAAACAATGTTGTTATTAATAATGTACAGTTTATTATTACCTAGGATCTAGGGCTGTAATTTTTACTGTTTTACTTTTTACATGTTATTTAAATGTGCCCCCCTTCTCTGATTCTGTGCCCCCCCCCCCCCCCCCCCCCCCTTTTTAATTAGGCTACTTATTAGTAGATAGCCCTCCCTACACTACACATTCAATCAGTTACTCACCACCTCCAGGGGAAATGCATTCACTCGGATGTGGCTGTGTTTACTCTCACATAAGATACTACCTTCATCCGAGCGACACGGTGTTCGTTTCATTTTGGACAAAAGCAGCTGACTATGGAGTCATAATAATGTACCCCAAAACAAAGTGGCCATCAAATCAAGAGGGCCTGGCGCTGAGACAGAGAGAGAGTGGGCGAAAGCAGCAGACAACGCCACCGCCAACGGCGTCCGAGTGCTCTGATGATGGCTAATTGAAGCTTTGTCACGCAGATCGGGGGAGGGGGAGGTTCAAAGACGCAGACGCCTTGTGCAACAACATTGTTTCATTAGGAGGCAGCACAGCCTCTTTGATGTCGCGGCACTCGTCCCGCACCTGTAGCTTTGATAGCTGAGGTCACCGGTGCGGGTCGAGAGGGCTTGGAGGACGAAGTGTCCGCCCGACCGGGATAAGGGACGAGGGAGCGTTTGTGTTCATGCCAGGAAAAAGCCAAGAACAGAGCACTACAGGATTGAAGAGGGGACGATTTATATTCATGTCTGATCGAGCACAGATCACCTGTGGAGATGGTATTGCAAAATGTATTTGCAAATATCACTCATTTGACCACATATTGTGGACGGATAAGTCTTTGATGTCTTCAAAATTGTATTATGGGGGATTTTATTTTCAAGCTGTCTGTCATCTCCCATAGCTTCCCCACTGGCCCGTAGTGTATTTCTGTCAGGAGATACATTTTTGTCACAAGCCCAGTCTAAATAAATGCCATACGTGGCCGGCTCCAGGCATGGCCAGGGGCCATGCTGCGACTGCCTCACCAAACCATCACCACTTCATCTCAAAATTCAAAAATAACAAAAGTATTTTTTTGTCGATTTGTTCAATCATAAACATTCCACATGAAAATAACTGGGGCAGCCTGGAGAGGGACTTCGGCAGCTGCTGGGGGAGCCTGAAGTGCGCCATCGGGAGCCGTGGCAGCTGGGAGATTCACTGTAACAGGCCCTGCGGAACCAGCGGGCTGCGCTGGACCAGGCTCTGCTGGAGCCGGAGTGGAAGGAAGGTCAAACTCACTCCTCAGTCCCCGGCTCCTCCAGAGCCCTCGCTCCAGGTCGCAACGTCTCCTGAGTTGGCTCTCCAGCTCCAGACTCCAGCCCAGCCCCAGCTCCAGTCCCAGGCCCCAGCCATTCCAGGGTGCGGGTGCGAGTCCGAGCCCGCTGACACTCCAGAGCCTGAGCCCCTTCCCGAGCCTCTTCCCTCTCCAGAGCCTGCCGATTTCTCCTGGCCCAGGTCTCTGAGTTCCAGACCCTGCTTCCGGCCACAGAGACCCCGCCACCGGTTTCTTCTCCCGCCTGCCCATGGGTGGTTCCTGTTTGGCACTTCAGGTGCCAAGCCATACGGGGGGAGGGGGGGGGGGGGGCTGGGTATTCCAGCTGGAGGATCAGCACCCAGCAGAGGACAGCAACGCAGTCACTATTACTAGCAGTGTATTCTGTGATTGCTCCTCAGCCATTACTACTAGTATTAGTTTCGCCTGTGTTGTCTGCTTTTAGTTTGTTGCTATTTGCACCTGTTTTATAGTTTTGCTATTTAAGTTCCTCCCTGCCTTCTCATTTTGATCCATCACTGTCTACCTTTTGGTGTGCCTACGTCTCAAGTGAACTTTACCAAGACTCCTTTGGGAGTATTTACTTTACCTTGTCTCCAGTGTCACCTTTCTGGATCTTTCTTGTTTTCTACTAGTTTGCCATTGGGTCATATTTGGCACTTCGGCCATCACGCCCCAGTTCGAGACTTTGAAACCCTCGGCAAATCGCGGCTGTGTCCCGAATAACTTTAGTGTCAGTGGAGAGAGCACAGGGCAAATCCAGCACAGTTTGCAAACAAAAGAAAAGTAGTCTAGATATGGAGGAATTCCACTACTCATGTGTTGTGGCTTTTACAAGTAATAGGAGGCTGATGTTGTGGGTATGTGGTGAGTAAAATTGAGAATCAAAAGAGTATGATGGGGGAAAAGATGTCTTCTGACCAAAAAAAGAAAATAAAGAAACTACATTTATTTGGGCACAAAGGTAATGAACCGGACCTGATGCCATATACTGATCATGCTAGGCCTTGTCAATATGGGTAGTATGCAAGCAGTTTAATACCGGTAGAGCTTGGCCATCTGCCTGAAACATTCTGAGTTTTGTAGATAGAGACCAACAAAAAACCCTCCTTCCTTTATGTTAAGAGGAGATGTGTATTGAACTATGTTGAGTGATATGGTGAGGGTCTTTTCAAACGCGAGACAACGACCCTGAAGATAATGTCCTCTTCAAACACTCTGCTTTTCAGTGCAACAAATACCTCTACTTATAGTAAATAACCAGTGACATTGTCTGGACTCTAGAGGTTTATATTAGATGTCAACAGGACCTAACTTATCACTCCATAACTGTTTTCTGTCTTTTATTTTGTTCCTTAAAACTAAGAAAAATAGTGATGGAGGCAGGGGCGTTTTTAGAGTCTAGCTATTGGGCTATAGCTAGGGGTATTTTTTCTTTAGCCAAAGGTATTGTTTTAGAATCACACAATGTGCCCCGTGTCCGAGCGCTTGGACACGCAACTCTATTGCACGCATCGATAGTAGCTGTACACATTTTACCAGCTGAAAAAACGAATTGTGATTGGCCTTCCCAATAGAAGGGCATGCTTCCTATTGCCTACAAGAGAGAAGCATAAAAAATACTATTTACAAAATGGTTAAGTTAGCGCCATATGTTGAGAAGACAGCAGGGTTATTGACAGTAATTTAGATTTAAAACAGGAGACATTCTTTCTTTCCTGTAACAAATGATGTGTTGGTTTGTTGTAATGTTTGTATGAATGTGTAGCAATGCAACGTGGATGTTAGGTTAGCATGGTATTACAAAAACGCAACGAATGGCAGTGCTGACATTATTGGCACTCTTTTTCTTTCAGCTCTTACAGTGTGTTTATATGTGTACGGCGAAATAAAACACTATACGAGCTATCGGTCTTTGAAGAGTGACTATCCTTTCAAATGGGGATTCTGTGTAATTGTACTAAAGATTATTATCTCTCCTTTGTTATCAGCAAGCGAAAAATAGTTGTGCCCCCTCAGTCCTTTCTCATGCCCCCTTGCCTAGTTAATCCTGCTGCCGGGGCCTGGGGTTAGGGAAAGCAAGACAGTGTCAATTTATCAACGCAAAGTCACACCGGTCGTTACCTCAATGCCATTTTCACAGAAGGATGTGATTTTTTTTAAGAATTCAAAAGAGAAGATGTGGTAAGAATAGGCTAATGACGTTAGTTTCCAGAAAAAATTAAGGGGTCTGTGCTAAGCCCCAAATGTCTTCAGGTCCTAAAATCGCTCCTGAGTAGAGGTATATATGGAAAGATGGACGACAAGAAGTGCTGGTCAATATTGCTAATTGATTGAGGGTAAAAAATATGTTTTTGAAGATTCCTGGGTATTTAGAATGTAGGAAGGAGGCTCAGTACTATACACTTTTCAGAGACTTTAATTAAAAAGGAAAATGTAGGCAAATCCAAAGAAAAATTCAGGCCTTTCACCTTAAATACGCTTCCTTTATTATATGACTAGGGTCCTAGAGACGGAACAGGTACAATGGACACATACTTGTAGTATCAGTATCAATGGTTGCAATCTATTCCTCAACATGGAAGATCCAGTGAGAGACTGAGAGCCTCAGGGCAGATCTAAAGACAACCAGTGTGCCTCTCCTTATTCACAAAGGAAAAATGTTCCAGCCTATCTGAGTGTTGGAAGAATAGCAGGCCTCCCGTTTTTGACCCAGGTGAACCTAGTAACAGCCAAAACATCCGCCCTGGTAGTTTCCAATGACCCCTGTACCTCCTACGATAACGACTACTGAATGTGCCATGGTGTGTGTGAGCTGCAATTAGAGGAATATCAGCGTTATCGCCTGCACCTTTTCACAACGCCATGATGAGCCGAGACGCTGAGTGAGTGTGTGTGCCGCCACAGAGTGTGTTGTCGCCTAATTTTCTTTACCAGCACTGCCAGTGTAATCACATAGCCCAATTAGCCACCCCTGCTCTCTGCTTCCCCTTCGCTGTTTCCTCTCCATTGCCGCCGCGGCGCCCACCCGCCCACATCTTCTCCTCGCCACACCACGTAATTAGCTTTCATCTACCGCCAGAGTGAAAAGAGCACCTCAGCAATTGTGCAGCAGCCATAATCTGTCTTCTGCTCTCTCTCCCTGCTCCCACTCTCTCCATCTCCTGCTCTCTGATATCTCTCTCTCTGTTTCCATCTCCTCCACCTATAATAATAATTGCCGACAATTTCAATCAGATAGATTTTTATCGCTGACATAAAGGAGAATTGGCCATGGGCCCAGTCCCTCTACCAGGTGCAGTACTTCAGTAATTAATGATCAATTTAATATTTGGTCAGCAGGCTCCCAGGAACACTCCTCTGGCCCATACACCTCCCAGTTGACAAGGCACTAGCATTGAACCCCGACTAGATGAGAGTACAAGATGTTTCAAACCGTGTAGGCTGAACCACCTTCAATCATGCAGGAAGCAGGAGCCGGAACCGTAGGAGGGCACAGGGGACTAGTATGCACCGGTTTGAGGCAGGAGACATGGAAGACCGGAAAGACACATAGGGCTTTGGGGAGCTGCAGATTGACGGCAACCCGGTTGATTCTCCAAACAACCTTCAATGGGCAAGCTTAGCCCCCCGAGCAAACCCCCACCCCCCGAGCAAATGACAGAAGGCCCTCCAGAACCTGTATAGGAACTGTGGCCCCTTCTCATGACATTCGTAGGGAGTATGATGTAGCCCAGGAGAGACACTTGGTTGACATGGAAAGAACACTTGGCTTGATGTAGAGCCTGTATTGGAGGAGACTCTGGAGCACTATGCGCACGTGACTGATGTGTTCCTCCTTGGAGCTGGAGAAGACCAAGATGTCGTCAAGAGTACCCTATGGGAAAGAGTGTCCAAACTTTTGACTGGTACTGTACATGTACGAAATGGTCAGGAGGTTATTGCAATGCATGATCTATTAGTGCCTCGAAAATGGCAGGGGCATTTGTGAGACCAAATGGCATAAAATGCTCATTCAGGTTAGGGAATTCCGTCTTCCATTTATCGTCCAACCTTGACGCATATGAGGTTATTGGCATTGCGCAGGTCAAGCTAGGTGAACCAGGTCGCTCCTTGGAGCCTTTTGTAGTCAGTAGACATGAGAGGGAGTGGGTAGCAGTTCTTGATGGAGATCGTATTCAAACCCCGGTAGTCCCAACAAGGCCGGAGACCTCCCTTGTTCTTGTTCATGATGTAGAACCTGGCCCAGGCCGGAGAAGTAGAGGGAAGGATGAATCCAGCCACTACGGCGTTCTTGATGTATTCCTCCAATGCCTAGTGTTCAGGTGCAGATAGAGAAAAGGTGCACCTATGAGGAGGCGTGGTTCAGGAGGAGGTTGAACCAGGAGGGAAGCTTTCTTACACATCCATCCAAAGCAGGCAAGATTGGCTCCAACCTCCACAGGGGTATACGCTCTTGCAGTACCCAGTCTTGTTTCAAGGAAATTGCCCGCTGCACCGAAGTGGATGTAGAGGGAGATCGAATGTTGCCAACTGCCCCATGTAACAGTAACAGGAACAGAGAAACGTGAGGAGGGTACTCACCAACGCTCCTCTTACTGCTGGTGAGCCCTGGCGTTTCCTGAGAGAACAGGGCAGAAGCTCCTAAACGGACCCTGGTCTCCGCAATACAGGTAGTGTTGTTCCTGCATTGTTTCTCCCACTACTCTGCCATCAGTCGTGTTGGAGCCAGCTGCATAGGCTCCTCTGCTGTTGGTGAAGAGGAACTGCATCGCCAGGAAGACTGCGGCGTCTCACATAAGGGTGGTTGTCAACGTGGATGGCCAGATTGATGAGAAGGCCCTCCAGAACCTGTATAGGAACTGTGGCCCCTTCTCACTCATGACATCTAAATCATCTGTTGAATTCCCTTACAATGTAAGAAAACTGTCATGATTAAATAAGGCCAATTTATCTCTTGGAAATACATAATATTGACAAACTTATTTAAAAAATGTGAGTACATGTTGTCCCAATATGAGGGTTTAGAAGTCCTTGTTACCACTGAAATATATGCTAGCAGTCATACATTAAGTCCTTATCTCTCAAAAACATCACCCTTGACAATTCAAATGCATATTGCTTTTCATGCATTCATAAAATTAAGCAGGAAAACTTAGGGTTAGGGTATACTAAACCTCAACGATGTGGATTTTGAAAAAAAAATGAGAAAAGTATTTCATATTTTAATCAATATAAGTAAAGCATCAAGGTACAATCCCAAACTAAGGTCATCCTTCACCTGCTGAAGCATCAGGCTGGCTCCAGGTCAATGACATCCTCAATGCAACATTTTAAGAACTACAGCCCATAGAGATAGTTACAGCCATTTACAGACAAGGATACACCCTCAAGTGCTAGGATTGGCCAGGTGCCTATGGTGTGCGAGTGTTGATTTTTGACAGCCCGCTAAGCTTTTCCAACCGTCAGCTCATCTCCACAACGTGCGTTGCCCTGAAGAAGAAAAATAGTAAATGAACAATAATTGACCTAATGTTAAGTTATCAGTAACTCGTTTTCTATTGCTAACCAAGGGTAAAGTTGGGTGCTGGGGAGGTGACCAGGATAGGGGATGGGTTTGGTTAACGCAATGAGCTATGGTCATTGTGGTATGTGAATTAACCATTTAAATGCCGGTGGTCAGAAAAATACCCGGAAGTTTGCTGATATTGATCCTGCAACCCGAAATTGTTCCATATACTTATTTCATTTAGTATAAACAACAATATATATTGTTTTAGCATCTGGGTGAACTATCCTTTTAAAAAAAGGTTAATAATAATCTCTGAATGGGCCAGATGGGACCACTGAGAACAGCCTGTAGAATTGATTGCATCTCCCTCTCTGTGGTTGTAAGTTGTTCCAGCACTTGAGTGACTGCTTGTAGTTGATGATTCATAGCCAGCATATCCGCTATGGAGGGTCAGCAGCAACAGCACATTTCCAGTGACTACTGTTGAGGCAAACAGACCAGTAGTGTTTGCTCAATTTGATCCCTCACTGTCAAAATACCATAAGACTCTGCCACAAGAATTGTATGACGTCTACAGCTAGATAGGCGTCCACAAGGAGCCCATCTGTTAAACTAAAGCGCCGACACTTCATCGGATGACACCTCTCAGTGTGGTGTGATGATTATTTTAGAGGCTGATCGACGGCGACGCAGCTCTTTCTCAGGTACAAGGATGTGCAGGGCCCATGTGCGTGAACGACACACTCTAGCTGGTCCAGTGCACTTGAACCTTTTTCATTGTGCCTACAATGCTCTTTTTGTTAACAGGAAGTGGGTATCTGTGTGTGTCTGTGCGTGAGTGTGGTTTCATTGCCAGAACTGGCCTCCCTGCCTGATGATATGAGTGTTTTAAGCATTAATGGCTTCAAAGGTGAATACCAGGTTCACTTTCTGGGAGAACAGAAGGAACCAAAAAATTAATTGTGATAGTATTCAATCTCTCTGTTCTCAGTTTTCCTATGCCAATCTCTGTTTTTCTAGGTCTTGTTCTCTTTTTCCATCCTCTTTTAAATTATTTTTGTCTCTGTCTGTCTTTCTTGTCCTTAACCAATTGAGGAGGCGCATGTTATCCTGGGGATGCTCATCATCGCTGCTCCTGGTAGATTTTAATGAGTTTGAGGGGGAAAGGGGGCCAATAATACCCCTATGTGTGTGTGTGTGTGTGTGTGTGTGTGTGTGTGTGTACTGTATGTTTAGGTTGCTGGTGTGGTGCTAATGGGTGTACGTTCACAAAGCATGTATCCGGCATTGGAGACAGTACTTTTCAGACCAACTTTATGTTTAGTTCTAAATATTTCAAGAGTATCTTATGCATAGCAACAAATCAAATACATTCTCTGGGATTTTGGTCACATTACATTTAAAATAACAATGCTATTTCTTCCCAATGTAAATGATGTGGTTGAAGCATCAGGCTGGCGACTGTGTTTGCTTTCGTATGGAAAAAGATAAATCCACCCATCTATTAGTTGAGGGAAATGAGGCAGGATAGTTGAATGGATATAAATGTATGAATATGTATTCAAAATCAGGGGAAATATCTTTTTTATAATGATTTGTTATCCATGCACAATTTCCTCAGAACAACATATTTTGCCTCATTGGAGAAGAAGAGGGGTGGGTGAGATTCTCAGAGGAAAATAAATTCTTTCCTTTTTGGGTTGGCCAAATATAACATATATACACTACATGTGATAGTTGAATTGTCCCAAAAAGTTTTTGAGGTAAACAAACACAAATGTTGTTGTTCCCTTTTGGTCTCAATAGAGTAGCCTATACCCCAATGCATTCCATGTTCATATAATTTTCATTTAGTACCTCAATTTCTCATTCCTTACATGTTAGCGTTTGAGAGACAGTAAACACGTTCATCTTACAGTAACCTGTAGAGCCTGTACTTCCGTGTTACCAAAGTGGGATGTGAATCCTTCAAACGTAGGTTAAACCTATCCTCCTATCGGGTGTCAACTCCAGGTCGCTGTGATGAAGGTATAACAACACTGCACCAATCTTCTTGATGATGATGGTGATGACTAACATTATGACTGACATTATTTTAGAAATACTAGGGACCTTGACAGTGTAATACCTGTCCACATGATTTGTAGAGCTAGAGAGGTGCTAACTTGAGGTATGGGCCCTGAGCCCGGTGCCTCCATGTGAGAACACGGACCCCTGGACCTGCGAGGGCCACCGGCACCTGACTGTCTCTGAGATGGTGTTCTGTCTGGGCGTACGGCAAGACAGAGGCACCAGAGCTTATCCTCTTAATGTCGTCAACCTGGAACGCAGAAAACAGAGACCGGGGGATCAGAGGAGCCCAACAGACAGTTGGCAGACACGCTCCCCTCCCACTCCGTCTCTTCCTCTTTCCCTCTCTCACTTCTGCCTTTCTCTACCCGCATTGCCCTGTGGAGCGCTCCGCTCCATCGAGGAGGGATTATCCCTCTGGCGAAGCTCCGTCGCAGCCGCTTTTCTCAGCTGCCAAGCTGAACTCCCAGAATGCACCGGGGGATTGGCTTGTCTATATCCATCTTGATTTCTACTTTTGTCTCCCCTTTTACCTCCACTCTTTCTCTTTCTGTCTTATAATTACAATAATAGAGCGCCCCATCTCCCTGTTTCACTCCCCCGGGTCTCAACTTGTTAATAAACCTTCTTCGAGTGCAATTATTGTACAACACATTGTTTTCATCCTAAAGTCTTCATTCTTGTGTTATCTCATGTGTAGTAATGAAAAGTTGACATTAACATACAGTAGCCCCTGGAAAATGTGTGGTTAAAAACTTGGGGTGGGGGGGCGGGGGGTAAATTAATGGAAACGCCTATTTATTCAACCGCCCTGCTGTCTTTTTATAGATTGGAGAAGAAAAAAAAAAATATATATATATATATAGTTCTCAGTGCCAATTTGTGTTGTTCTTTGTGCAGTGGTGGTTTTGGAATGTGGTGCCCTAAGCAAGATCTCGCCTCCCACCGCCAAAAGGGAACGCAATGCAGCACAAGTGTCTATGGTGCAACATCGTGCAATATGCACAACTTTTATTGTAGGATGTCAATAAATAAAGATGAACAAGATAAAAATTGCTCGCACTAAAAAACTGAAAATAAAAGACACTAGTAAAAAATAACATTGCTTTCCTTGATTTAAAGTCTTGAATGACATCATCAATGGTAATCTGCCCGGAAACCGCATGGTTGATACTAATGACAGCAAGACCAGAGAGCTGATCCTGTTTCATGGTGGACCTTTGGTAAGTATTGCTGAGTTTTAGCTTAGAAAAGCTCCACTCAGTGTCAGCTATTGTCACTGGAAGGGTTACCACAACTCTGAGGGCGATCCACACATTTGGATACATTTCCTTTCAAGGCCTTTCTTCGCTGGGGTCAGAGGCTGTTCCCAAATATTAGTCCCCCTGAATTCATATTCAAAGATAATCTATAACATTACAGCTAATGTGATATCATTATGCACAAACCAAAACTTTATCTAATTAAGGAACACTATGTCGAACACTATAACACACAAGTTATTTATGAGCGTTGCTTAGATTTGTGAGAACGGAAGTGTGTGTGCACGTGTGTGTCTATGGGCACAGAGTGCTTGGCCGTGTGCCCCTCAGCCCTCAGCCATCGCCTATGCCAGGATTCGACACTGCCTTCGTGAAATAAAGCCTGCATAAGGAACTTCATAGAGCCGGATCTCAAAACTGGCTTCACTGTCAGGTAGATCTCCATCCATGTTGGGTTTCCTCACCCAAAGTGCCAGGCACTCTCTGTCTAGTCTACTAAGGCTAATTATTGGAACTTCAACTTAGTCGTTCTTTCTGGCTGTCCCATCTTACATAAGACACTGCCGTTGTGCCAATCTATATTCGTATCCTGTGTCTGTTTACTCACTAGACCAAGCATCACTCTCCTCCTGCTAGTGAGTTTTCACACCCCACAGATGAAGCAGGCAACGCAGTTTTCTCTACATACATACTACATCAACAAGCTTTTTGCTCCCTCAGCATTTGTTTTAATAATTCACTAGTACGGAATGCGTGTTGCTTTGCAATGTCGCTCTGCATCTTTTGAATGTTTGTCAAACATCTATATGCAAGAGTGCACCAAGTCTGAAAAAAACCCAGGTTAGCCAGAAATGTTGTTACTTTGAGTTCACAACATTAAAACTTCTGGACTAAAATAGTCGTTTTTTTTCCAATACATTTACATATCTAACCACGTGTGTGGCTTGAGATTTGTATTTAAACCTGTAGCTGTTGACCGTTTCAGCCTTTGTTGAAACAGCTTGGTATCCCTGGTCCCTTCCTTTCAGCATCTCAACATGGCTGACTCGGGTTTCTACCACCTCCCTAACCTTCCCTCTCGCCATCAAACAGGGGTGTGCCAAATACGAACGGCATCACAAGTGCTGCTACCGCCGCTGCCCCGCTGCCCCCCCCCCCCAACCCCCCCCCCCCCCCCCCCCCCCCCCCACCCCCACCCCCCACTCCCACCCCCACCCCCCCACCACACCCCTTCCCGCTGGCCGTCCGCTCGTCGCTGGCTACTGAGCTGTTTGTTTAGGAATCTGGGCCCCCGAAAATTGTATTCCATCGACCATGCTTGCTATCAACACACAATTATCTGGCTTAATCATGTGGAACAGTGGCAAATTCACCTGGGGCTTAGCCACTAATGACATTCTCGTCCTGGCCTGCTTTAGTGAAATGGCCCCAGCACCTGCAGCACGGAACACGGAGATTGGCAAAGAAAATTTGGTCTCTTTCCCTCCCTTCCTCCCTCCTCCATATCTTGGTCTTTCTCTCCCTCCATCCCTGAGATCACCCCCCTCCTTCACCCCCAAGCCAACAGCCCTACTGCCATTCCCCGACCCCTTTCACATTCTGTCTTTTTTTCTCTCTCCTCTCTCTTTCTTTTTCTTTCGCTTGCTTATTCTCTCAAACACTCCGCATGCTTTCTGTCTCTCCTTGTATTTCTCCCTCTATCCCTCCATATTTCCTCTGGTTCATCTACTTTCTCTCAGAAGTTTTCCCCCCTTTGTCGTTTTAGTTTATTCTCATCTCCCAGCGAAAGAGGGACACCCACAGGTCATCTTCAAAATCCACAGTATTAAAGACAGCCATGTCAGCATCTACCTGCCGTCTAATCATCAGACCTACAGTAAACAGCCAATCTCCACGTCTGCATAATTCACTCTGCATAGAATGTAAGAAACCAGAGAGGAAGGTGAGCGAGGTGGCTTGTATTGCATCTGTTACAGCATGCACATCTGGAACGGTCTCTGGAAGGAGGGCTCCAACACCCCCTTGATTGTCAACAGGAAACCCAGGTCAAGAAGACGAGGAGGAGGAAGGTGTCCTGTACCGTCATTTTGACCGTGTCTACCTCTCAATCTCCGAGCAGACTTGTATTCTCAGTGTGCAGTTGATGCTTCGGCTGGTGATGGCATACATGTACTACCAACCACACACACACACACACACACACACACACACACACACACACACACACACACACACACACAAACAATACACAATACACAATAAATCAAGATAATGATGTATCCATACCAGCATGTTTTCCATTGCTGATGCCGTCCATGTGTGAAATGCATGCCACCCTCTTGGTAGTCTCATTACTTATTGTGGTGTGTACGCTTGGCTCGTCAATCTCTCCATTCCTCAGTTATACAAGATGTGTGATTTTGCATTTGTTTTTTGAACTACTTTTCTCATGATGTGAGTGCAGGCCCCTGTCTCTCCTGATTCCTCTGGTCAATGATGTTTGCATTGCCCTCATCCAAAACGCCTTACAAGAGGAGCAAGTCGCCACCCTGCATGTCTTCACGTCTTTGATCTGTTTTCACTGCTACTCAATAATAGTCAAGTTGCTGGCATGTCACAGGCCCAAGGGTCTAGGGTCAAAGGTTAAACAATCAAGTATCCATTTATCACCATGAGTAAATACAAGAATAACCAAGTCAAGCATCATGTCATGACCCAGCATCTTCTCTACATTATTATCCACTACCCGAGTGACTAAAGTAAATGTAGCATTAAGCCAATGAAGAGGTGATCTGGTGTTGCAAGTCTACAGTACATCGTGGTTGTTATCCAAGGTCACAGGTAGCATGAGATAGTCTGTCAGTGTCCTGCTCCTGAGACGTCAATAGCTGGATTTTACTGCAGGTCCGTCATAAAATGAAAACCAAGGAACCCCTTGGTGTTAAATGTGAAACCAGCATGGACCAATTTAAAAAACGGTTAACTGAATACCTGTGTCATGAAAATGGAGTCAAGGATTGAGACTGCATTTCCATGTTCCAATGATGGTGCATGTCATATTCCCATTGTCTCATTGTTTCTCCCATTGTGGGCTTGACCAAAACCTTTTGGTGTGCATAAGTAATAAACCTGCTACCACTAGTATAAATACGTAAAATAACTTTAATGCATTAATTCATTATTAAATTAATGAGCATTAAAACCAATTGGATTAATGATTATATTACTACTACTACCACTTAGGTATAATTTGCATCACCCTGTCACTCCTGTGTTTTCTCTTTGATTGTAAATGTGAGAGGGCACTGTGTGAGAGGGGAATGCCAATGTTTGTACAAAGGACCACAGATGCACACAGACATTTTTTTTTCACACAGGATCTATTCAGGGCCAGTTTAATTCTCTGGGGACTAATTGAAAAAAGACAGCAAAAATAATCAAATTCAGAGCTTAAGAGTGCATTTTAGCCCACATAAGACTGCGCAGCACGCACTGAAAGGCACCCAAAGTCCATGACTTGTTTTAATACACTGATAGAATCCATAAAACGCCCCTGAAGGCAAACATAATCTCTCCTTTTCTCCCTGCTTAATAGGAGATAATGCAAGTGTGTGCCCTGATGAATCAATATGCAACAGCAGCTTTAGTTTGATAATTAATACCGACGTTGGAAATAGATTTGTGATTTGGCAGCCCAGGTCTCAGCATTCGCTGGTTGCAATACCTCTCTCTCTCTCTCTCTCTCTCTCTCTCTCTCTCTCTCTCTCTCTCTCTCTCTCTCTCTCTCTCTCTCTCTCTCTCTCTCTCTCTCTCTCTCTCTCTCTCTCTCTCTCTCTCTCTCTCTCTCTCTCTCTCTCTCTCTCTCTCTCTCTCTCTCTCTCTCTCTCTCTCTCTCTCTCTCTCTCTCTCTCTCTCTCTCTCTCTCTCTCTCTCTCTCTCTCTCTCTCTCTCTCTCTCTCTCTCTCTCTCTCTCTCTCTCTCTCTCTCTCTCTCTCTCTCTCAGAGAAGCCAAGCTCTCGTTCCACCCCACATCCATATCCCATTGAAGTAATCTAATTTTTTTCAATAGCGTTAATTCTTTCACTAAAGCCTGTTATCTCATTATAGGACCCCGCCATGGGAGTCGATGGCACCCTGACATCTGTATTCATTCGCCTCAAAATTAGTCTTGACACAAATTTAATATGAAAAAAAAATCTGAACAGTGGAGATTATAGGCCATGCCAACTATCACAACTAAAATTCCATCTGTAATGTTCAGTTTTTGGTTTCATTTTTGGACGGGTGGGATTAATATTATTTCTCTTTTCAAAGATATTCTTTACTCCTATGCATGTCTATTGGAATGGAGTTTTGCCAAGCTTCTTATATATTTATATATATATATATATATATATATATATATATATATATATATATATATAAATATAAATATAAATATGCAACATATATAGCCGATCCCAGACGATAAACCAAGCAAACTAAAGAACGGGATTGATGAGTGAATTCCCTCGTCCTCATTCACCTAACATTCCCACCTCCTCCAATCCTTTCCTTCCTCCTCCCCCATTCCTTCTTCATCACTCATCACCAGCCTGGCGTCGATCTAGCCAGCAACTGATAATTCCTTCTGTTTGGGAAAAAAGAGATGAAAGCGCTCATGGATGAAAGAAACTTGGATTTAATCTGCCTTTTTGCCGCTCTTGCTGCTCACTCTTCCAGGAGGCTGTTCTGGTCATCTTCTTTGGAAAAGGGGGTGGAAGGAAAGGGAGAAAAGAATAGTGTCTGCGAGAGAGAGAGGACCTGGAGATGGAGGTGGAAACAGGGAATGAGAGAGGGATGGGGAAAAAGGAGACATGCTTAAGCCCTATTTGATCCCTTAAAGGGGGCAGGTGAGCATTGGGAAGAGGGGGCTGAGCCCTGGTTCAATGGAATCATTTTACCCTGGCTAATATTCACACTGACTTTATGGAACGGAGGCCGACAGAGGGGAGCTGAGGGGGAGGGGTGAGCAGGAAGACAGATAGAGAGGGGTAGGGGGGGGCAGGTGTTTAAGGATGAGGAGAGGTGGAGAGAAAGCAGTTGAAAAAACTCTTGATCCAGCCCCTCCTCTACTTTTCTGGTGTATTTGTCTTGATAAGGCCTTCATCTTGTAAGACCTGGTAAACACATGCAATATGAGACAGAGAGTCAGGAAGATGCACACAGTATGTGTGTTTGTGTGTTTTGCTGGCACAGTTCGATAGCTAGGGGAAAGTGAGGAAGTGTTAGACAAAGACAAAAGGTACAGAAGACGAATAAAGGAGACAGACAGACGGAGAGAAATGGACAGATTGCATAAGGGCAGGAGTAGGGGGGACACAGAGTAAAGGGCACCTTAGATGGACTTCTCCAGCCCCTATGCCAGGTACCCCCCTCCAGCCCACTGTGTCTTCCCCCCTGCTAGGGCTCTGTCCAGGTGTTCCAGACCTGGCTCACACCCCCTGATCGCACCAAGGGTCCATGGTGAACAGTCCCTGGATGACCCGGGGGATCTTCGTTACTAAGAGGACGGAGCGGGGGCCGGTGGCCGCTCAGCAATCACACAGCTCATTATACAACGAGATGGAGAGTGGGGGGGGGGGGGGGGGGGGGGAGGGAAGGAGAGGGGAGCACATCAAATGGAAGCGAGGAGAAGATGGGGAGCACATCAAATGGAAGAGATAAGAAGATGGGGGGGCAACGGTTTGAGAGATTAAACAAAGGCGGGATGGGGAGGAAGAAGGAGAAGAGCGAGGAGTAAATAGAGAAGGGAAAACAACCTCTATCTGTCGTCTGCTCTGCTGAAGAAACAACATCAAGTACTGCACCCTTCATTTGGATTACCTCACTCTTTCCCTCTCAGCTCGGAACAACCGCCTCATTGGATGAGCAATGTACTCAAGCAAACAAACCAACATGCACACACGTGTCGGTTCCTCATCAATATTTCGAATAAATGATAAATAGACTAAAGAATAAAAAAGTGTTTTGAAATCATTTTCAGATCCACAGTTTGTGCAAGTTGCATCCCCAGCTTCAGGACTCTCCTCTTCCACAGCTTCAATTCCTGGGGGGCGCTTGATCATGCAGCCCGGGGCACCCCAGACCGAACGTTGCATTATGGGCTTGAGTCCTACGAGCATTGGACTATTGAACTGAGTTCTAAGGGAGCTGCCTATATGTATGGTAAACACTGGCTCTGTCAGAGACAGGGACAACGGGGGGTCATATTTGTCGGTGCCCCAGGTCCAACACCCAGGTTAGAGGGTAATTCCTTCTACCTGGCTGAGCAAAGGGATGAATAATTGCAGCCCCTGGCCTCCAGAAGGGTCTGAGTAGAGCATACCAACTCTGAGAGGGGTGAGGGTCCCAAAAAAACAAACTCAGACATAGATGCTCATTAATAGTCCAATGTCCGGATTTGTTTACATTCAAGCTGGCACCTGACTACACTATATCTTTATGATATTTAAGTCCAACTCCTATATTCATACACGCCTTATCTCACCAGCACAGAAAAGCTTGTTTTGCTAGGACTCATTCAATTTATTTGGTGTAAAAAAATGTCTTAATAATAATAACAAATAAGAGTATGCCTCAGTATGTGTCAGTACTATTGACCAATTTAAGTCTGAGTATGATGCCAGAGTGGAAGATCACATTGATTTCAGTCAAATGTGCTGGATACTGTCCCAGTAAAGATAGCAAATCCTTATATCCTTTCATTCGTTCTTTCTTGTAAATTGGTAGACGTAAAACAAAGAAACTGTAAACATTTCAAATTTCAACTGAAATTTGAAACTTTAAATACAGTTTAGCTATACTTAATTTCATAATGTTATTTATTAGGAATTGAAAACCTATCTGTTTCTATTACTTGAAACGTTTTCATTATTTAGAGGAGGAGCGGAAACAAAGATGAAAAGAAAAGAAAAATAACAGAAAACTGAGAAAGAACAACATAAGATATTCTGAGATGGTCAGAGACAGAGAGACAGAGAGACAGACAGACAGACAGACAGACAGACAGACAGACAGACAGAGAGACAGAGAGACAGACAGACAGACAGACAGACAGACAGACAGACAGACAGACAGACAGACAGACAGACAGACAGACAGACAGACAGACAGACAGACAGACAGACAGACAGACAGACAGACAGACAGACAGACGAGAGAAGAGAGAAGAAGATATTGAGGTGTCTGTTAGTGTACGTCTTTGACACTCCTACAGTAATTGCTGTGGACAGTCTCATCTCCAGGGGGACAGAGGCCTAGGTGATGTGAGGGACCTAGACCAGTGTGTGTGTGTGTGTGTGTGTGTGTGTGTGTGTGTGTCTGGTTGACAGGCACATTAGTTAGGGGTGGGAGACGGGATGGAGGATCACACACGAACACTATACCCACACTGAAACTGTCCCCTGAACCCTCCCTTCAGGCAGGTAAAAAGAAAAGGAAAACGTTAAATCATTAACGTTATTTTTTGAAGATGTTGAGATATTTAACAAATACTGATTTACTGTCTGACTGGCTGGTTGGTTGACTGGCTGTGTGGCTGGCTGACTGGTTGGTAGTTAGGTGACTGGGGAGATGAGAAGGTGAGGGTGACAGAGATGTTTGAGATGGTGCTGGGCCAGGAAAGAAAATGTGACACAACCAGGTGTAATTATACTCACCTTGTTTCACAGAGGAGATTAAAAGGTGGAGGCGAGCCTAGCGCCAGACATTAAATGAAATGAAGAAACACACATCACAAACACATACATATACTGATGAGTGACTTTCTCTCTCCCTCTTCCCCTCTCTCTCCATCTTTCTTCATGATAGTCCCTGCTCCAATCCTGTGTCCAATTATAAAGGTGTGACTGTATACTTTCATGAGAAATTATTTTAATACAGTTAGCAGTACTGAACCAGAACAAAAAAGGAAAACATGATCTCTTTGTTTTGCTGAAAAATAGCATTAATTATCACATACAAATTGTCCTCCTTTTTGCCCCTGCTGTATAGTGGGCATAATCAAAAATGAAGGTGTAACTTTACTTTTTTCATTGTGATGAGTCAGAAACTATTCAAATGGGTTTCATGAAAATACATGTTTTCCTTGGGTTTGGGCTGAAAATAAAATGAAAACAGGGTGTATTTGTTAACCACAATTGAGTCAACAATGACCTCTACTGGTGACTGAGGGAGTTGACCGCCATCGTTCCATTAGAGTAACAGGCTATCTGTAAAACCTCTGGCTCTGAATAGATAATGGCAATCTAATTCATTATATGCCTCCGTCTGCTCAGACTAATTAGAAGCTTCAGTGGCAGGTCTGGTTGACAGGTAGCGCTAGAGTCATAGAGAACACTGTCAAGCCAGCTCAATGTAAAACAGGAAGCCTGTGAGCTTCTCTACAAAGATAACCAGAAAGAATAGCTTTCCATACTGTTGATTAGAAATTACCTGACCGTTGTAAAATGTTGCTTGAAAAATACCGAAGTCAAAGCTAAATTCATGGTTATTAATTTGAAATAAGGAAATGCCATTTTCACTTCTATGTATCCACATGAAAGTTGCTTTTTTGTTCTTATTGTTGTTGAGTGTGACAACATATTTGACCCTCAACCATCCCAACAGGCCCACAGCCTGTCTAAAGACATTGAGGGCAGTAGGTTAACTAGCTAACTATGCGTCCTTTCAAGTATCGCTATTGACCGATTATCACTGCATTGATTCAATTGATTTTGAATATGAGACTGTTGACTATGCAGTCAGCTGAGCATCTTAATTGTTCGATTTTGTAATCTTTATTTCTAATCACATACAGAGATTTTTCAAAATACACAGGAAATGGTGTTATAATATCCATTATGCCTTAATCCAAGATAAGCCCTTTAGAAACCAGTATTTAGAATCGCTTTGGGTTGAGAGCAGTTATGTCAATGAGGTTTTCAAGTGGGCACATCCACCCCGCATGTTTTGACTAAGGCCACGACACCTCCAGAAAGTTTAACGGTGAGCAATAACGTCTCAGTGCCACTATGTCCCTTATTGATACGGCCAGATAGTCAAAATTAAGAAATACCCTACACACACCTCCAACTGCTGGCTTGAAACATGGAACGCTCAGACAGTTGAAAGATACATTTTACACGGTAAACCTAACTTCATGACTTATATAATCATCTAGGAGAGGGCACTCATAACACCCCTCTCTTAATCCAAGATGAGCGCTCTGAATATATATATATATATATATATATATATATATATATATATATATATATATATATATATATATATATATATATATATATATATATATATATATTCCTGCTCGCTTGGTAAAATCACGTTCAGCAGGAAAGCTTAACTTTATACCTTAGTCCCGGGATGAAACCACTTTCTTTGTTTTTTTGACATGATGTTCTTTACTTTTGAGCCCATATTGAATCCTTCCTTTTTACTGGCTACTTCTTTCTGCTATAGCTGACACAGCTTTTATGGTCTGACGTAACTCTTTGCCACAGATCCCTAAGTAGTTTGGTTGCTGATATTGCCACGAATTGACGGCATCCAACTTCCAGAGGATACCTTTGCTCTCTAGCCTTGCTGTCCTGCCTCAGCTGCTAATTCGCTATAGCTGAGTTTCTTTCTTTCATATGCCTTGTCTATCACTTTTTCCAGAGGGATTATACGCTCTACAAAGTACACAGTTTGCTGTGTGCTGGACCAGAGTAATAAATCTGGTCTTAAGTTGGTTGTTGCAATTTCTGATGGCCGACATCTCCTAGCTTTTTCTAATCACAAGCCTCCCTCAGCTGCCCTTGCTTTGCGTTGACCTAATTATCTTCCTTCCCTGAACTCCCTCCCAGACAAAGATGATGTGGTGGGTGTTGCCCTCTGTTCCACTAGGCACAAAAAGAAAAGAAAAAGCATTCGCTTTCAAATAATATTACATACTTGTATGACACTTAAAATTCTTCAGTTATTGGTTGTTAATTTTAGGTACATCCTTTTAGATTAATGTTTAGAAATAGAAGTCAAAGCCTATTGCTAAAAGGTTAAAGGAGCACCCATCTTAGGCTACTTAAAACCCTACCCATGGTTTTATTGAGAGTTGAACGTGACCTTGAGCAGGAAAGTAATTCAGAACAGCCGACCCTTGACACCAACTTTCAATGTATTACCATGTTATTATAATAAACATTTCAACATATCGTAAGTTGTCAAGACGGAAATATAGTGTACAAAATTCAAGTACCTGAGCTGCCAAAAGCAAAGACCAGTGGTTGGCATAATTGTTTTACGTAGTTTCTTTTAATGAAGTCACAGTTTGAGGCATTGCTTAAAGTGAAAATTCTAGTTTTTCACACACAGTACTTGTCCTATCAGGGTTTATTAAGTTTGTCTTCGCAAGAAGCAAAATCCGTACACAACAGAGTTCTATTATTAAATGCAACACTTTATGTCTGTAAGCTCTTTGTTGTACAACAACTTCAACAAAAAAAAGCTCCTGCACTATAAAATCTTGTACCTGTACTTCGTCTTCACAGAGAGTTTTTCGAAGCAATCACGTAAGACGTAGGCCTACTTCTTCAACCTTCTATGTAATTACACAGTACGTTAAGTAAACGTTAGATAACATGGTTCAAAATGGTGCAACTAGCCTATAGGCGACTCAGTTTAAGTCATTAACTACAACTCGCTCTTTTCTGATGACTCCCCACCATTGTTCAAAACTCAACATTTAGATGCCCATGATAGTATTTTAGGGTCTCTTATTATACAGAATGATTGTTTTGCTTTTTTTATTTTATTAATAGATCATTTTAGACAAGCACCTTCGATACAAACTTAAATCTTCACTAAATAATTTTAAAGCAAGACTGGGGTTATCTCCGGTCAATCACATAGCTATAACATTTTTTACGGGTGCTTAAGCTCAATTTTGCAAACAGGACTCATTTTGGCAAAACACTAAAAACAATTTACACAAATCCACACCAAAAGTGCAAAACACCTCAGATATCCTGCAAAATGAATTACTGCAATCAAAACTACAAAAACATTTATCAAAATCTGACTTTTGCTTCAAATGGCACACACTTCATTCATATGACCAGATGTTGGTGCAACCAAGTACACACTGCTGAGCTCAATTGCAAGCAAGTTCATCTTTGTAGGCATTATCATAATGGTTCCGTGTGTGAATAATTCTGCAGAAATATGTCCAAGTCTACAGAAATATGTGCAGAAACACAAATATACTGTTGAAACAAAATTTTACATTTTTCTCCACAAACCAGTGGACAAACAAAACAATACATCCAAATTACATTCAGTATACATTACAGTTGTGTGAACAAAAATGATGCTCTCTATCAAATTCAGTAAACAGAAAAGAACTTCAAGAAAAGAATATACAGGAGGGAAAACAATCAGAGGAAAGAAATATACTTAGGTTGCATCTCGCCGCCCAGTTGGGTCTGGCCACAGCACCATATCAACATCACAGCCAATATCTTCCCTGGCTAGACAGTGCTTGCACCCTGATTGATGAGTTGACAATTGAGCAGTTAGGTGTTTGGTCAGGTGACCCATGCATTGGACAATTGGTCCATGGGTGTAGCATTTTGAATGGTAGTGTTTTGAAAGGGCAAACAAGTGACTTTATGTCCAATTCCTGTGTTTCATGTAGATAACTGTGTTCAGTGTTTTGCAAAACACTGTGTGTAGTGTTTTGAAAAAAGTGTGAGGCTGAGAATGTGCTTATAGTTGTGCAGATCTGGGCTGAGGTTTAGATCTCTTGAGTGACAGTTTCAATAACTGTGCTTAATGTGTTATTTTTGTGTTTTAGTCTTTTTAGTCTGCAATCAAGTTTTACCTAAATGTTTTAAAAACGGACACCTCATCGGTGCAGAGTTGAACTCTGGACTTGTCAAGCTGGTGCATGTAGGCGATGGCCCAAATGCAGACAGATCACTAGAGAACTAACTAAACACCCACTGATGTAAAACCCCAAGAAAATAACACTCAGTCAAACGGTATCTTATCCCAAATCGTAGGTAGTTAACTCACAGTAATCGTGGCAAGTACATACAAAGTGATATCAGAGTATATCAAATCCAGTATGCTAAAATACCAGGATGTCCTACTTAATCCAGTCGCATCAGGGGCAGAACTGGTGGCTCATTGCAGAGGTGGTGAGGACCTATCAGTGGGACCCCCTTATAGGCTGTATGGAGATGCAAGACAGATCCAAGGGGACATTTACGGAGACGGAAGAGCGGAACGGAGAGAAATGCGGATTACAATGAGGTGTGCTATTTCAGCACCATGGACACTGCCACGGATTTATCAGTCTACAGTCTACTGCTGATATTTAAGCAGCACAACTGCTGATAGGCTATTTCTGGCGCCATGGATATAATTTTCTCAAACCTCACACACACATAATCAACCCACTCACGACAACAAACTCCAAGTGTGCACTGCAGGCAATGTGTAGCCTGCAGTTAATAGAATAATCAAGCAGACACTGCAGTCTACAACACAAACAGCAACAAACAACGCTATTTAAAAATAAAAAGACCAGATGGCCAGCAGATAAATCGTCACAAATAATGAATATGAAACAAACTTACCAATGATGTTTTCATCCAGCGGCTGTCAAGTTTGAATCCAGTCCAGCAAAAATGACATGGAATCCATTGTAGCCTACATGAAATGGCCGATGTCCAAAATGTCTCAAAACTCCACAAACAAAAACACGTTTGAATACGCCAAACTCGAACATCTTCCCGAACAATATGTGGCCTTTGTTTTGGCCTATAAGCTATAGCATCATCCTCCTCTTCTTCATCCTCGGAAACCTTTCATTCACCTTGTTATTAGCAATGACAATATCCCTATTTATGGATAGTAGGGTGAGGTTTGAGTTAGGCCTCCCTCATGCATGTCCGGAGATAGTTTTTGACTAACTTCAGGCAGCTGAAACTGCGTTAAGCATTTGCACTGGTAGTGTTTGGTAAATACGATACCAAATACCGATGTTCGGAAATGCTCTTTGCATATAGTTGCAGATGGTGAATGGCAGAACAGCTTCTCTGGTGTTGAGCTTTATTTCCAATTCGCTACACATAGCTGGGAGAAATAAATGAATCCAACACCCGCTCAGCTGTGGACACGTCCCCAGCATAGAAACTGGCTAGAAACACTCAGATCAGGACTTTGTATACACTTATATCGTTACAAAATACAGCGAGGGAAACAGGAATACAGCAGACAGACTGCTAGCTTTTAAAACTCCCGGGTTGACTCAGAGTTGCGGGGCCCGATTAGGGGAGTACTAGAGGTACAGAATCAACGACAAAACGGCCACAGTGCCACCGCTGGTGCACTGTGCATAAAACGAGAACCCTCTTGGCGGTATTGTCGTTGATTCCGCCCCCCTAGTACCCCCTTCATCCTGCCCCGGGCCTCTCTGCCCAGCATAAGACGCAGATGGGGTCTGTCTGAATTTAACAAAAATGCATGTTCAGTCAGGCATATGGGGTCCAGATGCCAAAAACACATGCTGCTCACCTTTCAGTCCCTTGCCAAGGGAACGTGCCCTTCTTATAGGGAAGGCATCCCCACAACTGGTCGACTTGATGGGAGACACTGAGCTGCCTTCTTCCGGAACTGTCCCTGGTGCTGACCTTTCCTGGGCTGTGAAAGGGGCAGATACAGTGGAGCTTTGTGCTGTTCTTGGTGCTGACCTTTCCTGGGCTGTGAAGGGGGCAGATACAGTGGAGCTTGGAGCTGTTCTTGGTGCTGACCTTTGTGCTTAGGGAGAGGTGGCTTTTACCTTCCTTGGCCAGTCAGGGGCGGGGCTGCGAGGCCTCCACCACAATGGGCACTGGATCCTGAGGATTTTAATGGAATAGATGGTTGTATGATACATTTTGGTATCTTGTTATTTGAGTAACTGGTATGTGTTTGTGTGAGTGAACATGTGGGTTGGGGTTCGACTTTGCAACTTTGACTAGATTCTACAGTGCCGACAATTCAAAACCCTATCCACCATACCTGTCTTATTGTATATAAAGACAATCTGTTTGTTCTGCTCCAACAGGGCCTTCCTAAAGAGACAGACACTCCAGGAACATCATAATGCCCCTGATTGTGTGAATGGACGCTGTCTGGAGGGACATGCTGTGTGCCTTGGAGTAAAAGAAGCATGTCTTTTCCCTCTCCCACATCCTTGTGTGTCTGTAGGAAAAACAGACAGTAATGAGATGCAATATTTCTTTGGTGCTATACGGGTTAAGCATTAAACAATCAGATGCTACTCAGTACTGGAGTGTTGGACAGAGAGTTGGTAAGCTTCTTAAGTTTTGAAATCCGATAGGAGTCTACTTCATTAGAGGCTATGAATGAACACTCTCCCAGTGGACCAGAGCTGTACTGCGCTGGGCCAGATCATTTTGGACTGTAGAGAACCGTGCAAGCCAGCATCGAGATAGCTCACACTGGCCTCGTGAAAGAGGCAGCTAGGCAGACTGACCAGAAAGCCAGGGCTGAGCCAAGGTTCCTCATCAGGCCCTTATTGGCCACCAGGTTGGGGTCCGACTGGGACTCCTCCACATAGTTGTAGCACTCGTCAAAGGGCCGGTATGCAAATCCTGAAAGCACAAGGAAATACACAGATTTTAGCCTATTTGAACCCTGTATTCACCTTTGTCCAAATATACGAACTATTACGTATTATGCATATAGTTGAGATTGTTACCGGGTCCACCTGAAAACCTAATTCATTATTTATTAAATTTTTTTACTACAACTGCTGACCCATAATGTTAGACCCTGCATATTATTTATGCATTGAATATAGCCATACTGACTGTTGATCGCATTGTCAGTTTTTTTCTGTCACCTCTCCCAAGCTATTCCCTCCAGCCCTCCTGCCTGTGTAGAGGAAGAGGTTGAAGCAGCAGGCATAGAACCATCCTCTGGCCGGGCAGATGTGGGTCCTGCGGCTCAGTTAGTCCAGACTCAGCAACACGTGGAAACAATCCTCATACCTGTCCCCGGGACAGAGGACATAATTCACTGCCAACAACATAGTAAGTTCTTGCTTATAAGGAGCCTAATTGGTTGGTAACAAGTTCTTCCTCTATGGATTTAGTGGGATTTGGTCATGCTGACGATGGCGCGAATGCCGAGATACATTTGAAATGGACACGGAGCACCTACTGAGACATTTGACTTTCTCTAAGCAGTTCCTTATCTCTGGACACTGCCTCGGTCATTGATGCAATATCAGCTAGCTCTACAACTGCAGAGCAGGGCTTGGAGAGGGTGTGATACCTCAGAGTTGACAGCAGGGGTGTGTGAAGGACTATGATTGCCTATATGGCAAGTCCTGGCCAGTCAGGTGGCTGACTTTCTGTGCATAGACACTTGAGTAAACAATATTAACACTATTTTAAGTATTTGTCCGTCCTCCATTTCTATCTTCAAACCTGGTCAGTTTCTCTCCTCATTTTCCCAATCACTTTCTTTCATCGTGTATTGACATCCCTACAACCACACAGTCAAGCAGACATCAACAGTACCCCCTCCCATACCGTAGCGGATGTACTCCTGCAGGGCGCCGTTGCAGAGCTTGACAATGCTCAGCGATACTCAGTGTGGCACATGAGCACCAGGTCCTCGATGCAGTGGGCCAGCTCTCCGTAGGTGTTGCACAACATGCGCTTGTAACCCTGCACAGGTGCCGGCGGCCCCAGATCTGAAAGTACTGGTAGTAGTCGATGGACAAAAAGATGACTTAGGAGGCCAGGGGAGCGAAGAATGTGTGAGACACATTGGAGGTGACAGTGTTGGAGGAGTCGGACAACTTAGAACATATTTGGCTCTCACCTCAAAGTTAAAGCAGAGCCACCTTTAGAGAAAGGATCTCTATTACACACCTGATATTACTCCTAATATTCTGACTTTCATTTCCTCATTCTGTTCTGTTCTTTTTAACTGCATTCAAATAATCAGACGTTCTAAAAAAAAAAGTCTGCAGTTCCACTTATTTATTAAAGTTAAAAAAATAATGTTTACAGGAACCAAAATGAAAAAGTAACTACTAGGCTAAGGTGCAGTTGTCTCCTGAGCCTTCCGCTTCCTTCACACCCCACAGGGGCTTACTTAAACAACAATATTTGTATTTGGTATTTGTGAGAAATGTTGTCAGTAATTTATAGAATAAAACAAAAGTGTTCATTTTACTCAAACACATAAATAGTAAATCCAGAGAAACTGATCATTTTGGAGTGGTCTCATTTTTTTCCAGCGCTGTATGTGACGGCAGAATATCCAATAGTCCAGAGCACATAACGTTTTAAGCTATAGTAGTTTTAAAGTGATAAATCTACAAAGCAGCTATTGTTGTCATTGTTGTGACCTTTGCTTGTTAAGGAACATGTCCGATAGATTCCTTGGTTAACCAACCTCACACCTTCTCCGACCTGGAGAAACCAGAGTACAAGTGTCTATTATTGAATAGCTTACCATGTAAGCAAAATCATTACACACGCCCATTTGATTCCTCCTTGCTTTGCGTTCTATTGGTTACCCTGTATATTTCCATCAAGTTCACAAATAAGCATGTCCAGTTCCAAAATGAATGCCCAACTTATTTGACAAGCGTTTTTCTAATTTAAAATGAATAGTTTAAGACCGTCTAAAAAGTACGTCAGCGTCTTAAAAGTCTGAGTAAATTTACATCCAGCGTACAGTAATACCCGATATCCAAACTCAAATCCCAATCCTAAATGAACATCATTTATTTTTCTGACCACACACACACATGCACATGTGGTATGAAAAAGGGTGGATGTCATTCTGAGATGATCGGACAGTTGAAAGACATGTCATGATTGACAGGAATGGACCCAAACTCAAATTAGATTCAACATTCTGAGGTGGTAATTCAGAAGATCTGCATGGATTGGTAAGAAAACAGAAGATTGACATCTTTGTAGAAATATCTCTCTGCCTTTATTGGAATGTTGGCAGTGAAGTCCACAGATTTGGTACAGTACATTGTATACAGTATAACTGAGTTCTAGGCAACAGTGATGGTCCAACACTCCTTGAAATGATATGCATATAAAGATTACTATTTTGAAAAGATGCTAAATTATTCCAGATATTAATGTTTATTCTTTTTAAAAGTGACTGAAGTCTAAAAACCAAGTCAAAGGGAAGAAATAGAATGTTGCAAGACACTAACACTTTTCTAAATGTATACTTAATAGCTTAGCGTCATTTCTGCGCTTACATTACAAGAAATACAGAATAACAGCAAGTCCCAACCCACAGTGAAGTGCATTTTATACAACATGTTGATTAACTAACTATTTGCACCCTGTAAAGATTTCATAACATATTTCAGGCACATGTAAATAAAGATCAGGGAATATTTCTCAAAATAGGATTATGCAATTAGCCAGTCAAAGATTTGATCAACAAAACTGCAGAATTATTGTTGGTAACCATTTGCATGGCTAACTGCTTAAAGCTACTTTGTAAAGAACACTTGTTTATTACCCACTACCATATTATTCTTTAAATTGATAGTAAACAGCTTCCAGAGATGTCAGGAGGCTTTTGGCATAGTCACCGCACTGTACGCTCATGGCAAAGGAGGACTTCGCCAGTAGTTTGGCAGTTGCAGGATTGCGTGGTCCTTGGTGTTCAAATTGTGCTCTTCAGAGTGAGGTTTTTTGTCTGTGCAGCTCTGAAAGATTAAAAGTCGATCGTGTGCCAGCGACAACAGTGAGTTTACACTTCAACCTCCGACTAGCGGCCGACTTTTTCCAAATGCATGTTTCAAGTTGTTTCCGAAGAAGGGGTCCTAAGACATGACGCCAAACACAGGGTTGTGGCGACAGATGCTTGGTCCGATTTCCTCATAGTCCTTTTTGGTATGGCATACTTGGTAGAATTCAGGCTAGCGAAAAAAAAGAAAAAAAAACAATCTTACTTCAAACCTCTTCAAGTTACAATATAAATGTAATAAACATTTATCTTACCATTTGAAGGCTATTTTACGATAATGTATTTAACCCAAAATATTTAAAAACTAAATAATCCCATCAAAACTAAAATAACATATTAAATGAATGATTGATGGTGGTACTCACAGTTGATGCCAACATTGAGCCTCCAAACCAGACAGCATATCTTTGCATATGATGGGTGATTACCTGCACATCAATAGGCTTGGGCTGCAAAACAAATTGGTGATCCAATCAAATATCAACACAACAGCAGTGCAAATCCAAAGCATATCAAGGAAAAAACGATTATCTTCAGATTTTCCAAAAGTGTAATGTAACCATTCCTAAGTGCTATAATAACTTCATAGTACTCCAGTCTTTATTTTGATGATTTGTGCCCCAACGCCGCCACTGCATGATCTCATAGCCCCACCTAAACCCTTTCCGGAACTGTGGAATTACCAGCAGGTGCTGGCCTGGTGGGCCTGGCTGACTCACAAGGATGCACACCTGTGAACAAGACTGTGCACGCACTTATATTAATCCACCACTGTCTGTTCCAGTTCTGCCCTTTTTCCCCAGCCTCTCACTACAGATATACTGTAAACAATATATTATAATGTGCATGTGGGAACTGACAAAATGTAGAATGTTGAACTGGTAAAATGTTAATATATTGATATACAGCTAATAGTAATTTTTTCTTAGCTCTGTTTACCCAGAACTAGAATTGGGACGAGCTAATGGGGGTGGGTTTTAGCATTTAAAAAGGGGAAGGGAAATACTTAAACACAGTCCTAACTTTCTTTAGTTTTGGAAACATGGCTGTTAGGTTGATTACATGGCATTTGGATTTTAAACATGGATGTGGAGTGTGTGAGTAATTTTATGATCGTAGTCATTTTCTATAAATTCAACACTGAAATATATTTCATGCAGTTTAATGAAAAAGTAAACAAGTTTAATATTATTTAAAACACGCTTTCCACTGGGGTTGCAGATTAAATGGTAGTTAGAATGAAGTTATTCTTAACCCAGTATTACATTCATACCAGTAGTCCTACAGCCTGCTTTATTAATTAAAAGTGAACGGGTCAATTTCAGAGATGGAGCCCATGGGAAATAATTGCTGTAATGTAATTGTTTTCACATATTTAGACCAACTATTTTACGTGTTCGTAGGCTATATCTCAATCATATTACAAATAAAAGATACGTTTCTAAGACAAAATAGAGCACATACGACAAGAACACTGTTCTTACAAATTTACTGTCAGCAATGCACTGGCAAGATTTTGCCATTAACCTATCTCTAAACTTCTCATATCCTGTCATTATCAATGTTCAGTCTTTTGGAGTGAACAATCAAACAATTACATTACAGCAATGAACAATCAAACAATTACATTACAGCAATTACTTCCCATGGGCTCCATCTCTGAGAAAAATATGGAGCATGAGGATCCCAGGATCGGGGACAGCTCCGGCAAAGAGGAGCCAGGTTGCCAGTGCCACGGTGCAGCCAGAGGCTTCAGCACCATGGACAGCAACTCAACCACCACCTCACCAGAATCCTTAATAACCAATCAGCCAATTACCCAGCTGAGGCCTGTTGGGATAACGGGCCAACAGGGTAAGAAGATCGAGGCCACAGTGGTTGGGAAGGCTGAAACTAACCCCATCTTTTGTTGTCCCCAGAGAGCGACGCCGAGACCCACGGCCAGAGAAAAGGACCCTAGGGCTGGCTGACCTTCATATATCTGCTCCTGGAACCCGCCAGTTGGAACCAAGCAATTTTTTAACAAGAACTCAGTTGTTTTGATTTGTTTCTTTGTTATTAAAAGACAGTTCCTTTTTCTCCAACCAGCTGCCGTGGCAGCAATACTAAGTTCCACTGGGATCCTTTGAATTGAGTAGGCGAGTGTATTCTGCTTATTCTAACTCTATAGCTTTGTCTTATTTTGCGCCCATTTTCTGTTAGCTGACCTTTAGCTTGCCACCGCTGAGCTCCTCGCTGATCTTCAGTCTGCCGTCGACAGTCCTCTTAAGGTCTCTCTGCAGGCGGCGCCCAAAGTCACGGAACATGGTGGAACCCCCGGAGAGAACCACGTTCTGCGAAGGAACAAGGGAATTACAACACTTAGTTACTACCCACCAGAAGTCACAAATATAGGAGAGCACGACTACTTTGAAAGCTGCATTGTAAATAAAACCGCACAACTAAACACAAAATACAATTACAAAAACGTAGGGCTGCTTGATTATGGTAAAATCATAACCACGATTATTTTGGTCAATATTGAAATCACGAATATTTAACTTGATTATTCACTGAGTTTAGAAGCATAATGCATGTATTAGCATTTATTTCACTTTTCAAAAACCTTTAACAGTGAATATTCTTGATCTTTAAATATAATTCAACTGGAAAAACACGTGTCTTTCATCTGTCATACAAGAGACCACAATACAGAAAATATTGAATGGCTATATTTATGTAATACAATAATAATGTAAAAGTAAATACTGAGGACAATTAGCTAGCTAGTTAGCTTTGTTTAACCACAGATCATAAACTCCATTCTCTCTATAACATAAGTCAGTTTGGGCTTTAGATAAGGGAAACGTGCACCGCTGTAACGGAAAGGGGTGCGCTGGATTTACAACACAAGACAAAACGAGAGCATCATTACGAAAAGGAATGCGGCACAATAAATTGAAATAAATCTTTTCATAATTGTTAGGAGCCAAAATTGTAATTGACAATAAAATCCAATCAATTGCCCAGTCCAACAAGAACATATTGGATGCTATTGCTAGCAGAACTTAAACAAATACAGAACCAAAGCCTTTTGTTGACGATTGTCCCAAACCAGATTTGGGTGATCAGCCTAACCTTGTAGAGCGGACGGCGGACGTCGATAGGACAGTTCTGGATAACCTCGTCCACCACCTCAGAGATGGGTTGTGTGAAGTCGGGGTTGGCAAACTGGGGAGAAGATGTAGACAAGGTCAAAAACAAGCCCAAACACAGAACACTCACATATTATTTAGAAGCTATCTCTGTTGCTTTCAAACCCCGCCTCTTTCTTTCCCCCCTCCAAAAAAGGTAACCAAAAAATACACAAGGTGCTCATCCCTCTGTCACCTATCAAGTCAGACACTGAACAAGAAACCCAGAAGTTTGGCGACATAGAGCCAGTAGAGGCCACGTTACCTCGGGATGGAAAAAGATCTCGGGGCCCAGGAAGCGCTCGTAGCCCACGTCCACAGTGAACTCTTTCTTGCTGATGGAGTTGATGCCCGTGTGCTGTTTGATCCACTTAGAGCCGTCTGTGTCGTACTTGTTAAACTCCTTCACCAGGTCAGGACACACGTAGCTGTAGCGCTCCTGGAAGCACCCAAACCAGGCCACAATATTAGACTGCCTCCAGAGGTACAATCTACACTCAGCACATCGGAGCTCTACTGGTTGATCATAAGAATTGCAAGGGTGAGCGTTTTGCATTGATGATCTACAGGCAAAGTCTCAACAGGAAGCAGACATTCAACTAACACTTGGAAATCACAAACATACAGATCCACATAGAAATGTTTTAGTCAATCTTCCCACACCAGGACCTATTCATTTGGTATGTGCATTCCCTGAAAGCAACACCACCGTGCGTTGTATGGCTCGGGAATGCCCCCTCCAGGCAGGGATTATTTCCTGGCACTAGGAGCCTATTGGTGTGTGTGGAGTGAAGCGCACCTTGATAGCTTTGGCAGTCTCCAGAGACTGTTCTGGGGGGATGCCCACTTCTCGGTCCCTCAACAGCTGCTGGGTGAAGTAGGTAATGTCTCGCCCGGCGATGGGGATGTGCTTGATACAGCTGCCGATCACATATCCCTCCGCCTGGAAGACACACAAAGGCAGGATAAACATGAGAAATAAATCTCCTATCTGATCCCATTATATAAGGTTGAAAATGGCCTAATGCCGTTTTCACTATGCTGTCGCGAACCCTCCCTAAAAACAAACACCAGCTTCGGTGCTTCACGTACCACGGGAATGACATGGGTGACTCCGTCTCCACTGTCGATCACGGTTCCTGTCAGGGTCCTCTCTCCCACCTGTCTGGAGGTCCAGGAGGCAGCCAATGCCAACACAGCCTGAGGGACAGAGGAGCAGAGAAATAGACTGAATAGAAGGGACACACTTCTTAACAGCCACATTCTACGTGGCAGGCAGACTACTTTTAAACAATTGACCTAACTCAATGGAAAAGTAAACTATGCGTGTGTATGCGCTTAGTCGTGAATGTATGTGTGTATGTGCACTTTCAGGTGATGCATCTGACTGAGAAAAAGGCAGTAAAAATGTATTTGCAGCACAGCCTGTTTACCTGCACGGCGATGTAGAGTCCTGGAACATTAAAGGACTCAAACATGATCTCTGCCGTATATTCTCTGTTTTCAGGTGTGTTCAGTGGAGGCTCCGTCTGAATTGGGAAAAGACATACCGATCAGAAATAATTGAGCAGTGTGTACAGAATATTTGCAGCTACACAGATTTTTATTTTTTATATGTTTACTTTTAAACACTGACCATTATAGAACAAAACAACATGTCTACAAAGTCAGTATCTATTTAACGAAGTATTTTAATAAAAATGTTAATAAACCACTCAAGCAGAAAGCACTAGAAAGTTTCAAACATATAAGGCATTCAGTATCTCATTGTGACAGAAAGCATAGCTAAACACCATCCTCCCACCATTATTTTTAAATATTTTGGCTGGACCTACCAGGAGGAAGTAGTGGTCTTCTGGCTCTGCCCGCAGATATTTGAAGATGACCTGCTCCATGAACCTCTCCATCAGGTCCCAGTCCTCCACTATCCCATGACGAATGGGCCACTGGCGACACACAAGGATTGTGAAGATTACGTTTTATAATGGAGTTAGCTATAGTTGATCTAAGGCCTAGCCTAATTGCTGCACACAAGATATAGACATAGCACATTCTCCTAAAGATAACATAATGGACTGCTCAATTCAATGCATCACAACAACTGGCTAACTACTTCCTCTTTGCTCACTTTAGTTGCATATGAGGGTTTGTCGATGGCTTCGTCCCCAATAAAGAAGTCAAGGTCGTCCACCCCTTTCATCATTCTGCGCTGAGCCTGGTCTCCAACCTTGGCAGACTCTTTAATAGCAATACCTGAGGAGCAACATGGGAATAGGGCTTAAATAATTGACAATAGCTTAGAAAGGTTCTTAGTATATCTAAAAGTATACCTTAGTTAGTTAGGTTCTGCGTTAAGTAAGGCATGCACATATTCTGCTTAAAGCAATTAATAGGCTTGTGAGACCAGCTAAATCCTGTCGGTACATATTCTTTATTTACAACTCAGAAAAGGTAGACGTAAGGTAAATGTAAACATGACACAGCCAGCAATTTCACTTCACTTCACCAAGATCATATAGTTCATTACAGTGCTGTTTACAGGGTACTGGACACTAAGCATGACAAATGGGCCACCAAAAAACAACCTATTAAGACCTACATGTGAAAACTTTACTTTACCCTGGTTTGTTTTATTTTCTATTTTGACTACATTTTTAAGTAAAGGCACCAAAAATATTGATCAGATATGTATATGGTTAAAGAAGGGGAAAGCTTTTACATTCAGAGCAGACTTAATGGATTTTGGGGAATTTGCATAATAATGCCTGTAAATTCCTGTCAAGGAGTATGCGAATATTATTACCATAACGTATGAGTTTGCTAGCTAGCTAGATGTTGTGTCAGTAAAATTTTCAGGACATGGGTACTTACATGATGGAACAATGAATTGTGGCTCAGTATTTCCAGCATATCCAATCTTTGTGTATCTGCAGAATAAAGTTTGACATTTATTTTTAATTAGATCTGGATCTAATAACGACTATATTGTATACTTTAGATAAAGTTAAGCTATACTGTAGCTAAGTAAACGAGTTTGCTAGCTATCTAAAGACAAGGTTACATATCATATTAGAATGTTGAATAGATAAGCTCATAGGCCGACTTAATTTGCGGATAACGATAATATCGTTATCCGAAAATAAAGTTGGCCTATAATGAGCTTATACATTCAACATTGTACCAATCTAAATTAGATAACAAGATGTCCTGGTGAAAATGATAAACAGGTATAAAAGCAGAAGTAGCTGGACAGCTAATTTGCTAGCACGGCAGGGCGTTAGCTGGAAGTTTGACAGCTTTCTTGTGAGGTTAATAAATGCTGGTCAATTGCCAAGTGCATGCATTTTACTTACCCTGTGCCACAGTCAACTACACAGGCCGGTAACCGACTAGCCATATTTTTGATCAAATCTAGGAACAGACAAATTGAAAGCCAAGTTGGTCAAATATGTAAAGAATGATTGGACTAACGCGACTGAATCCAAGAGTGATTATACTTCCGGGTTCCGCATTTTTCTTCCGACATGTGTTTTGTGTGGTATACGAGCAGGCAACCTGTTTTCTAGACACTTTCGCACCACCCTGTGGTGAATATTTGTTGTGACACAGATGATACTGAAATAATATGTTTGTGACTTGCAGTTTGAGACTCGAGACAGATTTTGAACAAGATAATATTTCATTTTGCAGCGATATTTGATTAAAGGTGAAGGTTTTAATATTACCCTGCCCTGTCTTCCAAACTCGTTTCAAGCCTGTCTCACGGGGTGGGAACAAATTGGCAACAAGCTGTGCGGTATCAGCTTATTAGCGAGGCAGCCCTGGGATTGGTGGGAGGATTGGGTAAAAGGCATTGTGTTTGGGTGGTTGAGGAAGCGGAAAAAAGGGGGGATAATGTATTGATGCCCGTAGCGGTATCTGTTGTGGACTGGAGTATATGCCCTGGTTTGGCACGAGACGAACGAGCGAGCAAGCGAGCAAGCGAGCATGCGAGCAAGCAAGCAATCAGTGGATGCGTGTGTTGGTGTGAGTCTTTCTCTACTAGGGCAGCAAAGGACTGGTGAATACGACTGTGGTGTTGAGAGGGAAATCAAGGGTCGGACGTCGAGAGCCCAACCAGGTCTGCCAGAGTGGTGCGGTACAGCAGCTTCGTTCCAGTGTGACTTTCAGCAACGAGGGGGCGTGGCCCTGAACGACAGCAGCTTCGTTCCAGTGTGACTGTCAGCAACGAGGGGGCGGGGCCCTGCACGACATCAGCGATTGTTCCAGCGGACTGTCAGAAAAGGCGGGGGCGTGGCCTTGGACGACTTCAGTGTCCCCTGGACGACTTCAGTGAGCTGGATGCTCCCAACCGAACGTTGGTCTTATCCTTTTTTGTGGGGATTTGGTTCTCCGCAGTGCAGGGGAAGAGAACCTATCCCCACTACTATTTTGTATGTTGTGCTGTCTTGTGTGTCCATATTTCACCCTCCTTACCATTGCTTATTGAATCCCCTTTGTGATCCGGGGTGGGATAGCGTTAAGGGTGGGCCCCAGGGATCCAGGAACACGTGTGTTGTGCTTCGGCCCATAGTGGAGCTTTTTCCTCCTCATACTTTGTAGTGGTTTGAATGGAGTTATTCTCCCTGTGTGTGTGTGTGTGTGTGTGTGTGTGCGCTATTTTATGGAAAACAGTCTGATGCGTGCAGTGACCAGTGTGATGTGCCTTTCAGTTGTTTAGGTGTGCAGTGACTTATTGGGGTAGGGACAGGGTCACTCACCTTCAGGCGCTAAGGTCACCCAGTCAGAGGGGAGGGTCAAAGAGCGAGCTGGGGTAGAGTGTTTCATGTCCATGTTTTATCAAATGTGCAATAAAGCTATATTTTTATATTTAACCGTTTGTGCTTCCGGCGTGAGTTTGTGTGCTGGCGAATTACACGTCCTGAGGCGGGTGGAGTCGAGGGGTGATCGCCTGGAACCGTGGCACCTGCTTAGGTCGACAGTGACAGGCATACACTTAGGCAAACTTGATTTACAACGTGTGATAACTAGAGAGCCCATTAAGAAAAATAAGATACACACAAGAAATGTCTAATGGATCAACAGGTGAATCCGTTGTCTTAACCTGTTCCACCAGCAGGGGGTTTTAAGCAAAAATTAGCCCGTTTACAGTGTTTTTACTATAGCCCTTTATCTCAAGCTGTATACGCTTTACAAACATGGTTAATGGCTTTATTTGAAAAGGACACTTGTTAAAAAAAAAAAAAAAAAATTGTTGACTTGTATTCCAGGTTAAGTTGTCAAGCATTGGTTAAATGCCACACCACAAGTAAAGAAAACTAACAAGCGCCTGTAGATATTTTAGTTACAAAGCCACATAAAGTGTGCACCTTCTGATGTAAATAAACACAATTAGAGTGCGGGGTCCTTCCCCAGAAAAAGAAATATTTTTTTAAATAACATATATATTCAACTATTATGGGGAGATTTTATTTTAAGGATTTCCTAAATAAATTTGTGTTGCTTAGTAATCTCCCACTGCACTTGGGTATAAGTATTTAGACATTTCCACGTACATTGTTTGTGCTATTATGTTATTGAAAATGATACTCACTTATTCGCTCAGTTCTACACTAGCGTCTACAATGATGCCACTTTCTGTCTGTTTCACTCCAAAATTTTAGGGGGGTGTAAACACACAAGATTTAATTTTTAGAGAACATAGAAAATAAAGTCACAGATGAAAGGGACCTGCAAACATGGTAATAGCTAGTATTTTGATATCAGTGTCTGCTCCATTAAAAGCTCAGACTAAGCAGTAGTTACTATGTTTTCCAAACTGCTCAGCCACCTTGAAAGTTCCATCATCAGCTTTGATGAGTCACACAATGAGAGTCTGATCATGTGGAATCCTGAACTCTCTCCAGGTTCACTTGGATTCATTGTGTTGTTATTGTCAGAATTATCATCAGGCTATTCACTTACAGTACCGATCAAAAGTTCACACACACAATTCACTTGAATGGGAAAGTGTGTCCAAACATTTGACCGGCACTGCATCTCCACCTGCTTCACACAGGTTAGTAACTTTAACTGCCTGATCATCATCCTTTGATTGGTCTGAAATGGTACCAAAGAGAGAACAATACTTTCCAGTAAATCTGAACACATTTCCTTGAAGGCATCACCAAAAATCTCACCTAAGATAACTTATCTCTTGCACTAACAACCTCCTGACTGATGAAGGGCTTGGCTTTGTCGTTTATATTTTTATACTTTCCTCTGCATATTGACCAGGACATATCAAATGGAGTTCAGTCTTTTGCTAACTATAATCTGTGATAGTTGTGGTAAAATCTATTAGCTCACTGCCATATGATTCACACAGCTCTCATTTTCCAATATGAAGGATGTTGGGGTGCGTCAGTCCATCATTCATTACAAAAACATTGAAAACAAAAAACTGTTTGCCCTAGAGAATATTCGTTTTGTGTATGATTAACCTGAGAGCTGGAGCTTTAATTTAAGACCGATTTGGTCAATATATGTTGACAAACTTTTTGACAGATCTACAAATGCCGAGAACATTCTTAAATAGGATGCTTGGTTAATCACGACTAGCAAGAGAGCCAGAAGACTAAACCACGAGATTGAGGGACGCCTAGTAAATTTAGCTGGAACTATCTTGCAAAGCAAACTGTCTATATTTCTCAAATGCAATGTGTGTATGACTAATTGCATTTAATTTTCACCTGTTTGAAAAACGGATTGATGTTCAACTAGCCACTTCAGCAATACACACTTAAACTGTTGAATAAATATATGGCATTGAAACGCAAACAGAGTGTGTGTACCCCCGCTGTGGAGAATGAATTTCACCCTGTAAGTTTTGGAAGAAACCAATGCTATAGGGAAAGGGTGCGTGTGACATATGATCTGTGACATAATTAGAAGACGTTTGATTCATGATATATAATGATCATAACTACATATTATAAAACATAGCTTGAATGGGCATGACGCCTCTGCTCTTAGGTGGTGCTATATATTTATAACTACCTGCACAGAAGAAATGTAGCTGATATCTAAAAGCTATCTCTTTTTAGAGGCTTTTTTCTTAAGTATGGTATAGGTGAAGTATCCACCAGGGGACCCAATGTGGCCAAATCTATAAAGTCTTACTTGCACCAAATTCAGAACAATTAGGAACGTCTGAATCCATGGAGAAGGATTTGCTCAATCTTATCCAGATGCTATACGAATCTAACTGCGTAAAAAATGGTTCATTGACCAATAGTAGGTACGCGCAGAGCCCTTTAAAGAGAGAGCCGCGTCATCTCAGTTCGTTTCAATGGACCATTTTTCACAGCAATGGCGGATCGTGGAGCCTCTCAAGAGTTCCCGGAAGTTAGCAGCCAAGCGCCGTGGAGTTGCAGCAGAATAGACGGTTTGTGATGCACTTTTAAAGGGTAAGACGTTTAAAGAATCCAATTGTATATTATCAGCATATCTGAATCAAATTAGCATTCGCATTAAAGCATGTTAGTGGATTATCCCCCACTAAATTCGTAGATTTAGGGAACGTTAACAGATAAGGCTAGGATACTGGATAAAGTTAGCAACACATAACGTTAACCATGCACATCCATTAATTAACACAAATTGTAAATTCCGTTCTCTTAATGCCAAGACTGCTGATGAAAACTAACCTCTCAGCTAACTCGTGTGCATTTACATTTGTTTGAATGTTTTTTAATGTGCATTGTGGTTAAATACACAGTATTAGGTAACACTTTATACTTGGCCTACTGGACATGTACAGTATACCCTCATTACATATCTAAAAGACAACCAAGAACAAGAGACTTTATACGAACTCATATCACATTAGTAAACTGATGCCACTAAATATATCAATAAACATTAGGATGTGATTGGTCTTGACTACCATACAAGTTTAAGAACATAATAATGAAAAAGAATTCAAAGCAATAAACAGCAACATGCTCTTTTAACCAAGCAGTCGGTCAAATACATTATACATCGTTGGAAAGAATAAATAACGTAGGAGGTTACCAGAGTGATTTCTTACGCAAATTACATATCTATTTCTTTTGTGAAGACAAAGACGCACGTGCCAAAATGGTAGCGTTGAACTATTAGCTTGTAGCTTGTTACTTGCAACCGTGGATAACTCTGGATATACTTAAACAATTACAACATGGCTATCGATTGACTTTTGTTTGAAATTAAAGGGTTTTGATTTAGCTGCAGTTTTTTTATTGATAAGCTTGGTGTTACTGCATATTCTGTGATAACCGGAAGTTAAATTTCCAGACAAGTACTTCAAGTGAAAATTGATTATTTTGTGCTTGCCGATCAATGTTAAATACTTTCTATTTGTGTTTGAGCACTCCTTTATTATTGTAGAGATGGTATATTATGGTCGATATTGTCTGAGTGAGCGAAGGGTAACGTGTTTATCAGGAGACAACAGGGTGTAATGTCATTAGCATGGTGATTAGTCAACTGTTGAATGGCTCTGGCTGCATTAACGAGAAGGAAGTGAAAAAAAATAATTTGCTGTTTTTAGATGCCTTGGTACTGCTTCACCACCATGAAATAGTAGTTTTTGCACAAAACATATTATATTGTTTCCAATTACTTAATTCTTAACAGAGGAAATGGTCTAGGCTCCAAGGCCTAATCGTGACCGCTAGGGCGCTTCCTTCAGCAAAAGGTTAAAGACCAGGCATCCATTCAACTAATCTATAAACTACAGAACCAAAAACTATGAAAAAAAAGATCATACAGTTTATCACTTGAAGAATCACCTGGGGGTTGTTCTGAGAGTGAAAATATGGCTTTTGTTTATATACTGCAGATATGTGAATTTCACATTAACATGCCGTTAAATTTAAGCCACTGGTTATAAATGCGTAGCCTAAGTATATAAAGTAAGTTATTTGGGATAATCTGTTCTCGAGTGCAATTTTTTTATTGTACAATGTTCAAACAAAGAAAATGGAGTGATGATCGTAAAGTATTGGGACAGCCAAAAGTGTAGCCTACTGCAGCAAAATATAGCACTAAAAAAGGGGAGTATGAGGAGATGATGCCTTATTTTCACACCAAATGAACTATGTAATCTATAAAGTACTTTTGATACATGTTTCATCAGTTTGAAGGCCAAATGTAAATTTAAAATTGAATTAATTAAAGAAAATAACACAAATTTCCATGAAGTTTCTGTAGCTAGTTAGCATTCAGTCTTAAGGTTACCTTAGAGATGTTTTTTGCTCCCTACATGAACTGGCAAGGTTTTTTTTTTTCTATTGCAACAAATCGATTTCGTTAGAGGGGGCATGTCCTGTCAACTCTCCCGGATGCAACCTTAATTCCTGGATTACAGGTGGAGCACACCATCAATGATTGTGAAGCTGCCTGAGAACCAAAACATTTTTAATTTGTACAATACTTCACAGTATTAATTCACTTCAGATAAGCTTCTTCTTTTACTTAAAGGCTAAACCATCTGTGTAATGATCTGTGAGAATCCATGGTAGATTTTCTGCTCCTGTTCCCACAAATTTTGCCATTTAGCCATTCAAACCAGGAAATGTAAAATGATGTTCATGTTATCAACATACCATACCAATGCAGACCTGTTAAATAGGTGTTTATTCAATGCTCAACTGACTCTTTGCTAGTTTTGCTTTAATATTTTCCACAGCTTGTGAAAAGGTTATATCTATTTAGGTAAAATATTGCTATATTTCTCCAGCAGATGTACACGTACGTTATAGGACATTGTACAAACAATCAAGCCAAGTCAACTTGTATACCACAAATTATAAGAAGGCACTAATTGACTTGTTTTTGCTTTTGTCTATGACTGCAGTTTAGCTACTTGCTATCAATTTATAAATGCAGTACAAATTACTTTTCCACATGCAAATGTATGACAATTCCTTAGATGTTAAGTCCTCACATAAAAACATATCTTCAAGTGAATAACACCTTTAGGATGGTTCTGTTTTATACATATGTCAATGCTTTAAAAAGCTTCTAGGCCAAAGCATAAAGGACTAGACAACGTAATTAGCCTCCTTTCGGAAATAATGGCCTCCCCTTCCACCACTACATCCATTAAACCCGTTCTTGGCCAGGCAGAACATCTAAACATTGGTGCACAATAACATGCATTATTCTGATTCATTCTTGTGTTGCTACTGCTTTCTACTGTGGCTGTGATACATGTAGTGTCAGACCCATTGTTTGCTAATGCAGCTTTTATGCCCAGTTAAAAGAAGTTACGTTTATTTCCCACCCCCGCAAACAGCTGAATGGGATGAATTGAAACTTTCAGATTTTATTAATGCTTCTTTATTAGCCGCCTGTCCTTGGAGAGTTAAAAGACAAAATGCTTTGCTTGGCCCTCTGAAATTATTTTGGAGTGGGAAGTAATCAATAGATGACTTTAATTGTGTACTGTGCAGTAGGTTTGTCTTGATTTCTGAATCATTAGTTGCGCGCCTCCCCCCTTCAACCCCCCCCCCCCCCTCCCCTCCCTTTGCATATGAACATGTGATCTGTAATAAAAAAGTGTCTATCTCAACATCTAATACCACAATTATGTTGGCATATCCAGGGGAGAGGTGGGTAATTGAGTCTTTGGAGAGTCTGAGACTTTGCTCTCCACTCAACTGCTCATTGCTGCACCAAATAGTTGCCTTCCACAAATATTAATAATCGTGCCCTCCTTTTGCAGCATCCACTTAGTCAAAAAGGTAAACAAAGTTGATATGAGTTTAAGGTCCCTTGTCAACAGGAGCATTCATCTACAAGCTCTAATATGACTCTGTTTAAGTGCGCCCAATCACTCCCTCACAGACACACCTACAATTATGCATCATTCAGTGGTGGCGGAGGTGGGGCTTATTATTTTTAATAATCTTCCATTTTCTGCAGCTCCTTACACCCAAGAGATCTGTGAGCAGCACTTTTTCTCACCCTTCCTCAAGCCTTTGCTTTGCTTGTGTATTGCTATTCTTATTGCCTTCTTAAAGACTACTGCGACTCCAACCTGATTTTTAAAAAAGACATGAAAACACAACATCTTTTAAGAATGTATCACAGACTACCAATCCTTGCATCAGGAGGTCAGGCTATGGATTTAAGAGTGAGCTCATTTAGTACCGGCATCCCTCTGTCTTTACATTTTTTACCAGCCCAACTCAAAGCTTTACTGGTGGCCCTGTCTCAACCACACTCTCGCTGCTTGGCGCTGATAATGATGCTGCTGACACATGTTTTAGTTTCTGTGTGGTTTGTTATCCCCAGTCCTCATATTTCTTCGTTCCTCTGTGTTCTCGTTACTTTGCTCCGCTCCATATGCTGTAGCGAGCTGTTTCGCTGCAGAACAGTATCGTCTATTATTAACTCGCGTTGTTTCCGTTCTTTGAACGCCTTGTTGTGACGTGGGATCCTTGTGAGGACTGTGAGACCACTTAATGAAAGCGTCAATGAACAATGCAGGTGGACGTAGCACAAGGTGTTAATACACCAGCATTCAGAAAGCAAGTTAGGAACTAGGTGTCTACTATTTATATGCCAAGCCTGATCGTTTTGTTGATTATTAAGAGCAAAAACAGGAACAGAATACGAAAATACGGTACAGTTATCTTAGAAAGCATATTTTTATCAAGCTCGCAGGAATATAGTAGGGGAAAAAGTATTGTAGATAACAGATTAATTAAGCTTATTTTCTTAATTCAATATCTGGTAGTGCCGAGAGCGTACATAGACACAACTATGGCTCTATATGGCTGTGAGACGTCGATGCTGACCATTGAGCCTTCTGACAAAAACAGAGAAAAGGGATCACATTATTCCTGTGTTAGCCTCATTGGCTTCTTGTAGTATTCAGACTATATTTTAAGATTTTATTGATCACTTTTAAAACATGACAGGGTCTACCCCCAGCTTATAAAACCAAACTCATCACCCCCTATGTCCATCAACGCATGTTTAGGTAATTTTCAAAAGCTTTGCACACTGTTCCAGGGTCTACAAGGCCCCTAGTATTTCTAATGGTCTGCCAGAGAACCACAGGTTGGCCGATTCTGCGCTTTCTTTTTAAAGCGTATCGAAAACCTCAATTCTGGGGTTTGGGGTTTGTTGTATTTTTATTTATCTATCTATTTTTTTAATTTTTTGTCTGAGTTCCGTGTCATTTTACATAGTATTGACTTTCTTTTACATTGCTTTCACTTTTTTTTACTTTCTTGTCCATTCTAAATAGTTTCTTATCTTGTTTGATCTATTGCCCTCCTTTGTTTAACACCTTGTACTGTGTTGTGGGACAATTATGGCACTGTTGTAAAGCACTTCGTAACACGGTTTAGAAAGGTGCTATATAAATAGATGTCATTATCATATAATTATGTTCTAGTGATATTATGGGCTCAATTCAACAGAACTTCCAGGAAGGAAAGTGCCCACTTGAAAACCCTAATGGACAATCTGCTTTCAACCCAAAACCCCTTTAAATATTGGTTAATATCGTGCCCATTTTGGATCATGGCATTTGGGATATTGTAACAGGGGGTGGAATGAGTTGTTGGGGGGAAATGAGGTAGGGGAAGTCGTACTATTTTTGAAAGTCTCAATCTCCAGGGGTTGTTTCAGACACAAAAGCGTGAACTGCCCCCTAGTGGCAAGAGTACTTTATGTCACCAAATCAATCGAATGAATCAGAACTGGCCCCTCTCTTCATTTCCGAGCACAGACTCTGCCCTTTGTGGACCTGTGAAAAGCCTCACCAGCAGAGTGGGTTTCCATTTCCAAGCTAAAGTGGGAAGATGTTGCCCTCCACCTATATTATTATACCTGTAGTGAATTATAATGAGGGCCCTCTCCTGTGGAGGGCAATATAATATAAGTATAGCTAGGATATTTGCCCTTCATCCTAGTTCTGTCATCCTTATGTGGGGCATGGCATATTTGGCAGCTGAACAAGACTGCAGCACATCCATCCTATTATAGATAAGAGACTCAAGTTATGTCACATTGAAGTCTCCCCTGTTCCTCCAAAAGCTACGGTTTCAAACTCAAGCTACGACAATATCACTATCAACTGGCTAGCTGTGAACCTGGTTCAATAAAGCAAAATTGATCTCGCTCATTGAGCCTCAATGAGACTCCCCTATTATAAATTATGTTTTATACACTGCAGAGATTGTCAAGCATATTGCAACAATTTTGATGAGAAAGAATTAAAATGAATCAGTCAAAAAGTCAGCTACCCTAAGGACTCACTAACAGAAAAATCTTGTTTCAACACAGTTAAATCGTTGCTTTAAATAAAGGGCAATAGTTCCATTGTTGCAACACTTTTTTTTTAATTTGCATTACACAGAAGAATACAAGAACACTAAAGATCAATCGGGAGAAAGACAAGCTATCACAAGATTGTGTGGACCCAAAACTGTCAATGTAATTTGTTGTTTTGTTTTCAAATAAAATAGGCAATACACAGCATCAGTAATACCTTCTTGAAATAAAACATGTATACGTCTAACTTTAAGATTATAGCAAATGATTGTTGATTGATGTTTTTAGATATAGATCTATTGCTTCTATAAATTATGAACTTCAGAATCCACTTTTTACCATTACCATAAAGGTAGTTTTTTACCAATGTACAAAAAGGATACCAGACGGACTTCAGGATCATTTTAACTGCTCAAAGTCTCTTGTCCGCCAGATGTTAGTTTGTTTTTTTAAATACATTCTATAATTATTTGGATAACTTTCTCAGTTTTATGTCCTGTCTCTTATCACTCATATTAATGTTATGAATTATATGCATAAATATAAATCATATTGTGTGTGTGTGTGTGTGTGTATGTATATACACACACACACACACACACACACACACACACACACACACACACAACTAAAACTTCAACCTGGCATAAGCTAAAATAATGGAACTACAAGCTACAATATGAAAGCAAATATGTACTTATACCATCCTCAGAACTGGTCAACTGAATAAAAAACAATCTTGCGCAAGGGCTAGCATAGCCTACAACATTTGCAACACAGAGAGCATTAATATGATGGAGTTCATCTGAAGTTCAACGAGCCGTGCAGGGCTTCTACCAGGAAACAAACTGACCAAACCAATAAAACCAAACAAACCATACTAGCACATAACTGGCAAAAAAATAAAAAGATATTGTTAATTCCACTTTATAAACAGGCTATTTGCAGCTCATGATTATATATCTATATCTATAAATATAGATACATAGGTTGAGAACAAAATAAAACAATAGAACAAAATACAAACATAAGTAAATAAATGTACTCAAAAGGTTTAAAAGATTTTAAATCACATGTACATGTGTACATCTATATTTTTATTATTCATTTTGTTCTCAACCTGTATTTTTGTACACTGCAGTTGAAACGTGTCCGTGTCCGTGTGCATGTGCGTATGCATGCACTGCCGTGTGTGTGTCTATATATATATATATATATATATATATATATATATATATATATATATATATATATATATATATATATATATATATATATATATATATATATATATATATATATATATATATATATATATATACTGTAGTGTGAAATAAAGCAATGACAGTGCATGCCTTTGGTAATCAGTAACTAAAAATAGAATCAATACTTTGACAGCCTTGTCTCTAATACCGGGATATGCACACAACCGTCAACACATTATTTTATGTTTCCTGCATTGACATGTCCTTAACAATCCAATATTGCTGCACGGACACAGTGTGAAAGCTAGAATATATTATTTATTTGATGTATGACAACTACAGTTATGTACCTTCTGTATTCTAACACCCTCACCACTATGTCCGAAAACTGAGTTGTTTGATATCTTTTTCTAAATAAAAATAGCTTTTATAAACATTTTGATGATAGGCGCATATTATACTAGCATCTACAAAACATCAAACAATATCAAGGCAAAGCTCTTATATTTAAAAGTATCAGTTTATCAAAACGCATATTTGCAACAAATTGTTCCTGTCAGCATTGACTTTTATAACAGAAGAATACATGTAGTTGACAAATACCTTCTCTCTGCTGCAAGCTTTGTATGGCCAGCTGCAGTGCATTCAGGAATATTACTTTCTGAACTTTATCCCATGATAAAGCAAATCAATGAATGATGGTTTTGAACAATATTGGTTAAGAAGTTACTGCCAAACGTCTGCAATCTGGCCATAGATCTGTAAAATGAAATTGCAAGTCTGGGACCAAGGCAACTGTGTAGTTCATATCAGTTAAACTTTAGAACTGCGGTGACAGAATGCTAACGTACACATACTGTATACCAGAGTTAAAGTTTGTGGCAATCTTATTGTGAGTGTATTAGCTTGTGTGGGTGGGTGTCTGTGTAAAAGCCTATGTAAAGGAGAGGAGTGCAAACGGTGCCAACAAAGCCAGCAGTGACACGGCCAGCCGTGGAACGGGCGTGGCTGCTGCTGAGTTGGGAGGCCGCTTCCGCCGGGGTCCATTACAAAGCGGAGTGTTGCAGCATGTGATGCACACAGAGTTGAGCCTCCCCGTGCAGAACTGCTGGTACCCGGACGAGGCGATCAGGCAGGCCGCCGACGTCGCGCAAGACTTGCGGTAGTGTATGCCTGAGAACAGACAGAGAGACAGAGAGACAGAGAGACAGAGAGACAGAGAGACAGAGAGACAGAGAGACAGATAGTGACGCTTTCTTAGGCTGTGGGCCAAGTTCAAGCAATCTGTGCCTATCCAATCATAACCTGTCAAATACAGCAAATTACAGACTAATCTTTCCCATTGATCTATCTGAAATAGCCCAGTGCATTTTTATAACCTTTGATCAGCGCCAAATTTAAATCGTTGAAAGGAATACTCACACTGTACCAATATTTAAAGTAACAATGTACTAACATTTCTATAATATAAAACTATATTGATTTACCATTATTAAAACAATACTAACTGCATAGTTCAATAGCAGAACGGAACCTAATACTTAAAGAAGTTTTGGAGAACATTTATTTCAAGAAAATCTTTCTTTTGTACGATTCGTGGCAATTCGTGCCGTCAATCCAATTGAGTGACATTCTTTGTCCTGGTGGAAATAGCTAGCTCTCTAGCATAAGCATTGTTTACAACAAAGGAGTGTTATTACAGCTATTAAGACTCGGAGGGCCAGACAATGCACCTAGAGACATCCATGAGGGTGCAGCTTGTCCTTACCATCCTCCATCACCAGCACTTCCATCTGACACATGTCCTGCACGTTGACCGTGCAGTTGACCACATACTCCTGGGTGGAGCAGTCGCTGTCCTTCACCTCCTCGCACTGGAAACACTGGATCTGCAGAGCCTCTCCTAAGCCACAGAGGGAGACACAGAGGGAGCAGCACATTCTTTGAGGAGGCACCTGGTACTACAGCCTAGGGGGGGAGTACTGGTACCACGACCCGGAGGAAAACTAGTTCCAGGGCCAAGAGTAATGCTGGTGCCTTTGCCCTGAAAGAATACTGGTGCCACGACCTAGGAATATTACTGGTACCACAGCTCAGGGAGAATACTGTGTGGGTCCCACCGCATTGACTCTAGTCAAGGCACCAGGCCGTGCACGTGACTGAAACTGAAGACAGCTTGTTGTGTTGGTGGGCAGTATATAGTCATAGCAGTGCCCACTTCTCGCACACATTCCCATATTTTATTCTAACATTTAAAAAACTATAAGCAATAGTAACAAGGCAGGGTATCCATTGTATCATCTTTGAGTGCCTCGAGGCTAAATAGAGTGCCTCAAATGTGTGTGTATGTGTGTGTGCATATATTTTATATATATATATATATATATATATATGTATATATATATATATATATATATGTATGTATGTGTGTATGTATGTGTGTGTGTGTGTGTATGTTCTCCTGCCTTTAGCTCTCCCGTGTACCTATGATTAAGCCACTTATTCCTATTATATTTCAGTTTTGCTGGTCCCATCATAAGGCAGTCAAGCTCTGACCTTATCCTTCAGCAAATGCTTTTTCCATGTACTTTAGCACTAACAAATGCCTTTTCCCTCAATACTAATTCAAGATGAAGTATTCTCCCTCTTATTAATTTCGCTCCCAGTAGCCTTCCACCCCTCTGACACTGTGGAAAATGTGCATCCAAATAAATGAAAAACGCTCATAGTTTGAAGGGGATTTGAATAGGGGTAAGTGCACTGTTACTCTCACTCCTGGAAAATTCCTTCCATTTGAAAGCCCTGCCTGATAGCAGTCGGCACCAGACATGGACAAAGACGGGAAACTCACAGAAAAGCAAGCAGTTAAGATACCACAAAGCCTATGGAGGATGGCTTTTTCAGCTTGAGGATGACACCCAGATAAAAGTGGAGGACGATATTTTCACACAGCAATTTTGACTATGACCCCATACTGTGCTGGCCAAGAATATTACTCCACACGCCTTTCATATTCCACCAACGATCTTGAAAAACAGTGCAGACGGAACAGGTTAGTTTGGATTATTATGGTGTGAAAAGTTTCTTGGTAGCACATTTCTGATTGCCTGAACCAAACAAAAGCATTACTATAATGCAGCTAATCGCAAGACAGAATTATAAACAAGAGTCAACATCAGTTTTGATAAAAACAGATATTGTGTTAAAAAAGCTCTGTGAAATATATATGGACCAATTATCTGTGGATGCTAAGTGGAGGCTTCAGTGTTAAAATACCTTAAGGCAGGGTATCCTAATTACCTTGCATGCACTCAGCCTCTGGATGTACAGACAAACAAAAACTGGTCTTTGACACATACCTGAATGCATTGTCCATCATCTCATTTCCCTACATTGCTAGAGACATATAGTTAATTCTCAGAGGTAGATATTGCTTTATTTAATTATTGAATTGCAATCATTAATTTCTACTTCTACAGCACCATAAGCACACATTAATGAAAGAAAACCGGAAAAACATGTCAAAGGCAAAAGCCTCTGAAATTAAGCTAGAACTAGAATGAGGATAGGGAAGGAAGCTTCCTCTCCTACTGCTGTGTCTGGAGTTTAAAATGTGTGTGGTAATTCACATGCTTTAACTATCAACTGTTCTGACGTCTAAATGATCTACTAATATACATAATACATTTAATACGATAATGATTCAAATAACAACTTTACCTAAATATCAATATCATAATTTCACGTTCTTTATAAAAAACATAAACAACCTAGACTCTCTCCACCTGTAAACTCAATTACTGTAGGCTACTATTTTAGCAAACTGAACTGCTCCATTTATGAACACATCAGGTAAATGACAGCAGCACATCATCATGTAAACAAACTTAAACAATACGAAAAACCTTCAAAGAATATTATCAACATCCAACTCATAGCCTAATTACAGCTTGGCAACAACGCACAGTTTGGGCGCGTACCTTGTCGCTCCCAACCAATTAGCCATGCAAGCTCCAATCAGAATGACTAGATCATTTCCCGAAACCAAACAGTGAATAATAATGTTCGATGTCAATTGTCTAAAAAGCAATACGCCATCTGCAGCTCATCCAACTGTATTATTAACAAATAAAATGGCCCTTTACGCAGTCAACTTTTCCATACCTGCCTCGAGAAGAATTCCAAACAAACTCGTAAAAATGAAAGGCCACATTCCTTCCCGCATGACACTCGAAAAAATAGCATCAGAACAGATGAAGTCTAGATTAAGGTAAAGCCCGTGGTGCTAGAATTCGCGGCGCAGACGTTTGGCAACTCATTCTGTGACCGAATTGCGCAGCACTGACCACGAGCTCTACACCTATTCACGGCTTGCGCAATTGGAGAGAAATTCAAGTGGCAGAATTGATAGAATGTTGGCTGACCACGTGATTCTTGACTGTCTAGTCTACATTCACCGTGAGTCCGAGAACAATGTATGCATCCCTTCTCTTGAAATCATGGACACATTAAGGTCTGGCTATTTATTGGGAATATGTTCTCTTCCCCCTATTTTAAAGATTTTTTTTTCCTCCCAAATCTGCTGCAGGTTCTCAGTGTTACCTTAAGTACACTAATCATACCATGCTGATATAAATGCTACATTTACAAGAGTTGTATATTTCCCTCTTCTGCTTCTATTTAAAAAAAAATCAATTAGTGTATGTAAGGAGAGAGTCAGAAAGTGTGTGTGTGTGTGTTTTATGCGTTATGCCAACCCGGTTTGGTTAAATGAATGGCTTTTATTTATATTCACTTAATTACCTATCAAGAATGTTATAAATATCCCGTTTTGAAAGTATTTTGTGATCCAATTGTGGTGCTGCAATCCTCCTGCTGACAGCTCCTGAGGCATACAGTACAGTGAGACATGATTGTGCTTATATGTATCAAATGAGACCCGGTTTAGAGAGCGTAACATTTTGATCTTCCTCTGAAAAAAATATGGTGATAGATACTATTCACTTCACTTTTCTTTTTTCTGTCTCTACTGTATCTCTTTTTAAGTCAGACAAACGCGTACAAGGAAAATGAAAACCAACAAGTTTGAGTTTCGAGTTTGGAATAGGAAATAGTTTCTTTTTTATTCAGGAAGTAGTAACATAAAATATAGCATTAAAGTCTAGTGTAACAGCCAAAAATTGCACACATAATTACCAAAGTAACACTGCTGGTAGACTTTTACATATGCCAAGGATTCAAGGAACAGTTAAGGAAAGAAGGGAAATATATAACAATTACACTAATTTACAGTCTGATGTACAAAAGTAGGTTATAAATAGTAAACACCTAGAAAAATACACGTCTTTTTGCAAGGCTCTTTTTATACATATTATTAACAATTTCATAGAAAAAAAATTAAATGTTAACCGTCTTCTCTGTATGATTAGCACCAGCTGGGTCAAATTGCAGAAATATATTTTGGCATAATGCATCACATAACCTAAACTCATATGTTTTAAAATAAATTGATAGGTTCAAAGTATTAGCTCTTATTGGACAAAAAATAAAGTTTTATTCATTAGAAATCGCCAAAAAAAAATGGATTAACGAGAACACACCATTTTGCCATTTTTAGACAGCAGACACAATAAGACTGAGTGGCGGACCAAAATCTAAAACAAACAACTATTACGGATCACTTGTTTTCTCATACTTTTGCATCAAACAATTAGCAATGCCCATTCAGAGATTAATTTATCGCACTTATACACAACAAAATAAACAGCAATAAAGGAGAAAATGAGGTTTGAACTTAAGTACAGAATGCAACAAGATTTTTCCAGTAGATTGCTGGGTTCCTGGTGTTAGCCTACAGAACTGATTTATTATCTGAAAGTCTTCTATTATTTGCTTTTTGTCAAGACTAACCATTTAGTGATCGTGAGAGACTTAATACATGTATTTACTTCCCTGAGCTATTGACATTGTTTTGCAATATGCAGCTTGAAAATGTTTTATTTACTACAGACACATTTCTCTCCACTTTTTTTTTTTTTTTTTCCCCTCCCCCGTTAGTCGGTTTTTTCTTCTGTGGAACTTTCGGACCCATAATGAACAGTGTATATGCCTTCCTCAACTTGCTGGAAATGCAATGGGTGCCAGTATCTTATCTGTGTATATCAATCTCTCAATAATAATCAATAATCAAACAAAATGAAATATTGATTTGCAGAGAATTAACAGCAACAACCTAAGGAAAGCAATGCTTTGTTATATTTATTTAGGATATCGCCTCACATTTCATAACTTCAACCCAAACAGTTTATAAAGAAATTCGATTAGGTTTGCTATGACTCTATTGCATCTTTGAAATAATGTTTTAAAAATATGCCACTCTCAACTGCTTATAAACGCTGTACAGTATGGGGGGCTACAGTGCAATAAAAAGGAGCTCAGGGAAAACATCTGCTGATGCAGTAAGGTCAACCTTTTTTGCCAAGTTTGCTTTCGACGTCACCATGAAGCCACACTTTGTCAACCCGATGGTCCATGGTCGGCTGGCACACGGGAACCTTAAAACCCAGTTCTCATCGTCCTAAGTGCATTGTTGGGCGGAACCGTTGACACGCTCCCACACAGTGGGGTGCATAAGTCCAAGTGAACCATGTTAAATTGTTTGTTAATGACAACCTGCTTGGAGAGCCAGAGCGGAAGGGCTCAGTTCATTTTTGGTTGATTCAATTGGCTCCACTGGTTCCTGCCAAACCAATCATTGACAGAGGAAAGGGATTTGAGACGGGTATAGGACTGGAAGCACGCTGCCCCCTTTAAACGTCATTGGAGCCTTGACTGGTGCAGGAGGAGAAGCTGTCATAGAGAGAGTCATTGAGGGAACCGACAGCTTCCACCGTGTGTTTGGAGGAGCATGAGGAAGGTTCATCAGTCGCCCCCCCCCCCACCACCACCACCACCACCCTTACCACCTTCGGGGCACTCGCTGCCCCCACTCCGGAGATCTGTCTCGGGGTAAAGGCCGCTGCCGCTGCTGCAGCTGTGGTTCAGCTTGTTCAAGGCTTCAAGAGAGACATCCAGGGAGCATGTTTGGACCTTACTGCTTACTGGTGTTTGCTGCTCTAGCTGGAGTGCTTTCTGTAACAACACAACAAAGGAAACAGAACATAGAGAAGTGAGAAACAAACCAGCTTTGAAACACATTCAACTTTTACAGTAATTTAATTTCACTTGGTAACAGCGTACAATTTCTAAACGTATTTATAGGCCACATTCAGAATAATTACATTCACTAAAATTGAGTGAATCCACAGACTCAAATGACAGAACAACAACAATAATAAAGAAGCAATACCCATACAACAACACACATAATAGACTTTACTTTTTACTCCTACTGAAGCTGTCTATATGCCTATAGAAGTCACCAAATAAATCGCTAACAATTTTATTGTTCTAAAACATTATAACTGCACTAACTACTAACATAATAACAAATAGAACAAAACAATAAATGCAGTTTCTTATTTTCTCAGACAGGTTACGCTACACAGCTATTATCCGAAACATTGATTTACAACAATTTATTGACTTTATAGACTTATCACGCTTGAGCACCAACGCTGCCTCCCCAATCCAAATTCCCTTCAGCAGCCCTTAAAAGCTGTTCCTTAATGGACTGTCCTCACATACATCCAGGAGAGATGTGAACATATCTTAAAATATAAAATAGAAGTAGTGAACTGTTTTCAATTAGCCCAAAATAATTTAGCCCAATAAAGCATGTACACTTCCCTGTTACTGGGATAGAGTTTAACAACGTTTTCAGTTCTGCAAAACGAATCGCAGAAAAGTGTTGCTGCTTCTGTTCACATTCTCGCTATCCGAGGGCTTATCATGATATCTGAGACACCTGCCTGCCTTTCAAGGGCAAACGCCTCCTGGCAATTCAAAACTTAACTCAAGCAGTAATGCAACTGAAAACAGTTGAACAGGAAAAAAAGGTTATTTTCAGTGGGTGCTTCTTTAAACTTTCACGAAGGCATGAATGACTCATTTCTGAACCTCGCTTGCAAATTTTTATCCTCCCACTGAAGTGTGAATGTGCCTGCTGTTGCTAATAACAACGAACAACAAATTATCACTGAGAAAATGACTCATGCTGGTGTAAGTCACTGAACAAAATAAACCTATAGAGCATTTGAAGAGGAGCATTTTCAAAGATTACTCAGGGGAACTAGTTAGCATTCCAATCTCTTGGTCCAAAGTGCCTGTGAGTTGACAAAATGTCTCCCTCCGTCAATCTGAATTTTCCTGCATCCAATCCGCCGTGGACACCGTTCCGGCCACATACGGTGCGAAGTAAATGTTTGTGTGAGTGAAGTTGGAGGGGCTTAGGAAGAACCCTGGAGACGCTCATGTTTCCTGTTGTTTAGGAGCTCGCCTCCAGGGGCCTCTCTCCTAGGACCAAGGTACCCAGCCCCACTCGATCGATCTGTCTTAGACGGCGACACATTAAAAGATGGGCAGCAGATTTGGAGCATTGTGGCATTTTAACTCTAAGTGCCGTTAGGAATCAAGATGCTTGGCTCGAATTATACTGGAGCTATACAGTAGGTGTGCTACTTGCTCTACCAAAGTGATTAGGTGTGACACTTAATACCAGCTCTGCTATATAAAGACTATAACCAATAGAACCAGCACTGTGGAGTGCCTGTAGCACTAAAGATGTCCGACTGAAGGCAGCAGCTGTTCGCTTTGATAGATGAAGACTTCCAAAAACGACACTGCAAATTGTGGCAAGTTCAATTCTGGCAATTGTATTTTCTTTGCCCTCTCCTGACACAGCTCCCTATCTCTCTCTATAATCTCCGTGGTGGGAGGGAGCATTTTATTTTTATAGCTGATTAGATCGGCTCCTGGAGAAACCCAATTACCACCCCCAGCCTGCGGATCGAACCCCTGCGCAGATCCCTCTACCCCCCGCAGGGCATTTGTACTGCGGCGCCTGTTAACGTGGGTCGACTAGAACTATAGTGCCAATCTCAAGCAAAAGCACAGGTCTTCTCAGGAGAATGCAAGCTGATGAGAGGTATTGATAGATAATGTCAACGGAGAGGAATTGAGCTGTGACGTGCATTCGGCCATTAGAGAGTGTCTTCTATTTTGATGTGAAAGAATATCTAGAAAAGGGTTACTCTCTTTCTCTCATCCTCTATTATACTTTGTGGAAGTAAACATGACGTTTGCAAGAAACACTAACTTTCTTTGAGGATTAACCTAGGGAAAATATTCTGCCAATACATACTTTGTAACGGAAGGAGAAAGACACAAATCTATACAGTCACTATAGATTCCAGCACAATTTGTCCTACATGTCAGATGAGATACTATACAAAATGGATGATAAATCAAGGATAGCTGTACGTCATTCCTGTTGATATACTGTATATCTCTACACCACATATTAAGACATGCCATTTTTCTATACAACCTATATTTTGGGACATGTTGCGTCTGAAATGTCTGATGTAAGATTCCCCTCTCCCTGGGTGTGCCATTACTGCTGCAGGTAACAAACAAAAAACATTCCAGGTCTCTGAGAACCAATGATCCGCACAGGCGCTCACACACACACACACACACACACACACACACACACACACACACAAGACAACGAGGGAGAACAGTAACTATATAGTTATACTATATGGAGACCACGGTGGAACCCCACTCTGCCTCAGTTGGAACACCACTTAAAAGTTTGGAGCCTTGACACGGCGTGCGTGCGTGCGTGCGTGCGTGCTTCCCACTTTCAGTATGGCTGCCAGCAATCTCTATCAACCTATCATGAGAAAGAGAGAGATTGAGACTGAATTCATGGAAAAATGCAGGGGGGGTTAAGAAACAATGGAGGACAAGGGTCAAAGGGAGAGATGAAAACAAAAGGAAGAGTAAAGAGAAAGGAGAAGGAAAAGAGGGCAAAAGATGGAGGGAAGTCAGGTAAAGATAGCCCGTAAGTCAGTGCCAGACCGAAGGACAGAGAGAGGTCGGAAGAGGAGGAGTCATATACAAAATAAGAGAGAGCAAAATGAAAGAAGGAAAGACGGAGGGACTCCGGGAGAGAAAGGCAATAGGAGAGGGGGTAGAGTGTGGGTAAGGAGGGAAGAGATCAGGGCCGGTGTTGGCGCTGGTTGTCAGGGGGTGTCAGGATGATGAATGGGGGGGCCAGGCGTGGCCAGTAAAAACCTGATGGGAGCTAGCCAGCCTCACATGACTCTCCTGAGTGTTTCTGATCTTATTACAGCTACTTAAATCACACAGTGGAGGGGGACTACATTGGCACAAACCGGTACCCAAACACACGCACACGCACACACACACAGGTTAATAACAAGGTAACACACCCCTGAGTGGGCTGTTCCATGAAACAAAGGAGTTTGGTCACATTTCCATGTGTGTATGTGAATAGGGATGTGTATGTGAGTAAGTATATGTGTGAAAAAGTCTGGATATATCGGCATGTGCACATGGTCACATGTCTGTTTTTGTATGTGTGTATGCTGTGTATGTACAGCGCGTATCACAATTTATCAAAATAAATAAAAACATTGTAGAACCGTACCACCATTCATTTTGTGCAGATACTAAATAGAAAACAATTTGGTACAGGAAGAGACCCACTATGGACGGGAGGGGCTCCATAGGGCGTGCTAGTGTCTCGACAGGTAATAATGAGAGGTAAATGGGTTGAACAGGGACCATTAATCATTGCACTTTGTTCGGGGCTTTTGAATAAGGTTCCCATCTAAATGCATAAGCGCGCTTTTGACGACTCAATAGAGATTAGGTGTGTTTAAAGACTGATGACACTTCTGTGTGTGTGTGTGTGTGTGTGTATGTGTGTATGCACTATGTTCCAGTTGTCTCGTGCAGTCAATCCTGATGTTTTCACGTGAAACTTCCACCAATCATCCAATTAGTGAGGAAGGCTAGATTTCAGGAGAAGAGAAAACAATGTAGGGCATATTGAGCTGTGTGTTGTGTCTTTGATTCTGGCTAGGTGGGTTGTTGTGCTTGCAGGCTGGCTGCCCTCTATATCTGCCCTGAGACACACAGCATTTCTACTGGGACCCCGGATCAAAACACAGGAAATATTTTAACAAATCTTTCAATACCTACCTAGTCAGCTGGAAATACTGAACTCTCTGTATCACCCCTTCATTTTAGGTTTACAGTACATACTGAATCTTTGTCTCTCAATGTGCCTCCCTTGTACTGGAGAAACAAACATAATCTACAGTGTAATCACCCAAATGTTTACTTAGTCGTTGACACATGTACCAACGAACAAGTATCGGTAAAGACTTCACTTTCCAATCCTTAACAGATGCCACAGGGTGCAAAATAAATCTTAGAAACGGGTGGAGGTAATCGAAAAGTGTCTTTCAATCGCAACTTTCACAACATAAAATAAATTCTGTTTTTTATTCTTTTACATTGCGCCTTGAACTCCTTTAAAAAAGGGAAAAGTGAAGCATCTGTGTGCGAAGCAAATTTCCATTTCTAGCTGTGTGGGCGTTGAGCTCGACACATAAATTTAGCTCGCTTTCTTGTAAAAGAAAAGTTCCCAGGAGAGGACCACAGGTCAACAATGTACATAATAAATTCATGTTCTGTTTATTTGTTTGTTTGTTGTTCCTGCCTTAGCTCACACAATCTTCCAATTGTGTTGTGTTCTTCCCCAAGTATAGATTTGTGCGTCAAGGGGTGGTTGGGGCGGGAAGGGGCCAGTCAGTGAGGTTATTCATGTTGCCCCCGTGTGAGGACGAAGCAGGGAGGAGCTGGAGGCCATTTCACGCTCCTCTGATCCTCATTTGTCATGCCAGTGGTTAAATACAAGTAGGCGAATATCCTGTGACACCATGAGGGCAAAACGATCGAAAGCAATTAGGCGGCTTTTGTTTATTAAAATTTGTGAGCAATTCCCACCAAGGGGAGAGCGGAATTAGACATACGTTGGCTGTGACTGTGTTAGAAGTACAGAAACCAAGGTAAAACTAACTTTTTGACCTTGGAACAGAGGACAATGTGGCTCATGAGCTCAAACAGCATATACTCACACTTGGTCTATCAGCCGACTTGCTGTCTGGACTGGACTCTTTGTGGGGTGTGCTGTACTGCGAGTGCCTTCGGCGTGCGTTCTTCTCCAGGTGGGAGAACACATCGTGCTGGTAGTAGTCCATGATAGATAGGGACCTCCTCACGCTGCTCCTCCTCAACGTTTCCGCCTCCTGGTCTACAGAGTGAATCAAAGGAGGGGTTAGTTCATGCTTTTTTTTGCTTTTAGGAATAAAAAACACAATTGTCCACTGGGGAATCGGTATCTACCGTGAGGATTTCTCACCCGTGGAAAAGGAAATTATACCAGAAATTATACCATTATTTATCACATTTTCTACCAGAGCTTTCTCCTCACCTTGGCTGCAGTTCTTGGCCATGTTGAGGGTATTCTGTGGCGAGCTCAGCGTGCTCCTTGCACTCTCCTGTTCTGTCTCCGTGTCACTGTTGCTGCCGGAGTACTTGCACATCTGCAAGGCTTTGTCCTGTTCCGGGGAAGAGGAACAACACTATATTAGGAACGTCAACCTGGTCCATGTGGAAAAGATTTATAGGACCTTTCAGGAATATGGCCAATTATATGGTAATGTTCTTTGTATTTTAAGTTCTTCATCTTTATCTACTTAACAGTAGATTTGATATCCTTTCAAAACTGCAAAATTATTTTGACAAGCCTTCAGTTACAGTTTAAAAACTGTTGTTTAGGATGTAGCACTAAGCAGTTGCACTATTTGATTGTTGTACTCTGTCTTACCAGGACAAAAAGGACCTTGACTTACTATCCTCTGGCTTTTCACTGCTCGTCAGATGCTGCTATAGCACTTGAGCAGTCACTCTAACTGTGGTTCTGAGGTTCATGCAAAAGTCAATGCCTCTCCACCACCAATTTATTTAAAAAATAGAAATGACCCATGCATTTTTGATCAACAATTTGTACGATGATTGGCGGTAATTGCACAGTTCTATTTGGGTGTAACATCATCCCTCAGTTTCTGGTACTCAGAGTCATTTTGAAACTCTTACGGTGGGTACGTCTAGGTCCTTGTTGTTATTCTTTTTGTCATGGTGTCCCTCCGGTGATTTCGTTGTACCATTACCGCAGCAATGATTTGGGCTCAGTTCTGCGTGACTCAATCTCTTTGTTTGGATCACATCTAGAATTTAACAAAAAGACAAAGCTCAGTATGAGTATGGCAGTTGCCTACACAGTCAACACAAAAGGACGTCAAACGTTCCCACTTGAAATTATTAATCTGTGACGATATACAATAAATAGAAAAGGGCAATGATAAAGATGCTACCAAATACTCACACAAACACATGTCCATAGTTCCCTCTCCCTGGTATTTCCAAAATACCCCCCACCCTCTCTCTCCCTCCCTCTGTATTAACAGATTCATGTTGTCAGCCATTGTGACTAAGAACCACATGGTAGTCACAGCCCGGTGTGAATTTTGAAACAACACTGTTGGTTCCAACGTATGAGAGCATAATTAATGATACATCATTGCCAAGAGTGTTCCACTTAAAAGTAAACAACCATAAAAGTATCAAACAAACAATCACAACAGTTTGGTTTTTTTAATTAATACCCCTCATCTACAAGAATAAATCAGTAGTCGTGATAGGACTCATCAGTTAATCCGGCATAATTTATGATTATAAATGTTTCTGTTTGCAACTGATACCTTAGGTCAAACAGAATGATTGACTCCGGTATATGAAGTCCTTAGCAAAAATACCTCAGCATCTCATTTTCTATCACTGAAGGTTCAAACAGAGATCAACAACTAGGAGTGCACACACTGCACGTCGCAAATCCACATCTACATTTGCTCACATCTTTGCTGCACTCAATCTTTGTAATGTCACTGATATATGGGGCCTGATCCAGGGAATCTCCCTGTGTGTTAGCGTTCTTATAATCAACCGTCACTTTGCATCCAACCTGGCGCATACTGTTGTGTCAACGTGCAGAGGGGGACCTCCTGAGCTACACATAAAATGTTGGTTTTGAGACATCCTACGTGCTTACCCATGGGGGCTGGTTTGGGGAGATGGCTCTGGTTCCCAAAAATGTGGTTTCCAGGAACAGTGGGGTTGCAGAGCGAGTGGGGCCCCGACCCCGGGCTACGCAGGTGGGAATCAGCTGGAAGGGAAGGCACTTTGGGTGGGGATGAGGGGTGGAGGTGGTGACCAGAGTTGTGGTAGTTTGGGGCAAGCTCGCCAGTACTTCCTGCGGCTACCCAGTCCGGACTGGACTCTGACTTGGGGATGTGGCGCCGCGTTACGGAGTCTGGGGGCGGGAAGGTGCCGATCCCACTGTCCAGCGTCCGCATCTGGCAGCTGGAACCTGAGGGGAGCAGGAAGAGGAAGTGTGATGGGTTGGGGGAGGTGGGGAGGAATAGGACTCACTCTGGATTCACATGCAACGGAAGGGGTTGTGTGTGAACAGGGCGTCTTGAGGGGTTGCCATAACAAGGAAAGCAAATGGAGGTAAAAAAGGAAGAAACAATTGCTGTATTAGTTTTCTTATTGCACTACCCATATTTTGGAAAAGTAGAATATCAATAGGGATTGGAAGTTTTATTTCAAAACAATGAGCTTTTTATGTTCGGGTGTATTCTGCACTGTGGCATGATGGCTCGACATTTAACTGCAACATCCACTTCTTTTTCAGCTTTGCTTATACTTATACAAACGTGAAATAATTCAAATAGAAGCGTCAGTTACAGGTCTTGACAACCGAGTAATTGGTTCAGCGTGTCAACTATACCTAATTTCTATAAACTGACCCCATTTGAATGCATAATAGACTGGTATTCATTACATTTCTAAGAATATATTGTCTCTTTTCCCATACCAAAAAAGTAGTGCTGTGTAAAAAGCAAGAGTGTGCAATATAAAGGACCCTTACTATGAGTAGCAACATAGCGTCTCCGTTATGGGCAACAGATGGACGGCATTTAAAGTACACGGGCGGTAGAGCTTCACCACCGACTGAGACAGATGGATAGCTGGTGAACGCAGGCCAACTCCTTGTAACTGAGAGTGAGGCTACCCAATGCCATCGCGCACACTAATTACAGCATTGCTGAATATTGGAGAAAAATCTATCACAGAGTTAAAATATTCCTAATCTGAAATGAGATCGATATCAAATCGTACCTGTCCTGGATGGATAACTACATTTTAACAGGCTGATTTCAAATGTTGTCTCTCCTCAATGTATTGGGTCTACTTCATGTCAATTAACCCAGGTTTAGCAGGCTAGGTTACTCCATTGCAGAATTCGAGTATTAAAGCTTTGTGCAGTTAAATTATTATAAAGTGGGCACCGGTATATCATCCCCAGTTATCCTTGGAAAAGATGGATCCTCTTCAGTGGGCAGTTATGACAGATAATATTTGGAGGAGAGAGGGTTGCCTTCAGGAGACCTTGGTGAGTTACAGTCAGACTCTCTCTTTCTCTCTCTGTCTCTGGCCTGTGTGGAAAGTCACAGGGCCTATTTGTTGAAGGATCGTTGGTTTTCACTGTCTCTGCCTCTTCCTTATTTAAAGTTCAAACTCTGGTCCAAAGAATAATCATACATATTTCCAATACACTTCATCTAAGTTAACTTAAAGATGAGCTGCTACAGTCAATTACAGTAGGTTTGTGATGTGTGATCTACTGTAAGTTTAAACTTGTGTATTGGGGTACTGTCAGCTGGACCGCTTATAATTTGAACAATAACGATAAAAAAGGTTATCTGAAGAAACATTTAGCGTCAAGAGAATAACCGGTTTACATATACCGCAAACCTTCAGACCAAGGAAATGGCACAGAGCACTAACAAAAGTTCCTCACCAGAAACTGTGTCGACGTTTAATGGTTGTGAAAATCGCGGTTGCGTACACAGTGTACTCTCCTGCTGCCTACACGGCACTGGGGTAGGTGTAACGGTCCTCGGCAGCCTTAGGCAGATGATGTGCCGCACACCGAGCCGCTTTGACAGATGGCTCGTTAATTTCCTCACACTGCCAGTGATGAGTAATCACAGAGGAGTGCAGCAAACAAGCAGCCAATCGATTAAAGACAAACTCTGGAATATGACGGCATGAGCCGACTAGGAGGAGGAAAGGAGTGAGGGGAGTCTTTCAAAACTGGATTTCTCCTTGAGCAGCCCGGGATAATTGTGGGGTGCGGTTGAAAATCAAATCAAATCAAATCAAAACTAACCCACGGGAAAGTTGAATGGAAATATTAAAGCATCCACCTTTAACATTAGGAATCTTCAATTCCAGTTAAAACTTCAACGAAAAAAGCCTCCAGTCAGGTAAACTCGGGAGAGAGGGAGAGACGGCCAATATAAAAATTGGCAACAATTTAATTTCTGGCTTGGCAGGCTTCAAAATGTCCACTTTTCTCTAAAAAGAACAATGGTATGTATGTGGAAATCAACCTCAAAGCTATGGCCACAAAACAAACTGGATGCAGACAAAAATAGTCTCTTGTTGATCTTTTCCTAATCCCTCTCTGTTCCCTTGGAGGGTTTCAAAAGAGAAGATGAGAAACTTCAGAACCTGATCCTAAGAAAATGGAACTGTGGATTCATCTGGGGCCATCGCTACCCTAAACTGCTGTGAAATACAGACCTGAGGTGAAAACCGTAAACCACTCTGACTTGCATCTAAATATGTGCTAACTCATCATGCAACACATCACTTCAGGCAAAAAAAAAAATGTGCGATGGGAAAATAAAGTGGTTCTTTTAAGGATGTGTAAGGGATTAATTCATCTCTTAATTTATGAATTTTTTTGTCACAAAAGCTTTCATAGAATGTAACAATTGGTCTGAATGCAGTATTTACTCTTTATGGAAAGCACTCTAAGGCATGCATGAGAAATCTCATTCTGGGACCAAGAAAAAGTGCTTTGCAAAGCAGAATTTAAAATGCACCCCAGTTAATTAGAATACTAAAACAATTAAGGATAATTGTTTTTGGCCCTGTAACCCCCAAGGGGCCTCTAGTTTAATTAAGCTCATTCAAATCGTTTTGAAGACAAGATCCATGTCATTCTTGATGTTCTTTGATTAGAGGTGGTATTGTTACCTTGTTATTGAGCATGCTTTAAAAAACAAGTGTGGGATCGCCATAACTGTGTAATGATCAATTTAAATGTTTTAACAGGAATCCACATATACAATCAGTAAAAGAAGGGACTTCACTTTCTGTCAATAATGATTAGACTGATTGGCTTTAAGCCCCCATCTTTGGTAAAATGCTGCTACAGTGTTTTGGTAGTCTTACAGTTTCAAATGTCCCCAGCTTGGAACGAACACCTTCCCTTTAGAATGGGTTTATGGAGCGGCATTTTGACAGGCCAGAACATACCAGATGGTGACTAGCATTTAGAGTCCGAAATGATTCCACCCTTCAATTGACTCATGCCTGAACACCCACAGTCACACCAGAGCAGCAATGACTGACCTGTGCTAGGAATAGTCAGTTTAGCCGTACAATTCAGCACATCCATTATTCTAATGGCATGTAGGGACCCTCCATCAAACACAGACCCACTATGCAGGGCCCCACATGTCAATCATCAGAATAGACTGTTAACATCACGCCCCCAACTACTTCTCTTCAAATACTGCAGGTGGGCTGAAAGTGTCAGCTGTTGATGACATTTTCCCAGTGGATAGTGAAGTGTTATGAAAAGAATCACAAGCAACGATTGCTGTTGATCAGTAGTACTGATCATTTGTCAAATATGTCAAACTATAAAAATGTGGAGAAATCTAGTTCTATGCGCATTCATTTTCTAACTGTTTCAATTTTTTTAATCCAGAATCCCTTTCTGATTTCTGATCTACAATTTAAACAAGCAGATCCAATGTAATGCAAATCTAATCTGACTAACATCAATAAAAATCACAGTTTTAAACATTGAAAGTAGATTATAACCACTGGTCTCTACAGCGCCCTCTAAAAAACACCTACCTATCACATGGTCTTGATTGGTGGCATCGGGGACAAGCCCCTCCTGTTTCTCACACTTCAGGTTCATCTTCTGGGTCATAATAATGGTCTGTGGGGAAACAAGAGGGGGGTTAACCTGTGGAATGCTAAACAGAAGGAAAAGTCCAGCTGATAAAAAAAGAAAACTGCAAAATTAAGGATTTGTCATTTCTGGTATAGTTGAAAACCTATTATGAGATTTCAATTCGTTTTTAATTGATTTTAAGTATGGTGTTAGTAAGCGTGGCAAAATAAACATGAGTAATAAAAAAACTAATTCTGTGGATGTTTTAAGGTAGTAGGGGCTTCTCTTTACAATGGTATAGGATAAACCCAAGGCAGCACTGAGTATTAAATGGAATTCATTTTTAGTAGTATTCAGAGGTAAGGGGCAACAATGCCAGCGTACTATTAAGTAGTCCTTTGTTAAATTAAATGTTTTTGATAAAAGGCTCTTCTCAACGCTATCAACCCCTCTATCAGCTGGATTGAATTTCCTGCATATTTTTTTCTCTCTCTCTCTCTTTCTCACTGTATTATTCATTTTTGCCCTTCCCTCCTTCTCTCTCTATTTCTCCCTCCTCTCATTTGTCCACAAAGAGACAAGAAAGACCTTCACAAGGTCAGAGATGGGTAAGGAAGTTTTCAAGCCTCACATATTGCTGGAACATCATCATATCCACCCATGCACTGCCTTCAGCCTTGGCTTCTTATATTCGTGCGTGCGTGCGTGCGCGCGTGCAAGAGAGAGAAAGACGAACTCTATAGATTCTGAACAGGAGACGCATTTTACAAAAATTCCCCCTCCCTGGATCAAGGTATCTGGTAGTATCTGGCCAGTATCTGGTTTTGTGCTGTGCGTGTTTGCAATTCAGCCAGACATAAATTGAGCAGTATTGACCTCTGGAAAGGGCTAAAGGTATAGCAATGGGCTAAATGTTTGAACTACCGTATAATAGCAAATCAATATTAGACTTACTGGTAGTGGGTAGGGATAAGGCGCTGAGATTGTGTGTGTGTGTGGAAGCACACAGAGAAAGACTGGGAGAGAGAGGCAGAAAAAGGATTGGGAACTTGGTAATATAAAATCAGAGGGAGACGTGTGTGTGTGTGTGTGTGTGTGTGTGTGTGTGTGTGTGTGTGTCTCAGTCCGGCACTCACAGTTAGCGTGGTATCGTTGCAGATCTCCATCTCGTTCTTCAGCTCGCTGTGTTTTTTGGGTATAGAGATCCCCGGAGAAGATGGGGCCACAATGTCACCCTTTACTGCAGCAGTCCTGGGGGACCAACATATTTGAAACGTTGTTCGGTTAGAATTAGAAGGACTAGAATGGAAAGCAATGCCAGGTAAAACAGCAATTGCTTCAGACTATTGTTTTCAAGGATAACAATATATCAATACGTGTTAGTTGCTGTTTTATTTGGTAATGTTTACTAGAAAAAACTACACCATTGGGACTTGAATACTGTTCAATTGTTCTAAATGTGTATGTACAATTTTTTATGTAATGTATGGCTCAATGTAGGTTGCTGCATGCCTATGAATCAGCTTCTCCACTGCTCTGCCCTGTCATTTCTTGCTTTCTTCCCCCCTTTCCTTCCCTGCCAGCCCCTTCCCCAGCCATCTCATAGCTCTAGGCTCATTTAGTGATACAAGTGTGTAGCCGCTCATGATAACAATCTGTCAAATACAATTCAAGGTTGTATAATCACTTTATTGGAGTGGGGACTGTGCTTCAGAGTTGGTTTTATTTCCAGCAGAGAGGCCCCTGGAGTCTGCCTGTGACTACAGTCTAAACCATAACCTGAACAGACTGCTGTTTGCCTTTGTTGCTCTGCCCCTTTCACATTATAATACCCGGGGCGCTTTATTTAGTAAAAATATTTCCATTCTTAGGTCCTCATTAGGCAACAACTGATAAAGAGATATCTGATGTGGCAGAGAAAGACTTAAAACATCTACAATCCCATGGGAGCGTTAAGAGCAGTGCACATGGTTTACTTGCACCTGTAGTATTAGTTATTGAGTTTTTCACAATAGGTACAGTTGCTCTATATTAGATGTATTTGAATGCACGCATGTCCCTCCTCTCTTTTTTAGAATATTCTTATGATTTCATCAGATATGCGGAATGGCATACATACATTACATTAGATTTTTCTAAAATAGTGCTCTAAAAGTAATTAACAGAAGTGCCAATGTAAAGACGGCTTCTGTATCAGCTTTTCTTGTTGCCGATTTGCTAAACAATTTAGTGTATGTATAACTAAAAGCTCTAACATATGGAAAATATCTTTTAATGAAATATGTATTTTAAGTATCTTCAAAATTAAACCATTTGATTCCTTGGAAAAAGTTTTGGGACAAGTTTGTCATTTATTATTATTATTTCTGTTCTCATAACAACCTGCCAAGGAGCTCCTTCATGAACTGGTCCTTCCCGATGTAAGCCGTGGAACAGTGGATCTGATTGGCTATCTGCCCCATCTGGATGTTACACTGGTCCATGATGGAGGACAGTTTGCTATTACTATCCGAAACAGTCTGCTCCTGAAAGTCAATCTTTTTCTTATCCTTCTTCTTGTCAGTCTTCGTCGCCTTTCCAGACAGCACAGATCCAATCTTCAACTCTTTTTTCTCCTCTTTCCCCTTTGGAGAGTCGGTTTTCTTACCATAAAACGCCGGCAGCTTGCTCTTGCGCAGCCCAAACCAATTAGCCAATGAAGGCCCTGTCTTCAGCTTGCCCTCTGACCCCACAACTTTATCTAGACCTTGACCTTTTTGGATATTCTGCTCGATTCCCATCATGACCTTTTCTTCAATTGTGCAGGCCGTTGGGCTGGCTTGTTTCTCTTTTTCTTCCAGTAATCCGTCGGGTGACCCAGGCGTGGCGGTGAAATCACCCTGTGATTGTTCCACCTTACTGTTGCCGACCACTTTGCCTATCGGGGCCTGGATCTGGTTCTGGGCGGTCTCAGGGCTGGAATAGATGGAAGACGTTGGATGCTGGAGCTGCGGATGGGACAAAACTTTGGCTGGTTTCCTGTAGTTCTTGGTCCCGAGCTGGTCGGTCGATGGTAAACTCTGAGCCTCCTTCAGAGGCAGGGGTTCCGTGCCTTCTGCCTTTGCCATCAACTGCCTCTGCCCCTGAGTGTCTGATCTGGGGGGATTCTCCGGTAAAATGGGGGGGCTATTGGAGCCCGTCAAGGCGGCATAGAGGCTCAACCGCTTGCTGGGACAATGGACTGGGCTCTCTGCTTGCCCTGAGTTTGGTCTCGTCTGGAGGCCCTCAACAAATGAGCTTTGCCTTGTTAGCGAGTTCCCCCTCTCGCCAGAGTTAGTGATGATCTGGGTCCGAACAATCTTTCCGGGCCCTTCTGAGCCGCTGATGTTGGGTTTCTCCATGTAGTTCGTGCTGAAGCTCTGACTCCGGGCTTTTGCCCCGTTCATCCCCAGGGCCGGCTTCAGGTGAGGCTTGGTGGTGACCGATATGGACCTCTTGAAGAGAGGAGCGTCCACATCTACCTGCTCATCTAGCTTCCTCTCCTCTGTCAGAGTATCCGCCGGCACGTCTCCTCCCAGTGATCTGCCCTGGGTTACCTTGTCTGGACTCTCTGCAATGGAAACCCTTTGCCGTGAATCAATATTATACACCTGTTGCAAGCTTTTGCACTGGGTTGAGGAATTAGTGGTCACGGTCTCTCTCGAAACTGAGTTAATTTGCTCCTTTTCGTGCTTTCCTGGTGTGACAGGGCTACTCTTGTGTGAGGGGGGAGACTTGACAAACGCTTTAAAACCCATTGGAATGCGAGTTTTTGAGGCTTTTTCTGCTGGGGCTAGCACTATAGAAGTAAGAGGGTTTGCCCCAGACTGAGGACTTGCTATCTTACTTTCCTGTGGGCTTGCAATGCATTGTTTAGACTCTCCTTGTAGGCTTATGGGTAAACTGGTTGAGTTCTTATGCATAGCAGGGTTGTTGCCGTGGATCAACCCCCTCTTGCATGCAAATGTGCTTTGGAGTGAGGAGCCCCTGAGTGCGCTGTAAGGAGGAGGACAATTCTTAGAACCTTTAATTACATTTTCAGGGTGCTCAGTGACGCACCCTGCATTTGCGGAGGGGAGGTAGTGTTTGGTGGTTCCCCAGTTTGAGTTGCCTTTTGAGGGTGTCATCCAGGGAGACTTCTGAAGGTGCTGGCTGGCTTTGTCTACCAGTTTCTGAGGTGCTATTGCAGTGCCGTAGCCCGCATCTAAATCTGCATGTGGTTGGCCCTTGCAGGGTAAGGTGTTTGGCATATTTGGTACAGACGGAGGGTGATAACTTGGGGGCGGCCCCCTCACAGTGGTGATGGTTGTGGTTGATTGAACCCCCGTTTTCAGTGCTTGGGGTGACCCGTCATAGTTTGGTCTAATGAGTAAAGAGGTGGTGCGACCCGGAGGAGGGGGAGGTGAAGGGGACCTGAGATCAGTTTTGGAGTTGGGTTCACAGTGTCGGTCTCGGGTGGGCTGCTCACCGTAGTCTACATGCTCCTGGAGCCTTCGAGGGAGGTGAGGGGAGCCTGATGGCGGGGCACTGGCCCACTCGCTATGGGGCTTGTAGAGGGCCACTGCTTTGGGGCTGCCGGTAGGGGTCTTGATAAACCTAGATATCTTGACTGGAGGAGAAGAGGGTAACTTGTCCAGTGCCGGTCCTGATTTGTTGCAATGTCCTGGTTCCATTGCTGGGACCTTGGACACCCTCAGCGGGGAGCAGGACGACGACTTCCGACTTGGTATCCTGGAGCCGGCTGTCTTCGCCCCATCCACGGTGGGAGGAATGGACTGGACTTTGTTCGCTCTGTTACTGGGTGGCTTGATGAGGTTCCTCTGTGGTGTCACATGAGCTGTCAGCCTCTCCGTACTACCATGCTTACTTCTACCTGGTCTATTACCTTGGCTCTGATATTCACAGGGTTTTTCTGGGGATGCCAACACCTTATAGTTCCTTGTGCTGTTGACTCCTCTCAGCCTGATTGGCCTCTCCTGGGATGCTAGTTCTGCACACTCAATACCTACTGTGCAACCTGGAATGTCTTTACGAGCCCCTATAGAACTGGTGATTAGCTGAGCACACAGTTCAATGGGCACACCATCCACATCAAATATAGCCGGGATGCTCTCCTCTGACTGAGTGCCCTTATGTTCCCCTTGGAGGAGGCTGAAGGAGCTGGGTCGTCCGTCAGCCGACTGGGTCCGTCCCTGGTCCCTCCTTAAACACTGCACTTTTTGCAGCTTGGAAGAGTCATGGGATAGCCTCTGGGGGTCCTTCTGGGCTGGTAGGCTGACAGCCGTGCGGGTCTCGGCAGTCTCCGACAAAGCATCATTGGGGTCGTCTGTGTCGGAGAGTTTGAGGGGCGGGCAGTCTGGCTCGGTGGGGCTAACTTCAAAGTGCAGCAGCGAGGGCTTGACAAATGCAGACGTGCGCCCACTGGACAGGAAACTGTTGAGGAAGCTCATTAGCTTCTCGGGCCGGTCCTTGGCATTGAAGCCAGGCAGAGGCTGGGTGGCTTCAGGGTTGGTAGAAGCCTCAAACCCCTTACCGTTGTCCTGCAGCCCCTCCCAGCTACAAAGGCTGTCTGAGATACTGTGCGACAGCTGCTTGCAGTACAACCAATTGTCCCTATTGGGCACGTTGTCCCTCTGACTGGAATGTGCCGACTCATCATCCGCATCGTCCGAGTCGTAGGAAAGTTGCCTCCTGCCCCCAAACCATACAGGAGGGTCAGGCCTTCTCCCTACAAACGCAGCCTTCGACCTCTCCTTGCCGCCACTTTTGATCCCCAGGGAATAGATTCCCTCGTTGGAATTCATGCAGTCCTTGTCATTCCCTGACTTTGACACTCGGGATGTGGAGGAGCTCTTGGGCTTCGGCCTCTGGAGCTTGCGAAGTCCCTCCAGGATGTGGCTTTCCTTGCGGCGCGTGGGGAACTGCTCTTCCAGGGGGGTGCAGATGTTACTGGGGGCCGATGAGCCCAGGCTCAACCTCTTCTCCCTGGTCAGTGAGGACTGGAGGAGAAAGGATAAAGAGTGGTTACAAACTATATCTCATATGATTCTCATACACGTTTGATATGGCAAATACTTTATTATTTTCTCTTTATTTTCACCAAAAATTAAGGATCCAAGTATTGGCGCAAAAGTTAAAATGTTAAAAAAACAAAGAAAGTGGTATTATCTAGGACAAATGTATAAAGATGAGCTTTTCTGCTGCGCATGCTTTTATCAAGCCAGCAGGAATAGAGTAGTGAAATATAATTTTCTTTTTAGGTGACGGTAAGTATCCCTGCAGAGTAGCCCAAAAAGAGCATGCAGGTCTAGAGTAGGGATGTCTCACAGCTTAATAAGTAATATTTTTTTTTTATCTAGCAGTTCTGAGAGCAGATATAGAGGGCGTATATAGATATACGTCATTGGTCACAATTAAGCATTCTGGAGATTTCGTGGACTCATTAACGAAACATCTGGGATGGAAGGTGCCCATATTTCCAAATCCATTCTAAAATATTGGTTTCGAGGTACTCATCTTGGATTATGGCTAGAGGATATTATAACACTGAATTGTGTGTAATTTGATAAAATGTTCATACAGAATAATTCACTGGAATTAAACTGAAATGATAAATATGACATAAAACTGATCAAATTCACAAGAGAGTATTTTAAATTTGAGTGATTGTGGGCAAGCCATTTTGAAAACAAAAAATATTTCTCTAAATAAACTGGAAAGAGTCCCTTTTCTCTTCTAAATTGACAACGACAGATGATGATGATAAAACCATCTGCGCCGGCTCCAATCACAGTTTTGGACTTGGCAGGCCTGATGGTGATATTAAACCAAGTTACTTAAGTGTACCATTAATTGGATAGTGTATTGGTTCATATTCCACAATCTTGATATAAACCATAAACTTGATATTTACCATTGAAGAGTATGCTGTTTTAACTTTTAATACATTGAGGGGATTTTCAATTTAATCCATAGAAGCTGGATGGATTATCAATGCTAGTCAGTCATTCATTTGGACATCTAAATATGCATCTTATATGTATCTACAACCAACTTCATATATTTTGATAAAACTAATAAACAACACTCAATGAACAACAAATAAATCATGCAATTGTTTTGAACTAGTAGTTGGTCTTGGAGTCTATCACAAGCAATTAGAAAGTAAAAACACCTATACCTGCACATAATACAAACTACTAACAGCAGTGAGACAAGTATGATGTACCATTTTTCCACAGGAGCGTCCATCATTCCAGGTAAAAGATCCACTGGAGTATTCACTGCAAGCACTGGACAGAGAGAGCTCACTGCTGCTGCAGCTGCTGCGTGGACCATACACAGGGCCTGGTACAGTCAGGCTCAGCTGGCTCAGACACTTGGCTACTGGAAGACCTGATTTCCCATTCAGCAGGACTTCCTGTAAGGGTAGGACACAGAAACGATTTTCATATCAAAGGAGAATATTATCATAGGACGCACAGTGTGAATTAGTATATGCTTCCTTTTTCGATGTCAGAACATTAGAAATCCATAAAGTACTGGTTTAAAAGATATTTCTGTGACCATGATTGTTTATCTGTCCTGTAGCCGAACACTTTATCAATTCCTACATTCTTTTCCATAACAGTATACTATTGAATACAACGCTAAAATCCAATTTTTTCCAACTCTAACTGCTACCTAGAAACACTATTGCGTTGAGCAGCTTATATCTGGGAAAACAGAGGTACCAGAGGTTTGATTTAGAGGTTAAAGAGGAAGAGGGATGAGCTGTAGAAAAATAGCAATGTCTTGTTCATGCAGGGCAAGGTTTGTGCTCAATGGAGGTTAGAATTAGGCACACAGTTAGGAAATAGGGCAGGTAAGGGGTTTAGGATTGGCTCAGTGTCAAGTTTTTGGATTAAAACGTTTGCAGTTCGGATAGATGTTGGCTCTAAAACCCAGATTACTGTGCCCCGCAGAGATGACAAATAGAGCTAGGTAAAATAGATGTTCCAGAAGACAAGAAAAGGCTGCTGCAGGACCGACGAGAAGATGGCAAGTGTGGACAAGTAGGTTGTTTTATTGGGTAGGATAAATTGTACATGATATGAAGGATCAGCAATGTTATTGGTTGCAGCTGGCTGGCAGTGACTCGGCAATATTCACAAGACAACTTAATGTCTTTTACACCCTAGGAATCAACGGCCTTTGTAATTTGACTTGTATGGTGCTATGCTACAATTAGCAAGCCATTTTGAGTTCTGAAAGTGTTTCAATAGTTATACAACTTACAATACTAATACATAGTAGATTATACTTTGTAGTCTATGACCATATTATCATGGCTTCAATATATCATAGGAGTCCATGTGCCAAAGAGCATTAGGCCTTTTAGCTGCCGCCTACAAGCTGTGCTCTTGGAGGCTCCACACCTCGATGATCGATTGATTTGATGATCTGTTTTTTGTGTCCTGCTGTACCACAAATCCCATTTGAATTGCCCGTCGATGTAACCAACTATATCCTTGCCACTGTACATTGCCTTGTAGTTCCTGATGTGCAAAAGCTATCACACCAGCCAAATAAGAGCAACGTCTCTTCAAAGTCCTGATGCTTATGATAATATGGTGATACTGGGCAAAAATCATCCTTATTGCTGAATCTGATTGCAAATTATAATTTGAATAGGGCATCCACTGCAGTGGAAGCGATTTGGTTCCATGACAAAATAAAACAGAATTTTACCAAGTTTTCGTCTAGGAAATTCGTGACTTTAATCTTAGAGAATTTACCCAACTTTCACGCAATTGTTTGACTTTTTACGGAGCCCCTAAAGGGGCCCCAAAAAAAAAACGATCTTGTGCGCACCAGTTACTATCTTGTGTGAACCAAATAGTATCTTGTGCGCACCAGTTGCTATCTCGTGCGCACTAGATACTATGTTGTGCTCATGAGATACTATCTGCTGAACTCCAGATAGTTCGTTTTTTTTAAGTCCCTTTAGGGACTACGTACTTTTTAATCTCAGAGAAGGTTCGAGTTTTTTTTCTTGTCAATTTTATTCTTGAAAATTCAGAAAGTACTCTTCAGAATATTACCCCAGGCTCCGTATCTAATAAAACATTTTTTTTTACCTACAACGACCCTAATATGCCATCATACAATATGTCTGCAAAACAAGCAGCATCTGTTGTCATGAAAAGGAATATACCTTCAGACCCTCTGTCAAAAAACATTATTCATATTACAAATTATTATTATTTCATATGGTTTGGATTTTCCTAATACATACATATACTGTGTGTGTGTGTGTGTGTATATATATACACACACACACATATGTATGTATGTATGTATGTATGTATGTATGTATGTATATATATATATATATATATATATATATATATATATATAATGTATGTATATAGATACACACACACACACACACACGGGTGACAAATTAAATGTAAAACTTGAATAAATGCGTGAAGAAACATAACGAATGCAGATGCTTCCACACAGGTGCACTGCATGGTACAATTGAGGAATTAAAACCCAATCATGTTCTGTGACATGAATAGAAATGCTGAGCCGGTCCAGTGGATTCTGATTTTGTATCAAGATAGTAAGAGGAAAATACCTAAGTGACTTTGAAAGAGGGTTCATTTTGCTGGCATGGTTTGAGTCCAGTTGTCCCCAATGATCACCTTTATCCTATGATGAAACATTTCTATCCTGATGGGAGTGGTCTCTTCCCGGATGACAATGCCCCATCCATAGGGCATGAGGGGTCACTGAAGGGTTTGATGAGTATTAAAATGATGAGGATCTTATGTTATGGCCTTCACAGTCACTAGATCTTACCCAATTGAACACCTGTGGGAGATTTTGGACCGACACTCTCCACGACCATAATCAAAACACCAAATGAGGGAATATCTTTTGGAAGAATGGTGTTCCATCCCTCAGGGAACGTTCCAGAGACATGTAGAATCAATACCAAAGCATATTGAGGCTGTTCTGGCAGCATGTGGTGGCCCACACCTTACTAAGACACTTTATTTGTCTGTTAGACTGTTGATTTTTAAATGATTACAATAAAAAAATGTATGGGTGTCCATAGCTGATCGCAGATGAATTGCATCTTAATTAGGGATGTCTTGATACGATACCAAGTATCAATATCAGGGGCGATATTAAAAAAAAATGTAAGTATCGGTATCGGCTATGTTAAGTCGCCGATTTACAATACTTGTCAACTGTCGTAAACCACTAGGCTTTTATCCACAATCTGCGGCAGTGACTATGTGTTACGTGTTATGTAGTAAACAAAATGTTTTACCTATTTATTAAAATATATTTTATAGTTTAATCAAAAATAGAATGCCCAGGGGCTCACTGGACTAAGGTGCACCACAAAGGCTAGTCCTTGATGCTGCAGCCCGGGTTTGAATCTGGCCCAGGCCCTGTCTGCCTACTGTCCTGTCCAAATAAAAGCATAAATGCCTCCCAAAAAAAAAAAAAGAAAAGAATGTCCAGCGCACACCAGAATACGAAAAAAATACACTTTATTAATCCATAGAAAACTACGCGTTTCGCTTCATAGCTTCATCAGGTTTACTTGTGAGCAAACCTGATGAAACTATGAAGCAAAACATGTCGTTTTCTATGTATTAATAAAGTGTCTTTTTTGTGTTCTGGTGTGCGCTAGACATTCTATTTTTGATCTTTCTATTGTCACCCTGCACTGGCTGGCACCCAGATTATAGCACTGCTGTGCACAGTGAATATCTTATTATTCACTATTATATATTTTATAGTTTGTTTATTTTGTTAGAAAATGTCAAAGGAAATTAAAGGAAAGCTGTACCGCAGGCTATTTTTTGTTATTGCTGTTAATCAATTGTCAAACAATGTCCAGAAACCCTAACAGGTATTGCATTTTGTATTTTGCCTGCTAAATTTTACATTACTTAAGTAAGGCGAGCCGGCACTGTGGTCGGAATGGAGTTGGACTCTATTGTGACGGTGGTTGAGAGAAGGACCCATCACAAACTGCTGTCTATAATGGACAATGACAGTCACCCGCTGCACATCACCTTAGTGAAACAGAGCAGTACATTCAGTGGCAGGTTGCTGTCACAGAGCTGCTCAACGGACAGACTTAGAAGATATTTTGTCCCCAGAGCCATTAGGCTCAACAACTCTTCAATGGGAGGCTGATCACTGGACCTGATGCTCTGCACCACAGATACCCTGCTCTGCACCTCTGTGTTTGTTTGTGTGCTGTCATAGTCAGAGTTTAGTCACTTTATGTATTGTTAATCACTTTATTTACTGTTGTCACTTTTTGAGGATTAGTCATAATATTTTAGGTCATTGTATAATTTGTTTGCACTTTGAATCTTTAATTCTATTGTGCTATTGTAACACAATTTATTTATTGTCCAAGATAACTTCTATCTATCTATTTAATATGACTAAGTAAGTATATTACCCAATGTCCAACCCTTTTTTTAACATCAAACAATGGACTGAAACAATCGAGGGACTCACACAGGTCAAGCATGTACCAATATGCTCAAATCACAACTAATGGCGAACTCAATCCTAAGAAACTATGCATCTCAAAAAACACTCATTATACAGCATGTACATTGGTCAGCTACATTTTACAATACTTCAGTATGGGCCAAAGAGATAGTAACAGTGACTACAAATAACCTTGGTCTAGTCGACAGACCCATCTGGCAGGGCTTCGTAGTGGAACGTGCCATAATGTGTCCATTGCTTGTTACCATCCAACTACTTACTTGCATTGCATAATGCATTATTATCGGTATTACGTTAACTTCGACAGCCCTAATATATATATATATATATATATATATATATATATATATATATATATATATATATATATATATATATATATATATATATATATATATATATATATATATATATATATATATATATATATATATATATATATATATATATATATTATAATTTACCCTATTTTTTGCTTCTTTCATTGTCAACGTTTGCCACTCGGGGTTCCCAAGACGCAAAAGAGGATACAAAGTACCACAGTTCATTCCCCTGAACGGTATAATGCATAATACATAAGATGACTAATGTAAAATCCTGTCCTAGGGCGTCATTTTAACTGAGGGCCGGCCTCAATCGATGCCTTTCTGGTAATATGACAAGGATGTACCCCTCTTAGTGCCAGGCGATACTGCCAGCTCCTCTTGCAGAGAGCATCGGGTCACTTCTCCGAATGGTTGGCCTTGTATTCTAATCCCCTGTAATGATTTCTTCTTGAGCGCTATATGCATCACTCATGCTACTTGGGCAACCCAATTGGACAAATCATTGGAGGTGAGTTTTTGAACTTTTGGAGTTTTTTTTTCTCTCTTATCCACAGTAATACCCATCACCGGGGCAACATTCTGCCGGTTTTAAATGATTACCATTCACTCTGCACTGCTCTAGTAGCAATCAGCAGTTGTCACAGAGCTTGAGGTAAGTGCAGGCCAAGTTCTTGTGGACAACTGTCAAATGTCATATAGGTTGTTGTAGTATATATTGTAGGTATGAAAAGTATATTGAAACAGAAAATGAATCTCAGAATTTTCTACTATTCTTACATGAGTTGGAGAGTTTGTGTTCCTGGTGATCAGAAAGCCCTTGCTCCTCTCTGGGTCCAGCAGCAGATCTGCAGCTGATAGATCCATAATCCTGGAGTGGAGTTTCTAAAAAGCAAAAGTAAGAACACATGTTTTAATCATTGTTCGACAACCCGCACACCCATAGAAATATAACTTTAAAGAGGGGAGGACTTTTTCAATTTGTTCCTCACAGTGCCCAACGTTCTTGCATAAAATCATCTCGTCCATAAATAGTGTAAATAAAGAATTTAAAAAATGTAATATTTTCAGTAAAAAGATAAATTCCTTTCTTTCAGATTTCACTTTTGTTATGCCTGAGCTGTATTTTCCCACATATATTAACTGACTGTCCATCTCCCTTAACCAGTCCGTTGCAGGCCTCTCTTTCATACTCTTCACTCAGTCATTAATATCATCCGTTAGAAATAATTAATGTGAATGGAAAATAATTGCTTTGGGGAGCAAGGGATTTCTTTGATTCTTGATTTTCCAACAGACACTATTTCTGTGTCTGAGTCTGTTCTTTTCTTTTGCTCTCATGTTCACCGAGGGAAGGATAGAAAACCAAATACATTTTTGCGTATTACTCTCCAACCTAATTATCGCTTGGTTCCCCAAACTCGTATGTACTTAGCTGCAAATGTACTGAAACAAAACACTTGTGTGCTGTATTTCTCTCAGAGGGAAACAAATGATTATTTACCAAGATTTTTGTAGCTACAGTTCATGCTTCTACCATTTTGAACGATGTACACCTGTGAAATACATTTGTTTTGCGTCACACGCTCTGTTCGTCACACGCTCTATTAACATCTTAAAATATCAGTGGCTTTGCTGCTTGCAGTGGTTGTCAACCCTGGGTTGACCTAAGACTGCAGAGGTGGCGGGGGGCACCAAGGATTTGAGGGTTAAATAGGGATGTGCAGGACTGCCGTGAAAAGTGCCTTATTCCCCTTAGCTTAAGTGTTGATCCCATGCTTCTAGACCTGTTCAAACTGATTGCTGCTGTAAAACAGTAGGCTATCAGATATTAATGCCCTCAATAATGCATATACTGTCTCTTCCTCATTCGTAACATTCTGCTGAACATATCCTTAACAAACACATGGATATGCTGATAATAAAAATAGTCATTTCAGGATGGAAGCCTGCTCTGTGGGGTTGTTTAGGCTGCTTTAAGTGTGAATTCAATCTATCCAATCATTCCAATTCTAATGCACACAGTACAAAGAAAAACATGTCGAAGTTTCCTTTTAAAATAAAGACATTTCAGGGCATTTCATTGATTTACCTTTTGCTTCTAGTTGCAGAGACAGATAGAGAATTAGCAAGAGGTGTATTGGGACAAGGAATATCTGTTTGGGAGTGGGTGTGTTTGTGTGCTGTATCTGTTGCTGATCGTGAATGCTGAACAGTCAATACTGCGGAAATCAATTGACAAGGAATGGACTTGTAGGAAGAAGAGGGTAGGAACCTCTGGCTTATACACTTTGACAACCAAGCACAAATGCAAGCCTTGTAACATAGAGAAGCTTTCTTTGTGCATTTGTTGAAAAATACCTGTTTGCCACATCCAAGCATACACAGGCAGTGAAGCTGTCCTCCTTTGAAGCAACAAACTTAAATAGTCCAGCTTACACAACATCAACTCGCCTGACCTAGCATTGTATGTGTGGGGGATTTGTAGCAGCAGAGTTCATTTTACCATTTTGACTGACAGGAGGTTCTACAGTCTTAAACAATCCCTTGCTCACAGCAAATCATTGCCAATGTTCACTCAAGAAACTGAAATTAGACAATGCAAAGCTATGGATAAAGTAATGACTTGGATGTGCCCCTATCATCCACTGTGAGCATACACACCTGAAGCCTCAAAGAGAATAACTGTCTTCAACTGTTTCCAATATTTTTACTTTGTAAAATCCCCACAACCGCTAGACTCCATGGACGGGCTTTAAAATCAAGGATTCACGGTCAGATTAACCGTCTCTTTTATCTCTGTTACTTTGCTGCACAGCTGCTTGCTTTTACGGTCTTTCACAGGCACCTGACGAAGACCTATGGTTGAAACGTTGTTTTGTTGTGTTGCAGACTTTATTTTCATTTTTATTTAAGTATAATCTTTCTATCCTGCACCCGAAAATTGTGGATGTTGCGTATTTTTTCTCCATACATCATGGTCAGATTAACAGTCTCTTTTATCTCTGTTACTTTGCTGCACAGCTGCTTGCTTTTATGGTCTGTCACAGGCACATTGTATTAGCTACTAGAGATTGTACATATGATCAGGTGTTTGGAGCTGTGTCCAACCAATTATGATATTTGGAAGCTTGTCTTTTCCCTTACTTTAGCTGTTATCTTTCTTGCTTTGAATCCTTGTCAATAGGGCAATGAGTGTTTACCGCAGGTAGACATGTATTTGGTCCACCAGCACTCAGTCTTGACAGCTGCTGCCGTATGTTTTAGGGACATTTTCAGCAATGTAGATTATCCTGGCAAGCGCTCCATTGTTTATTACTTGGCATGCTTCAATTTGGTCTGGACAGACACGCGCTCAATAAGGATGGGGAGCAAAAGGATCCGTTCTCCCGTTCTAAGCATTAATATAACTTTATATTATATTACATATAATTCTGAAATATTGAATTTTCCTGGTCTTAAGAAGCTTTTTATGATATGTCATTGAATAAGTTAATATTTACTTGGCTATACTGAGCAAGCCGTTTATTAAAATGTAAACTAGAAAGCAAAGTGTTAAAACAAATTTGATCTTCTTGGAAGATCAAAGGCTGGGTCTGTAACCGTACTCCCACTTTACTCCTAACTCAGTTTCAGTCCAGCTTGGTTTTTATAAGGTGGACTTTTAGTACCATATGTCTTCTCCTGCTTGCCATACAGCCAAGTCCAGACAATGTGTCTCTCTCTCTATCTCTGCAACAACATCCTGTATATCTCCACACTCTCAATAACAGCCATATCTCCCCTTCTCCATGTCAGTCCACTAGGGGTGGGAGTGGCTTGAGTGTCATGGGGAGGGGGTTGATCTTATCATGGGTGCAGGATTTCGCCCCCTCAGCACACTCATCAAGGATTCAGTCGATAGTGTCACAGGGCCACAGAGAAGAGGGATGATGGGGTTTGGGGAGAGGTGGGGGCTTGAGATGGGGTGGACAGGACGGGTTTAGAGAACACTGCACCTGACAGAAGGAAGCAGTCAAGGACAAAGACAGCGGGTGCCCAAACACACACACACACACACACACACACACACACAAAAACACATTTTCACACAAACACAGGGGCAAACAAACAAAACACACACAGTAGCAAAATGAACCCACGCACCCTTACAGAAACACATCGAATGGGCATTCACCTTCAGTGTTCTCTATTACCTGATTCATCACAATTATTAAGGTCTTTCTCGGACCAATATATTCAAACACGCACTCACACAGACACACACTCATATATTGAGCTTTTGAATACATAAAAAGCTTACATCTAATAAAAAAGCTGACATAAGCTATAAGCTAAACTGAATATAGTGTGAAAGTTTTTTTTTTTATAAATGCTTCATATTTAAAACATGTTTGTGTACATTTATTAATAAATATTTCCTTTTTAAATTAAGTTTTTGAACACTCACAACATATCTACTACAACTTTAAATTAAATCGCTCAAGTCAGACAAGCTTATAGAGGTCAGAAAAAGTCTTCTGCATTTTATCATAGCCTCATAGCCTGGAGGTAACTTAGCACATTTTTTTCTCCCCATAATTGATGAGTCAACTGCCACCAGTGTGTCAGTTTAGATAAGCTCTGCATAAGTAGATGGAACACCCAGTTATTGCAATTTCCAAGCCAGAAGCCTTTTGTGAATAACCTGGGTGCAAGAGGGAGATCAAGATGAGTAAAATAAAGGGTGGTAATGCTCCCGAAGGGCATTTCTAGTTACACATTCCATAGAGCACTGGTTCTCCATCGGAGAAATCCCAGATGCCCCAAGCAACCCCACAGTCCATTTAATTACCGATACTTGTAATGTTCAGATTCAATGAGGAAAAAGAACACCCTTGCAGGCAATTATTACATTTTTCCACAAAGGCTAGTCTTAAAACCAGCAATTCAACATCAAAAATATTTTCCTGTCTCTTAATCCCTTATGTTTAAACAACATAATTAGCACTTGTACTGTACACTACAGCATGCAAGTATATTTGCCCTCTCAGCCCTCTGATGAACATCAGTTATCTCCTTTGTCCCAAATTGTTTACTGCCATATTAAAATATCTTGTGGCGTACATAGTCAAAAATCTTTAGGACAGTGAAGACTACATTTCTCACAAATTCTGTTTTGTGGCCAGCGTCTCAAGGACTCAGCTGAAACTTCCTGTTACACAAGCCAATATAGATTTTTTTCCTATGTCTCTCCTCTGCCTGTGGGTAGAACAAAGCAGAACAAATTGACAAAGTCTGTCCCCGATCGTTCGACAGAACGCGTTTATCTTTAATAGAACCACTCAACTGAGGTAATGAACAGGACCAGCATATTGAAATGAAATCTTAGTAAAGAAAAACAGTTCTTAATATAATATATGTAACTTTATTTAGGTAAAAAAGGGTGAACCCCTTCTATTATTAGATTCTAGTAATAAACACACAGATCCAATTTTCAATATCAGATATTGCAATAGCACTTCATGAACTCAATCTTATACATTTTGGAAACACTGTAGGCTTTGATCTTTAATATTTATCTGCCCTGAAGGGCTGTTGCGGACTTGTTTCAGTTCTGGTTATGAAGGGTACAGCTCTCTCACCTGGAGTAGCAAGTCTGAGGCCGGTCGGACCTTCTGCTGAAACAGAACACTCAGGGTGCGGTTCTGCTGCTCTAGATCAAAAACCCGGGTCCGTAACTTCAAACACTCCTCCCTCAGATCCTTAGACATGAATTACAAGACATTTAATCATTTTCTGGTCAGTAGATAAATTGTTCAAACTAAAATGATGCATGTTTTTTAACAGGTGCAAACCAGTGCAAACTATTATGAGAGGACACGGAATTCGGTAATAAGGTTCTGAGAGGAATGACTCAGATGTTTAATTACAGTTTCCTTAGAAATGAACAGACCTTTTGGGTGAGAAGCGCCTGTACCACTTGGTTGGCAACCTAAGAAAGGAGAAAAGAGATATGGAGTGATGTATTGCATGACAACCTGTGTGATATAGCTAGGCTAGTCACTGCCCGACACTGCTGGTAGAACTGAGCCCACTTGGAACAGTTTGATCCTTGCAGGCCTCCATACTTCTCCCCACACCAATTTGCTCCCTACACGATTTACTAAATTATTGCAAGCTTTGTTGAACACAAAGGAACAGATCTATTACTGTTGTCTCTCTCTCTCTCTCATACAGACATACCCCTTTCCCTACTTTCTTCTCCTCTCTTTACCTTCTCCTCTCTCTCTCTTTTGCTCCCTCTCTGTGTCTTCTATCTCTGTCTCTCTCTAAGCCAGAGTGTGCTGATTCTTAGTGGTCTCTAATCATAAATCCACAGCACTGTGGCAGGGAAGGCCAGAGGCGGCTGTCAGAGCAGAACCAATTGGGAGCACGCTGTGTCTTCCTAATGTTTAATTGTCTCGGGCTGATCCCCATATCGACAGACCACGGGGAAGCGCCTAGAAAGAGAACGAGTAGATGGGACACGGCACATCATCGTAAAGTGACAATTTGGGTTAGCAGCGGTAATTTAGTGTCTCTTAAATAAAGCCATGCTGAAATTAGAATATATCGGCAACTATGTTGCTTGAAACAACTGGTTAGTGGGCTGTCTGCAGCGTCGGCGTCATGGGGGGGGCATGGCTAGGCATGGCTACCTAGCAAATTGAGATAATTGCATGTATGTTACATGCTGTCAGCCATAACAGGCCTAGCACATAGTCTTACCAATCCACCCACGCAGTGTATATATTTGGCTTGCGGCTCATAAGCGCACCACTGTGAGCTTTACTCCCGGGTAGGTTGGCCTTCTCTGGCAACCCGCAGGCAAACACATTGGTATACTTTCATAGACAAGGCAATTCTTGGTCTGCTCCCATCCTACCTAGGTTTTTACATATCACAGAAGAGTGATGGACATTACTCCTTGCGGTCGTATGACTTTTACACATTGTCGGTACCCAATGTGTGGACTGTGATTGGAAAAAGGGATTTTATGTATTGTGCACCCTCAGATTGTAATATGTTGCAAAATAATTAAAACATTGATGGTTTGATTTCTCTGTCTGCTTTTAAATCCATTTTAAATGACCTGGAGAGAAAATTGTTAGGGTGTAATTGTTTTAATTGGCATTTTGATATGTGTCTTGTACTATGCTAGCTCATTGGTTATTTCTTGTAATGCTGTCGTTTTTGTGTATCCGTTTTGGTAATCACTTGTTTTATTCTGTGCTGCGACCTATCTTGGCCAGGACACCCTTGCAAAAGAGATGTTTAATCTCAACGGGATCCTTCCTGGTTAAATAAAAGCTAATTAAAAATATGTAAAATAAGAAAAGTGTGAAGGTACTGCCTGCATTAGGCCATTATGGTTGGTCTACAAGCCTTTGGTGACCATTTGTTTACTGTAAGGCACCAACGCCATGGCTGAGCATTTCTGCTTTGAAACTGCAGTGTGCCAAGGACAGTCTCAAACAGGCGAGTTCAGACATGCCAGATTTGTGATGTCACACATTTTTAAGTAACTAATCCCGTTCATGGGTGGGGTTCAATGGTGAGCAAGTATGCGAGGAGGAGGGGGAGGAGGAGGAGGAGGAGGAGGAGGAGGAGATTGCAACAAGGTAATTTAACATATTTTGCAGAAAAAACATCATCATCATCATCATCTTCGTCCGCTTATCCGATCGGGTCGCGGAGGTAGTAGTTCCAGCAGAGAGCCCCATCCTTCCCTTTCCCGGGCCACATCCGCCAGCTCTGACTGGGGGATTCCAAGGCGCTCCCCGACCAGCATGGAGATATAATCCCTCCACCTGGTCCTTGGTCTGCCCCGTGGCCTCCGCCCAGCTGGACGTGCCTGGAACACCTCCCTAGGGAGGCGGCCAGGTGGCATCCTAACTAGATGCCCGAACCACCTCAACTGGCTCCTTTCTACGCAAAGAAGCAGCGGATCTACTCCGAGTCCCTCCCGGATGACTGAACTTCTCACCCTATCTCTAAGGGAGAAGCCAGCCACCCGCCGGAGGAAACTCATTTCGGCCGCTTGTATCCGTGATCTCGTTCTTTCGGTCATGACCCATCCTTCGTGACCATAGGTGAGAGTAGGAACAAAGATAGACCGGAAGATTGAGAGCTTTGCCTTTCGGCTCAACTCTCTCTTCGTTACAACGGTGCGATACAGCGACTGCAATACCGCTCCCGCTGCTCCGATTCTCCGGCCCAACTCACGTTCCATTTTCCCATCACTCGAGAACAAAACCCCAAGATACTTAAACTCCTTCACTTGGGGTAAGGACTCATTCCCTACCTGGAGTAAACACTCCATCGGTTTCCTGCTGAGAACCATGGCCTCAGACTTGGAGGTGCTGATCTTCATCCCAGCCGCTTCACACTCGGCTGCAAACCGATCCAATGAGTGCTGAAGGTCGCAGGCCGATGGCGCCATCAGTACCACATCATCCGCAAAAAGCAGTGACGTGATCCCAAGCTCACCAAGCTGCAGCCCTCCTCCCCCGCGGCTGCGCCTTGAAATCCTGTCCATGAATGTCACAAACAGAATCGGTGACAAAGCGCAGCCCTGTAGGAGACCAACCCTCACTGGAAACGAGTTTGACTTACTGCCGAGAACCCGGACACAGCTTTCGCTTTGGGAGTACAGAGATTGGATGGCCCTAAGTAGTGACCCCCTCACCCCATACTCCCGCAGCACCTCCCGCAATAGCTCCCTGGGGACCCGGTCATACGCCTTCTCTAAATCTACAAAACACATGCAGACCGGATAGTCATACTCCCAGGCTCCCTCCAGGATCCTTGCGAGAGTAAAAAGTTGGTCCGTTGTTCCACGCCCTGGTCGGAAACCGCATTGTTCCTCTTCAATCCGAGGTTCGACTATCGTCCGGACCCTCCTTTCCAACACCCTAGAGTAAACTTTCCCGGGGAGGCTGAGTAATGTGATGCCCCTATAATTGGCACACACTCTCCGGTCCCCCTTTTTGAAGAGGGGAACCACCACCCCGGTCTGCCACTCCTTAGGTGCTGTCCCTGACCTCCACGCAATGTTGATGAGACGTGTCATCCATGACAGTCCCTCAACACCCAGAGCCTTCAGCATTTCAGGGCGGATCTCATCAACCCCTGGGGCTTTGCCACTGTGGAGTTGTTTGACTACCTCAGTGACCTCCACCAGGGAAATTGGCGTTGATCCCCCATCATCCTCTAGCTCCGCCTGAACCATAGAGGGGGGATTTGTCGGGTTTAGGAGTTCCTCAAAGTGCTCCTTCCACCGTCCCATCACCTGATCAGTTGAAGTCAGCAGCGTCCCATCCTTGCTGTATACAGCTTGAATGCTTCCCTGCTTTCCCCTCCTGAGGTGCCGGATGGTTTTCCAGAACAACTTTGGTGCCAGCCTAAAGTCCTTCTCCATGGCTTCTCCGAACTCCTCCCACACCCGCTGCTTCGCCTCTGCCACCGCCGAGGCTGCAGTCCTCCGTGCCTGTCGATACCTTGCAACTGCTTCCGGAGTCCCCCGGGATAACATATCCCGGAAGGCTTCCTTCTTCAGTCGGACGGCTCCCCTGACCCCTGGTGTCCACCAGGGTGTTCGGGGATTACCGCCCCTTGAGGCACCCAAGACCTTGAGACCACAACTCTCAGACGCGGCTTTAGCAATGGAGGCTTTGAACATTGCCCACTCCGGTTCTATGCCCCCAGCCCCCACAGGGATGCAAGAGAAGCTCCGCCGGAGGTGTGAGTTGAAGGCCTCCCGTACCGGGGCCTCCTCCAGACGTTCCCAGTTCACCCGCACTACACGTTTGGGCTTTCCAGGTCTGTCCAGGGGCTTCCCCGGCCACCTGACCCAACTCACCACCAGATGGTGATCAGTTGACAGCTCCGCCCCTCTCTTTACCCGAGTGTCCAAAACATAGGGCCTCAGATCCGATGACACGATAACAAAATCTATCATTGACCTTCTGCCCAGGGTGCTCTGGTACCAAGTACACTTATGAGCATCCTTATGTTCGAACATGGTGTTCGTTATGGCCAGTCCATGACTAGCACAGAAGTCCAATAACAAGCCACCACTCGGGTTCAGATCCGGGCGGCCGTGCCTCCCAACACGCCCCTCCAAGTGTCTCCATCATTGCCCACATGTGCGTTGAAGTCTCCCAGTAAGACTACGGAGTCCCCACCAGGAGCCCTATGCAGGACTCCATCCAGGGTCTCCAAGAAGGCCGAATACTCCACACTACTGTTTGGCGCATAGGCGCAGACAACAGTCAGAGTTTTCCCCCCTGCGACCCGCAGGCGCAGGGAGGCGACCCTCTCATCCACCGGGATAAACTCCAACACAGAGGCACTCAGCCGGGGACTTATAAGTATCCCCACTCCCGCCTTGCGCCTCGCACCTTGGGCCACTCCGGAGAAGAATAGAGTCCAACCCCTGTCCAGGATTGAGGTACCAGAGCCGAGGCTGTGCGTAGAGGTAAGCCCCACCAGATCCAACTGGTAGCGATCCACCTCCCGCACAAGCTCCGGCTCTTTCCCTCCCAGAGAGGTGACGTTCCACGTCCCCAAAGCCAGCCTCTGCCACCCAGGTCTGGTCCGTCGAGACCCTCTGCCTTCACTACCACCTTTCTGGCAGCGCACCCGACCCCATTGGTTCTTCCCGCAGGTGGTGAGCCCACGGGACGGAGAAGTTGAGACGGCGATGTTTTCCACGTTGCCTCTTCGGGCTGTGCCCGGCCGGGCTCCGTGGCAAGCCCGGCCACCAGGCGCTCGCTGACGGGTCCTCCTCCTGGGCCTGGCTCCAGGAGGGGACCCCGGGCTTCCTCCGGGCCGGGTATCTAATCTTCTTCCTCGCTTGTCCATGAGGTGTATTTGGGACCATTCTTTGTCTGGCCCCTCGCCTGAGACCAAATTGCCATGGGAGACCCTACCAGGAACACAAGGTTCCAGGCAATACAGCCCTCAGGTTCACAGAGGCACACAAACCTCTCCACCACGTTAAGGTGATGGTCCCCAGGAGAGGCAGAAAAAACATAACAGACATGATTTATATGTCTAAGCAGAATGTTTTAAATGTTTTATAAAATGATTGCAGAGGGACATTAAATATAACCACCTTTGTCCATCAGAGTTTAGTCAATGTATTTTGGTACAGAAACGGTTTAGGCCTAATTATAGCATATTAACAGATCTCGTTCTCTACTATGAGGGCCGCCTCCCTTACCATGTGATTGCCGTTTCTTGCTGTAGCTACATGGTTGTAAGAAGCGTGAAAGCTCAAAGATCTGTCAACTAGATGCGCAGCATGTAGGAAGTGAGCAACCATCCTTATATAGGCCTATTATACTAACAATTATGTGCACATCACAGAGGACAAATACGCGTCTTGTATTGATTCATTAAGGGTTGGGACATTAGGGCAATTCAATTTGAAACGTTAGGTTGTTTGCGCGTGTGTGTGTGTGTGTGTGTGTGTGTGTGTGTGTGTGTGTGTGTGTGTGTGTGTGTGTGTGTGTGTGGCAATTAGGCTAATTTGGTGATATGCTAAGCCTAAATCAGGATGGCAGCCAAAAAAAGAAAGGTCGACATTAAGAGCTACTTTACAACAAGTCAATTTAAGTCACTTAAAGGAAATATTTTCTCAATTGCTAATGTGTAGAGTCAACAATAATGGTAATACTAAGCCATATATCTTTTTCCTCACTGTTCAGCATGGCATGCATGAATGTGTTCTTTTGTCAGGAGACAGAAGCGACCCGACCATGTAGTAGCTCAGTCAGACAGCAGAGGAGGAAAAGTAGATGGAGAGAGAGGCAGGGTCACAGGTGAGGTTGAATAATGAATTGGTGATATATTAGAACTTAGTAGTGATATTTAGTAACAAATGTTGGGCTGATGATGTAGGCCTACTATAGAACAATGGTTCATCAATGTGTGTTTGAAATGAGAGCTTTGAATAGGCAAATATTGTCTCAAATATTGGCATGCATCAATGTGTTATTTTATCAGGTAAGAGAAGCAATCCTGCCAGTAGTAGTTCCGACAGAGCAGAGGGGCAGGGTCACAGGTGAGGCCTAGGCTTGAAACAACATGTAAATGTAGATATTTGTTTTGTATTACATTGAGGTTGCACTAGTGTACTAAGAGGTCTATTACCACTCAATCATACATGGTTTTAATACGTGGGCATGAATACTACACTATTGTACATTTAAATATATATTAGAAGAAGTTAAGAGAGAGGGGGAGAGAGAGCGCACCCAACGTTTCGCCTTTGCTGTTCTATCAACGTTTATTGAGTCCAGCCTCTTAATTTTGCTCTCAAAGTGCACCAGTTTGTTGCATTTCATTCTAAAATGTGCACAATTCTCTTCTGGGGGGAGCATGAGGGTCCGTGGTCCACCACTTTTATGTCCCCACCAATATCAAAGTAAAAATGATGCTCTTGATGTAGTCTCTAGCCTATTTTTGTCCCTCCCATTAAAGTTGTTTTGTCCTGGTCTAAATTGTCTTTGTATTAGGGTCTGAGTTTGTTCGGCCCAATGTCATACTCTGGGAGGGATCTGCGCTAGGCTAAATCTCTGTTGTGACTAGTTCTATTTCCCAGCGCTCTCCATACCTATGAGTATAGACCACAAAGCCGATCGACTCTCGACTCTGATTACGAGCCCATTGATTGCTCATTAATGCGGTGTAAACCGCGCGTTCTCTCGGAGGTGTCTGCCACGCTCTTCAGAAAGACAACGTATATGATATGATGTGGCAAAGGACCGTTACTGATCTGCCGGGGGATTCAAACCGCAGAGAATTAGAGAATGATTTCCCAGATGTTAATTAATATTCTTCTAGATAGAGCCAACGACAGGAATTATAAAACCCAGACACATACAGTAAATAGATTATCGTCTTCTCAAATTAATCAGTGCAAAAGTTCCCAAAAACAAGCAGTAGGTCTGATGAGCCAACAATTCTGCCTATACATGGCTCCCTTGCCATCTCTGTCTTCCTCCTCTCTCCTCCTAATTTCAGCAGAAAATGCCTTCCAGGGCAGTTTCTGCAGCTGCGCACACACTGGCTGGCGTCAAGAGAGGATGATCATTAGCGTGTTCCCTGTGGTCGAGTGAGGAGGATGAGCAGGGCACACAGGGAAACAGGCACGGAGCTGTGAGCACAGCTCAGCACCCCCTGTCTTTCTGAGGGCGGGGCAGTGGAAAAGAGATTTGGGCCGGGCCGGGCTGTACTGCATCCCCGGGCACCGAGGCAGGGCAGCATATAACAGGAGAGGAACCACACAGAAATTTCCCAAATGCAGTTGTTTAGGGGTAAACTGGAACAATAACATGTCAGACTCTCCACCTCTCTCTTTCTCTGCCTCTCTCTCCCTTAATCTCGCCCCTCAATTCTCACCCTCTTGAATTTTTCTTTCTCTCCCTTGCCTTACTGTGTACCACCTCCTCTATTTTCGTTTGCTTTCCATCTGCTTACTACTCTCTGTCTCTCTCTCTCTCTCAGCAGGCACCCTGGATAGTGCAGTCTGTACAGCCCCGTCACCCAACCCTGAAGCAGCAATTATCATCTGAGTGACTCAGCAGACAGACAGACACACAAAGTTGGCCAGCTTGTGTCCCCAATATTTTAGTCCCTCAGGTCAGAAAACACTAGCTGCTTCTAAAATGCTGTGCTATGTCACACAGTGCTATTGTTATAGGGTATTGTACGTACAGTAGCAGGCGAGCCACAGCAAAGAACACAATGTATACTAGTGGTGTAACTGATTACAAAACTCACGGTTCGGATCGTTCCGCGGTTTTAAGTTATGGATCGGATCATACAGGGTGGGGTGGGGGTGAGGGGGGTGGTGTGATGGGGGGGGGACGTGGCTCGCGCACTTTCACCTATTTTGAAACCCTTTGTTTTCCTAAAGGGAGTATGGCTTCATAAGCATCCCAATAGATTTGGTAATAGCTTTAGCCTGATATGATTCTGCAGCAAAGGATCACTTAAATGCCTCTGTGACAAGTTGTTGTTGTCTCTTGGATCCCGTCACTGACACACGGCTGATATCGCTTCAAATGTGTGGCCATGATCGATGTATTCCATTCTTATAGGCTTTCCCGTGGCACAATGCCTAAAACTGTAAGCTAACAGTTTTTTCCACCACCCCTTTTCCGTCATCATTATAGTTTACAGGGAAGCCAAAATGCTCACATACATAAATGACACGGGAGGCTTCAAGTTTTTACGCTCCTCCGCTAGCCGTGACTGTCGCTGCTTTATTTTTCACTTTATGCAATGCGCGCATCTAGGCTCGATTTGTTGGGATTCAACATGCCCCGTTCACATAAACACCGAACTGTGTGTCTCGACTTAGATACAGTACTTAGGGAATTATTACTTCAAAAAGTAACAGTGGCAGGGGGGGGGGGGGGGGGGGGGGTGATGATCCGTACGGATCATGGATCAACTGATCACCACTAATGTATATATCTAAACAATACATTATCAGGGGTGGATAGTTATTTAGTCTGAGCTAAAGTAATAGCTTAAGGCGTGTGGCTGACAGGATGAAGGTGTTAAATGGGGATACCACCTACCTCATCCAAACAGCATTCATACTGTTCCCTCTGGGTCTCATTCTCTATGGCCAGGGCCGAGTTCTTCTCCTAGGGACGAAACAAAGAAACACACTGTAGTCCAGTCCAGAGCTCATTAGGCTCTTTTTTTCCTGAGAATCCAGCTATATCAAAATAAAGATGGTTTAAACATGTAAATGCTTACATTAAGTAAACACATACATTTCACATAATTGATACCCAATCCCCTTCAAATAAAAGCAAGTACATGCACACTTCAGACCAGTCCAATGCTTCAAAACAACTCCAAAAGAAAATAAATAAGGCAGAGCAGCAGAGAACATAAAGTTAGCCATTAAAAAGGTTACATGTCAACATGAAACCAGGATAACCAACAACAATAACAAGAAGGATCCCCTTTGAAAGGTCAAGGTGATTGAGAATACGATGCTGAACTTTGGAGGCGCGCATAGATTTGGGTCTAACGCCGGGATCAGTTTTTTCCTTGAGTAGCATTATTACCTCACCTTGTTTTAGTGTTGGGGGGGATAACTTATTGATCTTTGGTTGTTCTCGTTTGTCAATGGAGGCCGGCCGTATTAGATGCTGTCAGCTTCTCTAAAACTCTGTCGCTGCTCTCTGAACTCTGGCCTTTAACTAGCGCTTAGCAAAGGGCCTCTTGATTAAAACACATAGGGGCAAGTAATTAGAGCCCCAGCCCTTTCTCTGCTCTACAAGGGAACAGCACAGAGTAATCAGGCCTCAGCCTTCTACAGCCCCTACGTTTAGCTGATGTAGATATTCTGTTGACGTTCACCCATGGCCAGCCGCATTCTCGTTCGAAATTGTTTGTTTCAACGACCAAATGGGAAATGGAAAAGCTAGTGGGCACCTTGAAAACCAATTTGTTTTTGTAGAATTTCTACTTCAGTTTCAGATTGCAGCAATGGTTAAGCATGCAGGCGTCAGAAGCATCTGTGTGAACACGGTCATTTCAGTCTCTGCACTAAAAGCCTCTTGCCAATCTGCATTGCCATTAATGGTAACAAAACAGCCAAGGTTACAGGCGCAGGGAGAAAAGGTTATGTGATAAAATGAAAAAAAAAAAAAAAAGACATTCAAGTGTAGTAGGTAAAAAATATAATAATCTTAATCTGGACATTGATCGCATGTGGACTACCTATGTCATACACTGAGTTTAACAGGTTATTACCCTATCTTTGTATTTTTGATAAGTCTCCATTCCGTGATTAGCATGTAGTCCTTGTCATACATTGTGTGTGTGTGTGTGTGTGTGTGTGTGTGTGTGTGTGAAGGTGCGTGTTTGAGTGTGTGACCTTTCCTCCTAGACTTTAAATACCAACCCCTAGAAAGAAAGAGAGAAAGAGAAAAAGAAAGCATCAACACGGCAACCGCAGCAAACCAAAAAATAAAAATGTCCTCAGACAATGCGTTTTCGATATGATTCAATCTACGCTTTTTAAAAGAACTACCATCCCGTTTCATTGCGCTGAGGCGGTGGCAGTGGCAGCCATACTAATGGTGACTATCAGGAGAGCTGGGGGAATAGGGGAAGACGGCCCCTTACTTAACGCCAGTAACGTTTAGAGACAGCGCGCTGCTGTGATGAATCGCTGTGCCGCCGTCCAGGCCACGTTTTGGGAAGAAGCATCCATCACCCTGAGCAACAGCACGGAAACAAAATGGCATATAACTTTTTGATAAAGCCATTTAAAAATATAGCGTGCCGGGGGGGGGGGAAGTGGTGTCCCTCCCCAGCGTATGTGGAGTCAGGTCTGATGCTTTTTCCCTGCTTAAGATGCTCTCTTCTTTTTGGAAGTTACAGTTGTACAGTGTTCAAGTACATTATAAAGTATAGCTCCAAACATTTTTGTAGGTTTGTCACCAATGAACTTCTGAGGTTAAGTGTGCATCGACAAGGAAGCGACCTGAGCGGTGCATTTTTCCAGTACCCCATTAACAAAAGAATGCCACCTAAGTTCCTTCGACTTAAGAAGACTTCTTGGTTTTATAAAGCCAATATTTTGAGGGAACAGCCTTTGCGCCAGACGGCACTCGCCACTCATCACCCTGCCACTGTGGGTCCACTTAGGAAATGAGAGTCTACAAGTCTAATTTGTCTAAATTGATTACATTGCAGGCTCCTAATTGTTTGAGGAGATCTCAGAAAGGCCTTAAGTGTAATAGCTTCATGTTGTAAACAATCAAGGTGGATTACTTTCTGGCTGAGTTGTTAGTGGTGTCTTGCTAGTGGTAACGTGTGTGAGGAGGAGGAGGAGGAGGAGGAGGAGGAGGAGGAGGAGGAGGAGGATTATACTAGACACAAACGGTAATCCACAAATTCTTAGTGTTGTCAGGCAAAATGTGCCTCAGTGCAGGTGAATGATGACCTTAGTCTGGGTTTGTGTCTAGTATAATTTTGTTTTGTTATTTTGTGCTGACGATGCCTTTTTGAACGCATGGATTCCAGCTTCAGATTTCAATTTTAGATTTTTAGAGAAGAAGAAGAAGAAGAAGAGAGACAAGTGAACCAGCCTGAGGCCTGGGCTCTTCATACTGTAGGGGATTCCTGATCTCCTAACCTAGAGCCTACAAGAATCTGATGAGTCAACATGCTACACCAACACAGAGAGTCTGAGGAGAGGAGAGCGTTTAGGAGATAATAGGATCATTGGATTTCCATACCTCTAGGGTTTGGAGGCGTTCCAAGAGGAGCTTGGTTTTGTCATCCTCCTCTCCCACTGGAGTGGCGTCGACTGGGACTTGGGCTGGTTCACTGGCCAGCGGGCTGCGCCGGCTCTGCTCCAGGCTGCCACGGTGCTTAAGCACCTCCTCTGAGAGCTTTTCCTGGGAGGCATAACAGACAGGGAGGAGGAATAAGGTGGGAGGAGGAAGGAAAGGGACGAGGGCATGGTGAAAGACCAGAGAGACAGAACAGGACAGTGGAATGGACAGAGCAACATGGCAAAAGGGGGAAGAGAAAAAGATGTAAATGTAAAGACCCGCGAGATAGATAGATAGACAAAAAGGTAGATAGAGGGAGAGAAAAGGAGGGAATGAAAAACGGTTTAAGAGAAAGAGAATGGGGGGGAGGAAAAGAGAAGGAGCTTCAACAACATGGCAACACAACATCCCTTAATCCCTAATCGTGTTTCACTTGTTTTTCCAAAGAGTGGCTGCAACCTTGAGGGCTCCCATCTGCAACAGGGGACCCAAGACACAATTCCCCCCCCCTCCCCATTTCTCTCCCTTTTCCCACTCCTCCTGCCCCATCTCTTGCTGCTCCCACTTTTCTCTCCACCTGCCTCCCTCTTCCTTTTAGTCCCTCCACTACCACTCTCGCCTCCCTCCCTCATTCCTGCCCTCGCGCTCCAACTGTGCTTGCAATGCACACAGCCGAAAATTAAAAGCAATGAAATGATCAGGGTTGTGATGTCCCCTAGGCATGCGAGGAATCTGGGGTGTTTGGATGAGAAGGTTCTCTGATTCCTGACACTGGAAAGTCCAATTAGGTGCGTGCGTGCGAGCATGTGAGAGCGCCCGCAAGGGAGAGAGAGGAAGAGTGCTTCGTTACAATATAACTATGCAACGACAAGAAAAGACAACCAATGTCAACGCACCCCTTGAGTGTTTTCTATACATTTAAAGGTTGAACTTGAATGGGTGATAACAAGATTTGTTAGAGCTCCTGCACTTGTGTTATGACATGAATTGTTATATTATTTTACATTGTCTAATTCATGGCTCTGTGTAAGACGTTCAGAATAACGAGGACAAACAAGGTTCCTTACAGCTGCTCATGTTATGTTTGATATTGGAAATGTGGATATATATAGATTGCAAATGTGATCATCTAAGGTTGTCTTTACCTTAAAATTTATTTTTTCACAAAAATGAAAATGAAATGACTGATTACTTCTCTTCTACACAACTGTAAAAAAAATCATGCTGAATTTACAGTAAATGCCTGGCAATAAAGCTGCCAATAGGTTACTGGCAAATTTACTTTAAAGTAAAGGGAACTCAATTTCCAGTAATTTACTTAATTAATTTACAGCTAATACTTGGCAACTTTATTGCCAGTATTACTGTATTTGCTGTGGATTAATAGCTAGTACGTGGCAACTTTACCACCTTGACCACTGTATTTTTGGTAAATTACTGCTCTATCCTTGACTAACTACAGAGCAAGTTAACAAGTATTTTGCTGTAACATTCTGGAAGTTGCATTATATATTACTTTACTCAATGTATGTGTCTTGACTTGACGCCACTTCAAACCAAAAGTAGAAGTGCAATCTAAATTTGCCATTCTTCTAATTTGACAAGGCTGGCCTACATGTTTCAATTTCTATTTCATAATATTTGCAGAATCAGAGTCCAACATTGTTCAACTGCACAGCACTTGCTCCTATCTAGCAATGATAAACCTGGGTGTTTTTGTTTTCCAGTTATTATGCTGTCACGTAAGTGTGACCAATTAACACTGTTCCTGTGAAACAAGCAAAAGTACAGCAGTGTGTCTCAACCCGACACTCAGAACCTACAACAACAGCTGTCCACTGCAAGCATGGCTGATTCAGGTCAAGTGAGTGATTGGTTGAACTGCGTCCTACATTTTGGCAGTGGAATAGATCAAACGGGATGAGGGAACCAGGAATCTGGTTTACTCCAATCGACATGCTAGGAGTGCCACAAGTGCCAAGAGTGCATTGTATTATACTAGTACTGCCAAAGGATGAAACAGTCATTTAATGTTCGTTTAGTTTTAAAGTGTGCCGATGCAAGTTCCCAGAGTGCTGTGTATCACACAGTAAAATACTGCAAACTGTATTTGACTGCTCCTGTTATTGTTAAAATACAATTACTCATTAGCCAACCGGACAGCATCCAGAGTACATTGCATTTCACAGTAATATGCAGCAAATTGTTCAAGTAATAATTTGCTGTTATTTTTTGTTATAAAACCACAGCATTTTTTTTAAGTGGACCTTTAATAATCCTGATACATTGCCATTAGAGAAGGTACTGGAATTGCAATGTGTTAGTGGTTAAAGTGCAAACTTTTTTAATGTGGTAAGTTACAGTCGTATACATCCCTTCAAAAAAACACACTTTAACATGACCAAGAATCATGGCAAAAAATGATGTATTCCACTACCCAGCTTTTTATGCCTCCTAAAACCTTTCAGCCTCTAAGGCATAGAGGGGCTGGGGGGGTTGTCGAGCGTTTCCATATCCAGTGACAAGCTACCGCAAGTCAATGAGCTCTGAACGAAGTCATAGAAAACTCTCAAGACAGGCTACAGATCCACTCCAGCATAATGGCCTGACGTATGGCCGTGGTCGCTCGTACATTTTTCATCTGCTGGCACACCACCGACAGTTAATTGTCATCCCTGACGATGCCATTAGCCATAATGTGGCTATTCTAGCAAAGGCTTACAGTGGTGATGGATGAGATCAACCGTTGAATCCGTCTTATACCCAAACGGAACAGTGGAAAAAAAAATCTAAACAGCCCCACTTCTTTTCATTGCAATTGATAGTGAGTGACACTGTGAAATTTGTTTTTTGTTTCTGTCCTCTCCAAACATTAAATAAGGTTAAAAATCCTTTCAAATCGATCCAACAGCGGCACCTAAACGCAATACTCAATAGTCGCTGTCTGTAGTGGTTGGGTCTTAGCCTTTAGCCTGTCACCTTTGTCACTGTCAATCAGCTCTACTTTCCACAATTTAACAGTGTTGCTGTGGAGAAATCTACTGGAACATGTGCTGGTGTGTGCGTGGGAATATATTTATGGAATGTGCACGCACTTGTAAGTTCAAGCTGGTTCAGCAGCGCCACAGGGCTGACACAGATCCGGCTCGCAGCCAACGGCTCCCAGATCCTAATCCATGTTTCATAATCCACTCATGAATTCTCCAGACGTTGTTCTGGCCCCCCTGCCCCCCCATCCCCAACACACACACACACACACACACACACACTGCACTGTCATCACTACCATAATGCTGTCATTTGAATAACCGCCAGCTATCCGGTGTACACGCAGAGGTGCGATCCGTTACAGGCCCCACCACAGAGAGACTTAGGCCCCCCTGGGGTCAGCCCCAATGAGCCAGTTAATCACATCATCCAGCAGGCCTCATTGGAATTAACTCAACTACATGGTACTATACAAGCCAATCCAAGATGATGTATTGGATGATAATTTTTACTCTAGGCATCTTCATGAATGAGCATAATTCAGCAATTTATTCCTCAATTAGCCTACAAAAAAAACATTATTTTATGGATTCATAAAAAAACGGATTACCCTTTAATTATAAATGTTGAAGATACTATAAGATAAATAGCTCTATCAGCTCAAGACTGGCCCTGACTTTCATCTGCAATCAATTAGGCTGTAGGTAGAGCATTTGCAAAGTTAAAATGCTCTGTTGTTTGAATAATAGCTTCTGTCATTGACAAGCATCTATCTTTAAAGCAAAAGAAAGTTGGACTGTGAGAGAGGGCTGCTGGGTAACGCTGTGCAAGAAGAGTTACCTTGTAGGCCTTCATGAGGTCCACTGTGTCCACGGCAGTCTGCTCCAGCACCCCCTGATTCTGCAGCAGTGTCCGCACCGTCTCTTCCATCCTGCAAACACACACACACATACGCCAACACACAAAACAGAGAGGGGGAAAAATGCGGATTGGATGAGAGATGATAGACAAGTTTGAATAGAACCTGACAACTTCACCAGCTGGTTTGTGGGCACTCTTATGAAAACAGTGATACAGTGCTGAATGAGTAAATAAGGTGCGTGTGTGTGTGCGTGTGTGTGTGTGTGTGCGCGCGCGTTTTCATGTGGATTGAAATAGAGGCCGACCTTGCCTCCCAATGCCAATCGGCTTCTCACCTCTATTTTGCCAGAACCAGCTTTAGCTGTGTTCACACCAGGTACAAAGACAAATTCTTATTTCCATTTGAATAACATCTACAAGGACCTTGACCTTCTCCCAGACAAAGGCAAGGGGTCATTACTCCTTTAAGGAAACATATTTGAATTTCACCTGAACATTCAGTTTTTTTGCACATCATGAACCTTCTATATACTGTATGAATTGACTCACAAAAACAACAATTTCAAATTGCCTCGAGCAGTTGTTCTCCACTTTTTTGTCTTGGGGCTCCCTATAAAAGTGAAACTAAGACTAACAACCCCGCTATGGATAAAGTGTTTCTAGCAAGGAGAAAGTGTAGATTCTCATCCTCCTTGCAAAATATAAAAAAAGGTTGATAGGGTGTTCACCAAAATGAACTGTACTGGCTCTGCTGGTCTTGCACCATTGCAGTGGGAAATGTGCTCTGTGGCTAAGGATGTTTTGGAACATATCAGTACAGGTAGAGGTCAGCACGGCAGTGCACCAAAACAGGGCTGACTTCAGTGACACAGTTGGACGCAGACTTCTTCAGCCCGAAAAGACAGCAAGATAAAACGGGAGTTGACATTCAGCTGAAGAGCCACTGTTGATAGGGACAGCAGTCTGTCTGCCTTTGATAAAAAGGAGGACTTTGATAACAGCAGGGGACATTGTTCTACTGTGGTGGACATCTTTCGGATGGTACAATGTGGAATGTGAAACTTCTGAGTATAATTCACTGCACAGACTAAATGAATGCCTCATACAGCATTGTTCTCTTATGATATATGGGTATGTACTATATGGCCTTATGGCCTGTTATATTCTGTGTGAATGAAGCTTTTTATTTTGTCTTTGCTGTGCTCCTACAACAGTATTTGCAGTGGCCACAACATCATCAGCCAACAAACGATCAAATGTATTTATATAAGATCAATGACATTTTTTCGGTCCTATAGCATGAGTTCACTTCCCCAGTTGATCTGTGCTGATCAATGCTGTCTGGCTGGCGTGGGATTGGCGAGGCCCAGGCCCGGGCCAACACGAGACCACATCAAATCCATGTCCTTGCTCCTCCCTCTAGGTTATCAACAAGGGACTGGGTGGACCAGGAGGTCAGCAAGGAGTAACAGCCGCCTGTGTTGGTCTGGGCCCATCTGGCCCCTCTCTAGGCCAATCAGCACGTCCAGTCAGCAGGCTGGCTGCCCCGTCTCTGTGACAGGCCCCCGCTCCTGCCCCCACTGGAAACGCCATAGGGCCTTCATCTACACTACCAGGAGCAGGCCGAGGGAAAGCCAGGACCAAGACGCCAGGTCAAGGACTTGGGGAACAGCAGTGACAGGCATTACAAGTAGTATTAGTGTGGGTGTGTCTTAGATAGGTTAGAAAGCAGATAGGAGCATCAAGGAGGACAGCTGCAGTCGGGGGAAGCTGGATATACATGCCCGTTTGGCTTTCGGGAAACTGGTTTAAAAAAAGGGTTTAAAAAGAAAAACAGCAAAGGGCAAGACATCGTCACACAGACGTGCATACACACCTTTACACATTCAGAATAGGTACATTCAAACCAACATACATCCACAAAATAATGCAGCTCCCCAGACCGAATGCCACGGTGCAGACTTCTGTAAGAGTGACCTTGTCGACCTCCACATAGCTAAGTGGCAGGATGGTGAGTACCTTTGATGTACCGCTTCCACCACGCCTAATTTGGATGTGGGACTGAGAGTTTGCAGGCTTGGAGGGGTTAGGCTGAAGAGTCTTGGGGGGAGGGGGGTTGGGGGTTGCAGTTGTGGTCTGGGGTCTGGAGGCTTGGGTTGGTGGCTGAAGGTTAATTTTAGTGAGTCCAATGTTGAACCAGGGGTCTGGGGCAGCAGGGCCTTCACCTGAATGAAAGAGGTTCTTTGTGTTGGCTGAGCAATGCAACTATTTCTCTCCATGTTGGGACTTACCCTCTAAGCCAAGGACACTAACACCCAGTATGGGGGCAGGGAGGCTGGGACAGATTCCTTTTTGATGAGGGGGACTGACGGAGCAGTAAAAGTCACCGGGAGCGTTGAGTGGCTGGAATGACTTCAACATGGGCCAAATTCCAACCCCAAGGCGTTTGAAGTCTTCAAGACCCTGTCTCTCAAAGAAGCCACCACAAGCAGGGCGGATGATCATTCAAGCTATTCAACAGTTGAACTCAAAGGCCATCATGTCGAATGGGCCATTGATGTATTGCATATGTATCAGTAAAGCAGACGTTTTCTTTTTACTGCATATTACAAGATTTTTTCATTTTGATTTCAATCCTACCGTTACATCTTACTGAAAACATTGATGACTGTCTAGCAAAAAGTGAGTCTATCTTCTACCTATTAGGATTATAGTTGAGCTATAATTTCCTCAAACATTCTTCTCTCCTAGTCAAGGGAACCAACAATAAGGAATGTCAATGATAATTGCCAGCCAATAATTACACTGATAGTTTTCTGAATGTAAATTCACAAATAGCGAAAGCCCCGTAGAGAGTGAAATAAACGATGTAAGTCTTTGGGGTAGTAATATTCTTTAAACATCAATGTAATGCTGATTAAATTAAGCAATCATTTTAGATAAAATCAATGGGTATATTGTTCGTTTCTCAGACTTTATGGTGTCGAGAATATGCTATGCCGTTTTGAAACTAATTTAACTACTAAGGAATCTTAAACGAAGTCTTTCCAGTTTTAACAGTGCACAGCTAGTCCTCCGTTGATAAATATGTCTTATGAAAATTACAGTACAAGACAGAAAGTGCGCTAATAAAAATAGCGGTCTCTGAATTCATCTCACCATAGTTGCTCTCACAATGCATGTCAATACTAAATTTGAGCTTGCTCTGGGACAGAAAGGGAAGCTACACCAGACCCCCCTGACCCTTAAAATGCACAGGCTCAAACACCTTGAAAAGGAAGTCCAGACAGGAAATGCAATTAAGGCATGGAGGTGAGGTGAGTTTGTGTGCTGTTCTTAGACCCCTGTATGTTTAGCCAGCCCAGACCATAACAGTATACCATAGCATATTTCAAACATCACACACTTACTCCCACTGATTCCATGCTTCCTGCCCATGACGCCATCAAAACCTGTCAGCACCGTCTACACTTTAAAGGAAACACATTTTTATGACCCTTCAGAATCATATGGTTACTAGTTCTGACAGGAGGTGAGAGGTTTGCAGTTACCAAGCAGACTAAATGACATACAAATTGGGGCACACACAAAGCACAAGACAACCGACATTAGTCATTCTGAAAAGGGGACACCAATCAAAACACCAGTCTAACTTACCCCACTTTGGACTTGCCTCCGCGACCGACCGCACCATTTTTCCGAAACAGCGCTACGAACACCGTGCAGACCTCACTGAGCTCCATGCAGGCCGGCCGACTCAGTGACAGACTGGCGGGGCCGGGGAAACAGACGGTGAGCCAGCACTCTGCTCCGCCGCCAACCAATCTGACCCAGACAACTCACAATGTGGGTCTCGTGGCTAAAGTAGGCCAGGCTGGCATCAACAAGCATGAGTGCCTCTCGCCCTATCCACACAGAGCACTTCAGCCTCTGCTGCCTCTCTCTCTCTGTCACTCGGGACAATTCTCCTGTTTCCGAAAAGGTGGCCAGCTCTGCCTTGTGTTGTTATCCACCATCCCATTCAGACTGAGTTTTTGTAGGGGGGGGGGGCTCATCCCATATGCTCCATGTGTTAAGCCTGCCGGAGGAGGAGTGGTTCTCCTACTGGGCCAGAGCAGGCTAGTAAAGCTAGGACACGGATCAGGACTGGGGGTGGGTGAAGGCGAGAGGCATAGGAGCTGGTGGGTGCATGCATGTGTGTTTTTGTGTGTCCGTACCATGGCTGTCCTGTATAAGTGAGTGGGTACAAGTGTGTGTGTGTGTGTGTGTGTGTGTGTGTGTGTGTGTGTGTGTGATACTTGAACCGTGGGCATGTGTGACATTATTGGATCTAAGGGATTAGGAGGCTCTGAGTTCAACAGAAACCAACACTCTCAATGTGACAGGGAAGCCGTCACAGGGAACCATTAGGTCAGTACTCTGAACCTGAAGTGGTAGACATCTCGCTGACTTGGCTGAGGCTCTGTGTCATCGTGGATTTCTTCCTTAAAATGCTCAAAAAGCATTAAGCCGGAAGGAGAAAGACCTTGCAAGGAAAAATTGCTGAAAGGCAACTTACAGCAATCCATCAACAAATAATGAGGCAGCCAAACAGCAAACACGGGTAGACTAGAGCTTCGATAGATCACACCGATGAAGTACAAACCAGGAATCCCAAATGAATAAAATATCCTCTCCCACTGCAGTACTAAAACACAACGTTAAATGGGTGGCCAGGACAGCTTAGGCTAAGTTTCCGTTAGTTTGGTTTAGCTGGACTCCCTTCTGCCCCCTCTAAATAGAAGCAATGCTCTCTGTCGGACAGCAGGCCCGCCAGTGACATAGGGACCTACCCACACCAAGGTGACCAGCCGGGCTTTTCTCGATCGACACGGCTCTCTACTCTCTCTCTCTGTCTCTCTCTCTACCCTCTCTCTACTTTTCAAACCTGACAAACACTCTGCTCCCTCAGCACAGTATTCGGATCTCCGTGCTCCCTCGACCGCTCCTGACAAAAGGACAATTAGGGAAAGCCTTAAGCTGCAAGAGACATGGTGGCCACAGAACAATCGCCTGATTGTGTGGCTAGATTGGGGTCAAGGGAGGTCGCCTCTCTAGGACCACCTCCTGCAAAATAACTGGACGACTCAGCCCCAGAGTGATCTGGTTTAGTCTTTTTAAAACACGCAGTCCATTGCTGGAGGAAGGAACAATTCCCTACCTCCATATGGTTTAATTGGTCAAATTGGGCTGGTAGCTCCAAATAATAAGCCTGCTTGATCCTCTTTAAATGTTTTGTTTGTGTCCTTTTTTTCTGTCATTACGATCAGAATTAATGGTCGAATGAAAGGTGCAGTGACTTGGAAAGAGGGGGGCAAATGGCTCCCCTGTTGATACCTAAAGGCATCCTGTTTGTCTCAGACAGGACAGCGCCGTCAAAGCCGCAGGGGGGGATGCTGTGCTGGGTGTTGCAAGGGTTCACATTACAAAGACCCCTCGACCTCGGCGGCCTTTGACCTCTTCTAGAAGACACAGGTGAGGGTGATGAAACGCCTAGAGGGATAAGTTGAGGGGTAAGGGCAGTTATGCCAAACCTCACTAGGTACGAAGAAAAATATCCGGCATGTCAGATAAATATAAAAGGTGACTTTGAACAAACATAAAAAAGCACAGAAACACTTTGAATGGCAGATGTCTTTTTCCCATTTTGTGCCTTTTGTGAAACAGCGTAGCATTTTCTCTAAATATCCAAACTAAGCTGGTCAGGCTCATACAGGCAAAGGTGCCACGTTGTTGGTCCCTTACCTCCCCTTGAACATGCACGCTGGCCTCGGACAAAACATCCATCATGGCCTTTCCACATGTCTACCGCTGTCCATATTAGGCAGTTAACAGAGAGGAAGCACTGGGGTCTTTTCCCAATGATCCGGCCCCAGAGCCTCTTGCCCATCTAATTGTGAGGATGTGTCCGTATGTGTGTGTAACAAGGCAACAGCTACCGGGTTTCTTCCATTAAAATGATGAACGTTTTATTTTTTGTCTTCCTGTTTCAGCGCAAAAGTATTTTACCTCGTAAGCTACCTCGTAAGTATGTCAGCCAGTCAGCTCATGGGTGTGCGATTGGTGGCTAATGTTTCACAATAGAGTAACCCAGATGGCGCAGATTTTTTGTGTGTGCAACCCTTAGTGATTGCTAGCCCAGGAGGGGACATACATAAGGTCAGTGCCCACTCCTTGTGCCGGTGGCCGTGGGCTATAGCAGGCTGGCGACAGCCTCGTTTGGCTGTGAGAGGGAAATTAAGCTAGCGGCTATGATGGTGCCCTACTTTAACAAAAGCTTTGTAACCTGACCTACATCATAACGATCATGTTTAATCCACGACGTGAGTGAGGGAGTGAGGGAGTGAGGAGTGAGGGAGGGAGTAAGGAGTGAGGGAGGGAGTGAGGGAGGGACGGAGGGAGGGAGGGAGACGTTGCGTATAACATAGCTATAGGCAAATTGCAGGTTGTACCCTGCAATCATACAAAAGCATGGCTGATTGGTCTAGAATGTCCTGTCGATGTCAGTAGTAGGTTAAATGAAAGTCAGGCAAAATAAATGTTTGTACAGCATCAGTAACTTATTTGACTTAAACAAAAATGCGCAACATAACTGTATTCTGCCTGACAAAATCACAAAACGAATTTATCACATGACCTCGAATGCATTTTTGTTCTACCCAAATCAAAGTTTCTGTTCACTTCAATTCAGGGTAATGAAGCACCTGAAGAATTGTCCCCTTATTGAAATCAGGTATTCATATATTTGCCCAGACACCTCTCAGGTGAACTAATCTCCTTTCCCGTTTGGACAGAAAAGGCTTTAAAGTCATGTTCTCGTTTTCCCTAATGAACCCAGATGTGCACAGCGTCAAACAGGGGTCCAATTCATCAAACCAAATTTTGCAGCTGTTGCCCCGATCAAACACACACACACCCCACTTTCCCAACCCACACAACGCTTCTTTGAAATTGGCTAAATGAAAACACTTTGGAGCAGGCTGGGCCGGCCAGACATGCCGGACGGTGTTTGATTACCCAGAGGGTGCTACTTTCCTCACACAATCATACAGCTCCAGGCCGAGCGGGTCGGCAGCAGGCAGCGGGGCGCAAAGCCACCGGGACGCGGCCAAGCGCTGACAAGTAAAGCACATGACCAGCAGACACACGTGTGTATCTATGTGGTCTTGTTAAGATAAAAAGGGACAGAGGGAAAGGGAGATGGAGGGAAAGTTGAGAGAGAGACTAGTGGTGCTGAAACTTGTGCTCCACGGACCATGGAGGCTTCATAAGCCGAGCATGACTCTCCAAACAACACGTCCAGACTCGAGAAGCAAACAACCCCGCTCTTGCCTGTTTGCATCATCTAGGAGGGGTGCGCATACACACACACACACACACACACACACACACACACACACACACACACACACACACACACACACACACCCCAGTCACACACACACACACACACACACACACACACACACACACACACACACACACACACACACACACACACAATACATACCCACCACCAGTCACACACACAGAATCCACCACAGAGCAGTAAATCAACATGCATCTGCTGTTTAGTCATAAGTCTCCCGTATCCGGCCTTGACGAGAGACCTTCCACAGGGGAAGGCCACGAGTCAAGAGCATGGAGCTGATGTCATGGTCTAATGTCTCGGCATCCACTCTGCTCCCTCACTCACCAACAATCCCAGGATAGTGCGTGTGCTAGGATTTGGGTGTGGAATTGATACCTCGCGTTGCATTATAATACAGTTGTTCAGCAAACACTTTTATCCAAACTAGTTTCAAATCGTGAATTCAGCTTGGGTAGGTTGAGAAAACCCCAACTTTGGTCGTCAAGCAAGTGTTTCTTTATCACAGCTGCCTGGCTAATAGTAACACAGGAGATAGATGCTGAAGTAGTATTCTTTTCAGCAAAGTGTCACACAAAGCAAAGCTCTATCTCTCTCTTTCTTTATCTCTTCCCAATCTATATGGGTAACATAAACCATGTGCACATTGGGTAAAAGTAATGGCCTACTTTAACTAATGCAGAATAACTAAACTTAACAACACATAGAAAAAACTACTTCTTCACAGAGATCACTGACAACATTCACCACAATATTTAAAAAAGTTTCCACTCCCAAAATCAAGGGCAGGGTTCACACAGCACCCATGTATGGATTACCATAAAGCCAGAGGAGAGTGCTGCATTCAGAGTCTGACACCAAAAGTCATCATTACCTGCAATCCCTCTCCCTCATGTTCAGTTTAGGGGCACAGATAAAAGGGGCCCCCTTCTATGCCCTTCTGTCTGCTCACGGTGCCCGGGTACGAAGCCCAGAGGAAGGAGGGTGTGGGCTGGCTCCAGGAGGTGAAGAGGCCTGAGTCTGAAGTCTCAATCCAGGCTAGAAGTCTGGTGGTTTGGCCCTATCTCTGGTGGTTCTCTCCATTTACACACAGCATCAGTCCGATTCTGTTTCTGTAACTCCCTCCCCTTAACTTGTTTTGGCCTCCATATCCTCCTTTTTCTTTGACTGTCCCTCTGGCATACAACCTGTTGAATCCAGAAAGCCAGCCCCTAATGCTGCTCCCTCCCCTTTCTCCTCCTGCATCTGGCCCCTTAATGGAACGTCCAGGCTGGGCTGATGGAAGACGAAAGAGAGGGGGCCGGAGCTCAGCGTTAATCCCAGGGAAGTTAAGGACGGTGGGATCTCTAGAGCTGCAGCCCCTGCTACTGCTGGTGGTGGTGGGGATGGTGGGGCTTGGAGCCTTGGGTGTTGACCCTAACCAGTCAGGGGCGGGAACACGTGAAACACACCACTGGACAAAGCCAGGCTAAAGATTCCCTTCTCCTCCCCTTCGGAGCGCAACTCAGCTGGATGAGGGAGGGAGGGAGGGAGAGTGTGTGTGTGTGTGTGTGTGTGTGTGTGTGTGCATAGTTTTGTTTAAGGCCACCAGTGAGTAAATGACCAGTCACCAAAAGAGTGCAGACCTGCTGATCTAGAAGAACAGAGTGAAAACAAAGAAGAAGAAAAAAACTCCTGCCTCAACACACACACACACACACACACACACACACACACACACAGACAAATAGGTTTGCGTGTGTGTGTGTGTGTGTGTGTGTGTGTGTGTGTGTGTGTGTGTGTGTGTTTTGTGCAAGTCTCTCCTTTCGGTAGGCCATGGCTGAAGCACAGTCGGCCAGCAGCCCATTTTCACTGACCATTGTTTTAATCATAATTCTGCCCTACATTCAACCCCTTAGTTAGCCACTAAGCACTAAGCACTAACAAGCACAAAGCTACCCGGAGACACTGAAACACACACATGAAGACATACACACGTAGAAACATGCACACCTTCTCTTCATTCCTGCTGTGGCTTGTAAGAGACTATGCCTCCCCGGAGTGTGTCTGGCTCCACTGGTTATTCTCTGGTGTTTGTGTGAGCGTGTGTCAGAGAGAGAGAGAGAGAGAGAGAGAGAGAGAGAGAGAGAGAGAGAGAGAGAGAGAGACACACACACACACACACACACACACACACACACACAACGAGGTGCTGCTCTGACAAGGAGCATGTTAGCTTTCCCCCCACATTTTTGCAGAACACCTTTGTTCTCCGGTATGTATCATAAAAGGCCCAACATCAAACAGATTTTCATCACTCAGATAACACTCAACTCCATGTTTGTCCAATTCTTTGCAAAACAGTTTGCTTTAGGCTCTAGCAGTCTCCATGGCTTGGTGGCTGTTATACTGTTTGCTTAGATTTTCTTAGCACTGAAAGTAATTTGTCAAATCTTATTTCAATGCTGTACCATCATTCAGCGACGACACTTAATTAGCGATGCTCCAATCAATTGATGCCTGAGGTTAATTGTACCTAGTCTATTTAGGAAATTGGATGGCCACTTACATAATTTGAGGGTAGTATTTAAAATGACAAATTGATGGACTGGGAAAGGGAAATTTCAGCCCATTAGATATGGAACTGTAGTAAAGACCATAATCACTCAGATTTCATTCAACCAGGCACGGCAGTTAAATGCTCAACAAATTGTTGTTTTTTAAATGAGGACCTGACCAAGAGAGGCTTAGTGTGACAATGCCAGGATTATGTTCACTCTTCCTAGAAGTGAACAAGTCAATAGCTTCCAACTTCATTCATTACACAATACTCAACCTTCATCAGAAAAGAATCATGAATGCGTGTGTGTGTGTGTGTGTGTGTGTGTGTGTGTGTGTGTGTGTGTGTGTGTGTGTGTGTGTGTGTGTGTGTTGGGGATGGGGGGGCATGTGTGTGTTTATGGGTTATGGGTGTTTAAAGGCGTGTGTGTGTCCAAAAGGCAATATCCACTGGGGAAAAGGATCACAGGGAGACATGCGGTCAACCTACTGACCAACTAGCCTAGCAGCATGACTGACTTCTGGGGTAATTTCTTAATTAAACTGAACACACACACACACAATCTCACGCACATGTCCCATCTGCCACTGGGACAGTCATCCTCCATTACCGGCTACCAATGAAATCATTAAGGGCCAGGTACATGTGTACACAGCAGCTTACCACTTACTCACTCCAACAATACTCAGTCAGTCAGTCAGTCAGTCACAAACATTAAAACAAAAATATAACCCTATGCGCACACACAAACAGACAGAATCCCTGTCACACTCAAACGTATCCAATCAAATATAAACAATTTAAAAAGAAAAAGATTGTTCTATCCCTGCATGAGACATAGTTCTCGGGCATGCTGTTAGAAGAGGGCAAACAACTTCTATGTTTGCCTGCTCCAACGAAACCACATACAACCCCAAAGATTGCAGCACAGTGGGAACTACACAGCAACCCACCACAATGACAACCAAAGCTTATCAAATGAGAAAAACAGCAAGACGTGAAATACGTTTTGATGTTGTTGATGCTGTTGTTGTTGTATCATAGAGACTCAAGTGCCTCATGGGTCACTTCACCATTGAGCACTTTTTAAGCACATAATGGAATCACTAGTCTCATTGTCGCTCCACACAAACACACACGCGCGCTTGGGGCGTCGCCAGACGCAGAGTCATCCTGGCAAAGCCAATGAGAACAATCCGTCTGGCAGCGGGGCAGCAGGCATCTGTCACCATGCGAACGGACCCAGTACCCAATCCCAGATAAGCTTTTATATATCTCGGTTAATGGCATTTCACTATGTCCCATTTGCCTTGCTAGCGAAACGCAGCAGCCTCTCCTATAATGCTATCTGATGATCCACTATTGCAATCGCAGTTGACTTTTACTTAAAGTGGAGGGCATGCATGTCCAAATAAAATTGAGTTGCTTCCTGTATGGGACTGAGAGAAGAAGAAAAACATGGTACACACTATAAGGCCCGTTAAACTTGGAGACTAGTGCCTAATGATTACAGACTGTGGACAAACAGAAACCAGCAGTTATCGTTTGGGACAGATTCATTCATCACTGTGTTTTTATGATGTTTTAAAGGTTCCTGTCCTGTCTTGACATGTATATGCCCAGAAAATGGGACGGTCTGGAGCCAGGTCACTTTAGATATTATCTAAAGATAGACTTAGTCTTTGTTTGTGTGTTTCAAAAATCTGTAGGGTGATGCCAGCATTAATAGGTTCAAACATACTTCATGAATTCACAAATGTAAGTGTGTGCGCTGTGAACTTAAAAGGAGTGCCTTCCTGAAAAGATAAAACAGTGACTGGTAGAGGCCTCATTTCCAGGAGTCAACCTCTTAGAGTGTATGGCCTGCCAACTGGTTACCTTATTGTGACATATGTTTACCAACTTTAATCACCCAAAAATGTGAGTAGTTTTAATAGCAGATTTGTTTTTACTGCAGGATCAGACACTGTTAAACCATACCATAAACATATTGAAGATCTTATGAATATATAATCTTTCTGTTAACTCTCTTTGTTCCTCACTGGTAGAAATAATTAAAATATGAAGCAATTTTATTTCCCCCCAAATGAGAAGCTAAGGAGCCCATATTCCCCGGGTGGGACTCATAAGCTGCATAAGTGATGTACAGAACTGTTATCTCCTAATAACGTTGTCCGTTTCCTTTAAGAAATAGCCAGTGGTGCTGAATCTGGAAATCTTATGCAATGCCGTTACACCTCGGTGGGCACAGTAAAGAAAGGGGCGAAGGGGAGACTGACAAAGTAGAGGTTGTTCCCACTCCGCTGTTTGAGAAACGGAGAGGGAGCCGTGTTTGGGCACTTCAGGCTTTTCTCGCTTTCAAAGCTGTTAGGTGCAATTCACCTTGTCCTTGTTCAAGGACAAAGGAATTTGGAACCAGCCAACGTGGACAGAGCTTCGCAAGCTGAATAATCAATGTATTTGCTATTATTACCCAATCTCTGCGCTTTTCCATTAATGTCAAAATGTCTCATGGCATGGGAAAAGGGCATAGGGAGTTGTCACATCCAAACTCCAACGCCAAAGCGGTCTTTGGCCGAATGCCACCTTCAGGGTGTGTAGTTACCTGGAGATGTGCAGCTGAATGCCACCTTCAGGGTGTGTAGTTACCTGGAGAAGTGCTGCTGCAGGGAGACCATCTGTGCCTGTCCCAGCTCCGACTCCTCGGTCACTTCCCGAAGACGCTTCTCACTGTCCAATCGAAGGCGTCGCTCTTCTTCTAGCTCGTGAATCAGCTTTTCTCGCTGCAAGAAGGGACAAATTGTGTTCACTTTCTTTTATTATGTTTTATGAACATAGAAAAGTCACTATGATGGAGACAGAATCTAATGTAATTACTAAACATGGATTGATGAAGTTTAGCAACTCAAGTAGATCTTGGAGTTTTTTGAGCTGAAGATAGCCTGTCAATTCTATTTGGCTGGGATTTTAATACATGTCCCTTGTCTCTTAGCATTCATTTACATCTAGGCTAGTGATGACAATCCAGCACAATGATATATTTTAAAGTGGCATTAACATAGACACATACTGACTGTGACAAATCTAAAAGAACTTTCATGAAATCAAATTTTATGAAATTTGGTATTTAACGTATAGAAAGTGTCAGCAGAAGTTACTGGTTTAATTGCAAAAAAGGCTATTAGCACAATCCTATAGAACTGACACTTTGGTCCTAAAAGCTTGTTCCAGGCCTCACACCTTAACAGTCCCATCTTCGTGTTTCACCAAGGTGTGAGTCAGCCTGTCTCCCCAGCCAGACAGGGCTGTGACGAACTAGCTGTGGACAGTCCATGATAGGTGCTGGTTTCAGCCCTAGACAGTCTGAGCGCTTGTGTTTTTTTTCCCTTTGCATTTCTAATTGGATTCTGTTCTTTCCAACTTTCTCACAAGCTGCAAGCTCCAGGAGAAATGTCTGCCATAGGCTTCAAAGTTGGCATCAAAGACTCAGTGCCCTGCGCATTGCCTGGACGACTCCTTAAGGAAATGAATATTCTCCCTGACATTTGGTGTCAAAATCTTTTTTGAGGTTAGTTGTGAGGACAAAGATATATATGACATTGATATATGACATTGATTGGAGGAAGAAGAGTACAGGTGATCACATTCAAATGTCTTGTAAAGCTTCTTCAAAGCTTTATTTAAACTACCAGTGCCAGTCAGCAATGAGGGTACATTTTCAAAGTTTTATCAGCCAACTTTTTCCATGAACGCAAAGAGATTGAGTCTCTCAGTAAAGACAGATTTTACATGTAATTTTTTGAAAATATACCAGAATGTATATGGACGAGGAGGAAGTCTTTTTACTATTTAGAGTCTGTTGATTACTGCCAGACCACAAACGTGCCCCTACTGCACATGCAGAAGGAAAGGGAAATCATAGTTGCTGATAGGTTTATAGGTACAGTTGTCCTCAGTAGATAATTATCATAAAATACTGCCATACCTCTATAATAAAATTATATTATATTATGGCTTGATTCTTGAATTACAGAGCTATGCTGGGTGTTCTAAAAAGACTGAGCACAATAAGCTGGGGAACTTTAAATAAAATGTTCATGTTCTTTTTAGCATCGTAGCCCCATCTTCTGTTGCCCACTGCCACTTGGAGAGCTGCACAACCAGCACTGTGGGGACATCTAGTGGTCAAATGAATCAGCGGTTCAGAAAATGCTTGGTAAAGGTGGTGTACCAAAAATCTGAATGTGGTGGTCACAGGCAAGTCTCAGCAGCAAAACCACATGAAGCATGGTTTGAATCATAAGCAGATACGTCAACACAAAGATGCTTTGTGAATGCCTAACATCTCGAGAGGATTCATTATAAAATGTCAATGAACAGAATCAAACCCATAAACCTCCATGTTTGCCTCTTGTGTGACTTGGCAGAACGTCCTCCTCTCCTCTCCTCTCTATGTGTGTGTGTGTGTGTGTGTGTGTGTGTGTGTGTGTGTGTGTGTGTGTGTGTGTGTGTGTGTGTGTGTGTGTGTGCACGGTAAAAAAAAGCCATATTAAACCCTAGCCACCACTAAAACCAGGCCCTGGTCTTCAACACGCTCATAAATCCAGGGCTACTATGTGGAGCATCTTTTACACACCGGGGAGTCCCTTCTGTCTGCCAGGAGTAATGGCTGCAGTAAATCAAGTGTTCCAGAATGAAGCATAAACTGCCACGGGCCGGTGCCAACAGCTGGACCTATATCTGGACCAGAACCTCTCGAAGAACAAAACGTAATAACACTATCAGAAAATTGTCCATTTCAAGTAGGTTGCTGTTCGTTTTATGTTCTGTGTTGACCAGACGAGCAAATCTGTTCAAGCATGGTCTGTTCCATATCAGAAATAAGTATACTAATTGCATGGTTTAAATTCACACTCAAACCACGCCACATATTTTTATATTTAAAGCTAACAAAAATATTTTAACAAAAATAACCGAATTTGATGTGCACTGGTTTGGTTTGGTCTCACACAAAAGAAACAGTAGCTTGAAATCCCTGAGGTTTGTTAAACCACGACTCCCCATGCACAACCCATAATATACGTACTGTATGGTATAACCAAACCGCTCCACGTCTGTGGAACCACCGCCTTGCCAACAGCTTCAATAACTTGGAATTTACTGCCGGCATCTCAGTAAAAGGCCTTCAACTGCTTGTGTTCAATTTATAATTTCAGTAATTTTACAAGGCTTGGGGCAGTTAAATTCAGCATTACTATATCTTTATGTTGCCAGAAAGCCAAGCATTTCACCAGTTACAGTTGAGGAATGAATGTCTGTGTAGAGACTTTATACCCATACTACTACAAGCTTTGTCTGGTGCTAAGAAAGTATGTTAATTGAAAGCACATTCACCATGGCTTCTAATATAGCAACAGGGGATGGGAAGACCCAGCGCGTGGTTTAAATGAAAGGACGAGATGTCGCAATGAAAACGGGTTTGGCAGCTTTCTGTGAAAACCTTGGTCTCATCTTAATCCAGAGATTGAGAGCAGATTATCCCCTTCACTAACTTCTCTGTCATGCCAGTTTCAAAGCCATGCACTTTCTCTGTCCTGTAGATGGCACCCTTTTCCAAGAGTAAACTGACCAATTTTCTCTGCAAAACAGCGTGCAGTGTTGTACAGTATATCATACAATAATTGTTAGTTTCAGCAACATATCAAGTTGGAATTATTGTATAAATTATCATTTGTCCTCAGCTTTAGCGCAGTATGTACTTAGTCCAGATAGCAACTAGTCCAGTGATTAAAAAATCACAGTCTATGTATCAATGCTTTGACCTCAGCCAGTCCTTCTCTCCTCCTCTCATCGAGATAGGATTACTGATACTATCCGTCCTACTGAAATATGACTATGTGCGTACTGCACGTTCACAAATATCTTGAATCAGGCTGAAACAGTTCCCTCTTTACACTCAAAAAGCATTTCAAAAGTAGAAAAATCTCATTTCAGTGCAAAACACATATTCCACGTCTCTGTTGCTCATAAGTGATGTTCTACAACAAACAAGAGTCTAGGTGCCTTGTCGATGTAAATGCATTAGAGGTTGTAATGTTATTCAGCGCAGACCTCTCCAGTGAATGACTGTGTCTAAACCCCCTGATACCCAGGCCTGATCCTCAGAGGATTCTAAGTTAATTAAGCAGGACTGCCTCTGTCTCCATTGTGCAGCGCAAATTTCACAAAAGGGGACAGCCAATGCAAGGCTATCAGGGAAAGTGAACGTGTGTATCTTCATTCGTGCATACCTTTGTGTCTGTATTTGTACATGCCTGCCTGTCTGCTGTGTGTGTGTGTGCGTGTGTGTGTGTGTGTGTGTGTGTGTGTGTGTGTGTGCATGTGTGTGTGTGTGTGTGTGGAGGTACTTTGTTTGTAAGACGGTGGGGGGTGCTCACTCAATAATCTCTTCATTACAGAGAGCGGGCTGAGTCGAAGTGCCTAGATAATCAAGAGGCCTGCAGTGGACCATGGGCCCACTGCTAGGCAAACACCAGGGACACCATGCCCTAAACAGGCCTCCACTGTCATAAATAAAACATGTGGTCACCTTGCATGTGTGTGTGTGTGTGTGTGTGTGTGTGTGTGTGTGTGTGTGTGTGCACAAAAGTGAGGGAAGATTCTCTTCGTTTGGCCAACAGCTGCATAATGGTGCATTTGGAATGTAAAAACGTGTTACATTTGTGAAACTTTTATAAAAATAGATATTCTTATTTTTACCACACATGCTATTGTATTGATTTGATATACCATGTATTTTTAGGCAGGCAACTTGAAGGCAAATGTATTTTGATTTCTGTTCATTTCGGTCCTACACAAAAGGAATAAGCTACTAATGGGAACATAAAATCTGAATATTTTTAGCAGCCTCAGAAAAGTCTTATGTAAATCTGATCCAATCTTTGCTAATCTTCCAATACTTTGCATGAAAGGAAATTGTGTTCATCGGAGCACAGCCATTCAATAAGATAATTTATCTCCCAAATATGTTGGAGACCAAACAGAGTGTTATTCTCTTGGAACCACAACCCTGTGTCCCTCAGGGGCCCATCAATTGAATTAGCGCTGAGGGCCAGCGCTACATTGGAGTGTATTATGGCTGTCACATAGCCTTCGGGGCCACTGCACACACACACCCCAGGATATGCAAAATCTACAGAGTGGGCCATTTATCATTGCCAAGGGACAGCCACGAACAGACACACACAAGCGTGCATGCACACACATGCGCACATATTCCTGCTTCTCTAACTCACTCTCTCACATACACACAAACACACTGTCACTCTTAAACACACACACACACACACACTCACACACACACACACACACACACACTCACACACACACTCACACACACACACACACACCACACACACCACACACACACACACACCACACACACCACACACACCACACACACCACACACACCACACACACCACACACTAAGCACCACATGTGTTCCTGATACGTTGGATGAGAGGGCCAGTGTGAAGATGCGATTTGGGCCTGGCTGTCAAACTGCCGTCACCCACTGAATGTAGGGGCACGCTGGGGACCCCCTTCTCGGCCTCCTCTCCCTGTCTGCGGCTGATAAGCCCCAATCTGCAGGACAGCACCTGAGTTCCCTCAGTCCCCAGACCTCCAGGCTGTCACACAGACTCCAAACAGCTGTCAGGGGGCTTTCAGGAGGCTCCCTTGACACAGTGAACAAACGCAGAGTCCAGCTCTGCACTGGAAACCAATACACTCTGTTCTCACCGTTCATATTGTTGATGTTAAACGACCAAGAGAGATGGGTCTTTAGTTACACAATAACCTATAGCATTATGATATTACTATTTTTACTTCTCAGCTGAGTGACTTGTTCAGTGAGAAAAGTACTTCTTTGACAATGGAAGAACACATGGGTAGGGACGAACATAATGTACATTAACACTGATTAATTCCATCTAAACTAACTTTGCCTTAACGTTACAAATGACAGTTGGACCTCATTAGTTACTGGGCCTTCTCACAAATATTATATTATATATTTTTTGTCTATTTCTCATTTGAGACTGCCTTAATCTTTGTGAACCACAAGCCAAAATATGCTGCACTCAGTCTTGGCGCCATGATCCTACGCCGTCTCATTCAGTGTCTGTCTCTAGGTCACATCTACTCTGGCTTGTCCCTTATCTTCATTATGTTGTCTGCGTTAGTTGCACTGTTGCATTTTCACATTTGTATGCTAGGGAGTCAGTCACACAATCAAGGATGAAAAAAGGGAGGGCTGATGCCAAAACGATCTACAAGCCAGCATTTTTCATTTACTTTGCTCAAGCATGATCCAATCAAATGCATTGCAATCAATCCAAACACGATAAGAAAAACACCTGTGCATGTCAAACAGTTTGCGTGCGTGTGTGAGATGTGAGTGAGGGCGCTTAATTATTTTCTTATCAAACCGCCGTAACCGCGGTGTATTCTCGAGAAGCCAAAAGAAAAATAAAGACTTGCCTCTCACAAAGTGTCACGTTTATTTTCCCACCCTGTTTAGACAGCCGTTTCCAGCAGTCATAATCTCACCCACTGATTTGAAATGGCCTTTTAATGGACAGGCAGCGCTGCTCTGTGGCAGACACAGTTCTGCCTTTACAAGCACGGACAGGAAAACCAGCATCCTGCCCTGCCAATGACTTGGGCCATTCTCCAGTAGGGACTTCATATGAGTGAGGGGTGGTATTGAGCAGGGTTAAAAACCTACAGCAGAGTCCGGCACTGAATGACAGAGACAGACAGGGGCTTGTTGAGAGTGACTAAGTCTTGTGTGCGTGAGGCCCCCTTCACAGCAAAAACCCTGGGCTGTGTGTCTACCCGATGGAATAGCTGGAGGGGGGGTCCAGTGTTGTTCTTGTCAGTGTTTGAAAGGTCGCGTTGGTGCACGCGTATGATAATGTTTAAATTAAAAACGGCTACCGAAAATAGAAAAGGTAGGCTATCAGATTGTATGGATGGACCTAATAAAACATGTGTGCTATAAATTGTAAGAAAAAACATCTGTTTTACTATCTACATTATCTTCTTGTCTAATTTAGAATACACAACAATCTGTTTTAATAATCTTTCTCTATAATTGTTAAGCCTAGTTAGGCAAGCCAAGAAAAGGGAGAATACCTAAAATGCTGCAGAACCCTTGAGTCTTCTGGGTCAGACAGGGGCTTGCACTTCACAACAGGGGTTTCGATTAAAAACACCCACCAGTCTGAGCCGAGCCCCCTAGTTAAAACCGCTTTCATTTGGGTCGACCACTGTTATAGTGCAGGCACTGTGCTCAGGCACCCGTTCACACCACCATAAAGGCGCGCTGCACATTCTTTCCCTATACAATGCCCTCGTAACAGTATAACATAACGCGTCCCCACGGAGCTACTCAGCAGAATTGCAGGGGAGAGGGCAGGAGTGGCATGCGGTGTTCCCTCGGATCAGGTTTCCATGGAAGGGCTTATATGTGTAGTGTGGGGAGGACAACAGCAGCAGAGAGAGTTGGAGAGGGCCTCTATGTTGCCTCTGATTCATTAGAGCAGTGGAAAAGACAACACCGTGTCGGACATATTATTTAAGTCTTTTGGTTCAAGGTGAGTGGGTGGACGAGGGTGTGTGTGTGTGCCTGTGTCTGTGTATTAAAACACAGTCTGTGGATCCCTGTGCGTGTGTTTCACATGTGCTCACACACATGCATAGTGCAGTTTGTGTGAGTGTGCCCATGCACACGTGTACGCCTGGCGTGTGAGTGTGCGCACGGGTGCATGGGAGGGTTTCTCAAGAGCCCTGTCAGAGGTTGGCTGAGTGTGTTCACTAAGTTCCCGTCACACCGCCTGCGCTTTGACAATTATCTCCCTTATGCAGCACTCCTCCCTCCTCCTCTCTCCTCCCATTAGGGAGCGTGCCGGAGCTCAACAAGCCTCCGAGGAATGCCATGGAGAACAGACTCCGGCAGGGATAATCCACATTTTAAATGGAGCTCAGAGATACACTCCCTTCTTTTCTTCTGTCCTCCTTACTTTTCTATCCCCCTCCTCCTGTCTGGCACAGATAACTCATCCCTTGCTCTGACGCCTTTACACACACACGTACACACACACCAACACAAACCGATACTAAACACTAAACCAACACTTTAAATACACACATTCTGTATGTGCACGCATACACAGACTTTCACAACCCCCACCTCACCCCTTCCTTCACACACAAATCAACCCCCTGCTGAACACACATCTCTCTCAAATCTATTTTTTTTCTCTCTTTCTCTCTCTTGCTCACACACACGCACCCACACTGACATACTCACACTGCCTTCGGCCATGCACACCCCACCCAGGGTTGTAATTAGCGTGGCATTCACTCCCATAAGTGGGAGAGGCAGACAGTAGTTCTTTAATAGAGCAAGTCTGTCTCCCAGTGTAGGCAGACTGGCAGGCTGGCAGACAGTAGCATGCTAAGCAGCTGATAGGCCTTTTTAACCTGCCTCGCGGGCAGCTGTCTGGAGGTCAAGGCCAGGAGATAACACTGGAAGAGCTGCTGACATCACGAGGTGTGGGCCTGGTGGAAACACGGAGGTGTGTGTGTGTGTGTGTGGCTTGTGAGAAAGTCCTAGCAAAGGGCATGTGTTTGTCTGGTGTGTGTGTGCTGGGGGAGACGGGGGATGGGGGGCACTAAGGGGATATTTTTAGGAAGGATATTTCTAAAGAAGATGTATGTGTACCTGGCTGTCTTGGATCGTGATAAAAAAAACACATTTGTCGTCTTGAGAGCGAGCCAATGGCTTGGTAACAACCATGAATGTGTGTTGGGGTGTGTGCTGTGACTCTGTGACCTTGAAATGCATTCCGGTAAAAAAATACCTACAATGGAAATCAATACTGTATCACAAACACGCACACACACACACCAAGGAATACAATTCATTCAAAGGATCAGCACTACATGCATCCTGCATTGAAATGATTGGCAACTACAGGCTAAATAGCTCACTGGTTGATTCATGTGCACACCAGCATTTTAACAGTTACTTCATTTATTCAGAACAATTTGAAGAATCTTCCACAAATTGAAAGGCATGAGCACGTATGTTTTTCACATCACTCACTCATCTAATGGAATCCATACGCCTGCATGTTCATTCAGACTGCTCTTGTAGTAGTGTGTGTATTTGTGTATTTGTGTACGTGTGTGCATGTGTGAAAGAGCATGTGAGAGAGAGTTGTGCCGTGGAACAGCTGGGGCCATGCTTGGCCATTGCACCAACCCCAAAGATCAGCTGGTCGCATCACACACACACACACACACACACACACACACACACACACGCACACGCACACCCCTCCCCCCTCGTTCCCACACACACACACAACCGCACAGATGCCCCTAGCACTTGGTTGCCCTTGTTATGTAACCCCACTTATGTAACTAGTATGTATGTGAGCCAAACAATATGACTATGAGGAGATTACAGCGTCGATAGCATATTAACTGTTTAATGCAGCATATCTCCCCTCAGTTACAAGCAGGGCCTCCAAATCACCAGACTTATGCATCATCACAATTTTATATAATAAACACTAAGTCTGTTGAGGATTGAAATATTTTTTTAAAGAACAATACCTTTTAAAATGTATACCTGTCACCATTAAAAAAAATAAACAAATCTGTAATAACTAAAATATTCTGACATAAGGGCCGGATTTACTTACGATTTGCGTGTGCAAAAACACATGCAAACGTCATACCAGCCGCAAAAAAATAATATTCCAAGCTGACCTACTAACGAGGTGGATGAAGGATTACGTCGTTCAAATGAGCAATTTAACACACCTCATCCATTTGGTGTGTTAGCCTTCAAACATATGCAGTAATGACCGTTTCTACTTGAGAGTGCAAAATACTGGGAGGAGACATGCAAATAGACACAAACAGCACCCGCAATGGCTATGAAAGTGTTTGTGTGTAAAATTTAGTACGACCAAAGAGCACGTACTAATCAAAGTTAGAAGGCGCGTAGAAGAGATGGCTGCTCTTATTGTGGTGAGAAGCAGACACAGGGACAACCAAATAATATGTCGAGAACGTGTTTCTTCCGGACGTGTTAACATTTTGAGATGTAAAATAATTATTTGCACATATTGCCTATATACGGGAATGCCATTTCTGAGCTACTGAATCCACCGTCCCCCCTCCTTATGTGCCAACCTTTTATTAAAGGCTATTTTTTCCTTTGTTCTGCATCTAAAATCTTGCAATTTTCCCTTAATTTCATCTGTTTTCTTTTCCCCACAGTATTTACTTTCTCACTGATAATATCCCTTATGGCATTTCTTTTTCTTATATTTTAATTTATTTTCTGTAACTCAACAGCTTATTGACATCTTCCACTAGTAGGTCTACCTCTACTTCGAGGGGATCAAATAACATTTTCCTTTCACGGCCGTTCTGTTTTCCGTCCCAACTATCCATGGCAAGAGTCACTGAAACACGCAAACCCCTCATTTAAATATTGCTGTTGCACCTGACGTCAGTTACACAATTACTCTTAGTTGAACACCCGAAAAACGGGTCGATCTGTTGGAACAAACGCGCAATTTAGTATGTGCAATTTGGGATCTTAGTAAATCAGGCCCATTGTGTACTCAACATGATGTCATCGCCAGGTGGACGCCTACCGATGACGGACGGAGTAGTCCATGGTTTACAAAATGCATATTCAATCTGTTAATGGTTATGTGTTGATAGGATTATACTGGAAGAGGAGAGGTTTTCCAATGGCATGAATCAAATAAATATATGACCTTGGCTTGACTCAGCAGTCGCTTAGCAGCTGTGTGTAAAGAGTGGGTTTTACTGTTGGCTTAGAGTATCTGTGTGTGTGTGTGTGTGTGTGCGTGCGTGCGTGCGTGCGTGTGTGTGTGTGTTAGCAGCGCCTTAGTACCATTGTTCCTTCGCTTTTGCTCCGTATGACTTCTCTCTGCAGGCGGGCCACGGAAAGCTTCTCTCTGAAAGACAAGAGAGAGGAAGGGATGAGAAAGAGGGCTCGTGAATAGACAATTGTTTCCGAGTCAGTCCGGCCAAAGACCAATTTCGTCTCTTTCTCACCCGCCATGCAATGTTCTTTTTGTCTTAGCAGCACAAAAGCAGAGAGAGAGCAGAAAAAAGCGCGCAAGAGAGAGAGAGAAAGAGCACTCTGAGAGGTTGAAGGGTCATTTGGTGCACAAAACAAAACAGAGAGCTGGCAGGTCTGTCTGGATTAAAATAGAACACACACACACACACACACAAACAGACACACAGATTGCACACACTATGTAAAGCCCCTACTGCTTAGTAGTAAATGATGTTCTTTTTTCTAGATGGAAACTAAACTGGTTTCCTCAAAGGTGACCAAATTCTATTGCACGAATCATAAACAAATTCCAAGTGAGTTTCAGATGTGCAAATTGCAGCTGCTCTTTCCCATACCCAAGCCTTTCTGGCAAACCTGAACCTCCCTCTTGAATGTAGTAAGTGACAGGTAGAGAGTGTGATGGGTTTTCTGGATAAGCTAAGATCATTTAAAGGCTTTAAATTATAGGCTACTCAAAGACTAACCACTTGCAACCGTTCAGAGATTTCTGCCAGTGCCTCTAAATTGTACATGTAAATATCAGAAGAGATAATAGATAGATGATTTTAACCAAGTTTTCAACTACAAAACAGATTGAAACTATCGTACATGAAATATAACGAAATGAAAAGAAAAAAAAAAGTTTTCACTTTAAGAGGTGTTTAAAGAGAATGTTTTTCGCTTACCCATTGGGTAAATTAAGAGTGACAGCTCATCAACATTGAGCTTGGCCACCATAGCTTGGTCTGACTGGGGAAAACAAAACACAATATGTTCCACTAATAGTTCCATCGTAGTTATTGTGTTGCCATAGGTAACAACAACCATTACTCCTAAATAACCCCATAATAATCACCTGTCCTCTTAACTGTATATTTCTCCCATCGCTACGGTACCACAAACCCCATAATGATCTATCTTTGTCTAAGAGGGCTCAGTCATCAAACCACAGCGCGGAGAAATAATTACTTACCTAAGGGGATCCCCCTCCTGGCACTAAACCAAGCAGACGTGAATTCAGCTGTCTCTGCTGAACTCACTACAAAGTGTAGTGTTCTATAGTATAGTAGAGTAATCTAGTACATTACTCTGAACTCAAACGTAGTGTTAGTGCTTGTACATTCCCCTGCTATGACTGTAACACGGGAAGCCCAGTGGGGATTAGGGTGAAGTTAAGGTAGGGCATACCAGGAAATCCGAACAGAAGTTGATGTGAACTACTACAACAAATGGGCACAGCTACCGCAACGTGCCTGCGTGATGAGGAATAAGGATGTGTGTGCCATTCAGTGTGTATGTGTGTGTTGGGATGGTTGGGTGTTGTAATACAAAAACCTAAACCCAGCCCGACCTCAGTATGTCTCTTCTAATTACCTTCCTGAGAAAAACCTCTGCAGCATTTCACCACCTCCTCTGTTTGGCTAGCCAAGCCTGTTCTGGATCCCATCTCCCTCCGTTTGTTATGGCGAGGAGTCAGCCTTGTAAGGGGTTAAGTTTTGGGGCACTTATGCACCGACATGAAACAGGAGGGCAATGGAAACACGAGCTAACTAGCACCGGGGAAATTTGGTGCCAGAAATAGAGCAATTTGCCATTCTATGTAAAACATAATTATAGTAATTGATACATATTCAGGCCTAGACTCAAAGCAAAGTTTTTCCGAGGGATATGTAGGCCCTACTCAATTGCAACAATTTTATCCAATACCACCTCCCAGGAATGACTTGGAATTTAATAGAATTCCGAGATGAGGGGAAAAAACAACTGTAATGTCTGTTTGAAGTATTAACATATCGCCTTTTGAACTTTTGACATTTGCATTCCAATTACATTGGTGGTTGACATTTTAACCAATCACTGGATTTGTAAACGAGAACCAGCTATCAAAACAGCTTGAGAAAGAGAGTTCAACCAGTTATAAGAAAAGTAAATGGCATTCACAAAGACAGTTCATTTCAATATAGCTTTATCTTTAATAGTCCAATCAGATATGTCCTGCTCTGCAACCTATTGATGGACACTAATTAATGAACACTAACCTGGGTGAAATCATTCTGATTCGGTTGCTCCAGAGAAGCCAAAAAAAAAAAAGAAATCCACCAGAAAGCATTGAACGAATATAAAGATTGTATTACTTATTTTACTCATGTTTATAAGATAGAAGAATGCATTGTCTTTGGAAAACATTTATTCCTCCGTTGATGTGATCATGTCCGGGAGAGTGTTTGCTCTGCCTATGTTTGGGTGATCAGTTAATGCTGGGTACTCGTGTCTATCTGATGAGCAGGTTTAAAGTGGGCACAGCTATTAACTGTGACCTGGAATCAACTATCAAACACCAGTGAACACAGGGAGCGTGTGTGTGTGTGTGTGTGTGTGTGTGTCGGTTCCTAACAGAGCCTCTATGTAGCCTCCATGATGCCTCTTTAAACATTTAAACACATACACACACACAAAGACCCTGTCTAACAAATGCTCATGCAAACAACCTGATTCACATTGTATCCTTAGCACCAACTTTAAATATCTACTCAGATGCAAAAACCATCGCAATAACCCGAACTTAGCACAAATCCTCACAGCTGCTATGTTTTGCAAGCTGAAGACGTAGAAGGCCAGACACCCTGCTCTAAGCTCTTTAATCACACACACAAGCAGACACACACACACACACACACACACACACACACACACACACACACACACACACACACACACACACACACACACACACACACACACACACACACACACAAACATTCCTCTATCAGCCCTGTAGCATTGTCTCCTTGTCTGTCTCTCTGTCCACCCACACTTCCTTGATCTGTTCCTTGTTTTCTTTGGTAACGTTTCGGTGTTGGCACAAAACCCAAATCAAAGTCACATCCGCCTCATGGCCCGTGACAGCCCGCGGTGATCACAGACATGGGAAGGTAGCACGCTTGATTCCCACCAAACCAAACCCTGTGCCTGCCCTTTCCATTCTCCCGGCTCTGCCTGCATGTCAATCTCAAGCTCTCCAATCCCCCCCTCATGCCCCATGCTGTCGGCAAACCAGGTGTTGGCATCGCAACGTGCAAAGACACGCACGGTGGATGGGGGGGGTGAATGGGACTGTCTCGCCGAGATGTTTCTTGCCTGCCTGAGCCCGACACGTCCCACCCCGGCAGCCGCTTTGGGGCAAACACCGTGGGAGGTGGCAGGGAGCATGGAGGAGGGAAGTTGTGGTTTGGGTCCCATTTATCTCCTACCCTAATGATGGCGGGCGGCATCAAACAGGTGTTGGCATCCTATTGTCCCTTGTCTGCCTGTGGATCCCTGGTTCAAGGTCTAATATTCATAAATACAGATGCAGACGTTGGGGGAAAAAAACAAGGATCTCTTCTCCCTTGTTGATTGATGTAGTGGTCTAGTTTAAGGGGAGAAAAGAAAAGACATTGTTCGTTTTGTCTGCTCTCTTCTGTATTGGTAGTGGTGTTTCCTATAAGTACAATAAAATGAATATTGATGGTGCAATCTTGTGCTAGATATGTAATATAACCTGCATTATAACCCACACTCCAATATGTACAAATACTTATTAACATCCTTGGCCAGTGCTATGTTCTCACACACACACACACACACACACACACACACACACACACATATTTGCAAGTAGTTGTAACCTTCCGGAAGTAATCTAGAGCAATGGACCATCCCTTGGGAAGCGTCCATCCATTCGGTAGACATCACCATAAATAGAGCTGTCTAGCCTGCACAGACATCCTTCAGTCCCATATTGACGGGGCGCTTACAAAAACTATAAGCGATCTAAACACAATCCTCATCTCTACTAAACCGCAAACTGTACACAGAGTGGAGCGGGTGAGGGGTGGCGAGCATAAATGTTTGTATGAGAAAGCCGTTTTCCCATGCATTTATGTATTAGTGCCTCCAGCTCCCCTGCTGAGCGCCCACTCAGGGTAGGCACGCAACCATGGCCTACATAGAAACCTAGAAATATAATGAGCAGAAGGGACAGCAGTTTGTGGCAATGTGTTTGCCTCATATAAAGCAGCTGTATTGGCATGTACTGTTTTTGTTTTTGACGATGAAACAAACAAAGCCGTCCAAAATGCCTCGGTTGTTTCCAAATGAGACACTGTCTGGTGTCCATTTACATTCTACTCTAGTTTTTTGTTTACAGCTGCCAGTGGAGAGAAACATTGTAAGTCAGGTATGGGCTTGGCTATGATTTAGACCCTACCGCTGCGTAATCCTTGGTTACACAACCGGTTTACACCCGATCCCAGATATCCCTCCCTGGCCGTGGGACAATGAGCTTATCCAGGCATTTGATAAGCTATAACATCCAGTCACTCAACAGAAAGGCAGCTATGTCAGAAAGAGTCTGTAGCCTTGAGAAGATCTCAGAGGAGTGGTCACAGTCAAAACAGTCACACAACGGTCTGCATTATTTAAAAACCATCGCTAGGGTTTGTGTTTGTTGGAGAGGGGGCCTGTGGTTGTCTAAAGACTAGACAGGGTTTGTGATTATAGTCTTTAGGTTTACAGTTCAATTTCCTCTTCTTTGTTCCATTACGTCAGGGAAGTTCAATCAATCACAGAGCAGGAATGTTAATAGAGGGGGGATTGGTGTGTTGACCCGCGCTCCATCCCAACCTCTGCCACAGCTGGCGGCTGACCCCGGTGTAGGGCGGAGGACCAGGGAGCTGACCAGGGAGGACTGGGGGAAACGGGAGCCAAATGTCAACACCTCCATCACCCCAGAAGGACCCATCTCTGTGGGAGCCGGATTAGCCTTACCTCACCGAGCGAGACCCTGGCTTTACTTACCGAGTCACAAAATCCGTAAATAAAATTCCTGTTCAATATCCAAGTGCCTTATGGGTATATTTTCCACTTGTTTAATATGTTACGGAATAGAATGTGAATGTTTACGTAGAACAAAACTTGACTTGAAGTGAGAGCTGGTTCAGCAGCTGATAAGCTTAGAATGAAAACTATATTCATTCAGCACAGGACAGATATGCCTGTGGACCAGCACCTCTGCAGCCTCCCAGACATGGATCCACTTAGATCGCTCTTCTCTGATTGATCGGTTTTGTCTTGTCAGAGCCCACTGAACCAAGAGCAAACACCAATGCTCCAAACCCACCAGGCCAGCTACGACAAACAATTCATAGAACGGATTTCAATTACTATTTGAATTAGGTAGGCCACGAGAGACGATCAATAATTGATGAGGGGTGTAATGTGAAGCTCTTTGGCTGCGGAATCACACAAAGCAGACCTCTGTCACGCGACACTGTTCAGAGGGGCTTTGTAGTAGGAAAACATATAACAGTATTTTGAGGGATTAAAACTTTATCACGTCTTCATACCCTCTTAAAAATAAAGCCTGCTAAGATCTTAATCATCAAAAGACTCCTGGGGAGGCAGTTTGGAATGCACCGTGCGATCTTGGATTCCCCCTGTCTACCCTCCTCCCTCCCCACATGTCTGCCTCTCTAAATGGTTTTCACTGGGCATGTCAGTGCTGACCTTAGTTGTTTCAAAGCCACAGACAAGACGCATTCCTGCTCTGACCGACAAACCACCCCGGGTCTGGGACAAATGAGTCTTATAAAGGGCCTGTGTGCCTACCCGCTCATAGACGCTGGATGGATTCAGACAGAGACCCATGCATGGAGACAGTTATGTAGATGTGCACAAACACGCAAAAGGACACACACACACATACACATTTCGGTACAGACGTGCATTCCAACTTTCACACACACACACACACACACACACACACACACACACACACACACACACACACACACACACACACCTAGTTATTCAAAACAGCCAACAGAGAGGAAACATGAAAAGACACAAATGTACTACAAACACAGAGGCAACACTCACTCATACAAATACTCACACACACGCAATTATCTTATTTAGCCTCTCTCAAATCTCATTCCCAGTAAGACAATCAGGCTGTGTAACACGTAGTCATGTGTGTGTTCCTTTCCACACTTGAAGGGTGTCTTTTATCGGCTCATTCCTTCCACGGGCTAAGCAGTGTGTTTGTGACATTCACGTGATAGGCATCATCAAATGACCCTCCACTCCCCCCTCTTTAGCTGATGGCCTTTACTCAGAGTGGAACTGACTGACCTGCACCTGACCCATATAGAACACCCGGTTATCCACACCACAGTGCTGACCTATACCTCAGCTGTGCAGGGCTGGGTCAGATAAATTCATGTTCACACCACGGTACCGACCTATACCTTCAATTAAACAATGATGAAACTGAGATATTTGTGTTTGGACTGAAGTGCCAGAGGGATTCCATTATCGCTAGGTTGGGCCTCTTAAAGTTACAGTGCACCAGCGCAACCTGGAGTAGATCTTGACTCAAAGTTTAGTTTAAAATATCATGTAAATCTTATCCGAAAAATCTCCTTTTTTCATCCAAGAAATATATCTAGAGTGTGCCCCTTTCCATCATTAAAGAAATCCAGAGAAGTTTATCCATGCTTTTATCATTAGTCGCTTGGACTACTGCAACGTTTTGTTCTCTGGTCTACAATGAAAAGTCAATCCAAAAACGTGAATAAGTCTATTGATTAAACAAAATCACATGGAAAAGTATAGCAACATTTTGAATATGTTTTATTGTTTTCTTTTTCAAATATATTATTTTAATTTTGTTTAGCACATTGAGTTGCACTTGTTGTATGATATGTGCTATACAAACAAATATTATTATTATTATTATTATTATTGTTATTATTATTATTATCATCATTACCGTACTGGCCCAGATCATTCCTGTTCTCTTAGCAGGACTTATTTCTGCCTCTATCATGCAGGGCTGGTCTCGTCACCCGTTAACATTTAGATCCTCCAGCCAACCCTTTTACAATGCCACAGCAGCTTCTCTGCAGTAGGGCTTTACCATTGAGGCACCATGACTACCTGAACACCAGAACAATGCTGGCCCATTCACTCTCCCAACTGTACTGTACCATACCTCTGGAAGGTTCTGCTGACTCAGCAGAGGCTATGTAAAGGCTAGGCCCGTTTACATTCACTGTCGACACATCGTTACTGCGTAAACACTGAGGCCTTTTAAAGAGTCAGGCAAAGAGACAGCTGACATAAAGGTATGGTAAACACTGGCTCGGAAGAGACAGAAAGAAAGACAAAGAGAACGCAGGGAGGAGAGAAGGACAGAGAGACGTAGAGAAAGACAAGAAGAACAGAGGAAGAGAAGTACAGAGAGAAAAACAAGGAGAGGAGGGCTGTCCGCAAGCCGTCCCGACATGAACTAAGGCCCCAGCCAGCCAGCTAACCCGGCATATGAGGTCTGCTCCATCCTCCCCCTGATTTACAATGAAGGTGGCGGGGGGCTGAAGTTTGTTGACATTCCCTTCCCCCTCCCTTGCCGACCTCGATGTGAAACCCAACCCCGTTCCCAGTCCAGTAAATACTTTGGGCCAGCGCCAGGAGCTCTTTGACAAGAGAAGAAATATGAAACAGCAGAGAATGTTTACAGAAATAGCTCAGTCCATCGGATGCACTCCTGATAACATTCATGGGACATATCAGAAAAGTATAGGGGCTGGATGGATGATGAAATGGAGGGCACGTTAGGATGAATCACCCGCACATAAAACAGCACAGCCCAAAAAAACTTTTGCACGTGAAACTACGATACACTTTAACGTCTTAACATTCTGAAATCAAATTCAGGGCTTTTGTCCTGGAACTTAAGCATAGAATATAACAGAAAAACAGCCTTTGCATACCAAGAAGTTGTCACTATATTTAAAGACACATAATCCTCATATTGCCTTGAGTGCCAAAATTATCTGGCAAGCAGACAATTGGCATTCCTTGACTAGTAAAAACATGGCATTTAAAAACTCACGTGGCTCAAGCTTCTAATACCTCAAACATGTTTCATATTTAATGACATCAGCTTTGTGTAATGCTTTGTCTCCAGGCAAAACAGTGTTTAGATTCCACATAATACGATATTACATCCATTCATAGCAGACACATAAAAGCTCTTTATTGGTTAATGGTGTTGGCCAATGAACTGGTAATGTTTCTCTCAAGTGACACTTCATTTAAATTTCAGGGATCTAGAAGAAAGTTTAAAGAGATTTAACAATTCCTTTCATTGAAATGCAACTTTTTTTGTTTGGTTGGATTCTTTATATCTTTTGAGTCTTTTGTTTTAATTCTCTGCTCATTCCTTGCTCATGCACTTAAAATACATATCTAGAATAGCCATTGTTTTGTCTGCCTTCAGAACACTTCAGAGATGCCAAACTGTCCAGAGAAATTCTTTTGGCGTAACTGTTTTGGAGTGAATCACGCCTCTCAGCCAAAACAGACTGCCCCTGCCGTCGCTCTCATCGAGGAGCCACGTCTTTTTTTAGGGTTCCCACATGCAGCTCTTCTGGAAGACAAATGTGGAGCAGGCCAGTGGGAGGAATGCATTCAAAGCACTCTTAATTGAGGTGAATGGCCTGCAGCAACAAACAGCAGCTACAGAATCTCAGCAGAGCTAGCTGGGGGTAAGAGCCCGCTTCATACTTTCACATCATTAAACGTTCGGGCTGGTTTGGTTTACTCCTTGCTTCTGCCCTGAGGGGAGTGGGACCCCTTGGTAGACAACAGGAACATCAGTCTAGAGATGAGCTGGAGGGGGTGCCTGGTTTTGAAATGAAACATGCCTGGTTGTGAATGGAGAGGGAAATGAGACCACGCTGTGACATACGGGGCTGGCTATTGAGGAAGGGACATTCCATAGTGATTCAGTCTGACCTGAACCCAGTGGGGCTGCTTTGCACAGAGAGCAGAGGAAAACAGAGAGGGGCAGGAAGAGAAGGAGAAAGTGTCAGAGTTGTAAAGAAAGGCAACAATCAGGTGGGTGTGGAAAAGAGATGCACACCTGCACAAAAGAAACTCATACACATATAGTGTACATGCCTTAACAAGTCTTAAGATATCCAGATGTTTTTATGAATCTATATGAACTTCGGCCACTAGCAAACACAATCCATTGCATTCCATGGTTTATCTTTAGGACTGCATTTAACATGGTTTAATTGGAACATGTGGTTGACATTGACAGTTGCATCAGAAATGTCAACTGGGATGTTTGCAGACACAAACTCCCATTATGCTACAAGATCAATATCTGATCCTTCTCTTTTCCTGGCATTAAAATGTTCCCCTAAAGTATTCCCCGGATTATTATACAGTTGTAAAGGACCGTTCCCGTTCATAATGACAGCCGTCCACCATCCACTACTTACATTTTAACGCTGTGCGTGTGTGACCTGCATTTTAGAGTTGGCCTCGATATCTAGGTCACATCATGCATGTCAATGCAATATGGGATGTTCTGAAACATGCAGCGTTATCCTCCAACTTTATAGTAAAATGGGTAACATGTGGAAAGCTTGGGCTATTATCGGGAGGGGGGTTTGGTGGGGGGGCTCGGAGAATTATAGATTTTATTCCATCAAGTCAAATCTCTCCATCCGCCTGGCCTAATCTTCTTAGATTAATCTCCCCAGGTAGGTTACAGATGGCTCGCTGGCTCAAACTGGCTGTAAAGCAACACATCTGTCTGTCCGTGCGTCAGAAAAGCTCACAGCCTTTCTGCAGTGTGGTACCGGGCAGAACTGAGCCAGTCTGCTTACTCCTTTGCAAGGCTGAATGTGAGCTAGGTCTTGAGCTAGGATTGCTTAAAATGATTTCTTAACCAATGGATTGCTCAATTGAACCAAACTGGTCCGATCCCCTGCTAAAGTTTGGTACTGTGTGAGAGAGAATCAACACTGGTCAGGTGAAGTGACTTTCTAATCCATTGAGAGGGAGTGGGTTTTCAGTACAATTCCTAAACAATAAAAAATGCTACTTATGTCTGATCCATATGCATGTGATTCGGGGGGGGGGGGGGTATTGATAAACATAGCCACGATACCAGAGTGAATAATCTTACCGGCCCAACAGCGCCCAATTTAACCTGGCCCACTCAAACGAGCCCCTTCGATAATTTGGCATGCATAACCAGAAACTGCCGGCATCTCCCATGCGGTCATATGTTTATGGGCCGCTGTAGCTCTGTTTACAAAAACAACACATGGAGCCAGGAATAGGAGCTGTCAGCACTTTGTCACAGAGCTAGCACTGAGGACTGGGTGGGTGGTTGTCCACGTCCCCCTGGATGTCTCTCTCTCTGAAGTAGCTGGCTTTTCAGGGGAAATGCCCCCAGACCTTTTTGATCTGAACTGAACAGTGATAGTCTGGGACAACACTGCTCAGTACAGCATTGTGAACAGTGATGGTCTGGGACAACACTGGGCAGAACTGCACTGTGAACAGTGATGGTCTAGGACAACACTGGTCAGTATTGCATTGTGAACAGTGATGGTCTGGGACAACACTGGTCAGTACTGCATTGTGAACAGTGATGGTCTGGGACAACACTGCTCAGTACTGCATTGTGAACAGGAATAATCTGGGACAACGCTGGTCTGTACTGCATTATCATCTAAATGGCAGGCTTGATCAAGCCTCTCTCTTTCCATGCATTGTGCACTAGGGGAGCCCATGTTCTGCACAATGGGATGCCCCATCCATCCATGCCAATCTCCCAGCATGAGGACAGAATCTGTCCCTGAATCTATAGTCTACCCCTGGGACTGGATTCATACTTCACTCCCCCTACGCTATTTCAATGGGAGATTTGTGGAACAGGGAAAGAGAGTGAGAGAAAAAAACATGCTCTTCTTAATCTCTCCGACAAGGAGAAGGGAGGGGGGAATGCCTTCCAACGTGCAGAAATCTCCACGGCTTGTTTTTTTTCTGAAACGATTGGAAACCGTTTTTTTCCCGTTATCAATCAGAACCTAAAGCCGCTCACTGGTCCCATTCTGCCATGCTGTTGCCACCAGCAACAGGGCACACAATTGGTTTTCTTCCCCCCTGCATCAAGCTAATAAGGGATCATGTATACATGGATCCTGTCTTGAACATGTAGAGGCTTTGTCACACAGCGCCATAACAAACTGAACTGGGCTAGCCTGGTTGATCAAAGTGTGAACGAGAACAAAATGGAACAATTCAGCGCAGACACACCACGGGTTGGTACTGCTGGTGTAAAAAATCCCGTTTGAGTGCTGGGAGTCACTATGTCCCACCCATAGTGTCCAATCCAAAAAGCGACTATTTAGGACACCATGACCTCAATTAGAAGGGACACAGCTGGTCAAAGATCATTACGCTTGCAGTTGATTAGTCCATATGAGAACAAAATGTCTGGCTATCTGCCTGTAACAGACAATCCGGTTCCAGCAGCACAGTAAGGTATGTGGAGTGGATATTTTTTTTGGAAGGACCACCTAGTAGGGCACGACACTACGTAAATAAATAGCACCCGCAAATGCCACTGTTGAAACCACAAGCCTGCGACAACTGCAGACACAGACACACAGACACAGACATAGACACACACACACACACACACACACACACACACACACACACACACACACACACACACACACACACACACACACTATTAAAATGAGCAATCTGAATCTATTCAATCTTGCAATTAAGAAATTTTGCTGCACAGTTTGCAAAACAAATAGAGTCACGCACTCTCAATAATGAACCCATTTAGATGCTCAACTACATACATCATTATGTTCACAGAATACACTACAAGTCGACCTCTACAATACTGTGCAACAAACGGGTGGTATATAAAACCCACAAATCCTATCATCTGGACAGGGACAGGGTGCAGAGTCCTTACCCAGGTTTAGGAGCAGCATCCTGGGGCTCGGTCCTCAGAAGAGACACATGGTAAGTCCACTGGGGAAGCCTCTACCCCCCGCCGCTCCCGTAGCCGGCAGCTGCTACACACAGAGATCCGCCAGCTGATAAAGTTAACATCCACAATGCTGCTCTCCGCTCACTGCCTGCTGCCTGCCTGCCTGCCTACAAGCCTGCCTGCCTGCCTGCCTACAAGCCTGCTTGCCTGCTTACTTGACTTACTCACTGACTGGCTCCTCACACTCAACCTGCATTACACTCTCTCTCTCTCTCTCTCTCTCTCTCTCTCTCTCTCTCTCTGACTAGCTTTTAAATCCCTGCCCTTTAAACTGGTTTGTTTCCCTCCACTCTTTTTTTCTCTTTATCAGACTACGTGCTCTGTGCCTCTTCATGTGATCTCCTACTTCCCTCCTCCTGATCCTGCTCTGGCGACGTACGCGCTCCCTCTCGTTGTTCTGTGTGTTTTAGTTTCGTTCCCTCCCCGTCCGCCTGTCCCCGTGTCTCTCTCTCTCTCTGCCCTCCTCTCGGTCTCTCCCTCAGACTGCACACTGCCTCTTTACACAGCGTGTGGCAGCTTTCGCCTCCCCTCCCTCTTTGGTGCTCCCTCCCTCTTTCACCAGCGAGCACACACACGCACACGCACAAACACACACACACACACACACACACACACACACACACACACACACACACACACACACACACACACACACACACACACACACCACTGTTTGTCTTTCTGTCGGTGCAGCTCCTATTCTTTGCCTTCCCCCCCCCCCCCCTCTCTCTCTCACTCTCTCTCTCCTTCTCCCCCTCTTTCTCCCTTTCTAGTCTACGCCTCAATGCGCTTCCCGAGCTGCCCGAGCACCAGGACGTTAAACATGTGTTCCAGGGAGACACTGCTGCTCTGGCTGCCTCTGAAGGTGGCTCCTTTTTCCCAGGGGGACCAGAGAGGGAGTGGGTGAGGGGACGGAGGACGAGTAGAGGCGAAGAGGGGGATGAGGTGGTGGGGTGACAACGGCGTGAGATGAGGGGGGAGGTGGGGGACAGGGGCGTGAGTAGGCAAGCAACAACCGGCTTTTGATGTCCCAGTCTCTAACTGTGCTCGGGTCATTGTACAGGGACAGAAGAGATGTGGGAGACGTAGAGGGAAACAGCGGCAACTGAGGCTTTGAAAGAGAAGAATAACAGAGAGCAGAGAAAGCAGATGAGAGAGAGGAGAGAGAGGCTATAAGGGGGACGAGCGGTGACTAGTTACTGGGACTCTAGCCCATCTGCCAAAGTCACAATCCGTCTCAGCTGAACGGCTGGGACAAACCTCCCCACACAGGAACCTCCTCAATCACCCAGTACCACTGCAAGGACACTGTGCTGCCTGCCTGCCCAGGGAGGGGCGGCCATGCCTGGGGTAGGATTGAGGGGGGAAAGAGGTGGGCGGAGGGGGGAAGGGAATAGGGATACCCTCCATTGTCTAACCCCAGAATAGGGCCACTATGAAAGGGGGCCGGAAACCGGCAGCGTTGAAAGGGAAATTAAAGGAGGCGACGGTAGTTAAAATGGGGAAGATGGCCAGGTTGTAGCTTAGTTAGTTCAGCCCTCACTGTCACTAACATGCTAAATGAATCGCTATGGTAATCCCATGAGCTGTTGGCTGCCAGGGAGCAAAGGGCACGTATAGGGTACCTCTTGGGTGAGTTTAGGGATACAAGTTGACAAGTGACCCTCAGGCTAGTGACAACTTGCCCGGTCTCCACAAAACACCAAAACACACACTCAACACTATACACACATATAATACACACAGCATCAGCTGTCATAGAGAATCATAAAGAAAGCGTGACATACCGAGTTTTGATTATCAGATGCCCCTATGCCATAAGAGATTATCAGGACAACTAGCATTTGTCATAATAAAAATTACAAAGATGCATGGCTGTCTGCTTAGGCAGGGATATTCCCAAAATGTCACGCATGCTAGCTAATTGCATTTATCATAAGGGCAGCTGTCACTGGATGAAAATCTGAATATCTGGCGGGTATAATGGGATTCTGAGAGCAGGTGGTCAGCAATTAGCCCCCATTGTCCCGCTTTGGAAAAATAAGAAAAATGAGAGGAGAAGTCAACAGTAACGGATACATATGAGGTGTAATCAAGAAATATTGAGGAAAAGAACATAAAGTAATTCAATAAAGTAGGCGAACCCAACATGAGCGATGGCCACATTTGCGGTGACGACGCATCAGTGTCAAAGGCGAATATTTACGACAGAGAAACCAGTAACCAACCTGGTAAGTTTTGTGCTTTCAATGTACCAGTCTTAGTAGCAAATACAAAAAGGACTCAGCAAACATCTAGAAATAAGAATATTCTTTTGTTTTTATTCAACTTCCCAGAGTCCAACAGTGAAAATGGTGTTGTGGTCCTGAATTTGTGTTAGGGTGGGACAGAGAGAGGTTTATGTAATAGTGTCAGTCAGAACCATCCACATTTTGAGCCCTGAACAGGCTCTGTGTGTTTGGCTTGCTTCGGGTCTCCCACCCCAGAAACCAGGTTAATAACTACAACAAGACCAAGGAGGTCTGTGCATGTGTATTTTCAAGAGTTTTTTTGTGTGTGTGATTCTGTGTGTTTGTGTGAGCTCAACTCCACTCCACTGTGGTGAATGATCTGCAGAACTCATTAGAGGGCTACTTATTATTCTGCCAGAGGTGTCAGTGATGGATTCCACTGTTTGGAAACACATGAGTGTCCATACATACACACACACACACACACACACACACACACACACACACAAACACGCAAAATATGCAAAAACACAACAGTTCGAATCTATGTCGTTTCCACTAACAACCGGTTGGTTAGCTTTATGTTGGGGCATCTTAAGTGTCCCGAACTGCCTAGATATAAGGTCTGTGGTTGTTTTACTCCTGCACTCACACACATACACACACACACACACACACACACACACAGACCTTCAAATACACAGACACACACCAACACACACACACACAGCCTGGCTGGCTGGCTTCTGTGTCACTAGTTAGCGTTCCACTAAGAAGAAGGGGTTTTGTTGGGAGAAATGGGACGGTGCTGAGGGGGTTGGATTGTGGAGAAAAGGGTCGATATGGACATGAAGGCGTGGTGGGTGGTGTGTGTGTGTGTTTTGACAAGGACTCTGTGTGTGTGTGTGTGTGTGTGTATGCGGCTATTAATATTAGGTCGGCTCCTATTCCATCAGCTATCAGCCACACTCACCTTCCCAGACATTAACCCCCCCCAACACACACACACACACACACACACACACACACACACACACACACACACACACACACACACACACACACACACACACACACACACACACCATCTCTAAAGCTCACTGGTCAAGCAGACACCATTCATCACTTCAGCTTATTACCTGACCACATCTGCAGTCTGCTGTCCCGGTACGAGTTCTAGGCCTAAATTGTTCGGGGGGGGGGGGGGGGGGGGGGGGGGGGGGGGGGTTGCTCACATTGACATTTTCACGTCAACAAGGCCCCCCAAACTGATCTGAAATCACATGATCGCTCATGTTGGAAAAGGCACAATCACATGTAGCTTGAGTGTGGTTGTCTAAGATGAGCCTGCATGGGGGTTAGGTGGAGTGTGTAATACGATGAGTGTGATAATGCACCTCTGTCATGTTTAATTAAGCTAGGCAATAGGGAGGGAACAATAGGGAGGGTGGAAGACATCCCTAAATTCAATTTAGGGGCTGACTGGGTAGCTTAGTGGTCAGACAAGGCCTACCTGGGAGTGCGGAAATACATCCTGGTTCTCATCACGTCGGTTTACCCTCTTTAGTTACCCAACCCTTTCTACCAAGAAGAAAAAAATCCCAAAATAATTTGGATTCCTGTGATTGCTGCGGAAACGTAGAACAGGATTACCTATTTTCCTTAAGTGGTTTCCAATTAGACATGGTGGATGAAAGAAAAAGGGAATGTCTGCTCCTGCATACAGGAGATTCGGTCAAGAGTAGACTAAACACACACAACACTTGGACCAATTGCTCACCACTGTCTCAACAATAAATCCTAATTCTCTCTACCTACATGTTGGTTTTACAAAAGCCAACAATGAAAGGATGTTTATTAAAGAGCCGTGGTTCCATGCTGGAGATGAATAGCACAGATGCAGCCACTGTGAACTCCAAAAGCGTATGCTCCAAACCCACATGCCCCGCATCTCCCAACACATCTTAATACAGGGGGGTGGGGTGTTTCCCAAATTCTTTATAGTCTTCTATCAGTCAAGACAACTGCAAATGTTTTGAGCGCAAGAGAAAACCCACAGCAAAAGCTCAACTATAGTCCACATGATAAAGACTCCTTTTCTTTGCGCAATAAAGAGGAAACTTGAATTAAAACAAACAAAACTGTCATCGCCGAGCTTCAAATAGTCAAAGCAAAAACTTTGGAACTTTAGAAACAGATTGGTATCTGCATTTGTGGAATCTTTAGATGAAGGCAATTTCAGGCACCCTCATCAGTACAGCTTGAATGACGGGTGCTTTTAGAGTTTTTTTTAAGGCTGCCCAGACCTTCAGTAAATGAGCAGCTCAACCAACTGAACCCACTTGGGTAAATACCAGTGGTCATTAGTGATTGCGTAAAACCCAAAGAGAACCCAGATTTCTGATGTAAACCTATCTAATTACTGCTAAGTATGCGAATAAGACTTCTCCGTATCCAGTGCACTCAGAGACACACACCCAAGACTCTTACAGAACCTTCTAGTGCTTCATTACAACAGTGACACATGACACTTTCATTTTGGAGCAATATAAACACCAAATTACTTGGCATGAAAATGACCATTGTGCATATGTATGCCTTGGGATTCTAACTCACCTATCTACATTAAGATAACTGGTGTATTTGTGTCACAGACTGCTTCATCTAAACGATAGGTAAGGCCCAACTAAAATAGATCAAGAGGTGATGTCATCTCATTGAACACAACAGTGCTTGTTAACCGTGTATGTTTTCTCTACCAAAGAATAATGCAAGTAATAAGTTATGAAGCCCATTGAAGCCTATTCTCCATTTTGCAAACTGCCATGGCACATCTACTGTATGTCCCGTTACAGCCAGTCCGCATACAGCCACTTAGCTACGCCGCGACCTTGACTCTATCATAAAGAGAAATGTGTGGGCCCACAAAATGCAGTGTTGTGCCTCTAAAGGTTATCTGGTTAATGATGGATGAGAGAGAGAAGAGAGGGGGCAAGAGCAGCCTATCAGTCCTGAGTGCACTCTCATTCCCCCACAGTGAAGAGGGAGTGTCATGGAAAGCCTTGGAACTCAACACAAATGAACGGATATAGATCAACATACCACAGCAATGGGCTGGGATACTAAAGATGGCCGACAAAGAAATAACTATGCTGTTGTCACGACAATGCCTCCAATAATATTGTATCGTCATTAGTTGTTTTTTAGGTAGAAATAGCAGACAACGCGATTATCCGCTGAGGCGTGGTAAATGAAATGGGCTGTGTCCCTTTGTTCCCTCTACTTCTCTATCTGGGGTACAGTATCATACAACCTTGGGGACAGTATCAATAAAAGGCTTCATTAACCCATTCAGTTAACCTCTCCCTCTCATAAGCTCCATAAAACTGATACATGTATAAAGGACGGGCCTGGTCTCGTCGATAAATTTGATCATGGGGAACGACAGGTTTTGAAACTAGCCGGGTTATACATCAACGGCCAGGCTGAGCTAGTTGGTGAGTGTGCAGACACTGTGTTTACTGCATTGGCCCTGTACTGGCGACCTGCGTTACGGGTCACCAGGCATGTCGGCCCTTAATTAAATAGTGCAGGCGTTTCATCATCGCATTTCATAGCGAGGCGTCATCGCGCCGCTGACAGATGTGGTGAAGATCAACCAAATGCATCACCGTGAGAAAAACTGCAGTCTGCTAGTCCTTTAGTCTAAATATAGCCATGTGGAAGAATGGAAGACAGACTACATCCACGGCTTTTACCCCACAATTAATCAAAATTGTACCAAGCTCAATTTGTTTCTCATTCTGCTCCTTGATGAACTCTGAACTATTTTTTTAGAACACGTTAGATAATTGGAAGAATGGAGCTACAAATGTATCTCGTTAGGGATTCTCAATCTAAAAATACCCCTATAGTAGAAGTACTGGAATGTGTTGAAATATGAAGGGGATTTGATTGGACAAATTTTGGACTCAACAGAGTCTTTTAAGGGGAAAACCACGACCTAATCGATGGATTAGGCCAACTCTCTTGCTCAGAAGGGTGCGTACAGATACAATGGGGGTGTATGAGATCTCTGACGGGGGTTGGCGTGATCAAATTAGAGCATTAGGCTAGTTAACTTATCCAATTACATTTGTGAAGCCTTCGTCCGAGCGAGACGGAGCCTCCTCTGGGGTGCTCGGAGGCCACTCTGCTCTCACCACACTCTTTTTAGCATAGGAATTAAGAGTTGATTTGGCATGTTTGGTACTACACCAATATATTTTGGACGGATTTCTGTCATAAAGTACTGAATGTAAAAAATGTCAATAGTCAAAATTTGATGAAAACTCTTGGTTACTGTCATTGCCTGCTAGACATCGAATCAATAATCGAGAAATCTGAATGTCATTTCCAAACCTAGGCTTTTATGGCAGGGCAACCCAGTGTTTAAGAAACCACCTGGTGGGTCTTTAGCCGGAGTCTGGCCTGTGTCACAGCTTGTCGCCAGACCAGAACAGACGGGGTCCCTGCCTGACTGCATACTTCCACCGAGGATTACCCTCTTTCATGTTCCCAGGCCGCCATCAGGCCCGAGACCTCTTGGAGACCAGATATGCCTCGTTGCGACATCAACGAGACGCCGCTCTCGTAAGCCAGTTTCCACCCCACTCCTACTGTACTGACTATACACCATCCTCAGAGACACGGCGGGAGGGAACACACTCAAAGCCAAAGCGTCTCCCACAGTCTGGGTATGTCTGGAGGCTAGGCTTCTGTGGTGCTGGAAGTGTAACCTATTTTCCAGCTCAAATTAAACTATGGGGCTATATAGCTGATTGCATTAGTGCAATATAGAGGTTTAGCCGAGAGGAATTCAAGGGCAAATAATGAAGGGAAGGATTTGGGCATAATAAAAGAAGGAAAGGGAGTGATTCAAAGAATCCATCCTTGAAACTAAAGTTTAATTTAGCTGTCCTTGTGGCTGGAAATATAGCCCCAAATCCTTGTGCAAAGAATGAATGACATGAAGTAAGTGCCACTAGAAATAAAAGTATAATTTTACCTGAAAAGTACCTGACAATGTTTTGCAATTATCCCCAATATCCCAATGTGTCCAAGTCACTGATACAAATTTTAAAAATGATCAGTAAATCTGATCCCCTCCTCCCAGCATGACATTCTCTATAAAGCGTTGCTCCATGAACATGACAAATGGCGTATTGATTATCAGCAGATGCCACTGCTAATGTTCTGCCTAATACGAGGTGACAGCTGTAAGCGTAGCCACAGAAAGAGTAGAATTACTTTTGGACAATAAAAGTGGATAATAAGACTGAAATTTGTAACTAACCAATAATATACTAACGTATCCTTTTATTTTTTTATATCATGTTTTTGTTTGCTAGTTTAAAAGGTCGACACAGCATAATCAAGTCGAATAGTTCATATTTCAAAAGCCATTTCCCATCTTCTCGGGTCTACTTCTTTTTCCCCCAAATGCCCTCCTCTTGCAGCCTGTCCTGAGCTCCAGGAGGACCCCCAGCTGAGCCTGTCTGCCCCCTCCACACCTCTGGGGGCAGGGTCCCCCCTGCCTGCCGACCTCCCCCTGTCCCTGCCTTGTCCTCTAAGGTGTGCCGGGGTCACACGCCCAGTGCCATCTGCCGTGGCAGCAGAGGTGACAGAGAAAGGCAGGTGAGGCCGGCTTAGAGCGCCAGCTCCCGGTGTGTGGCCTGTCACCATGCCGGGCCAACGTCGGCAGGGATGACCAAACCAAAAATAAAAAAGGTCAAAAATTCGGAAAGAGGGGAAAAAACGTTGGGGAAGCAGATGTAATTTAAGAGAATGAAGATAAAGTTGAGATATAGCGTGGAGAACTAATCCCCATTGTTTTAATCCAAAGCCACAGGGAGATTACACTGTCTGTCCCCAGACACTGCAGCTTGTCAGAGAGAGCGCGTGACCTCTCCCGACCATCCCGTCACGGTTTTTAGTGGCCCAGAGCGTCCATATGTCCCTTGTACACTCACGTCTGTCACTGGAGGAAGAGTCACACAAGCAGTCATTCATTTATTATAGACTCTCTCTGTCTAAAACTCAAGACTTAGGATGTTCAAATAAATAGGACATCTTTTTATCAGAAAGAAAGAATTGTGCAGTTACCCAGAGATTAATAACTGGCAACACAGGGTTAGGGTTCCCATTGTAATTTGCATAAAATGTGCCTGATTGGCCCATCTGATGTTGACGGAGCTTGTGTGTTTGCGGGTTAATGTGTGTGTGTATGTGTGTACGTGTGTACATGTGTGGGTCAGGGATGGGGTGCTGGTTAATAGAAAGAGAAGAAATGCCAAGGCAGTATCCAACTGTGACTTTGTGCTAGTTGGCAAGCAATGTGCTTTGTGTGTGTGTTGTGTATGGATACAAGCAGATGTGACACACCAGATGCATATGACATCTTAAAAGAAAATGATGAGGATGAACAAAGAAAATGTGTTTCTCCAACGGTCATCAAATCTGAGTAGTCCCCTCATCCTGGGCAGGTAATTCATACATTGAATTGTATATATACTGTGTGTGTGTGTGTGTGTGTGTGTGTGTGTGTGTGTGTGTGTGTGTGTGTGTGTGTGTGTGTATATGTATATATATATATATATATATATATATTCCCCTCACATTGAACTATTTGCTTGGTCGGAGAATGAGAAGTCCTAATCATCCCACTCTGTGTCTTGACACTGTGAAACGACTCTATAATGGGCTACATGCAAAGACATGAATGCAGGGGGTCACCAGGGCTGTGAATGAAGGGTGAAGGAACGAGGGATGGGGACCGAAAGAGAGAGCTAGTGGAATGTAAGTCTTTCTCTTTCACCTCTTGATGGATTGATAGGCTCCATTTTCTTAGGGGTGGAGGGGCCGGGAGGGAGAGACAACTCCTGACAATGTGGTCCTGAGAATCTTGCCTAATAAGGGGAAGGGGGCGTTTGCTTAGTTTACCGGGGCATTCTGCTCGGGCCAAAACAAAGACTCAGTGAGGTCGTTTGTCAATGTCATTGCTGCCAGGAGCAGGCAACGTGGAAGAGGGGAAACAGTGTTAATCCTTGTTATGTGGTAGGTCAGTTCCATTCCACCATCAACGATTATATTCAGTAAGATAAAGAGCAGCAGTGAAGTAATAACGTGTGTTTTTTACCTTAACATAAACCCATGTGAATCAGAGTGACAAATGATTTAGGGTCTTTCCTAAATCATTTGTTATTTTTCTTTGCCTATTCTAGTCTACTGCACAGTGAGCACATTTCCCCTACAAATAAGGCGCGTTTCGACCCAAAATACCTGGAACTTTTAGTCCCAAGAACTACTTTTCAAGGAACTACAAGGTTCCTTCAGCCCCTTGTTGTCTGCGTTTCCACCGCAGTCTAAAGACCCGCGAGGATTATGCAAAGAAGGTTTTTAAAAATAGTAGCTGAAATAAAATGATCCGAGTCCTCGACCAATCAGAGATATTTGGCGCTGCAAGCCCCACCCCCAAAGTTCCTGTACTTTCAAAAAGTACTACCTCCCGAGCAGGGACTTTCTGGGGGTGAAATAAGGTCCCCGGAACTAAATTTAGACCCTGGTCCCAGCGGTCGAAACGCACTGAGTTCCTACAAAGGTTCCTAGTTCCTGGGGAAAGTTCCTGCAACGTGGCTTTAGATGGCATCTCATGACACCATGATCATCTCAACCTCCTCTTAGGTCACTTGGGGTGTCAACAGAAGGGAAGGTCCTACCATTTTCTGCGAGGGGGATGTGAGTAAATGGAACGTTTGTGTGTGTGTGTGTGTGTGTGTGTGTGTGTGTGTGTGTGTGGAGGTAGGCAGCAAACAATTCTTTTACACAACACTTCCTAGGTCTTTGTTTGGAGTCTGGGGTTGACCAGCCTAGTAAAAGTAATGGTCAGTGGTTGTCAGACTTAAATACACACACACCACCCACTCAGAGACCCCCAGACCCACTAACAGTCCAACCCCTTCTGCCAAATCAAGGGGGAAATGACCTCTGGATGTGAAAGACCCAGCTCCAATGAAAAGGATGGAGGGCCACACAATGGAGGGTGAAGTTTAAAAAAATGGTCTCTCCATTCTCTGTGCGCGACTGGAATGGGCCCGGGAAAGAGGGGAACCAGAGGGCCAAGGTCGCTAGATTGGCACCTCCATAAGCTCTTCATTCCCATTGTCTGGATTATATTTAAAAAAAAGACCCCCCCCCCACCCCCCCCCCCCCCCCCCCCCCCCCCCCCCCCCCCCCCCCCCCCCCCCCCCCCCCCCCCCGCACTAAAGCACCATCCATGAGAAATACCCCAGGTCAACCTCACACTTGGCTCAGAGTCCAACTCTTTTGTCAGACACTTGCACACTGTTCTTTTTCTCTTTTTATTATTTCCAGCACAAAGGGCATTTCTCAGGACCGGCACACAAAGCTTGTCTCAGGTTGGGAGCCAGGCAACATTGTTCGGCTGCCTCTGCTTGGGGATGGATTGCAGGCAGCTGCTAATATCATTCGCCCATTAAACATCTGTCCAGATAAGATTCGGGGTGGGGCCGGGGGGGCAGGCGGAGGAGAGTGAGTTCTCACCTACACTCCTCCTCCAGTAGCTTGAGAAGCTCTTCAATGCACTTTTTGGCGTCCGTGTATTCCTACGCACATAGAGACAGAGAGAGAGACCCAGTGTAAACAATATGCAGGTAAACCTGATAGAAATGTAAGAGCCGAATATACAGTAATATACTATGTATATTATTTTGCATTCCTATATTTAGACAACGAAAGCAGAGACTGGCTTCATCATTGCGGTAAAAAAAAACTAAAAACCCTTTCTATTCTGTTGCTGAAATATGAGCTAATAAGCTTAGGAATTTCCCACCGTCTTACAACACTTGAAACCCTTCCATCAAAATTCACAATCATGCACCATCAAGTGTTAAGTCGTACAGCATATACCAAGTCTGTCTGCACAACCATTATGTGGGCTGTGTATTTTCTCAGCTTTGTTTTCACACACTGCGCCTCCAAGTGTGAAAAACACTAAGATAGAGCAGACCTGCCTTTTCAGAAGGTGTGATTCATTGGTTCAGACCATTTCCTCCTTCAACCCCTCACTCACAACCTTTTAGCGTTTTCTCTTACTCTCTCTAGCTTTCATTTTTCGCCCTCAAACCCTTTGTTTTTCTTTCATCCATGTATCTGTTTCATATTTTCCTTCACTCCCCCTCAACCCCTTTCTCCCGCACCACACCACACCACACCTACCACCACCACCACCACTGGCCCTCCTCCCTCAGTGTGTAACTCCAGGAGCCCCTCCGGCTAACACCACACAGCTGAGGTCCAGCAGCCCGCCAGCTGTTGAGCCTCAACTGGGAATAATCTCCAAAGAAACTATACAAAATTACAGCATGGACCAAATGATCTCAGAATCCCAGGAACATTGTGGGGCGAGGGGAAAAAACAGATGTTGCGATTATTTGGCTTTGCCCTAATGATTTGCTCATCTTTGGTCTGTTGCTACATGAAAAAGAGGGGAGGGGGGGGTGAGGAGTGAAGGAAGTAGGCCACATCGTTGTAATACCCCAAACATCTGTCTCGAACAAGGGGAGTCCAGACAGTTATTAGCTCAGCTACGAATGGCCAACCAGTAGTGTTTCTGCTGAGTGAAAACACGATAAATCCTTTTCTGATTTTTGGTGTCTGATGGCAATACTTAAGGCTCTCTGCATGCAAGGAACGTACAATCACTATACGGGTTCTCACACTATTTCAAAACTCCATTTAAAACCTGATGTTCAACAAATCTTCTCTGTGTCTTGAGAAGGGAGCTCTTCAACATACTCTCTTTTGCCAACGGCCATGTTGGGTCAGGGTGCGCAGGTGACATGTTAATTAATTAAATGTTTGCCTGGTTGTTTGTGCACCATCTCCTGGGTATAGGATTATCTCTGTGAGAAAGATGCCTTCTATTGATTCCTCGACTCGGGTCATTTCATCAGGTGGACTCCCTCAAAGTGATGACCATGCTCAGTGTCTCAGGGGGAGTTGACACTGAAAAACAGAAATAAACTGAACTGTGCGGGTCTGGTGACTCATACAGCGCATCCGGAGATTATTCATACCCCTTCACTTTTTCCACAATAATTATGTCACAGCCTAATTCCAAAATGGATAAAAAATAAAAAAAATCTCAACATTCTACACACAAATTTTTTTGAATTTTTTGCAAATGTATTAAAAATAAAAATATAAAATAGCACATGTACATAAGTATTCACACCCTTTGCTGTGACACTCAAAATTGAGCTCAGGGGCCTCCCGTTTCCACTGATCATCCTTGAGATGTTTCTACAACTTGATTGGAGTCCATGTCAGAGCCCAAAACAAGCCATGAAGTCCAAGGAATTGTCTGTAGACCTCCGAGACAGAATTGTATCGAGGCACAGATCTGGGGAAGGGTACAAAAAAATGTCTGCAGCATTGACGGTCCCAACGAGTACAGTGGTCTCCATCATTCGCAAATGGAAGAAGTTTGGAACCACCAGGACTCTTCCTAGAGCTGGCCGCCCGGCCAAACTGAGCAATCGGGGGAGAAGGGCCTTGGTCAGGGAGGTGACCAAGAACCCGATGGTCACTCTGACAGAGCTCCAGTGTTCCTCTGTGGAGATGGGAGAACCTTCCAGAAGGACAACCATCTCGGCAGCACTCAGGCCTTTATGGTAGAGTGGCCAGACGGAAGCCACTCCTCGGTAAAAGGCACATGACAGATCGCATGGAGTTTGCCAAAAGGCACCTAAAGGACTCTCAGACCATGGGAAACAAAATTCTCTGGTCTGATGAAACCAAGATTGAACTCTTTGGCCTGAATGCCAAGCGTCCTGTCTGGAGGAAACCAGGCACCGCTCATCACCTGGCCTATACCATCCCTACAGTGAAGCATGGTGGTGGCAGCATCATGCTGTGGGGGTGTTTTTTAGCGGCAGGAACTGGAAGACTAGTCAGGATCAAGGGAAAGATGAATGCAGCAATGTACAGAGAGATCCTTGATGAAAACCTGCTCCAGAGTGCTCTGGACCTCAGACTGGGGTGAAGGTTTACCTTCCAACAGGACAACGACCCTAAGCACACAGCCAAGATAACAAAGGAGTGGCTTCGGGACAAGTCCGTGAATGTCCTTGAGTGGCCCAGCAAGAGCCCAGACTTTAACCTGATTGAACATCTTTGGAGAGATCTGAAAATGGCTGTGCACTGACGCTCTCCATCCAACCTGATGGCGCTTGAGACGATCTGCAAATAAGAATGGGAGAAACTGCCCCAAAATAGGTGTGCCAAGCTTGTAGCATCATACTCAAGAAGAATTGAGGCTGTAATTGCTGCCAAAGGTGCTTCAACAAAGTATTGAGTAAAGGGTGTGAATACTTATGTACATGTGATATTTATTTTTTTTATTTTGAATACATTTGCAAAAAATTCTAAAAATCTTTCTTCACTTTGTCATTATGCGGTATTGTGTGTAGAATGTTGAATTTTTTATTTATTTAATCCATTTTGGAATTAGGCTGTGACATAATAAAATGTGGAAAAAGAGAAGGGGTATGAATACTTTCCAGATGCCCTGTATTCTACACGTTAGTTCATTACACATACCTTATGATTCATTACACAAAAGCACATAGGCATGGCATAGGTGTTTCAGAGAGAGGGTTTGAAAAGGAGGGCGGATGTCGTGTCCAGAGTCAGACATGGTCTTCGCCAACCTCCTTCCTTCCTCCTAGGAGTGTATCCCCCGCCCCCATTGCCACCAGTATGCCCCAGTGCCAACGGAACATGGCTCAGCCCTCGGCACCACGCAGGGGCGCCAGTCAAGGCCACTGCGGGGTAACATTACAGAGGACAAAACAGCCAAAACAGATCATATGAGCCCTAGCTCATATGCGAGGGTTTCATTAACAGAAGCTTCTAAAAGTGGGAAGAAAAATGCACATTAATAAAAATGCATCTGAAAAATGCACAACCAGATTGAATTTAGAGCGGTCTGGACGATTATATCCAAACAAATGGTGGTTTGGAATGATAAATAAGAGCACTGGTATTGTGTCCTGAGGCCGTCTGCTAGCCATAGGGTGCCGTAGCACCCAGCAAAAAAGCCTGTGGCAGCACACCCATAAAGGCCATTATAGTTAGAGTGGCCCCAACACTGGTAATATCCCAGTTACTAATTGATACCACAGTAAGAGAAATACAATCAAGGCACCGTTATTATTGGTTATGAAATATTAAACATTAGTCTTGATATATCACGGGTTATAGTCGAGACTTTGAGAAAATTATTTGAATATGCTATTTCCCTTTCCCTTGGTTTAAGGAAGCAGAGAAACTTTAACAACAACTAGGACTAAGCTGCCTATAATATTTATGTCATCTATAACAGTCATTTGAAATTTGAGTACAGTGACAATATCTTGAACAAAGCTTATGGTGCAATCCGCTAACCACAACCTGACTGATATTTTAATCATTGCGACAGCTCAACAAAGCCTGTCTTGTCTTACAGACGGAAATGTCAGGGGACATATTTACGCTCCACATCAAAGATGACTCAAAGCCGCCTCTGAGTCTGTGTTGTCATCGCGCGGACCTCTCCCTAATGACAGGGCGGTGGTATAATCTTCCATGCACATGAAGGAATGCCTGGAATGTACCATGCGTGTTGTCATGTGAATGGAGGGGGTGTTTAAATGGGGAGATTGAAAGCCTAGCTCAGTGGTGGCCAATACACCAAGCACTGTGATCCATTTTGGTGGATCTCAACTGTCTCAGTGGTCCACCAATGTATTATGAGCAAGTTTTCATGGCGGGCTACCAAAATTTAACAACACCCTGTCCAACGAGCTATCAGAAATGATCTCCTAAGTGAAATAAAATGATCTCCTTTATCTTATTCGCCTTTTCTGCTCTTTTGCTATTTGTAGGAAACATTTTGACCACTGAACGAACGAGTTGTTGATTACTAGGGCTTGTCCAGCTACAAAGTGTACGCGTTAATTGGCACCTGCGAACATTCACATTCGCACACTAGTTGTGCCTGTATGTAGTCTATATGCTTTTAGTCAGCGTTTGAGTTACAGCCCTTTCAGCAGACCCACGTCAAAATATATAATTGAAATCAGTATGGATTGTGGAGATATGTAGATTGCCAGAATGTGCAATTGCCACATTTGTGTTGCACAGTAAACAGAAAGGCTTGTCATGTCAACATATACTACACCTGATTGGCCCATATTAAAGGATCCGCCTCAGAAGGTTATTGCATGCACAAACTGCTGTGATGTTACAACTTACGTTACAGGTTATTTTGACACTGCCCTGCGCTAAATCGCCATCGAATAAAAAAAAAAATTTGGATCCACAAAAGAAAAATACATAGGCCTATGATTCAAGTAGTACACAGCTCTCCAGAAAGTTGTACAACACTGCAAACTGTAATTCAACTCTACACATTACCATGTACAACTCTGCAAATCTTCGTACAATGACTTGAGTTTTGACATAGATTTATTTCCATACACCCCAGCCCTACCTTTCCAAACTCACCACAAACCAATCCATATTAACTTCGACACAAACTCAACGCACACACAGGCTTCAGAATTTTGTTTGGTGACTATAATCACATAAAGTAGCGCCATCTAGCCTGTTGAAAGACATTTGTTTTTAATATGTGGATTAATTCATTCTTATCGAGTATTTTTATTTTCTCGCTTATGCGTATGTTAATGGTGGTCTGATATGTCCGGAGATCCACAAAAATCTTCTGTTGATCGCGATCCACGTATTGTCCACGACTGGCCTAGCTCATGTGTGTTATTGCGAGCTTGCCGCCGTACATTAACTTGCGTCTTCAGCAGGGCATTATATCTGACACTTTAACGGTGTGTGTGTGAAAGCTGCACGGTTCCCAAGGGGACCACGCCACTCAAAGTAGGGGGAGGGAAATTATGCAACCTGGACTTCATCGAAAGCATATTTCTCAACCTTACGGCACCTAGTGTGTGTCTCTCTAGGTGTGTGTGTGTCTATGTGTGGGGGTTTTACACTGCAAACAATCCCCTGCAGAGGTCAAAATGTCTTAAGAGCACTAAAGGTTATTAAGAACCTGTAGACCTCACAGAACAACCCACTGCCCACCCAATCATAATGGGCTGAAAGGAGCCATACTGAGAAGTTTGCCATAGCAGTAGTAACTGAATTTGAAAGAAACAAGCACGATGCAACAAAAATACCGGGGTAGTACAAATAGAAACTACATTTGCGGGATGGACGTAGAACTAGAGCATAGAGTGTTCAAATCCATAGCACCTTAAAAGCTATCATACCCAACTAGCCTTTAGGGAGTGTTCCCTGGAAAACAGCCTACTGGCAACATATAATCTGTTTTGAAATATATATTCATATTAATGATTGAAATACTTCCATAATCCAAGGCTGATTTGCAGTAAATATTTATTAATATAAGTATGTTTTTGGTCTAGGACCACTTGGCTATCCAACGTTTAGCCACCGCTGTTAACTGTGGGTGTGTGTGTGTGTGTGTGTGATAAGGATCCAGTAGCTGCTAAGGGGAAAGACTTCCCCCCCCCCCCCTTGCACGACTCTGTGAGTTTCATATCCACCCCCTCCACCCACCCATGTGGTTCCTAATCTTTATGAAATTTTAAAATAGGCTCCGTCCCCCCACTGCTTTGGCACTCAAGAGGTTGGGAAGGAAATAGCTTGGCTTTCCTCACATAGATACACAAACACACACACACACACACACACACTGAAACATTAAACATGTACTAGCTGGAAAACGCATATACGTGCTAATCGGCCACACGTGAACACAGAGGCACACAAACACACTTGAATAAATCTGTTTAGAATGAATGGTCTAGACGTTTTGGTAGTAAAACATGATTCATTATTCATCCATTATGAGGGCCTCTCTGGGACTCAACACTTCTCTCTTCCCACTTCTCTGTCTTTCTCCCCCTCTCTTCCTCTCACTCTAACAGATTATTGGAGGTTTTGATAGATGGGTTCATATTGTAGACAGCCCGTCTGGTTTCAATATTGATGCCTTGGATCGGACAGAGAAAACCGGCAGCTAAATAAAGGTCTGAGCCAGTTGGAGTCCAGGTCAGTGGGTCGCGCTTCAAATCGCTGAATCTATGATGTTCGTTTGTGTGTGAGCGTGTGTGTGTTTGTCTTTAACTGTGACAGAGGATCTGAGGCTCTGAGGCGCAGACAAGCGCATAAGATAAGATGTCTGCATCGGTTCTCAGTGCACCCTGGGAGTGAGAACTGTCAAAGACAAGGTTGTGACCTCCACACCAATCCACACCCACAAACACACACACACCAACACAAAGACACATAGGCAGGCTCTCTGTCACACTCGCGGATATTTAGACCCACATATGCTCTGTCTTTATCACTCACACATACACTTCTCCTCACACATACGCAAACGTTCAGCTTTTTTTCCTATCACTTGACCAATGTAACACCAACGTGCCCACAGGGCCGACTAAAACCAGTAGGCACATCAGAATCCTTGACTTCTCTTCCCATGGTTTAGATATGCAAATCCTCCTAATTCACCCTGGGCTCAAGCCCTCTGACCTGGGAGGATCTCATTAGTCTTATCAGGGCTGTCTGTGGACCGGCACCGGCATTATCTCTTCCCTCTTCGACCATTACTCTGGCCTCAATGGTCCCGGTGTCAGCCCTATCGGCGCGTCCCATCAACCTCTCTTCGCTAGCAAGTCAGCCGGCTGGAATGGTGATGATGATGATGATACCTCTGCCTTGGACGAGTGGAGAGATACAGTTTATTTTTTATTTGTTTATCCAGGGCGCGCTACCAGTGGGAGCCGATGTGGGAGCTGGTGTGAGCTTTGTTTCACAGTGATATTGGCTATAAAAAAAACGCCATAGCGAGGAGCTGAATGTTGTCATGGCACAAGACAATGACCATCATTAAACTAATTACGTTCCCTTTGTATAACGTAATTTGAATAAGGAAATTGTATTTCCTCAGTTGAATAATGAATATAATAAATTAAATGACCTTGGTATTAGCCATATTGTAATGAAAGTGGATGGGTATTTGATCAATTCGTTTTACCTCAGTACATAGACAATGATGGGAAACTGAACAAATGCCCTGTGATAAAAATAAATCTGTTACATTCTTGTTTATCAACCAGGTAACTATGTCAAAGTACAAAACAAACAACTCTAGCTAGCTCTAGATATTGTCCATAAAATCGGCATAACAATCCCAGTAAATAATACAGTTTATCTGCATAGCTACCTGCTCCAAGGTCCAGGAGTGTCAGGGAACCTAATTTACCAGGGCAACAAAAGGGGTTCTGTTAGTCTTCCAGGGTGGGTTTGGGGCTTTAGCGATCCGGTCCAGTTATCCGATAGTCCTCTCAGAGAACCAAGCGGCCCAACCCGAGCCAAACGTCAACACCCCACCACAGCTAGGAATCCAAATCTAGGAGATTATCTTCCCAAAGATTAAGATGGATTTTACTGCTCAAATAGACCCCTGTCATTCTTGCTAAGCCTGTAAGGGGCCATTCATACTGGTTGGGAACAGTGGCAAAGCTGTTCAGCCAGTGTAAATCACATGGGATGGATGTAGAAAGGGGAAGGGGGGATGGGATGAGAGTGAGTAGAAAGCAGAAGCATAAATGTATTGGAGTTGACATGGCTGCTGGATGGCTTTTACAGTGCTGTAACTGTATGGAGAGGGGGGTCTCCTGATGCGTTTTACCTTGAAAACATAAGCAATGCCCATGCATGCACAGGGAGAAGCCCTGTAAGAGTGTGGCTCTCCAAAACAAAAACAAATACCCAGCTAAATATCCAGTGTGTGTATTGATGTTTCCACCATGGAGAGACTCTAAAAGCAAACACTTGGGGGAGTGAGTGACACAAGTGTGTTCAGCTCCACTTTAACTGGCTGAATGTGTGTGCATGTGTGGTATGCTGCTATGGGAGTCTGGGGACCCATACCCCACCAGGTGGAAGGGAGGAGCAGGGCGGCGGAGGAGGGGGTGGAATGGGGAGATGATGACTGACATGAAAAGGAAACCTTGAAGCTGGCAGACAGGAATGGAATCCTTAGGGGGAGGTGATCCAAACGTGAACCCCAGAGGAGAACTGGAATGGGAAAATGTTTTGGAGGAATAAGAGTGTGAGAATGAACAAAGAAAAACATATTGTGCGACAAAGAGAGGCCCAATCAGAGAGAGAGGTCGATCAATGGGACACAGGAGAGGGAAACCCACAGGACAGTGAGTGACTGAGTGGAGAAGGAAGAGGATCAGTGCATAGGACTGCAGAGTACGGTTGGTTCCTGTCCAGCCCGGCTCAGAGCAGGAGTTTACTGCAACACACACGTTGTACCAACTACGCTGCATAGACCAGGTCCCAGTAAAATTCTGTTTTCAAAGTGGTAACAAAGTGAGCTGAAGCGGCCTGGTGGTTTGTCAACAGTGATAACAGATTCCTTTTCAGTTTGAATGGGAATAAACTGGGTCAGACAGTACTGATGGAAGTCTGATAAGCATCCATCAAGAGAAGACGGATAATGGATGGAGTGGATGGGTGGAAAATCACTTTCTCAATACACAACAGGTTAGACATGTGTCCACTCTGCTTATTTTACTTCTATGCTAAGCCCAGCTAATGCACCGGAGAACAGTAATTCCATTCCTTCACGGGAAATAAAACGCATCAAACACATTAAGCCTTAAAGAGCTCCGGGCAGGATTATTGACTCACCACAGCCGAGCATTTCCCAGCTAAAGTTCCTCCAACCTATTCTCATGGCCCATACACAATCTGGGCTTTTGTGTCACCACGTTGGCTACTGCTTGCTTAGCTCCCGTGTCAGTGCAGCACACTGTTCAGGCTACTGGAAAGGTGCTGAGAGGGTCTCTGGACCCAAGCCCAGAGTTTGAGAAACACTAGACAAATACACCTGTAAAGACTTGTGAAGTAAAAGTGACTTGTTTATAGCAAAGTCAAAGTCAAAGTAGCTTTATTGTCAATTTCTTCACATGTCGAGACATACAAAGGAATCGAAAAGACGTTTCCCACACTCTTGCGGTGAACATATAAAGTGCACATTCAAAACACAGATAAGACATATATACTAAAGCTAAAAGATGGCCAATAAAATTATATATAAAAAATATGCAGAAATGTATAGTCTACAATGTATTGCTAGGGGTAGCAGCATATGTTACTGTAAGTTTGGTTGTAGTATGTATAAGTTATGTATAATAACTTATGGCGGTAGCACCTCGCCAAGACGCTAACGGCACCATCCAGCCCATGCTAATCCTTTAAATTAGAGAAGGGCGCAGAGAGATTTAACCAGAGATTTTAATCAGAGCGGTGAAATACTTCGCTTTGTTTTCTCCCCGACAAACTCACAACCCCCATAGGTGTGTTTTCACTGAGATAGCCTCTCGTCCGGGACACTTTTTTCGGACACAAATTTCGGACGTCTCACATGTATTAGGAATTATTACATGTCTACAGTCTGTGCATGTGTGTGCGGACGTGTTTGTGTGTGAGTGTGAGTGTCTGTGTGCGCGCACCTGAGTGTGTATGTTGTTTAGGTTGATGTATTGATCCACTCAGTCTGCAAGCGGGCCCAGGTGGTGGGCACATGTGGAGGAGCAGCATTCCTCGGAAAAGTATTAACAGCAGACCTCGGAATTCTCTATTTCCCTGTTGGGACGAGATGGCACGATTCCTCCCGCAATCCTTATTTCACACAAACACATGCGCCAACACACTTACACACACACAGGCCAGCAGGAAGACAGAATAGCAGGAAGGGAGACGGGGGAGAGATGGTAATGTGACAGGGAGATGTTGCTGTTTGATTGTGTGCCCACCTCTCCACTGCCCCCACACACCTTCACGCTCATGCTTATCACACCTCCATATTCCCTATATTGAAGTGACAGTGATGGACAGAAACAGACAGGATTTTCCAGGCTCAAGTGTGACGGTGTGCCTGTGTGCGTGTGTGACACACATGGAGAGAGAGAGAGAGAGAGAGAGAGAGAGAGAGAGAGAGAGAGAGAGAGAGAGAGAGAGAGAGAGAGAGAGAGAGTGTGTGTGTGTGTGTGTGTGTGTGTGATTGCATGCAAGAATGAGAAATGTAAAAAGCGATTGGTTGCCTTGACTTTCGACCCCTGCTACCGGACTCATTGATATGATTATGCTTGTGGTCATGAATAATTTTCCCACCCATGCTGCAGGGGTTTGATCGCCTCGCTTCCTCATGCATTTGGATTTCAGACAGTAAGCCAAAGGTCCTGGATTTAATGCCATGCCTGAAGCCAGCTCCATACCAGTCGGTGGACTTTCTACGGACTATATCCACGCAGAAAATCACCCTGTCCAACAAGTCTGACCTTATCTCCCAAACATTAGAGAAAAGACGACCTTTCTAAAGCTGAAAATACAATCTAAACATGTAGGTTTTAAACCCAGTCAACCAGGACAGTTTGTTCTATGAACCGTAGCAAAGAGAAAAGGGTTTTGTGCTTGGAAAAGTGCTTGGAAAGAAAGCCCATATCTTAACTAATCGTAGCTACAATTCCCAAGAGGCCTTTCAGCTAATAAATTCATACCAATCACAACTCAGTCAGGTCGAAATTTGAATTTTTCTTTACACAGCAAAACCGAACCCCATGCAGTCAGCAGCAGCACTACATTCTCGTTATCATTCTCTCTAGTTGGACTATTTTTAGCAGCCATGTTTGTTTTATTCGTCCCAGATGGTGGTTGAAAAGGAATTTGACATCACTGCTGTTTCTCATTAGGCCTCAGACAGCGGTGACATCAGTGGAAGAGACTACTCCCTCATCCCGCAGGGAGAGTGGATGCCTCGGTGCTTAAGAACCAGTGAGCTGAGGGGCCCCTCATACGACCCCCGGACCCAGTCCCAAACAGAAGTTTGAAGGGCCAATCGGATAAATAGGACAAGCGCCATCTATAGAGATACTTTTCCACCGGGGAAACTATGAACAAGGATTTTATAAACTTTAATCGTTTTTTGTTGTTTTCATCTGTCATCCCAGAAAGCATTTGAACTTTGTGCCGTGCAACAGAAAGGGATACATCCGCTAGTGTGGGAAAATGTCACAGAGCAAAGGCCCAAATTTCCGTCGCTTAGGGCAGCTATTTGCTCCTATGATGACAAACGGTGCTGGATGGTTATTGTTTATTTACCCAGCTTACCCTCTTTATCTAGGGCGCACCCCCTCCCCTCAGCGTGTGTAACCGGTTCAGGACCATTCTGTAGAACTCTCTGGGAGCCTTTTTTTTTTTACGGACGCTGTAATAAAGGACTAGTAGACAAGGGAAGCCACAGAACTACGCCAAGTAGAACAGACAGAGACCACTCTCTGTAGGTGGTTATAATAAGATTGGTGAACAGTTGCTCCCTGCTGTCAGTGGCAGCAGCGTAGGTTTATAATATATTGTTATGGCTTGTGATTGCCAACAGAAAAGGACTTTGATCGACCCGCCACAGAACACAGGATTAGTGTGTCACTTTCTACTCAAGCTAGTTCTAGGGCCTGGGGGCACATTCTCGGGGGCGGAACAGTTCAGCAGTCAGACCAACGCCTCTCTGCACTGAAAGTTTTGCCTTCAGCACGAGCTGTTCAACGTGGCATTATGTTGAATGTATAAGAGCATTCGGTATTGTTCCCTTTGTAGGTCACAAGTTGAGCCGGCTGTAACTACACGGCTGTTGTTTGACCTGGTATTGGGTACGACATTACGAAAATGCCTTGAAACTACCTCAAAGGTACTAGGTGTCCTATTTCTCCCTTCACCCCACGCATAGCGCCTATCAATCTTCTCAGCAGCCACACTCCAATTGTTGGTTGCAATGTTGTCAGAGTTTTCATGGGCACTTCTGTATTACGTGTGGATGACAATGCATAATCCTTACATCTAATACAAATGAGCTCTCTTTAATTAGCTCTCTTCTCTCAAATTAGCTCTCTTCAACAAGTAATCCCTTTTTGCCCAAGCACACAGATCCTAACTGTGACTAATCCTAATCCTAACTCTACGAGTATTTACAGTAGACAACATAAAACCTTTAAAGGAGATCATTGTGAGCCTGTTAAGGCTTTACAGGCACTTTGAGCAACAGCACGTCCCACATGCTGGAGTCTCTATCCTCAATGGAGCCGACATGGAGGTCAGAAGCCGTTTCAATGTCCACAAAACAGTAAAGCCCATATTGGACTCACTATCCATTAGAAACCAGCCTGGAGGTGAGCCATGAGAGGCATCGAGGGAAGTAGATCGTGAACAGACTCAATAAAAGGTTATTTCAGCTGGCCAGACTATAGGCCCAGGGTAGTCTCCCCTCTAAGACTGTGGGCTCAGTAGGGATGGAGGGGGACAGGAGGCGGGGGAGTAGCAGATAACGTGGTCAGGGAATACTTCCAAAAGAACAGCTGTCGGCTGTGAAAACAAGAGAAGTCCGGTTTTTATCTTGAAAAATGTGACAACTAGCAGTTACACTTCTGCCTGCTCTATCAGCTAAAATAATAATGAATTGCAGGGGCTATAGTATATAGGATGCGCAACATAGATTCCACAAGCCCACACACCCAACTCACACACACTCCATCTTCTCTTTATGTCTGAAACTCGACGTGTGGGTTTCCACAAGAGCACAAACCTCTCTCTCTCTCTCTCTCTCTCTCTCTCTCTCTCTAGATTCATGTAGGACTCTCATGTAACCTATTTCTGTTATTACCTGTTATAAAAAAAAATAAGCTTCAATCTTTCTGAAAATTTGATACTATACTAATTACAGGGTTTTTATGGAGAGTGTAAATTTTTCTTAGGATATTTCAATAGGAACATGTTAAATGTATACAATTTCTCCAAGAGGTTACGCCAGGGACCTATCTAGAGAACATAATCAAATGTCAAGTTTTATAGTGAAAATGAAAAGTATACCAATCTAGCCCCATTTCCACCATAATTCCCTCTTCATTATCTAGCATAGAAAATTTTTTGGGAAATTTTGATCGAAAAAATCCATGACACATGTTACGGACTTCATACGACTACTGTTATAAGCCATTCCAAACGAAGGCTTTTCATTTTGGTGCTTCCCAACAACCCAAGAGTGTAATTTTTGGTAAATACATAGTATATTACCTGTTAATGTCACATATGTATATAAAGGGTAGGGCAAGCTGATTGTAGAACAGTTACAACTTTGCCCCTAGCTTAAAGTATCGAGGATCTGTGGCCAAAAGCAGCTGATAATTTAATTCAAGCTGACTGTAGAACAGTTAAAACTTTGCACTTCAGCAAAGTGATATTTGTGATATGTGATATTGTCCCAGACAAGTTTTAGTGGCCCCTTCTCCTTGCGCGGTTGACCGGTATGGTGCCTTTACAAGCAATTGGTGGCAATTCAAAACCGTGGTTATAATAACTGTTTTAACTGGGTCAGCAACAAACACTTTCTGTCACTCCAAAGCTTAAAACACTGACAAGAGTAAACTAACATTGCAGCAACCAATGTTGCTGTCGGAACGAATAACTTAGCTTGATGACAGATGCGACGTGGCCGTTCGAAACGCGCTCTTCGCCGGCCAACTTAGCTGGCTAGACTCGGTCAACAACGCACACGATATAACTTCTTCAGCAGGCTTTGAGGAGAAACTGGTTAACTGGCTCGTGAAATTTGACAGAAATAAGTCAATCCAGCGAACTAGAAAATGTATAATTAAACGCAATAACCCCTTTGCAATCAACTTAAAACAGCCACTCTCGTTAAACGTTAGCTAGCAAACCCTGGAGAGGGGAGAGAGAACAGGGCTAGATCGCCAGCAAGGAAAATGCCTATTTTAAATGTATATACACAAATATATGTATAATGACTGGTTACACCAGAGTCCTTTTCGGGTTACGCCAGGGACCGAATTTTATTTCTTTCTCTCTCTCTCTCTCTCTCTCTCTCTCTCTCTCTCTCTCTCTCTCTCTCTCTCTCTCTCTCTCTCTCTCTCTCTCTCTCTCTCTCTCTCTCTCTCTCTCTCTCTCTCTCTCTCTCTCTCTCTCTCTCTCTCTCTCTCTCTCTCTCTCTCTCTCTCTCTCTCTCTCTCTCTCTCTCTCTCTCTCACACACACACACAAAGGATATGGCTCGTGCACGCAGGACAATGACCCCAGCTGGTTCAAAGGTCATCGGCCTCAGATCTCCCACTCATTCACCTGAGGCACTGCGCTCTGTGTTGCAGCCTCATAAAAAAACGGATCATTATGAGGACATCTATTCATTGGGAATAAATTGGGAAGAAAATCATTGACTAACCCAGGACTACCACCAGAAAGTTGAGTTATGGAGGGCGCAGACAGATAATAATGAATCTTAGCTAAGCGGTTTATATAGAGTATCACTCAACAGTGTCCGATGCACTCTGAATGGTCGTCTGATGTAGTCCATAATCACTATGCATTATTATAAATATGATCAAACTTGCTAGATAGTGATGAGGCTAGAACACCTATTGTATTATAGAATGGCCTAATATCGCAATATATTATAAATATGACATAACAGTAAGTGCTCTTGAATTAAAGCAAGACCTCATGTTGATGTGACATTTGGAATACCTTCATAAAAATGTAAATTATAAAACAATAACATCTGTGATATCTGATAACCTTAATTATAAAAGGAATAAAATTAGGTGTAAAAGCAAATCAGATCCAGACACCCTACTAAAAAGTGAAAAGGCTTTTGCCTGAGACAATATTGAATTAAATTAAAGCTGCAAGCAGCATTTTGACGGGTCATAGCTACATGGCAAGGATTTGAGCAATTTCATTGGTTCATTGCGACCACATGTTGGTACCAATAGGTCTGGCTTTTACAACAATTACATATGATAGTCCATTTATGAAACATGCCAAGATTGTGCAGATTAGTCAAACAGATGGAATGTTCTATAGGTTTAAGGGTTTATCACAAAATTCAAAATGGCAGAAAATCCATCATGGCAGGCTTTGGGATCCAAGAGGCTTTTTTGTTCAACATGGGGAGATGGACCTAGGGGCAGAATTGCTTGCGGCTAGGTCATATGGTGTATAAGATATAGCCTTTCAACGTTTGAAAATGAGGTCAATGTGGGTCATCTTTGGTATGGGAGTAGCTGGTATGAGTACCTACCAGCATGCAAAGTTGCAAGTCTTTAACTGCTTCAATTGCTGATGACTAAGCCATATGGTGCAGAAGAGGTGGCCTTCCAAATTTGACCACTTGTTATTGCGCCACCATGTGGTCAATGGGGGTCATTTTTGTTTTGGGAGTAGCAGTTACCGGCACAAAGCCGCATGCAAAATTTGAAGTCTCTTGCATAAAGCAGCTCATGGGAAATAGTTTAACAACAATGGCTGGAGAAATCAGTCGCTGCTAACATGGCTCCGTCAAAAGTGACAAAATACATCTGTGTTATTAACATGTTGCATCTTCACGTGTCGAAATGAAAATGTCAAACGGGTCTATTTTGCGAGGCGTAATCATAGTTTTACCTTGTGTCAGGTAGGCATTGGGTTGGGCCTGGGTTTCTGTAAGCCACTAAATAGTGAGGCGGGGAACATCAAAAATATGAATAGTCAAAGGGAATAAACTAGGGGTTTAAGCTAAGGAAAACAAGTTTTGAGACGGGATTAAAAAATGTTAATGGGGTCCTTGTCCAGAATCACAGGGGGAAGAGAATTCCAGCAAGTTGGGGTAGCAGAACTGAACGCTCTGTCCCCCAAGGAGCTGGTTTTGCGGGTGGTGAGGAGACCAGAGTCCTCTTGACTACCTTATTTTTTAAGCTAAGGAGCTAGCTTAAAATGACTATAATATCTAAGGGAAATTCTAACTGCGTTTAGGCCTATATCTTGAACTGTTCAACCGATCGAAACGTGTGCTGCGCCCTGATTGGTAGGCTTTTGAAAGTGTGTCGTATTATTCTATAGGATCTTTTAGACAATCCATTTTCTCCACATAAAAGTAACGAGTAACAACAGATATCGCACAAATGTAGTGGAGTGAAAAGTATGATATTTTAGTTTGAAACGTAGTGGAGTCAAAGTAGAAAGTCTCCCAAAATGAAAATACTTGAGTAAAGTACAGATACTTGAAGTACAGTAATGAAGTACATGTACTTCGTTACTGTCCACCTATGACCATAGTAGAGCTAGTCAGGGATGCACTCACTTGGCCAACAAACAGTAATAGGGAAGCATATGTTTTCACATGCTTATATATTTATATATATATATATATATATATATATATATATATATATATACAGTGGGGCCAAAAAGTATTTAGTCAGCCACTGTTTGTTTAAGTTCTCCTACTTAGAAAGATGAGAGAGGTCTGTCATTTTCATCATAGGTACACTTCAACTATGAGAGACAAAAATGAGAAAAAAAATCCAGGAAATCACATTGTAGGATTTTTAAAGAATTTCTTTGTAAATTATGTTGGAAAATAAGTATTTGGTCAATAACAAAAGTTCAACTCAATACTTTGTAACCTAACCTTTGTTGGCAATGACAGAGGTCAAACGTTTCCTGTAAGTCTTCACTAGGTTTGCACACACTGTAGCTGGTATTTTGGCCCATTCCTCCATGCAGATCTCCTCTAGAGCAATCATGTTTTGGGGCTGTCGCTGGGCAACACGGACTTTCAACTCCCTCCACATATTTTCTATGGGGTTGAGGTCTGGAGGCTGGCTAGGCCACTCCAGGACCTTGAAATGCTTTTTACGGAGCCACTCCTTCGTTGCCCGAGCGGTGTGTTTGGGATCATTGTCATGCTGGAAGACCCAGCCACGTTCCATCTTCAATGCTCTCACTGATGGAAGGAGGTTTTGGCTTAAAATCTCATGATACATGGCCCCGTTCATTCTTCCCTTAACACGGATCAGTCGTCCTGTCCCCTTTGCAGTAAAACAGCCCCAAAGCATGATGTTTCCACCCCCATGCTTCACAGTAGGTATGGTGTTCTTGGGATGCAACTCAGCATTCTTCTTCCTCCAAACACGACGAGTTGAGTTTTGACCAAAAAGTTCTATTTTGGTTTCATCTGACCACATGATATTCTCCCAATCCTCTTCTGGATCATCCATATGCTCTCAGGCAAACTTCAGACGGGCCTGGACATGTACTGGCTTAAGCAGGGGGACACGCCTGGCACTGCAGGATTTGAGTCCCTCTCGGCGTAGTGTGTTACTGATGGTAGCCTTTGTTACTTTGGTCCCAGCTCTCTGCAGGTCATTTATCAGGTCCCTCTGTGTAGTTCTGGGATTTTTGCTCACCGTTCTCATGATCATTTTGACCCCACGGGATGAGATCTTGCGTGGGGCCCCAGACCGAGGGAGATTATCAATGGTCTTGTATGTCTTCCATTTTCTTACAATTGCTCCCACAGTTGATCTATTCACACCAACCTGCTTGCCTATTGCAGATTCACTCTTCCCAGCCTGGTGCAGGTCTACAATTTTCTTCCTGGTGTCCTTCGACAGCTCTTTGGTCTTGGCCATGGTTGAGTTTGGAGTCTGACTGTTTGAGGCTGTGGACAGGTGTCTTTTATACAGATGACGAGGTCAAACAGGTTCCATTAATACAGGTAACGAGTGGAGGACAGAAGAGCTTCTTAAAGAAGAAGTTACAGGTCTGTGAGAGCCAGAAATCTTGCTTGTTTGTGGGTGACCAAATACTTATTTTCCACCATAATTTACAGATAAATTCTTAAAAAATCCTTCAATGTGATTTCCTGGATTTTTTTTCTCATTTTTGTCTCTCATAGTTGAAGTGTACCTATGATGAAAATTACAGACCTCTTTCATCTTTCTAAGTAGGAGAACTTGCACAATCAGTGGCTGACTAAATACTTTTGGCCCCACTGTATATGAAGTTATCCCAACTTCTAAATTGCCCCTCTTTCATGCACAAGTTGAGTAAGGAGTAAAAGCTGTTCTTACGTTCAGTTTGGTTTTAGTTTTCATTTGCAATTTACAATGTAGCGTCACACGTCTTACTAGCCATGGTTATTCTACTCTGATAATTAAATGCATTCTCATAGCTTAAGATTTCTCTCCATTCTTGAGTAAAAGTTAGTCTCAGCAGCTTTGTGAAAGGGTTTTAAGAGGAAACTCTTAGCTTGGAACTTTTATTGCTATTTGGGAGACCTTGAAGTGGTGAGCTACAATGTTATGAATACAGCACCTGATGTAAAAAATACCACAGGGTCCTCACCTTTGGCCAATACATCTTTATCTATCTCTGATTCTATGTTCTGTCCCACTATCTTTCACTCTCTCACTCTCTTTCTTTCCCTTTCTATCTTTTTTCTTTCTCATTCCCTCTTTTTTTCACCCTCCATCTACGTCTGCGCGTGTCTGCCCTTCACTGTGTCTCTCATCTTTCTCTTTTCCTCTCCCTCCCCTCCTTTCTTTACTCTGTATCTCCCTCAACAGCGAGGCCAGGCCAGCCTCAACCACAACTGTTTCCGACAGACCACATTACCCACATCAAAGAAAATCAGGTCCCTGCTTATAGACAACCTTATAATAGCTGGACACACAGCAGGGCCTTTGAGGGAAGTTAGAGCTCTCTGGGTCTGTGTTCATGGGCATGGTTGATTTATTTTCAATCGGAGGGAGATAAAATTAAAATGAATGTTGCGGTGGGAAAGCATAAAAAAAGACAGAAACAGGAGATTTGACCTTCCTAGCAAAGATTGCATGCAGGCAGAATCAAATAAACGACACTCCTAAAACACACACTCACAGCTCACAATGGACACACACTGGGGACCAGCACCATGTAAACCCCTAAATAACAAGAGGCCCCCGGTCTGGACTCATCTATCAACACTCGCTCCAAATCGCCCCGGGCTCATTAAACAGCGGCTAAAGGGGCTAGCGTGTCGCACCGGAGCCGGGGAATGGCAGGGGCTTTCCCCCAAGGCTCTGGTACAGGGACAGAGCGTGCTGGCAGGCAGGTGATCTTTTGTTCCCTAGGAAAAGAGAGGGACCCTCCCTATAGACCAACGCTGTGCTGTATTGTCCAAGGCAGCCTGTTGAGGATGGACTCATTAGAGGCAGAAGCCCAGATGCTGTCCACAGTGGAGCAGCAAACATACTGTGGAACCAGAAAGCCAGTCATTCAGTGACACAGATACTGTATATGGAGTGGAAGAGATGAGACTGCATGACTGTTTGTATTTGAGAGTGTTTATTTTTTATATTGCCATAAAATATTGCTCAGCAGAAAAACAATGTACAATAAGACTTTAATTAATAAATGGGAGATAGTGTTGATCTATAGTCTAGTCTGTGATTAGCACATCAATATGTTGCAATTAGTCTATTTCTATGGTCATAATGATTTTTGCTTTTTAGCTGGGGCTAGTTAAATCCTTCCTCTTAGGTCATGCACATTTGTTTTCTAAAAGGGTTTAACATCATGTCTAATGATAACTAAGCAGAATATCACCAAGAATTATAAGGAATTACAAGTGTTCTTATAACATACTTAAGCACTCGCAGTCACATTACAATAAAATAAAAGGATTTATTGCAAATAGGTCATAAACTTCAAAGAGACAGTTTTGTACTAATGCAATTGCTAGAGAAAAAAGGCAAAGAATGTCAACAATCCACATGACCATCACTTCCATCACTTCTCCATTCAACCGTATGTCAAACCGCCCAGGAGACTCACCACAGCTTTGGTGTTCAACCATAGTATGACTAAGGTGACCTCAATTTCAGAACGGATTTGTGTGTGTGCATGCTTCGAAGAGGAAGGAAATAAATAATATGCTAAACTCCAAAGCTCAAATTTGGGCTGTGGCAAGTCAATAAGGTGGTATCAGAAGCAGGGCACGAGATAATTAATCGTCCTGTTTCCTTTTCATGGCCTTCCCTGGGGTGTCCCACATGGGCTGTGGGGGTGTTTGGGGGTGTGAGTGTGTGGAGCAGGATGCAGCTGGGGGGTTATTAGCATAAGGCTACGTGGAGCAGACGCTTGCCTTGTTTGACTATGCATGCTGCTCCCCTCAGAGGAGAAAGTAGGAGAAAGGGAGGGAGAAAGAGCGAGAGAGAACTCCCGACACCTGCTTTTTTTCTCAATGACCCATCACAAAAACCCATTTTTCTTTTAAATGCACGCTAGACTGAACTTATAAGATTCAGCAAAGATAAAATTAAGTGTATTTCACACCCGAAACACCTCTCAGACAAAGCGGGTTAGATCACATAGTCTCTCACTCGGGCCACACAACTAAACAGCTCTTTTGTCCTTTCAAGCTGCAACCTTACATTCTGGACATCCTTTAAGGGCAGGATTGGTATTGGAGTCTCGTGAAAAGTGGATTCAAACTGTTTCACCACAGTGAAGCCATGCTTATGGATACACATGATCATTGTATTCCTCCTCATAAAGTGTTGTATTCATTGATTGATTGTTATTATAATGCCAAAAAATAATGTCACCTATTCATAAGCTTATTCAATACTGGGAGATACTGTGTGTTAAATGTATGTATGTGCAGATGTGTGTATCTGCATCTTTGTGGGCTAATCCAAACAGAGCTGAGTGGGGAGGGCTTGCTGGATGTGGGGTGTATTTGTGTGGGATCAGGGGGTCAGTCTCCAACTCACCGGGAGAGCCCGCAGGGGGTAAGGGCGCATGGAAAAATGCACGTATGCATCCTCCCTCCCCAATACGTCTCCCAGCTCCTCTGGACCTCCCCATGCCTCCTCCTTAACACTGCATCCGTCATCCCACAGAGAACCTGCTAATGTAATTAGAGGGAGGATATATGGTGCCCCTGTGAGAAACCAAACATTTGTCTGTGAAGCAAGGTTCCACGCTGGAGCAGAGTGTGAGGACCCAGGCGTCCCAACACAACACTAGCTGGCTCAATAATTCAACAGAGTGGAGCAGCCGGGACACAGGCCAAGAGAGATGGAGAGAGAGCTATGGAGAAAGGGAGGGAAAAATCCTCCCAAAAAATAATCCATCCTCTCTTTATGTCTGAAACTCGACGTGTGCGAGCACAAACCTCTCTCTCTCTCTCTCTCTCTCTGACAAACGCATTTCATTAGGCAGTCAAAGCCTCGACACATCTGAAACCTATTCTAATTCCAACCCCAAAGACATTTTTGGAGTATTGCAAAGACACACGTGGGACACCCTACTTAGACATCAGACATCCAGCAAGGACGAATGGCTAAACCATCTACTGAGACCACGCCAGACAGTCACAGTCAAATCCTCACAGTCAGATGTACCAGATGACCCTACATTAGCTAGGCAGCACTCAAAATTATGGTAGGATCTATGGAGTCTATTCACAACCTGAGACACTCACACATACACACAAATTGTGTTAACCTACCATCGTGGACTGCTTGCAGTAGCTACCGTGCAACTCAAACACACAGACACATACCTCTAGCCACATCTGCCCGGGGCATTTCCTGTGTGCTGTCATGAGCAGCGGTGGTAACTATGACAATGATGACGATGATGAAGATGGTGATAGTGGGTGGGCAAGGAATAGTATGGAGGGCAACTGTAGCCCTCATTGACCTAGCGGCCCAGACCTATTTACAACCCTGATGCAACCCCCTGGCATAGTCACATCACCCCGCCAACCTGAGGTGAACTGTTCCACTGCTCTGCTTCCTCCTCCACAATGATGGAAATAAACCGTGTGAACAGGATGTGTGGCAAGGTTCCGATACAGAGTCAGGTCAGCTCTGCCGTAGGACAAGACAACCAGACAAATAAAAAAAACTCTTCCTCCCTCCTCCTTCACTTTCTCCCACCTCCAAACGGGCCGATCCCAATCCGAAGCGGGACTCACTGGCAGCAGCTACCACAGAGAAACGTTCTGGATCCTCCTGCGCCAGATTGTCCGGCACGGTCCCAGGACTGACTCATCCCTGACTCCTGTCCTCCACACACTCCCTCCCTGCCCCTCGGTCTCCTTCCCTTCCGCTCTGCTCCTCTTCTCACCCTCCTTTTCTCTCAGTTTGCCTCACTGACTCTCACAGCGGTTGCCAGCGTCTCTCTCTGTGTGTGTGTGTGTGTGTATGTGTGTGTGTGTGTGGGGGGACCATGAGGCAGCAGGCTGAGGAAGCATCTTGCTTCTACCCATCCACCCTCCTTCCTCTCCCTCCCATGGGGAGCTTCTCTCCCTCCTCGTTCTAAGCCGTATGAAAGCGAATCACGTCGCCAGCCGCTTGTTAATATTCAACCACTTTGTCAGGATGGATTAAATCACCTGTACAGGATCCTCTGTTGACGCGCCTTGAAAGTGTCTCTTTTTTGGGGTCTGTATGTGTGTGCTAAAACTGTACTATAAGTGAGTGTGTGTGTGTGTGTGTGTGTGGCGAGCATGGCACAATACATCAACACGTTTGAGTGGAGCAGCTTTTCCTAAATTCCCCAGCCCTCTTCCTCCTCTATTTCTCTGACTTCCCCCTTCCCCCTGATCATTGCCTGCTTCTCCACCACTGTACAAGAGAATGCCAAGTTATGTGTGCATGTGCATATAAAAGCACACGCACACATAACTTGGCATTCCCTTGTCATCACACATGGGAATGAACAAATATAGATAGTACTGCACACTGCAAAGCTGAGAGAGAGAGTACGTTCTTTGTCAACATGCATCCAAATACCTTCTGTACCTTCTCTGCACACACCCCTCAAGACCATTACAGCTACCTTTTCCAACAGTGACCTAATTCAGAGTTTTCGAGAGCGAGAGAGCGACCGTGACCTCAATTCAGCTGGGGCTAGTACAACTCCCCAGTAAAGGATAGCACAGCACACAGTTAAGCCGAATTCAGTTTCTTTTTTTTTCTTCTCCCAAAACAGAAAAGTGACGATCACAGTCTCTGGCCAGTTTGTCTTTCTGCAATCAGATAAACAATATAATCCATAAAATCTATCTAAATTTGCACACTAAACTTTTTGGTCAATAATACATACTACTAATAAGCCATGGCATCGAAAGTCAACAAATCAAAAACAATAAAGACAGCTATCAAACAAAGAAATTGCATTTTCCTCTGAAAGCTGGTCAATATTTGACACAGCACCTCTGAAGCCCAACACAGACTGACCTATAGCTAACTCCCTATCTATTTATTGATCACTTTAATCCCTCCTACAGTTGGCACGGCCCAAGGCTATTCTAGAGGGGAAAAGGAACATTACACATTATACATTCCAGTTTATACTTTAGTTATAGTTTATAAGTTAACACTTCTAGGGGATCTTGATTCCTAATTATATCTTCCAACATTTATTTACTTTAACATTTTGTTCCTTAGCTCTCCTTGCAAGGTCTTTGTGAAGTTCAGATGGTTTCTCCCAATTAGGGCGGGGCCAAGCCTGACTCCAAGAACTCTAAATGTTTGTTTCCCAGTGAGCCTTCTGTTTGACACCAAGAGAAAACACTGGCTGAAGGTACTGAGACATATTCAACTTTGAATAACATTATACTGCTTTGGATTGTGAGGTGACATAGGGCAGTGTCAGTCAGTCAGTCAGTCAGATAGATAGATAGATAGATAGATAGATATGGGGGGTGGATGGATGGAGGAAATTGAGTGGCAGCTGAAGACTGCATCGACAAGCCTATTAGAGGCGTTTATGACAGGCAGAACAGCTTGACCCAGACACGGAGAGTGCGGTTAAACTGGTTGAGGTGTAAATCAAAGACCAGCAGGCTTTACAAAAGGGATTCATTGTTTTCTCCCCAAGCTATGACACATGATTTCATTAGTCAGCAGCTGATTTAATTCATTTTCGATTCATTTGTTTGATTCCAGGGTGACTCAATGCTGTTTGTTGCATGTTTTGTTTGAGCAAATAAATCAATTTGAGTTTACTTGGAAGAGATGTTACTCAACCTGTCAGTTGAGTTTGGAATAGCTGATGGGGCTTCACTGCGTTGCGGTTAGATTGTGGTCACCTGGGAGTCTGAGAGATGTATCATCAGAGATGTGTTTGTCACTTACAGTAAAACTGACCACAGAGGGTTGAAACCAACTCTGCTTTAAGAGAAAAGGTACTAGGGTGACCCTTAAATTGTAAATAAAATGTTCCCTGGTCCTTATAACATAAAGGGATTTGTGCCTTTTTGCCAACTCAAGGTCTGCCTGTGTGCCTCAAGGCCCGTTGCTTTAGCTAGAGATGTATGTGTTGTGTTTTATTTTGACCTAATTCCGTAACACATAATTAATGATGAAGGAACATGTAGATTAATTTATTCTATTTGATTTTTTATCAATCTTTGTTGTATTTTTCTATTTAAGAAAAGTGTCCCCTCAAGAAGAAAACAAGTAACAGCTGCATTGCATCATTCTCATTTTATATCCACCAATACAACCCAAGCCGTTTCCAACCCGTGACCCTAAACCATAGGGGTCACCAGGTGCAGGGCCCTCTCCTCCTCCCAATGTCACTGCCCCTCCCTCTGTGTGAACACCTGGCCAGAATTCCTGTTAACAGGCCAAACCAGTCTGTTCTCAGTGTGAGCGTGTTACAGGAAGTGTGTGTGTGTGTGTGTGTGTGTGTGCGCGTGTGTGTGTGTGATTTCAGCCTAGCCATAGTCCTGGTTGGGTCTTTTACATGGCACACACATATGTTTGCAAGTCAGGACACACACTAACAGAATCACACGGTAACACACACACATCCACAGGTCGGCACCTAGTCTACCACATGAGCAAAATCGCCCAAAACAATAATATCAAACAACAATACAGGGCAAAGTGAGTCTCTGGGTGCTTGAGCGGAGCCATTTGCTATGTGCTGCTTTTTAAAGCTGCTCTTTGTATTTATTTACCCTGTGGTCTGACTAATGCAAAAATGGATTAAAATATGTTCTTCTGACAGAGAAAAAATTATTGCAGCACGTCTTTGAAGTGTTTCGCCAAACTTTTTTTTTTTTTAGTCTTGCTGAAAATTTTGGGTTGTCTAGTTTGTCCTTTTAGTCTACCAATACAGGCAGAGGCAAACATTCATTTGACTTGCAAAAAGGCTTCAATTAAACTCACATGATTTGGAATTGTGTCCCGGCCTATATTGCCAGTTTCCACCCTTTGTATAGACATTGTCTATCTGACCCATCCAGACCCAATGCACCCCATCCCTATTCCTTAGGGAGCAATGCTTCATGGGAAATTTATTTTGAAGTGTCAACTTTCCGTTCCAATGCAACTGCTAAAAAACAAAGAGATAGTCTTCCATGCATTTAAACTGAACACCACAAACTATGCCAGCTAACAACAACCTTATAGCCACCCGAGTATATGAGACATTTCACAAATTGTTTTCACGGGAGTGTTTGATACCCTCATAATCAGTACAATCATAACTTTAAAACAAGGCCCATCTCTTATTTATCGGATTGATATTGGCCGAGCAACCCCCTAGATGTTTTGTTATTGCTGTCTCTATTTATCACCTTGCTACTACTAGCTAATCAATGCAATACTTTGGTCAGCAACTTTACTAGCCATTGGTATTCAACTTCGGTTAAACCCCAAAAAAGATCTCTAGCCAATGAAACACCCTTTTGATATGGTGATGGATTTCAGGATTAGTTTAGTAAAACCTGTGTGCATGATGCACAGGGAGTCAGGAGTGCACAGACCTTGGCTTAAGGTTGGTTTATGCTTCTGCGTTGTCTGATTGTCTGCAAACAGTGACTTTCGTCATGCGCTGAAGTTCGGACAGCAGTTTGCTTTCATGCTTCCACAAAAGTTGAATGGTTCACTAGGGGGCAGTGTCACATTTACCAATCCAGAATATACAGAAAACACAGAAGAAACACGAACACCGAAATGTGCAGGGAAAGTGACCAGAACGTGCTGATTGCTATTTATCAAGGCTGTCAATCGATTACATTTTTCGTGATTAAGTGAGTGTTAATGAATCGAGTGTCCATGGTTTATCATTTATTGATTTATCGCAAATTTTTTATCTGTGAAAAATGTACCGTAAAGGGACATTTTGCAAAATGTCAAGACTCTTAACATGGGAGCAGACAAAAATGTTGTTGCAGGGATGCCAACTTTTCAGAAAATCTTGGAGTGAGAGTCGATGGAAGTTTGTCCACAAGCACGCACGAGAAAAAAAAATGTGTTTCTACAGGGACCAGCAAAACACACACACACACACACACACACACACAGACAGAGCATGACACAAGACACACCAAGGCTCATTTTTGTCCTTGTTTGAGTCAGTTGACACTACCAACCTTTTCTTTTTTTTTTTAAATAAGAATAATAAATAAAAACGCAAATCATAAACAGTTCTCAAATAAGGTATACAGCAATTATAATTGAAATTAGCTAAAAGTAAAGATTAAACCTACACTAACATTTTTGAGTCTTGTTGTACAGTGGCAGTTTTTGAGGCCTTGATAAGCGTTGAGGAGGGCTCCCACTTGAAGCTGGGCACTAGTGGAGTTGTCTTGCTAAATAACGTCAGACTGCAAAACACTGCATGGTAAATCTTATAAAAGAGTCGGTACTTACTTTGCGATTAGGTCACATAAACCGGAAATGGATTAGTATCGCAATTGAAAGCAATTGAAGTCTCGTTGATATGTCATTATAAGTTTAGTGAATGTCGTAAGTCATAAATAATTATATAACAGGTCAATCAGCTATCTTGACATTAGACGCGTGGCACTTTAATAACAGCTTTTATAAACATAGGGTGGTTATACTATAAAACCAAGGCGTAAATTGTTCGAAGTTAAGGATATTTGGATTATAAAACTAGGGCTGAATGTGATTCACAGGTGGTCTACCGTTTAGTGCAACGTGCATAGTGCTCTTGTTGAATAGTCTACTTGTGATAGGCCTAGTTGATCGATTTGGAAAAATAATGCGATCGAGAAAGCCACGGAAATTCTAATCATTATGGTTCGCATTACTATGGTTAGTGTGTGTGGCAGCAGTATTACAATGGCAAAACAAACATCAATTGAACCGTTAAAAAAAATGATTATAATTAAACGTGTGTTAGTTCGGTAGGCTACTAATAGCTATTCCTTTTTCCTTATCTGGCTCCATGGAGAGGCATTTTACGGTTTGCTTAAGTCTATTTAAAAAACATATATATCTGGCCCATCCACTTTTCCTATGCCTACCCCAAAAAGTTTTTTCTGCCTATGCTACTGGTTTATAAATAGTGAGTCTAGCTAGGTAGGTGGTCAGCTGAAATCTCACCACCAAAGAATGAGAAAAATCTATTCTTTCTGACTTTTGAATTACTTGCAAGCTAGTAAGGTGATGTGCTAAAAGACTAAAGCAAATATACTCATACTATATGGATTTAGTACGTTGTAATTGGATTCAGTGAAGTGCAGATGGCATATTTTGACATTTAGTGGGATTCCAAAGTCTTGTCAGTGCTCTCAGACCTTTTTGCGGCAACAACCCAAGCTTTAGAAGTCTTGGTTGGTTTTTAGTGAAGCTGTGACATCCTTGTTTAGTGCACTCAGGCACAGAACATGGAGGCATGGCACTGTTTCATGACATTATGTCGAAATACCCATCTATTATTGTTTGCTAACTGCTGATTTCCGGTTTGATTGCAGCAGCTATATGAGCAGCGCCCCAGAACTGCTGCCGAAAGTGCCGACTCTCATCAGGCGACACTAGCGCCCTCCCGCTTTGCCCGCTAATGTAGCGATATGTGCAACATTGTTGCACGCAACTTGTCCAAAATGTTTGCAAAGCAGGCTGAAAGTTGGCGAAAAATAGCGTTTCATTTCGTGTCTGACAGTGTGAGAAATATGAAGTGGTGCGTGAGAGCGTGTGAAGGTGGTCATTAGCGTGAGTCTCACGCTGAAAGCTCTGACTTGGTTGCTCTATGCAAATGTTTTTATTATTGGAAATCAATTACCAACACAAAACAAATGTTGTCCAGACACCCTCACAGGTACTGCATTTAGCATAAAAAATATGCAGAAATCATAACAAGGTAAACTCAAGCCTGCTAAATTTGACTTAGAAATGTGACTAAGGGAGTATCTCACCCAATGTACCACAGTGTGTCCAACCTTTTTTTAAGGCTTTGCACAAAACAACCGATTGAAACAAGCCAAGTCACACATTTACCAATATGCTAAAATCAATGATAAATGCAAGCCCAAGAAACAATGCATCTCAAAAAACATTCACTCAACAGCCATATTGGTCAGCTACATTTTCCAGTAGGCTACTTCAGTATAGAATTAAATGTTCTTAGAACCCATGAGGGGCTAGACTCATTCGTCCAACTGATGAGCAGTTATAGATCAAAGAGATCACTTGTGAGCAGGTCTGGCCCAAATTGGCTGCCATGGCATAGCCCAGGCGGGTGCTATACATTCACTAATATAATTAAGGTATTCGTTTTCAAATAATACTACATACTTGTACAGTGAAGGAAATAATTATTTGATCCCTTGCAGATTTTGTAAGTTTGAAGTAAGTAAGAAATGAAAGGTCTATCATTTTAATGGTAGGTTTATTTTAACATTCAGAGATAGAATAAAAAAAAAGAAATCCAGAAAATCACCCGAAAGGTCCCCCTGCTCAAGAAGGTACATGTACAGGCCAGTCTGAAGTTTGCCAATGAACACCTGAATGATTCAGAGGAGGCTTGGGAGAAGGTGCTGTGGTCAGATGAGACCAAAATCGAGCTCTTTTGTATCAACTCAACTCGCCGTGTTTGGAGGAAGAGAAATGCCAACTATGACCCCAAGAACACCATCCCCACCGTCAAGCATGGAGGTGGAAACATTATGTTTTGGGGGTGTTTCTCTGCTAAGGGGACAGGACAACTTCACCGCATCGAGGGGAGGATGGACGGGGTGACGTACCGTGAAATCTTGGGCGACAACCTCCTTCCCTCAGCCAGGACACTGAAAATGGGTCGTGGGTGGGTCTTCCAGCACAACAATGACCCAAAACACACTGCCATGGCAACAAAGGAGTGGCTCAGGGAGAAGCACATTAAGGTCATGGAGTGGCCTAGCCAGTCTCCAGACCTTAATCCCATAGAAAATCTATGGAGGGAGCTGAAGCTTCGAGTTGCCAAACGACAGCCTCGAAACCTTAAGGATTTGGAGAGGATATGCAAAGCGGAGTGGACCAAAATCCCCCCTGAGATGTGCGCAAACCTGGTAACCAACTACAAGAGACGTCTGATCTCCGTGCTTGCCAACAAGGGTTTCTCCACCAAGTACTAAGTCATGTTGTGCTAGGGGATCAAATACTTATTTCACTCAATCAAATGCAAATCAATGTATATATTTTATATAATGTGATTTTCTGGATTTCTTTTTTTTAATTCTATCTCTGAATGTTAAAATAAACCTACCATTGAAATTATAGACCTTTCATTTCTTTGTCAGTGGACAAACTTACAAAATCTGCAAGGGATCAAATAATTATTTCCATCACTGTATATGACACTTAAACTTCCACTGTTATTGGTTATTCAATTTAGGAATGTCTCTTTAAAGGAACATCTGAAAATAGAACCCTATTGCTAAGAGTATAACCGTTCACCTGTGTGTGCTGTTACATTTTTCTTTGTGCTACTGAAATCTTTAGCTTGCCAGGGCTACCACCTCAAAAAGTAAGCGTACAGCCCTGGAATAATAAAGATGATCACTAAAAAGATAAAGCGTTAGACCCAGGCTCAGACCCAGACCCAACTGTAACTCAGCAGGTCTTTAAATATCTCTTTTTAACATGACAGCAAACTCGTTACTTGAACACATACAGAAATTACATAATAAAAGTTCACCCATGGCCCCTCATAAAGAAACAGCTCATTGTTCTCGGGAGCGAGAAGGAACTGTTCCCCACTGGTGGGCCATTAGCATTTGCCAGTCCATGCCCTCACAGGGAGGGTATCTAGAGTCAGCAAGGAGGAAAGGGCTCGGTGGTGTGTTTGATCTGCCTGTTGACAGAGGGAAGCCCTGACAGAGAGACGGAGGACTATCCCTCCAGGGCCAAGGTAGAAGAAAGGCCAGTTGTGTCCCCAGGCTCCAGGCTCTGTCAGGGCAGGCGCAGGGGCAGGGGTGAATAGACGGGCGAACAGGGACAAACGTTTGGAAATGTGGCATGTGACTCGGCAGCAGCTTTGATCTCTGGGCTGATTGGACGATGGGGAAAGTCTGTAATTGGGCCCCTCTTGACTCAAAGGACAGTCTTACTCAACAGAGGAAGACAACCAATTACAGACTTGGACAGCGGCCCTAAGCTGAGAAAGCTGTGTCCTCTCAACAAAGCACTACTCTTCTGCACTTTTAACAAGGCCAACTCCCCCTTCTGAAAGCTGGAGGGCTGTGTTAGTCGGATTTCTGATTGTGAGCAGATCTGATTTGCCGTGTGATCGACACACGTGATAACACACGCATGGAGCAACCCCCTTATATGTTTGGTTTGCCAAACGTTCGGTATTTCAGGCCTTCACACATGAACCGAGAGGATGCATCTGGGAGGCCTGTCTGTTTCGCTTGGGAACAGGGATATTTTCAGCCTGGACACTGACGCATGAAACATGAATGTACAGATGTGTTACTCTGATGTTTGGTGGATATTTTTGGCGTCATTATGCTCAAATAATGTAGCATATATAACATATGTTATGGTTAGTCAGAGATTGCTTACATAAAATGCCATACATCAGCACAAGTAGGAAGAGTATGTAGTTCCCAGGAAGGCAAATAAAGCTAAACAAGTCAGCTTGAATATCCTCTAATGTCTCAGTCGAGATAGAAATAAGCTTTTGTTCTCTGTTTTATGCCAACTGTTCAAAATTATATTCCACATGATACTGAAAATTACAGCTAAAAAGCATACATGTTGATCTAGGACATGTCAATATCAAAGTTTTAACATGTTTTAAGATGTAGAGGTGTGCCTGAATCCGATAACATGTATATCCGAGCAAGTGTATATGGAAGTACATTTCTATCAAAAATAAACAAACATGTCTCAATTTGTTTTCGTAGGTAGAATCCACAAACACACCACCTCTCAACAAATGTGTTTTTGTCATCCAAATGCAAACACCTCTGAATTTGTGTTCGTATCAACTTGTGTTTTGTAAATAATCATTTGAATGAATGCAAAAATGATATTCACAAATGCAAATAATATTTTCTATGTTTCAAATGTCCACATAAACAAATCAAAAGCTTGTCTTGTGAACTGGCACATCTACATTTGGCTGCTGCCAGTTTTATCTCAGTCATATTTACTTGGGTGCAAATGAGTGAAACCTGAGTGAAACAGATGTATCTACTCATTACATGGAAATTAGTAACACACAAACAAATAGCTAGAAAGTAGAAACAACATTAAGCTAAAACCTATTTCATGTGTATATGTGTGACTTTCAAGAGCGAGGTAAAGAATGTGCGAACTGAGAAAGTGTTTGCCGACCTCTGATGAAGAGGGAGAGAGAGAGGGGAGGGGCTAAATGGGCTCCACTAATCTGTATTCCTTATATTTGTATTTCACAATAGAATTTAGTATTACCGATTAAATAAAGCAATTGGCTATTAGTTAATCCAAAGATTATATGCTTTTGGACATACTAAACCTATCAGTCTTTACACCAAAGAAGATTCTCTTTTTAGGAAATGGATTCAGCTCAGGAGTCAGAGGAGGGCAAAGACTTGATACTGAAGTTGTGCTCGGTTCACTTGCTTGTGCAGGTTGTGGCCCCAGCTTTGCCTCTCTTCATTTATGACTTTTTAATCTCTGAGAAAATACAACTTTTTTTTCTCGTTAATTTACGACTTTAATCTTGGAAATTCTGAGGTTTTTCTAAGAATATTACCCCCTCCCCAAGCTATACTTTTACATTTTTCATAATTACCTTCAATGGCCCCAAAACGCCGTTGTACAGCTTATATTGGTGGTAGGGTTCAGATTTTAAGCCAAAATGTCGCCTCTCATGGTAACAACCTGAACTACAGGTTCCGGATGTAATTTTCTCCATTGACTGCGGCTCTAATATACAACTTTTCAAATCTTTAATCTATGAAATTGACCGTCACTTTTGGGCCCCGAAATTCCTAAAAATAGACAGATTTAGCCTCAGATTAATTTTATTTATATTAGGGCTGTAATTGTTAACACTTTAACAGTCGCGATTAATCTAGAAACATTAACGCTTAAATCTTTTTATTTAACGCTCATTAATCATATGAACATATTTGACCCCGACTTCCTCCGGTAAGTCCAGCGCTAATGTTTACCTGCTAAAAGGCTTTACAAACTGTTGCTATTTAGCAAACATTTTCAATATTGTACCCCTAATGTAGGCAAACGATTATATACAGTGTAAAGCCAATGCGTTTTACCATATATCTATCTCAAAACATCACTTATTTCGCTCACGGTAAATAAATACAGTAACGTCGTATCAGTCAGTATGATGTTTTGGCTTTCTGACGACTTCGGTTGGTGACACGGAAGAAGTCGAATGTGACTTTTAGACAAACTGCCGATTTATATATTTGTTTTTATTGATAAATGTTTACGTTTAAATGCTTATGTTTGTTTAATTTTTATTTTAATTAATTAATTAACATTTAATTATTTAATCACTTAATTAAAAAAAAAACGTGAAAACGGCTTTGACCTGCCTAGCAATAGCGTCGAAGGACTGATTGTTTTTGGACGTGGTCCCAAGGCTCAGAAATTTTGCAACTATTAAACTGCATACACATACAGCCTTGCCTGTGAGTGTTAGCAATCGCACCCGCAAGTTTATCAATTTATTTATTTGTAGCAGGCTTTACTTAAACTATTCTTTATGTGCTTCAGTTCTCTGACACTTTTTTACTCAGCAAATTGATGAATTCTAATTCAGAAATCATCAAAACTAAGATGAAATGTTATAATAAAGTTACATTTCTTTTACGTATTCCTCTAACCACTAACCAGCACACATGTATTTGTATTTGTTTTTTCTCCCCCCCAAAAATACAAGTAAACACTAGTATTTTAAGCTTGTGATATATGTATAGATAGATATATGCTACAAACAATAAAAAACGATTGCTTATTTTGTGCTATATTTGACTTCACAGTGCTCACGCTGGGAGGGCATGCTTGAGGCATCAAATTCTAGCGAGAAAGCAACAGGGCAGCTGGGTAAGTGAGTTTGTGATTGTAATGTTTATTTTATGCCTTGATAGCTTTTTACATTTTTATTGACTACAGTTAGACGTTATCTTCATGGTCATGCTGGTCGAGAGTATGCGCATCACACGGAAGCCATCTAATTTGCATTGGCTTCCGGAGGTCGGCACTATTTGAAGAGGTTTTGGCTTCAGCGGCTTTTCATAGTATCTGTGTAGCTTACTGCTTCCAGTTATTTTATAGTTCGATGGGCTCCGCTCATACTTTAGAATAACATATTGATTAGACAAATTGACATCTGCCAAAGGTGAGAAATCTTTATGTGTATATCTACATTGTTTCATAAAAAAAGTCACACATGGCCACATACACAAATACAGTATATTATCCGATAAATAAAACTAAAATAAAAGGAAGGTAAGTTTGTAGATTGTTAAGGGTCCTCGGGGGCAGAGGGGGGGGGTTAAAACAGTATAGTTTAAAATAAACCTTTGGCTAAGACGTGCTAAACAGGTTTAGACACATTGTTTAATCTACTATTCCAGATTCAGGTCATTAGGAACTGTAAAATGTATTTTCTCTAAAGTTTGGTAACTTCCGGTTTCAACCCCTCCCACTTCCGATATTTTGTAGAACAGTAATCAAAAATGGATAATATGATTCCGATTCGAATCCAACATCTCTGCACAACCCTTGGTATTTGCTATAATACATATTTCTCTAGAATAGCTACAACTGTTCTATCACAAGGATACAAAACTAAATCCTGACATTTTGTGGAATTCTCAAATACCTAAAATTGAAAATGATTTATGTGGCATAACTGTAAGATCTAGGATTAGGATAGATTAGAGAAACTTCTAAGCCAGTCCTTATTTATACCGCACACGAGGCCAGGCATAATACAAAATATATAATTGCACAAAATAAAAGTAAAGCGGAGTGCCTCTGGGGACTGACAAAGTGTGCTAGCAGGAGGTTGGAACAAGAAAGCCCCTGATAATGATTAAAATAATTTTATGAGGCTGGTGGAGACTGTTTAGCTCATATTCCCACGCGTGTAGTCAAACAGATGTACATTTTTAAAGCCCCACTAGACTACTTTCTAGACTCACGAAACATAATGTTGAACAATAAAGACATTATTATTTGACAAGTGTTACTTGTTAAAACTGTTATCATTTGTATTACAGTGAGGCCAGACAGATATCTCCAAAGTAAATAGTATTTCAGTCTAATATTTAAAATATACTTAAATGATTTACTGAAGTAGCAGACCAAAGCTTTAAGCCTGAGCCAGTGGAGAAGACACAGGTTGTAATTGCTCCTCACAGGGCTAGTGGGAGAAGAAGGTATTCCCATGGGAGCGAGGCATCGGATAGAGGAGGGTATGTGGGCCCAAGTCGTTCTCCACCAGCCTAGGCTTGGAGCAGGTCCCCACTCCCCGTGGGCGCCACAGTTCTCAATGCCCAGGTGTGTGTGGTATATCACATTCTCAGCGAGAGGTCTTTGAACCGCCTTCGGGGGGAGGGGGCTTGGACCCCGCTACTGGGGCTAGCTCATCTAAAACACACTGGATGGAGCAATGAATAGTGAGGAGTTTGAGAAGAATAAGGGAGGGAGCAGAAAGAGGTGAGGGACTTCTCAAGTAAATAGCTAATATTAAAGGGTGACGGGGAGGCTTGTGGGTTCCAATCCTTAAGGAGACTGATGAGGATGCTGGTTACCATGAACTGTTATTGGGGACAAACTAAATAAAGAGGATCCAGTTATTAGACACTGACAACCTCAGATGAACTAAGGGGAACAGGAGAAGTTAAAAAGTGACGGCACATTTACAGACATCTTTTTAAGCAGAGTGAAGCGCTACTAACCAAAGTACTCTATCAACAAGGGACTGATCAGCTGTGGACATGACACCAATCGTGTCACACCAATTGTGTAAGTTTGCAACGGATCCAACTGTAGTTCAGTCAGGACAACTTACGATATGTTTAACCGTTCATTGCAATTGCCTGGGGAAAGTTGGTCTGCTGCTCTGAATTATTTTCCTGCCCAAGGTCATGTTCAACACTCAACAGGAGCCAGTATGGTGAGTGAATTACGGTTCAAGAAGCCCGAGTTAAACAATTGAGCGCATGCAACTGGTTGATTGGTGTGACAAGATAATTGCATTTGTCTGAGTTGCCTGCCTGAACTAGCTCTGCCAAGGCCTTGCTCCATTTGGTCCAACTTGTTACGGAGCCTTGTACCGTCTAAGGTTCCGGACCACATACTTAACTACTATCCAATATATACTCAATGAGTACATACTGTATACTGAAACCGAAATCTGGTATAATACTTTTTTACAAATATTTGCTTAAATTGTTAGTATACTGAACTGGGACATGTGACCAAAAACCATTTTCTTAGCCAGAAGGAAGTTGGAGCATTGCATTTTTCTGTAGCAAAATCTCTCTGGAATATTTTCCAAATATAGCATGTCACCCGGGAACTTTTTCAATACTGAAATTTCACATACAGTACTATGTACCGTTGGCATACTGCATACACATTGTTCGTCATATTTACTTATCTTAGTATCTTAAGGATGCATAGTAGGCGATTCCGAACACAGCCTATAGGCCTTATGAAGAAGGAAGGGGTGGAGATTGATCGGGTTTGCAAACTGCTGCAATGCCCATGCTGGCTTATCCTCCAATTAATTTGCACTTAAATTTAGCATTTACCCAAACTAATTTGTCTGTTTTCAGGATGTTGTTTCCCTCTGAGAGCTACATACAGGAAAATGTTCCCACGTGTTGCTAAGTCAGCACAACCCACAAATAACCAGCAAGCATTTAATCAGCAGCGTAAAAAGACATTTCATTATCGACGCTCCCCTGAGAATGTTTTCAATTAGTTTTTTTTATCTATTATCTTGAGCTTAATTGCATGGCTGCACACCCATTAAATAATAATAATAATAATAACAATAAATAAGAAAAACTTGGCAGGAAAGAGAGTATGAAGGAAAATGCATAAAATGTGATCGTTTATGGGCTGGGGTAGTCAAGGGTCGTTGACTCTGACCTTGCGCTAAGCACAGCACGTGTAATCCATATCTTGAATAGTCCTTTCTTTAAGTAAGCAAGCATTTTGTGTCAACGGTGTCAGCCGTGGACATGCCAACAGGCATCGGAATCTAAAACAGGCCCGCATTACCGTTTTTCCCCATTGTCTGCCATGAAGGCTGCCGGTTTCTAACCAAACACATAATCCATTAGTTGATGCAGAACACTATTAACACATGCTTGACCCTGGGTAAATATCTGAATGTACTGAAAAGAAAATGGTCTGGACCGTTGATTTTTCACCTGTGGCCATCATGCTGTGTACAAATAGCCAGCTAAACTACTGGTGAGCGAGATTGGGAACTACGACGCAAAGTATGAGGAGTGCGGTGATGGGTGATGGGGAGGGGCCAAAATGGGCTTTGTGAAGCGACAGGCAAAAGAGAGAGAGCGGGGGAAGTGAGAGAGAAATAGAAGGAGAGATATAGAGGCAGAGAGAAATACGAGGGAGGACAGTGATGCTCTGACCTAGTTTAATCTACCCTCGCTGGCAGCAGGACACCGGGCAGGCGTCAAACACGCATACGCATACACATACCAACGCACTACTCTCACACTACTGCGCCACCGCATAATGCCATGACTAAGAGTCTCATCTGGAGGGTTGACAGGCAACTGATAAAAATAAGTCGCAGCGCTGCCTGGCCCAGCAACACAGTTGTTATGTAACACATACGGCTGCCCCACTTACTGCCAACCAACTCGGCCCAGTCCATCCTGCCCCGGGGCTAGATAACACTTGACCGGATTAAAGAAACCCAACCACATGGAGGAAAGAGAGGGAGGGAGAAAGAAGAGTGAGAGAGGGGGGGTGAGAGGGAGTGATGTAGAGAGAGATAAACGAGACAGCGGGGGAGAGGGTGCGGAAGAGGGAGAAAGTGCAAAAAAAAGACTGGAATCAATCACATCAGTAAAAGCTAATTTGTCTGTTTCCATTGTTGTTTTCATACAGCAGTACCAGACCAAACAGATTTACCTCTTACCTCTTCCATCCATAACAGAAGAACACAAATTAATTCAATTCAAATGACTTTGTTTCCCGTTAGGAACGTCATTTGCATATTCCGAAAATTCTGGACTTGAATATAGTTCAATATGTATATATAGACTGCTAATGAGCCAATCATATGAACCTTGTCTGTCATATTTCACCCACACTATTGATGCCATGCCCCAAACCCACCTGAGGAGGAGCAGACGTTAATATTTGACCTTCTCCTCCCTGACATATGGGGACATGGACTCTAGACAGTTTTTAATTGCTATTTGTATACTGGGTTTGGCATGTGTTACCCAACGGTTAAAAAAGACAGCAGTAATGAACAGTGCTGGAAGACATGACACACATACTGTATCTTCCAGGCACTTGAAACAGATGGATGGTTGGATTATTTCAGAAAACTCATACCATGTTGTTAGTTAAACACATTGACCCATAACCCTTGTGTCAGCCTCAAAGAGGAATTGTGTGAAATCTCAACGTTTCTAAACAGTGCCATTTGTTGACCGTATCCTGTATAAACCTTTTGTTCATTCCCCCTTCGAGACAAAACCCGAGAGCAACTACTTTGACATAGTTGCAGTGTTATGCATTCCTGGTTAAAAGACCATCCATCAGTCTTCTGCTGACAAACGGCAGTCAAACCAGTCCACAGAGAAGCAGGTATTGGGCCACAGATGGAAACCAGCCCAACTTAAAAGGCCCCAGCTTTTCGCCAGAAGGAATGTCAGCAGTGGTCCTTTCTTGTTTTCTCAGATGCCAGGGAAAACAGGGGTATCGAGCGTCTCATATCCTTACAGGAAGCGGACTGTGTTACATGGCTTACTGGGCTGAGCTGTGCCATGCATGGCCAGGAAAAGGCCTGGAGGACATGTCCCTCCACCCTGAGGTATAGACCTTAGAGCCAGGGCAGCACACAGGGACCTGACCTACCTGGAGAACGCCCAGGCCCCCAAGCCAGCATCAACAACATGGACCCATGCCTGACAGAGGCCCCAAACCAGACCCCAGGCCTCAAACCAAGATCCAATTTTGTTCAATCACATTACCCCAATGGTTCCATATGTGGCCCCTTCAAGCAAGGCTAGTACTGGCCATGTCTCATGGCCACATCATCCTCTAACACTATCACACACCGGATCCACTGAACTCTGACAGCTCACAGCAATCTTCACGGTAAACCTTCCTAATGTGGTTGTTTGAGAGTTTACGTTCTTGAATTTATGTCTACTCAATGTCGACGGGACAAAAATAGTGATACTCTGAAACATGAAACACATGGACGAAACAAAGAGCGGGCAAAACACCTTCATGCATACATGACTAGTTTAGTCAATTATTTTTTTTAAATAACTTCTGTCATAAAACACGCCACATATATGGCCCCAGTTCAGGTCGCTTCATGTACAGTAAGAGCCATAAAAATGATTCTAGCTCGAGCAGTGATTAGACAATCTGAGGCAATGGATGGTGTCATAGACATTAAAGCTAATATAAACCCTTCATGCTCACAGGCAGTTGGAGTAAAAGCAAACTCGGGGTGACCTTCGTGTGTTTTAAATATGAACTTGTTATTTTCTTCGTTTTTATTTACAAAATAATTCTGTCCAATTGGGATCAACAATACAAAGCCCTAACACGCTCAATTTAATTTAAAAAGAATGATGTATTCGGGTGGAATTACCTTTTATCAGCGCATTCTAATAAAACAGTTGTGGGAAAGGCCACCAGTGTCCCACATCAAGCTGAGCCTTCAAAAACAGCAGCCTTTTTTCCCTGCACTTGACATTCTAAAGAGGCACTTACAAGCAGGGCTCACCTTCAGCTCACCCCGAAAAAAAAAAAAAAAGTTTCCACCCCCCGAAACAACAGGCAGACGCAGAGATAAGGCTGTCCATCACCCAGCAGCGCGGGGCTGGTTCCCAAATACAACCCGAAGAGTGCTTTCTCTTATGCGCACGCATATGTGTGTGTGTGTGTGTGTGTGTGTGTGTGTGTGTGTGGAGGGCTTGTTTGGAACAGCCGCTTTCTCTATATAACAGCTACTGTAGAAGCTCAACCCGAGTCACTTCCTGTCTCCTTTTATTTCTATGAGTAAATTGTGTAGGGAGAAAATGAAACGGATTGGTCATTTGACGAACATTCTGGGTTGTTTGAATGATCTGTGTTGTTCTGTTTGGTAATGCTGACGGTGTACCTGCTTTGCCTGTCCCTTAAGACAGTCAGTCACCCGCCCGGTCAGTCAGTCAGTGTGAAGGACTTACCACCAGGCTGCTATCCAGGGACCGTCTGTTGAGCTGCTCCTTCCTCTCAAGGTGCCAATTCATGGTTTTCCTCCTCTGAGCTGTGGCACACACCTGCTTGCAATCACTGGATATGGAAGAAAGAAAGAAGGAAAGAAAGAAAGAGAGAGAAATAAAAAAAGGGAGGGAGGGAGACAAAGAAACAACGATTACAGCTCAGCACGTGGTGAATTTTATCTGGAATGTGCTGAGTACCTCCTGGTTGCTGGCGGTGTCTGAAAAGGTAGGCTGTTTGAAGGGCAGTCAGCTAGGTAATTAATGGAAGCAAAGTCCACATTATCCAAGGTACAATATGTCTGCAGGTGGCAATTCTTATATACAGATAATACACTCCTTCTGCCTTACTTTTTTTTCTTTCTCTCCCTCCGTCTTATTGCGGCCTTCCTTCCTTCCTCCTGTACACGTCTTTTCTGACCAAAGATCTTACCATGTCTCTCTCTCGCTCTGCTCCTGTCGTCTCTATATATCTCTTCCCTCTTTCCCGCCTTTCCTCTCTCTGGGTTCTCTTGTGTGGCTTCCATACCCTGCGGTTAGAGGAGAGATAGATGACCAGTGGGATGAGCCCTACGTTGACGGCTCCGTTTACTCTGTGACGTTAGAGCAAGAACACCTAGCACTGACAAGGATACACATTCCAATTTGGATTGCGGCCATTAAGATGGCATACGCCTTTTTACTCAACCTGTTTCCACAAGAAAATGTATACAGTGGTCTCACATTTCACAGGCGCAAAATGGCCACCAGCAAACATCAAACTCATGGTTCGGCCCAATCTATCCCTTCTACTTCTGCATCCCAGTGCAACCCCTGTGTTGTTATTGGTAGAGAGCTTCTCCAAACATTGCTGGGAACCGGTCTGACTCCGCGGCCCCGGAGCCACAGCCCAAGATAAACACTTCTCTTGCCTGCTACTCCGGTACAAAGAGAGGCCTGCGTCACAGGCATGGCTACTTCCTCATCAACCAAGCCCCCAAAGGTCAAAGGTCAGCCAGCCAACCGTCAAAGGGTCAGAGGGAGTTCTATTCCGCCTGTCCCGCCAAATATATGAGCCAATGTCCTGGGTACAAGCACGGACGGAGATTAGGTGGCCATTTGAAGCGGAAGGTGTCAACGTGCTCTCAGTAATGTGGCATTTTAGCACTGCAGCTGTGACCCGGACCTATTCACAGACTTTTCTGGATCAAACTGCACATCTTCTGCTGTTATGAAACGCCTGACCGGTTCAGTTCACTATGGTACTGTAGAGTTGCCACTGCCCAGTTTAACTAAATTGTGGGATTATCCTGAATTACCCTATATTTTTGTTAAACTTTCAAATATTAGCAAAGGTAGGACTGTGTGAATGGCTTTGAATAATGTTACAGTTGTCTTTTTCTTTAAATGTAAATTTGCAGTTTTCCAAAGGTAAATATTGGATGGATATTTTAGATCAAGCAGTTACGCAACCCCAGGGCAGTGTCTGTTTTCTTTAAACCAGGAGTACAGTTCCAACATCTCTGCACATTAAAATAACACGCTACCTCCACTCCTAAACTCCGATAACCCCAAAAATATTGACAGAAAACATTGAACTGAACCAGATACATACTCAAACCCACACACAGTGAAATAGATTCATTCATAACAGTCCTTGTCTCACTCTCACTCACACACACACACACACACACACACACACACACACACACACACACACACACACAGGGATGTTTTCAAACAAAGCTGACAATATTGGTGAACTGGCCAAAACGTACATGGCCCCGCCTGGCCTATATCTGTGTGCCTCAGGGCCACCTAAAAGAACAGGGAGTGGCTTCATCATCAACAGGGTGTGGAAACCACGTCTGCCACAGCTGTAACAGAACCACCGAGCCCCCTTTCACTCCCGTATAGCACAAGCTCTCTGTAGCTTAGGGTGCAACGGTTCAATAAGCCCACGGTTCAGTTCGTATCACGGTTTAGGTTCGTTCCATAGATTTTGTACATTGGGTGGAAAATACCATTGCCATTTGCAAAGTTCCCTCTTTATTTTGCATAATTTAGATTCCGTTTCTTTATACCAATATGACAGAAAATCAACGAATAATTAAAACAAATAAAAAAATATTTAAGGTGTGACTTAAACCGTAATGTTCACCTGATTTGTTGGGTGAGCGCTTGAACACACATTTTACAGCCAACGTCATCAAAAGTGTGCGTGCGCATTTTGGCAACGGAAGTGGCCTTTTGCCCCATCGACATAGAATAATATATTATGTGTTTGTTCCAGCCATCCAGACGAGTCGCAAGTTTTCAATAAATTAACTCCTACGAGCGTCATTTTAAAAGTTTGTGTGTTTTAATGATTTTCCGTATAGGCTATTAAAAGTAACATAAATGTCTACATGTAGGCCTAACGTAGGCCCTATGTAACGAATGGGCAAACCATGGTCCTCTAAATCATCAATGCCGATTCACCGTTATTGAACTGATGAAATTATACATTTTACTCATCACGTCTTCACATAACCTATCTGTCGGTGACAACTAGCCATGCGTTAGTAGCTATTCAACTTCGATTCAACCCTAGAAAGATCTGTGGCCAATGAGATAGCCTTTTGATGGATATGATGGACATGGTGGATTGCTAGATTAGTTTAGCAAAACTCATGTGTATGATCATAAGGTAGCAGTCGCGATCTTAATGGTTAATGCCCTGGCATAGCTTGACAAGTTATTGCTATCCGTCTTACTTCTGTTGCCAAAATATGTGCGCACCCTTACATACGTCATCATTGTTTAACAACAGTAAAAGGGTGTCATAGATACAGTCGGCATCTCGTCATAGTTGTGGGCGTGGCGAGGGGCGGAGACGGCGTGGGGGAAAACAAACCTTTCCTCTCCACCTAAAGATACTAGAAAAGCGTGGTTTTTAAACTAGTAGGTTAACCTCCTAATGGTGTCATGTCTTATATAGAGTCACATTTACCACTACAAAAGGAACGTTACTTTTGAAAATTAAACTTGATCGGCTCAGATAGTGGCCCATATGTTATTAATGACTGGACGAATGATCCAACCAAATGGCCCGAAGTGTCATTCCCAGATATCTTCTGCTATCTGGTTGAATCGCCTGGTCAACGGACTCCAGAGGCAAATTTGGAAAGATAGCCTGCTTGTTTAGCCTACTATTGGAACAGTTCAGGAGCAAAAGTCAATACCTTCTATGCCAAACAAGAGAAAGCGCTGTTGAATATTCGAATCAATCAATTGGCAATAGGTACAGAATTAAATCGGGATTTATTTTTGGTTGTTTGGCGTGCAGAAAGCCACACAGCAACTCTTTTGCATTGTGGCGAGTGCTTTGTTTTCCCCCACGGCACAAACGAAAGTGACGTTTTGTGGGCGTTCCCATGCTTGCCGACTGTATCTATGAACCGATCGAAACGCGTGCTGCGCCCTGATTGGTAGGCTTTTGAAAGTGTGTCGTATTATTCTATAGGATCTTTTAGACAATCCATTTTTCCACATTAAAGTAACACGTAACAACAGATATCGCAAAAAAGTAGTGGAGGGGAAAGTATGATTTTAGTTTGTACAAAGTAAAAAGTCTCCCAAAATGAAAATACCTGAATAAAGTACAGATATTTGAAAAGTTTCCATCTCTGGTGGAATTACATTTGCATTTTCAAGTTTACATTTGCATTTTAATAAAGTCCCCTATAGGCTTCCATAAGCTACAATGACGTTAACAATATAAAGGGTAATCAAAGGGAAATGGCATGTAGGAGACAAGTTGTGGTCTGCTATTTGGTAGCATTTTGGTGTTGACAAAGCTAGTCAATAAAACATGACTCTTGGCTATATAAAATGAGGCACTGACTATAAACATTGCTTGACCACTGAAGCCTGGTTTATGCTTCTGCGAAGATGCAGGTAAGAGTCTCTGCGTAGCTTCGCAGAGCAGGGGTTTCTGGGTGGCCGTAGCTCGCAGAGGCTCGCAGACAGTCACACCGTGCAGTGCTCCCAATCCTAACAGCCCGTAGCGCACAAGGGTGTAGTTCAGGCTCTGAAAAGGGAAGCCTATGTGGAAGGGCCTTAAACCTGCATTTTTTCTTATAACAAGCAACTCCACTGGTTTCAGAAGCAACTACGATTGTATGGAAGTCTATGAGAAAATGACCCTACTCTCACTTACTTAATTACATCAGTAAAGATTTTCCTTACAAGTTTATGGTCTCAATCGCTAGTTTCAAGTCTTTTTCAATACAGCATGATGTTCATTTTGTAAATGATGGTCCCATTTCAAGTAAAATAGACGGTATGCTTTAGGGCGTGGCTTCCTTGTGATTGACACTCAATCGGGATAAAGACGTAGCAACGGGCTCTCATACAGCTCCTACCCTCTTGTCCAAGTATGGTCAATGTCATCACTTCAGTTTTTTTTTTTTAAAAGATGGCGATTTTCAAAATGCCAAACTCGAGGCTTCAAAATGGTGGTCCAAAAACCAATCGGTGACGTCACGATCACTTCGTCCACTAATATACTGTGAATGGTCATGCTCTGTAAAGACCACATTTTTTTATCGCGAGTGCTCGTGTACAAACTTCCGTCAACTCTCACTCCAAGATTTTCTGAAAAGTCGGCAGCCCGGAGCTTTATCAAGCATGAAACCTGCCAACGCAACCTCTGGGCTAATCAAATACCCTTAAAGTAAAAAATCAAATATCTTAACAAATACCACAATATGTGGGCCTATGTTAAACATTTGGATACAAAATATTCTTAGGAGAACGAACATCTGCTCTGACTTATAGAAACACAAATTTACTTGAAATGTTTGTTGAAGTAAAATTACTCCAACTGACTGATTGACTAAAGTGTAACTGCAACGAACGCAGCGCGCGTCCCAATGAATGTGACTAGAGGGACAGTGCGGAAGGAGAAAGTAGTTCCAGTCATACAGTTACTACACTATTTATTTTTTTCACTTTAGCATCAATCTAATGGAAATAGGTTAATAAAATAACTAGTTAAATAAAACACGTGGTATTGATTATCAATTCTCAAAGATAAACGTCAAGATCGATAGAATCGATATTTCAGTCTCGATCTGCCCACCCCTATTTGCAGTTTCTACTGCAAACTCACATGCAGTGCTTAAAATTGGTGTGGTAAAAGGCCTGGCAGATCTGGTTACTGTTCGGAACCGAATTAGCCGCGGTTTACGAGTGCAAAACGAACGGTTTGGTTCACACCCGAAAACCGCTGCACCCCTGGACTTGATAAATTAGCTGTGTCCCAATTCAGGGGCCGCATTCTTTAAAGGTTGTATTTGAAGACCGAATACGTCAGTGACCCGCCAGGGCTGTATTTCGAAGGCTCCTTCAAATGCGGCCTTCTTTTCCCAAATTTGAAGGATTCAACTGCTGCATCCTTCGTGGCCAAACCTATCCCAGAATTCATTGCGCGCTGGTGATGATTGGATACAAGTGCCATGACATAAGGGTAAGGGTGGGATCAGCTGGTGATGCAAACAGGAAATCCTCAGTAGACCAGACCTCTCATTTAATCTCATTTAACAACGCTCGGTTCGGCCTTCGTGGTCTACAAAGGCATAGCCTTCGTAGACCGCGTCCTTTCCAAGGATGCGGCCCCTAAATTGGGACACAGCTATGGATGTGTGTTAATGTTGTACGCACAACATCCTCGTTGTTACAATTACATTTAGTGGATTCCCCAGAGAGATTTTAGACGGAAGCGAGTTGGGGAACAAATCCGAGGGTTTCTGTTCATGCCAAGTAAGGAAGTTAACAAGTGGAGAGCAAACTATTAAAAAGGATTAGCAGTAAACTTGATTGCCCAGACTCAGGGACAAACAAAAAGTTGAGACCATTTCCAGTAGGTTGCACCCAGAGAAATGGTGTACTCAAGAACTAGAGCAAGCTATCAACTCAAATTCCCTTTGGTTCCTATGGGAGCTTCCATGATGACTTTAACAGTAAGACATTAGTAAACAAAAGATAGGAAGTGATGAGGCTTAACTAAACACATTACCCAGCTCATATCAGGCTGTCTGATAAGAACCTGCCATAAAATGAATACAGTGGAAAAAAATATCCTCAATGGTTATCAAAGCATCCGACTGTCTATCTAAGATAAACAAGATACAAGAAGAGCCAAACATTGCCCCGGAAAAATGAGTGATATGTCAACTTGTGTATGTGTGTTTGTTTTACTGTTTTATTTGACCACTAGGTGTACACACTAATGTCAATACAGCAAATTAAACAAAAGAAAACCACCTATTGCATTGGTGTTTCGCTGGGCAAGGCAAGGGATGTGGTAAAGGGATCACATAACTATAATCCCTAATTTCTTAATTAATGTCGAACATGGCAAGTACTAGTTCTCACATTCATCATAAACCATGATTAAGGAAAGCATCCTCATGTTTCCATCAACTACATGAATCCAAAATAGGAACAGTAGCTACATTTGTCATAACAACCACTGAATTTTCAAACATAGGAAAAGCTCCATGTTGAACAAAAGAAGGCGTACAGCCAGCCTTTGATAGGAGTCTGGTTTTAGTCACCCCTGTTGATAAGGTGGTATAAAGGATTTCCCAACCTTTACACCAGGTTGTTCCATCTTACGGTAGTGAGTAGCCTACCATTGGTACAATGACCACGTGTGATGACTAACCTTTTTAGTCCGATTTTAGAGCCAAGGTTTGATGTAATGGTGGCAAGTTCCATGTGGGTCTGATTCAATACCCCCTCTGCAAATATGAATCTAACATTCAATAGTAGACTGTAAAAGAAATGATTGGAAACTAGAATTTGTGCTGCATACTGGTTAAAAATACACATTAGAAAAAAAAGGAAAATGTAGGCTATAATACCCTACTTTTAAATTTTGTCATTTCCTCTGCCCAGTCTGTAGATCATTGACTTAGCCAGCAGGTCAGCCTGTCACACATCCACTCTTCCCTCCCGGCAATTAAGACAACAAATCAACCGGCCAGCCTCCCAGCTAGTCAGCTAAACATTCACCCATCCACCCAGCCAAACAGCCAGTAAATTAACAAGCTAACCTTCCAGCCAGTAAGACAAGCAAACTGTCAGGGAGCTAACAGCCCCCCTCCCTTCACTCCTCCATCCGGCCAGCTGAATTCCCCAATCAACAGCAACAGTCAGTGATGAAGCCGACCAGCCATCCGAGAAAGGCAGTCAGCTGGGTTTGAAAGGCTGAAATAGAAAGGGGACCAGGAGGAGCCTGACATCTGGAACCCTTTGTGCTGTAGGCTAATTAGATACCCTGGCTGGAGGCCTGGCCTGCCCAGAGCACACGGCGTGTGTCCATACGTATATGAGTTGGGGAGGGGGGGGGCTTCCCCCTAACATTTGTTCCCGGAACAAGGGGGGACATCAGCTGAGGTCGTGCCAGGCTGATCTATGTTGGAAGGGGGCCAGTATGGGATAATGGTGATAATAACGTAATTATATCACTTAGAGTCAACGAGAGCCAACTCTACTGTTACAGTTGAGTGTTCAATGGGGCAGGTGGAGTTCGAGGGTGACAATCAGTATTTGTATATGAATGCCATCTACAAAACACTTTTGTATCCAAGGAGTCCATCTTCATGGACGCAATAATCTGTACAAAAGAGGAATGTGACAGGAATAAAGCAATCATTTTGATATATTATAAACGACGTCAAACAGGATACTAGATCGAAGCCTAAAATATGGGATGATTAAAACAATGAAGGAAAATATCTTGTATCGTTATTAACCATGCAGTATCACAAAGTTTTGCTGAGTGATAACCCTTCGGGCCCAACCTCCAGGCGTACTGTATAACTATGAGGCGTACTGCACACTGTATGAGGACTGTATGTGTTTGGGAAGTCATATTCACCTCCACTGTTGACAGCGTTGCCCTTTGTACTCAGTACAATTAAACATTCAGCAACTCAAATTCTTATTTCACCGCAAAGCAAATAACCACGGTCAAGAAGGTCCATTTATGTAATGAATCACAAACATGGGCTATATGGTTGAACTGTGTGGTTTGAACTTTGCACTCCTGAGGGGTTACCAACCGAAAACCAAAACTTTCATTGAGAAATGGATTTTACCCATTTGAAAAGTCTGATTTAATTGCCATTTCATTAAATCGTCCTGCACAACAAAAAATTATAATAGTTTAATATTTGAATGGCCATCTGGGCTCGGGGTGAAATGTGTAAATTGAGTATGTGTGTAATTGAGAGAGAGTGAACGATGGAGAGAAAAAGAGAGAAAAGACAGAGTAAGAGTGAAAAACTAATTGAAGACATTATCACAAACCCCCTTCCAAAAAAAAAAAATTAAAGGCGCACACACGCACATCCTGGTGCGTGGTACACATCCAGAAACAGGCTCTCCGTCACCCTTGGCCCTGATCTTGAAAAGCCTAAAGCACGAAGAGTATGAAATAACGTTGTCCTGAAATGGATGTACGACATTGATTGGTGGTGAACCCCCTCATGCCCCAGGAACCCAATTAATTCTGTCTATGTGTGCCCCGTGCCTGCCATGAATGGGGGTGATGGTGTGACAGAAAAATGGGGTCAATCTGTAACCACTCCCCGGTTGACAAAAAAAACTGGTTTTGTGCATGATCTGTCCAGACTGCGCTAGCAGTCTGAATGAATTGAACGAGGATGCTGAGTGCACATTTGAGAGGCACATAGCGGCCCTAATTCATGGGCTGTGACAGGTAGAGGGGGGGGCATAAGCTATTACTTTTCAGTCATTGAGGGCAAAATTAAAGCATAGCGTGTGCTATGAGTGGGAGTGTGCGGAGTGGAGGCCAAGGATGGTGTGTGTGTGTGTGTACAGGCAATCTGTGGTCCCACTGCTGGTCAAGTTCTCTGTCCTCTGTGTTAGAGATATCTTTAGATATTTAAAGATATCTTGAAATCATCATCATCATCTTCGTCCGCTTATCCAATCGGGTCGCGGAGGTAGTAGTTCCAGCAGAGAGCCCCATCCTTCCCTTTCCCGGGCCATATCCGCCAGCTCAGACTGGGGGATTCCAAGGCGCTCCCCGACCAGCATGGAGATATAATCCCTCCACCTGGTCCTTGGTCTGCCCCGTGGCCTCCGCCCAGCTGGACGTGCCTGGAACACCTCCCTAGGGAGGCGGCCAGGTGGCATCCTAACTAGATGCCCGAACCACCTCAACTGGCTCCTTTCTACGCAAAGAAGCAGCGGATCTACTCCGAGTCCCTCGCGGATGACTGAACTTCTTACCCTCTCCCTAAGGGAGACGCCAGCCACCCACCGGAGGAAACTCATTTCGGCCGCTTGTATCTGTGATCTCGTTCTTTCGGTCATGACCCATCCTTCGTGACCATAGGTGAGAGTAGGAACAAAGATAGACCAGAAGATTGAGAGCTTTGCCTTTTGGCTCAACTCTCTCTTCGTTACAACGGTGCAAAACAGCGACTGCAATACCACTCCCGCTGCTCCGATTCTCCGGCCCAACTCACGTTCCATTTTCCCGTCACTCGAGAACAAAACCCCAAGATAATTAAACTCCTTCACTTGGGGTAAGGACTCATTCCCTACCTGGAGTAAACACTCCATCAATTTCCTGCTGAGAACCATGGCCTCAGACTTGGAGGTGCTGATCTTCATCCCAGCCGCTTCACACTCGGCTGCAAACCGATCCAATGAGTGCTGAAGGTCGCAGGCTGATGGCGCCATCAGTACCACATCATCCGCAAAAAGCAGTGACGTGATCCCAAGCTCACCAAGCTGCAGCCCGCCTCCCCCGCGGCTGCGCCTTGAAATCCTGTCCATGAATGTCACAAGCAGAATCGGTGACAAAGCGCAGCCCTGTAGGAGACCAACCCTCACCGGAAACGAGTTTGACTTACTGCCGAGAACCCGGACACAGCTTTCGCTTTGGGAGTACAGAGATTGGATGGCCCTAAGTAGTGACCCCCTCACCCCATACTCCCGCAGCACCTCCCACAATAGCTCCCTGGGGACCCGGTCATACGCCTTCTCCAAATCTACAAAACACATGTAGACCGGATAGTCATACTCCCAGGCCCCCTCCAGGATCCTTGAGGGAGTAAAAAGTTGGTCCGTTGTTCCACGCCCTGGTCGGAAACCGCATTGTTCCTCTTCAATCCGAGGTTCGACTATCGGCCGGACCCTCCTTTCCAACACCCTAGAGTAAACTTTCCCGGGGAGGCTGAGTAATTTGATGCCCCTATAATTGGCACACACTCTCCGGTCCCCCTTTTTGAAGAGGGGAACCACCACCCCGGTCTGCCACTCCTTAGGTGCTGTTACTGACCTCCACGCAATGTTGATGAGACGTGTCATCCATGACAGTCCCTCAACACCCAGAGCCTTCAGCATTTCAGGGCGAATCTCATCAACCCCTGGGGCTTTGCCACTGTGGAGTTGTTTGACTACCTCAGTGACCTCCACCAGGGAAATTGGCGTTGATCCCCCATCATCCTCTAGCTCCGCCTCAACCATAGAGGGGGGATTTGTCGGGTTTAGGAGTTCCTCAAAGTGCTCCTTCCACCATCCCATCACCTGATCAGTTGAAGTCAACAGCGTCCCATCCTTGCTGTATACAGCTTGAATGCTTCCCCCTCCTGAGGTGCCGGATGGTTTTCCAGAACAACTTTGGTGCCAGCCTAAAGTCCTTCTCCATGGCTTCTCCGAACTCCTCCCACACCCGCTGCTTCGCCTCTGCCACCGCCGAGGCTGCAGTCCTCCGTGCCTGTCGATACCTTGCAACTGCTTCCGGAGTCCCCCGGGATAACATATCCCGGAAGGCTTCCTTCTTCAGTCGGACGGCTCCCCTGACCCCTGGTGTCCACCAGGGTGTTCGGGGATTACCGCCCCTTGAGGCACCCAAGACCTTGAGACCACAACTCTCAGACGCGGCTTTAGCAATGGAGGCTTTGAACATTGCCCACTCTGGTTCTATGCCCCCAGCCCCCACAGGGATGCAAGAGAAGCTCCGTCGGAGGTGTGAGTTGAAGGCCTCCCGTACCGGGGCCTCCTCCAGACGTTCCCAGTTCACCTGCACTACACGTTTGGGCTTACCAGGTCTGTCCAGAGGCTACCTCGGCCACCTGACCCAACTCACCACCATATGGTGATCAGTTGACAGCTCCGCCCCTCTCTTTACCCGAGTGTCCAAAACATAGGGCCTCAGATCCGATGACACGATAACAAAATCGATCATTGACCTTCTGCCCAGGGTGCTCTGGTACCAAGTACACTTATGAGCATCCTTATGTTCGAACATGGTGTTCGTTATGGCCAGTCCATGACTAGCACAGAAGTCCAATAACAAGCCACCACTCGGGTTCAGATCCGGGCGGCCGTGCCTCCCAATCACGCCCCTCCAAGTGTCTCCATCATTGCCCACATGTGCGTTGAAGTCTCCCAGTAACACTACGGAGTCCCCACCAGGAGCCCTATGCAGGACTCCATCCAGGGTCTCCAAGAAGGCCGAATACTCCACACTACTGTTTGGCGCATAGGCGCAGACAACAGTCAGAGTTTTCCCCCCCGCGACCCGCAGGCGTAGGGAGGCGACCCTCTCATCCACCGGGATAAACTCCAAAATAGAGGCACTCAGCCGGGGACTTATAAGTATCCCCACTCCCGCCTTGCGCCTCGCACCTTGGGCCACTCCGGAGAAGAATAGAGTCCAACCCCTGTCCAGGATTGAGGTACCAGAGCCGAGGCTGTGCGTAGAGGTAAGCCCCACCAGATCCAACTGGTAGTGCTCCACCTCCCGCACAAGCTCCGGCTCTTTCCCTCCCAGAGAGGTGACGTTCCACGTCCCCAAAGCCAGCCTCTGCCACCCAGGTCTGGTCCGCCGAGACCCTCTACCTTCACTACCACCTTTCTGGCAGCGCACCCGACCCCATTGGTTCTTCCCGCAGGTGGTGAGCCCACGAGACGGAGAAGTTGAGACGGCGATGGTGTTTTCCACGTTGCTTCTTCGGGCTGTGCCCGGCCGGGCTCCGTGGCAAGCCCGGCCACCAGGCGCTCGCTGACGGGTCCTCCTCCTGGGCCTGGCTCCAGGAGGGGACCCCGGGCTTCCTCCGGGCCGGGTATCTACACTTCTTCCTCGCTTGTCCATGAGGTGTACTTGGGACCATTCTTTGTCTGGCCCCTTGCCTGAGACCAAATTGCCATGGGAGACCCTACCAGGAACACAAGGTTCCAGGCTATACAGCCCTCAGGTTCACAGAGGCACACAAACCTCTCCACCACGTTAAGGTGATGGTCCCCAGGAGAGACAATTATAAAATTATAAATGGGTCAAATACACCAACTAAATGCCCATGGCCTAATGAAAATAACACATTCATACCCTATGCACCAGTTTTGCGGCTGTTCAAATCAAGCGGTCCCTGAAAGTTGGTCATCAAGCAGCAGTTGGTCTACAGCTGGTTGACGGTCCCGGACAAATTTAGGAAGAGTGTTTTCCCAAATATGATACTCTTTCACTCTTCTGATTGCTCTTTCAACGAGAATTCGAAGCCGAGCTATGGCTTGTGTTTTCAGAGCATCTTCTTTGCTGAACTGCTCAGTGGTTTTAAATGGGGGTATAATAAGCTTTGCTCCGTGGTCAGTCAGCATCTTCTCAATGGTGAATCCTTTGTCAGCCGTGCAGGCATCTCCTGGTTCCAGTAGGTCAAGAATTCCACACTGTTCTGTGAGCTCTTGATCAGAGATTGAGCCAGTGTAGAGACGACACAAAAATCACAGCACCTCATGGAGCCATCCCAATGAACCCCTTGAAGATTGTTGTGTTTTTGTAGCTTGAGAAAACCTCTGATTGGAGAGTGAGGGATGACGGGCTCTATATCACACACCTTGATTGACTTTCTTGTGGGTTCAACATATTGTCTCTAGAGAATATATAGTCATGACGATCGTGCTACTGCTCAAGCTTGGATTTCTTTGGAGAATAGTATGACGCTACTTCGGAAGCTTGGATCGTTTATGTCAAGAGAAGGGCCAGCGATGGTCAGATTTCTTGGTGATCGGGGACAGAAAATAAATACTTTGTGTAAAAAAACTAGGGCATGTTTGCATTATTTTCATTAAGATATATGGGGAGAGATCGTATAGCACATAACAGTGCATCAGTGTAGCTACAGGGACTGGTTGAACAATCGATTAACGAGTCCACAATTGTGGCAAGACTTCGACTATGTTAATTGATAGAAAGAATAAAACAATTATGTCCCTAATTTTGAGACAATGAATACTGACGCATATTCTAGACTATACAAATAACCAAAATATTATTGGTTTACTGGTATGTTAGAAAGGGAAGTTAATGAGGGTATATTCCATGTTGGACCATTACATTTTGCGAAGAGCAATTTATCCCTGTACATAAATGTCACTAGCAACATGTTTGAATGAATTGGACATGCAGTCACTTCAGTCATTATAAAATGCTGTGGCTATATAAATAGACTAATGTTGATTTCACTTTCACTTCCTTCTTTTATCTTGGCAATTGCGTCTCGGTGTGTTTTTATCTAATCAAGTTAAAGTTAGCGATCAAAGTCAACATGCAAAAGCAGTATTAGGCATACCACTAGAACCAATGAATGAAACCAATTGCTGGAGGAGCTGTGATTGCAATAAATAGTGTGATTAAAGACAGTTTAATGATCTGCTTTTATTACAATCCAGTTTTCTCTAACAGTTGGGGACCACCTAGCTTCAACACGCACGTTGTTCACATGCACGCTTGCAACACGCAGTTGAGACGTCATGTGACACGCTATTAACGCAGTGTTGTGAGACGTCATGTGACACGCACGCTAGCAACACGTTGTTGTGAGACGTAATACGACACGCACGCTAGCAACACGCTGTCATGTTGACTCCACCTTTGTACAACGTGTATGACAAGGGGGGGACACACACGACTGGGTTTATATGGACGCCACACGTGACGCCTTCTTTGATGACGTCTGTTACTAAATCGTCTATTAAATCCATTGAAAAAGCAGGCGCTTTTTACACGCACGTACGTTTGCTTGCATGCATGCGTGCTTGCTTGAAAGGGCACGAATCATCACCCCCCCCCCCCCCCCCCCCCCCCCCCATAACAGTTTGCCAGTTGGTGTGAAGTGACACGTGTAACGTGTCAAACAACCTCGCTTTTTAGGACGCGGTCCCGAGCTACCAAACGTTCTACAGCCCTTGACAAACTAGTCTCCTCGCAATAGCATTCGAATGCTCGTATTCGTTATCATATTAAGTAAGATATCGCTGTGTCTAAAATAATGCCACAGTGAAATATGAATAGTTAGGCTATCATACAGTAAGTTTACTGGTGAAAAATGTATAGATTTAATAAACCTGGTGCAAAAGGACGTGTAAGCACAAGCCTAACAGTGTTGATTGGACCGAGACATCATAGCCTATCTTTCAATCATGACGAGATTGCAAACGTGTGTATCATTGGCAACTCTGATCTATCCATAGGGCCTACTTACAAATGGATTCTAAACAATTATATCTTAAAAGGATTTAAACTGTTCTTACTGTTAGCGTTGGTTTTAACAAATGTATATGCATAGGCTACAACGTTTCTGAATGCGTCGGCATACGGCCATGTTTGAAAATATCAAAGTTAGCTTGCTGCATGCAAATGTCCCCTGCAGAGACGCATCTTTTCAATTTCTACTGAAATAATCAATAGTTATTATTTTCCCGGACATGCAAAAGTCTGAAAAAACAACGCCAACATATTGGCTACACAAAATGTCTAGTTATGTCTAACTTCTAAAAAGGTCTCAAATACAAATATCAATCTTAAAATCCGTCAGGAGCCAAATCCATGGGCGATAGGAGTGAGGAGGTGGGGACACATTTGCAAAGGTGCACTTTGCAAACGTTCCTACCTTTTATTCGCGGTGGATTTTTCCAGAACATTACTTGTGGCTTCATAACTTTTACTGCAGTGCATACGACACGAGACAACAATGTGTGTCTTGTCTTGACTTGGTTGGTGACATAGGCATACCATACCGTCTACGTAACTTGGTCTCCGGTCTGGCTGGAGGAATTGTATAGGCTACCATCACGCACACCGCCTTGTAGTTGGGTTTGTCGCTGCCCGATCTGATATACTGCCCGATCTGGTGTGGGTCCATTGACCTAGGATTTACTTCCGTCACACAGAAAACGTCATCACGTAGCTAGCTCTGGATAACGTTGTCTAAAACGTTATCACGGAGCTAGCTCTGGATAACGTTGTCTAAAACGTAATCACGTAGCTAGCTCTGGATAACGTTGTCTAAAACGTAATCACGTAGCTAGCCCTGGATAACGTTGTCTAAAACCTTTTTCAAGGAAAACAGCCATATACTACTGACAAAATTGTCTATAACCACATAATTGTTTTGGGGGTTACCACCCCGAATAATTTGTGATCCGTGCTGGCCCATCATGGGGATGGCAGCTTCGGAAGTAAAACATTTTTATTTGATTTACTGCTCTAATCTGAAATGTGAGGCAATTTTTCTAACGAATATAAGTAATATTTACGATAAAAACATTGTATATCACCTAACTGACAAAACGATTTAGTCTAAAGTTCTACGTGCTTTTTCCTGTAGGCTAATAATTTGTTCCGAGTCTTTTTCCCTTGTGATACTTACTATCGTAGTATTTTGTTTTTTTGGGACAAAAAAATAAATCAATAACACTGATTGTATATTGTATTTCATTCACTTCCTTTATCACTTGAATAAAATACGTGCAACCTTTCACGACAGACCATCTTAATTTATTAATAGTATTTCATGGTTTGTTGTTGCTGGACATGGGGAAAATGTACATACTTTTCATACATACAAATATATACTCTACAGCACCTGGTTATTAAAATATACTAATAAAGTCTCCGTCTTACCTGTATAAATAAAAAAATAAGAACTAAATTGATATGTGTAGGTCTATGCCTGAACTAGCCTATTAAGCAAACTCGCATTCTCTGATACATGGAAAATGAAGTAAAGCCCGGCATAATTGGTTAATTTAGCAGTAACGTTAAAGGCATAACTTGCTAATTTAGCAACTTCTGCGTAGTTTTACATCTTCCTTCTCGTTTTATTTGATAAAAAATACAAGTATTAAACCGATGTGTATGTTCTTTAGCAAAGCAACAGCCAATGTTAGCGTGAATCCAAGACTACTGTAATCCAGAGCTAGCTAGCTACGTGATGACGTGAAAATGTGTGCATGGGAAATAAATCCTAGGTCAACGGACCCATACCAGCCCGGGCAGAATACCAGATCGGGCTGCCACAGGGTTAACGCCGTGTTCACACAGACTGCGTTGCATTTTTGCCCGCACGGAATCGTAACGCAAAGAGACTACCCATGCTGCCGCAATCTTAAAACAATTTAAACACATAATGGGGTAGCAGCTTGTTTTGGCACCAGTTGCAAGGAATCTAGAAACGGTACAGCAAAAATACGCTTGTGAAAACAATGCTATTGCCTAATATCATTAATCACAGCAATGGCGAAAGATAACTGTGTAAAACATTAGATTTTTTATGTGAATTTTTTTTTTCATCAACCTCGTATAGTATAATACTCAAACATCGAATGCACAATAAAATAAAAGTATTTGAATAGACGGATTGTTTCATAAGCACAAGGCTAGAATAATTAATTCATTTAATTTTGGTCTCGTTGAATCAACAAACTTGCAACCCACAGTCAATGCTAGCAATAAACTTCCTTCTTCGTTTGTTCATCAACTTCCGTTTAGTTTCACCGCCCGGAAAACGACGCAAAAGTTGCAAATATCTAACGCATGCGGCACAAGGAATCCAACCCAAACGTATCCGGAAAGCTTGCGGCACTTTGCCGCATATATGTACCGCAAACAGTTTGACGAAGTTGGGGTGAACGCAGCACCAAGCTTGGACGAACGTTCACTCGCCACTTGCAGCCCGATCTCCCGCAAGCAACGCTTAACGCTAGTTAACGCTAGGGACCGACTACCTGCATCTGTGCGTTGTGTTGCGGCGAAAGCAATTCTCAAGAACTCGTAACACGTGGTTAGAAAGCTGCCTTTGACCACCTCAATGGACAGATTTGTCCGAGGCATCATCTCTCATCCAGTCCAGAATTTTACAAGATCGGTTAATTAATTGATTGTGGGGCAGATAGGCAAACCAATTGTGCATTTTATGACGTGGAGGCATTTTAGATTTGACCTCTGATACTAGACAGAAGGCGGTCAAATTTAAGGACAGACACTACAAGTGGATAGTGTCAAAAAATTATCTAAATGGTTGTGTGTGTGTGTGCGCACGCACACGTGTGCGTGTGATTAGCATATTTGATCATATTTGATATTATACTGAAGTGTAGATGATCAACAAGTAAAATATAGACTACAAGTGAATCGTGTAATTTGCAGGCTTTGCCAGAAGAAAATAAAAATGAACTCATAAATTAGGCTACCAGTGCTTTGGAATAAAATGTCCTTTAGCCTAGGCTTTTGTGTAGCCTTTTCATGGCGCAGTGTTTTCAACTCATTTTCTAATCCTAAAACAAAAGAATCCTTGATGCAGTAAGTGAACTGTTGTGTTTTGTTAAAAACTACTGTATTATTATTATAAAACGACACATCACATAATGAGATGAATGTTATTTAAATTACCAAAGTCCTACCCCAAATGGACAAAAATGAAGCCATAATCATATAACAAACAACCACCGCAGGGGCGATTTATGGTCGCAACAAAACCAACCTGACAAAGTCAAGCGCACAATTTCACCAATCATAATGAATAATAAACTAATAAAATATAATGTTGGCACTTTACCGATGCGTATAGGGGGTAACAATGCAACAAAAATAACAGCATTTATGAGTAACTTCTACCCGCTGTGGCGGTTGTGTGATTTATCTTGACTATATTTAACAATAGGGAGTGCAACAAATCACAATTAAAATAAAATTCTGCCACTTGGACAGATGTAGTTAATGACCCCTGGGATAGGCCTATGAGTAAATGGATATAACATTTACAGTGCATCCGGAAAGTATTCATACCCCTTCACTTTTACCACATTTTATTATGTCACACCCTAATTCCAAAATGGATTAAATAAATAAAAAATCTCAACATTCTACACACAATACAGCATAATGACAAAGTGAAACAAGTTTTTTGAATTTTTTGCAAATGTATTAAAAATTAAAATATAAAATAGCACATGTACATGAGTATTCACACCCTTTGCTGTGACACTCACAATTCAGCTCAGGGGTATCCCGTTTCCACTGATTATCCTTGAGATGTTTCTACAACTTGATTGGAGTCCACCTGTGGTAAATTCAATTGATTGGACATGATTTTGAAAGGCACACACCTATTTATATGAGGTCCCACAGTTGACAGTGCATGTCAGAGCCCAAAACAAGCCATGAAGTCCAAGGAATTGTCTGTAGACCTCTGAGACAGGATTGTATCGAGGCACAGATCTGGGGAAGGGTACAAAAAAATGTCTGCAGCATTGAAGGTCCCAACGAGTACAGTGGTCTCCATCATTCGCAAATGGAAGAAGTTTGGAACCACCAGGACTCTTCCTAGAGCTGGCCGCCCGGCCAAACTGAGCAATCGGGGGAGAAGGGCCTTGGTCAGAATGCCAAGCGTCATGTCTGGAGGAAACCAGGCACCGCTCATCACCTGGCCAATACCATCCCTACAGTGAAGCATGGTGGTGGCAGCATCATGCTGTGGGGGTGTTTTTCAGCAGCAGGAACTGGAAGACTAGTCAGGATCAAGGGAAAGGTGAAGGCAGCAATGTACAGAGAGATCCTTGATGAAAACCTGCTCCAGAGCGCTCTGGACCTCAGACTGGGGCGAAGGTTCACCTTCCAACAGGACAACGACCCTAAGCACACAGCCAAGATAACAAAGGAGTGGCTTCGGGACAAGTCTGTGAATGTTCTTGAGTGGCCCAGCAAGAGCCCAGACTTGAACCCGATGGAACAGCTTTGGAGAGATCTGAAAATGGCTGTGCACCGACGCTCTCCATCCAACCTGATGGAGCTTGAGACGATCTGCAAATAACAATGGGAGAAACTGCCCCAAAATAGGTGTGCCAAGCTTGTAGCATCATACTCAAGAAGACTTGAGGTTGTAATTGCTGCCAAAGGTGCTTCAACAAAGTATTGAGTAAAGGGTGTGAATACTTCTGTACATGTGATATTTTTTTTTTTTTATTTTGAATACATTTGCAAAACATTTTTTAAATCTTTTTTCACTTTGTCATTATGCGGTATTGTGTGAAGAATGTTGAGAATTTTTTATTTATTTAATCCATTTTGGAATTAGGCTGTGACATAATAAAATGTGGAAAAAGTGAAGGGGTATGAATACTTTCCGGATGCACTGTATACTAATGATTTTACCAGCTATAAGACTTGCTGTGGAGAGATAAAGCTAACTGGATGACCAATTGTTACTTTATTGCATGTTTTCTAAGTTTACTCTGTCAACATACCATTTTCAATGAACTGACGAAGATAACCTGCAACGCGGCACTTAGTCTCAACCGAAAAATCCTCATCTTCATCATCGCTGGCATCATCACGAGGCCAGGTTATGCGCTTAAGGAGTAACTACATTGAAAGTAATAAAAACATGGCAAATATTCATTACTAACTAATACATCAATAATCATTTTGTAATTTTATCCTGGCTGCTTACACCATTTTATTTGTTGCGACTTTTGAGCTTTCAATTGTCCTTGCCCACCACACACGTCAAAAACGGCATACGTCACTGGTGGGTCCCTTTACATAGGGCTAATGAGGTATGAACTAAGATTGATAATGGGCACAATGATAGATGCTGGATACAGACATGAAACCTCTGTAATACTATAGTATTTAACAATGCCTGGATTTAAAACAGTGTAACATTACCTCAGGGCTATAATCCATTGCTCCCACTGTGTCAGGTCATTTGGTCAGTCCACATCTTTGCTGTTTAATTTGGCTCATGACACTTCCAATTACCTGTTAATGACAACAGAGAAGGTGGAACATGTTGTGTTCACATAATTTTTTTTTTATTATCAAAAAAGCAACTTCGAAGAATGAGACGTTAAGTTTTGCAAACAACCATTTCCTAAAATTTCACTCACGATTTTTTCAAAAAGCCATCTCTTGTTATTTTCAAATAAGCAAGGGAGGTTCCAGGAATAGGCCAAGTCTTATACTATTTGCTTTGTCTTCCTCGGAGAGTATGGATTCACCTTGAAGCTTCAAGACAAAGAGGAAGCAAAAGAGGAAATATAAAAGATGTGTAATGACATCATATACAGCGGGTCCAAAGTCACCACTCCCTTAGCCTTTTTTTGACAAAGTCAAAGTCAACTGTAAAACAATGGCCAAAGGGTTGGAGACTTTCTAGATAAACTTTATATAAACATAACAGGAAGAACTAGCATGTTGTTAGAAGTGATTGAAGATGGAAAACATACAAGCCTGATTGTTTCCCGGATGTCCAGGTCTGGACAATCCTCCAGTGACATAGTTTCAAGACTGCCTCCGTGAAGGACATGAAGGAAGGAGTGACCCATCATTCTCCCTGCCATCATGAACATGTCACTTTCCACAAGAAAGTGAGAGGTGGGCACTAAATGGACTGGCTCTCCATCAAAGAGCCGTGTGACATCAGCGTTTGCTGTTAAAGAAATTTGTAGTTTGAGAAAAGCAATTAAAAACATATTATGCATTATCATTGTCACGATCAATTCAATCAAAGTGGATTATAAATCAGACAAACATTATTCACCAGTGTAGGCGTTGTATGATTTGACAATCTTTAAAAAAACGTCTCAAGCAAACATACTAAGATCTAAAATTTAAATCTGAAGCTGGAATCCAATGCATTCAAAAAGAAAAACATAGAATTGCAGAATATTTCAAAGTACATTTTTTGTACATGGCACTTGCTATTGATAAATCATCATACACATAACTGTAATCGACATACCAAAGCTAATGCAAAACCCAGACTTCAGCTTGGTTTGCAACCATGCAAGTTGAGAGGAAAAAGCGAGTTACACCCTCTCCAATGGCGGCATTACCTGTAACACAACACAAAGTTGAAACCGTAAAGGCAAAGGCAAAGGCAATTTTATAAGCAGTCCTTGACCATAATGACGTGGCTGAAGCTAACTTCAAGTCTGCAATTCAAGGGTCATGCCCATTGCACATTAGGTCGCTTGTAAAAGGAAAGGAGTGCCATGTCTTGTTCAGCAAGGCTTCTTCTAATATAATTTCCATGCTGAGAAATAAAGGATCCTCCTTTTCAAATATGTGGAAAAGGGAACCCTGAAAGTGAGACATGGTGAGCCACTCTGGTAAGAGATA
>CM030191.1:5181603-5229937 GCA_017639675.1 Aplochiton taeniatus
AGAGATAGGTAGAAGAGAAAGCAGACAGTGAGGGAAAGAAGAGAGACGGAGTGAAGGAAAGAAGAGAAAAAGGTAGGGAGGCAGGGGTAGGAAGGCCAGGAAAGCAGAGAGAGGGGTGGGGAGGATAGGGAAGAGGAAGGGCTAGGGAGGAAAGGGAAGGAAAGAGAAGGCTAGGGAGTGGAGAGAAGGAGACAGGGGTAGAGAGGGATAGGGAGGGAGAGATAGGTAGGGGGAGAGAAAGCAGAGTGAGGGAAAGAAGAGAGGGGCAGGAGGGAAAGGAAAGCAGAGAGAGGGTGAGGGGAGGGAAGGAGGAGAGAGGGTTAGGGATGAAAAGGAAGGAGACAGGGGGTAGGGAAGGGAAAGGGACAGGGAAGAAGCGAGCGGGGTAGGGAGGCCAGGAAAGCAGAGAGAGTGTTGGGGAGGAAGGGGAAGGAGAGAGCGGGGTAGGGAGTCAAGAGAAGGACACAGGGGTAGAGAGGGATAGGGAGGGAGAGGGAGAGAAAGCAGACAGTGAGGGAAAGAAGAGAGAGGGAGTGAAGGAAAGAAGAGAAAGGGGTAGGGAGGCTAGGAAAGCAGAGAGAGGGATGGGGAGGAGAGGGAAGGAGAGAGAGGAAAGAATAGCAGGGAGCGGGAGGGGTGGAAGGAACAGGGAAGGAAACAGGGGAAGAAGAGAGAGGGGAAGGGAAGGGGTAGAGAGGGATAGGGAGGGAGAGAAAGCAGACAGTGAGGGAAAAAAGAGAAAGGGGTAGGGAGGCTAGGAAAGCAGAGAGAGGGGTGGGGAGGAGAGGGAAGGAGAGAGAGTGCTAGGAAGGAAAAGGAAGGAGAGAGGGGGGTAGGGAAGGGGACAGGGAAGGAGCGAGAGGGGTAGGGAGGAAAAGGAAGGAGAGAGAGGGGTAGGGAGTCAAGAGAAGGACAAAGGGGTAGAGAGGGATAGGGAGGGAGAGATAGGTAGGGGAAGAGAAAGCAGACAGTGAGGGAAAGAAGAGAGACGGAGTGAAGGATAGAAGAGAAAGAGGTAGGGAGGCAGGGGTAAGCAGGCAAGGAAAGCAGAGAGAGGGGTGGGGAGGAAAGGGAAGGAGAGAGAAGGGTAGGGAGGGGGACAGGTAAGGAGCGAGAGGGGTAGGGAGGAAAAGAAAGGAGAGAGAGGGGTAGGGAGGCCAGGAAAGCAGAGAGAGTGTTGGGGAGGAGGGGGTAGGAGAGAGCGGGGTAGTGAGTCAAGAGAAGGACATAGGGGTAGAGGACATAGGAAGGGAGAGATAGGTAGAAGAGAAAGCAGACAGTGAGGGAAAGAAGAGACGGAGTGAAGGAAAGAAGAGAAAAAGGTAGGGAGGCAGGGGTAGGCAGGCCAGGAAAGCAGAGAGAGGGAAAGAACAGAGAGGGAGTGAAGGAAAGTAGAGAAAGGATGGGGAGGAGAGGGAAGGAGAGAGAGGGATAGGGAGGAAAGAATAGCAGGGAGCGGGAGGAGTGGAAGGAACAGGAAGGAAACAGGGGAAGAAGAGAGGGGAAGGGAAGGGGTAGAGAGGGATAGGGGAGGAAAGGGAAGGGGAGAGAAAGGTAGGGAGTGGAGAGAAGGAGACAGGAGTAGAGAGGGATAGGGAGGAGAGGGAGGGAGGGATAGGTAGGGGGAGAGAAAGCAGAGTGAGGGAAAGAAGAGAGGGGTAGGCAGGCAAGGACAGCAGAGAGAGGGGTGGGGAGGAGAGGGAAGGAGGAGAGAGGGCTAGGGAGGAAAAGGAAGGAGACAGGGGGTAGGGAAGGGAAAGGGACAGTGTAGGGGAGGTAAGGGAAGGGGACAGGGAAGAAGCGAGAGGGGTAGGGAGGCCAGGAAAGCAGAGAGAGTGTTGGGGAGGAGGGGGAAGGAGAGAGCGGGGTAGGGAGTCAAGAGAAGGACACAGGGGTAGAGAGGGATAGGGAGGGAGAGATAGGTAGGGGGAGAGAAAGCAGACAGTGAGGGAAAGAAGAGAGAGGGAGTGAAGGAAAGAAGAGAAAGGGGTAGGGAGGCTAGGAAAGCAGAGAGAGGGATGGGGAGGAGAGGGAAGGAGAGAGAGGAAAGAATAGCAGGGAGCGGGAGGGGTGGAAGGAACAGGGAAGGAAACAGGGGAAGAAGAGAGAGGGGAAGGGAAGGGGTAGAGAGGGATAGGGAGGGAGAGAAAGCAGACAGAGGGAAAAAAGAGAAAGGGGTAGGGAGGCTAGGAAAGCAGAGAGAGGGGTGGGGAGGAGAGGGAAGGAGAGAGAGTGCTAGGAAGGAGAGAGGGGGGTAGGGAGGAAAAGGAAGGAGAGAGGGGGGTAGGGAAGGGGACAGGGAAGGAGCGAGAGGGGTAGGGAGGAAAAGGAAGGAGAGAGAGGGGTAGGGAGGCCAGGAAAGCAGAGAGAGTGTTGGGGAGGGGGGGATAGGAGAGAGCGGGGTAGGGAGTCAAGAGAAGGACATAGGGGTAGAGGACATAGGGAGGGAGAGATAGGTAGGGGGAGAGAAAGCAGACAGTGAGGGAAAGAAGAGAGACGGAGTGAAGGAAAGAAGAGAAAAAGGTAGGGAGGCAGGGGTAGGAAGGCCAGGAAAGCAGAGAGAGGGGTGGGGAGGATAGGGAAGAGGAAGGGCTAGGGAGGAAAGGGAAGGAAAGAGAAGGCTAGGGAGTGGAGAGAAGGAGACAGGGGTAGAGAGGGATAGGGAGGGAGAGATAGGTAGGGGGAGAGAAAGCAGAGTGAGGGAAAGAAGAGAGGGGCAGGAGGGAAAGGAAAGCAGAGAGAGGGTGAGGGGAGGGAAGGAGGAGAGAGGGTTAGGGATGAAAAGGAAGGAGACAGGGGGTAGGGAAGGGAAAGGGACAGGGAAGAAGCGAGCGGGGTAGGGAGGCCAGGAAAGCAGAGAGAGTGTTGGGGAGGAAGGGGAAGGAGAGGGCGGGGTAGGGAGTCAAGTGAAGGACACGGGTAGAGAGGGATAGGGAGGGAGAGATAGGTAGGGGAAGAGAAAGAAGACAGTGATGGAAAGAAGAGAGACGTAGTGAAGGAAAGAAGAGAAAGAGGTAGGGAGGCAGGGGTAAGCAGGCAAGGAAAGCAGAGAGAGGGGTGGGGAGGAGAGGGCTAGCGGAGGTAAGGGAAGGGGACAGGGAAGAAGCGAGAGGGGTAGGGAGGCCAGGAAAGCAGAGAGAGTGTTGGGGAGGAGGGGGAAGGAGAGAGTGGGGTAGGGAGTCAAGAGAAGGACACAGGGGTAGAGAGGGATAGGGAGGGAGAGATAGGTAGGGGAAGAGAAAGCAGACAGTGAGGGAAAGAAGAGAGACGGAGTGAAGGATAGAAGAGAAAGAGGTAGGGAGGCAGGGGTAAGCAGGCAAGGAAAGCAGAGAGAGGGGTGGGGAGGAAAGGGAAGGAGAGAGAAGGGTAGGGAGGGGGACAGGTAAGGAGCGAGAGGGGTAGGGAGGAAAAGAAAGGAGAGAGAGGGGTAGGGAGGCCAGGAAAGCAGAGAGAGTGTTGGGGAGGAGGGGGTAGGAGAGAGCGGGGTAGTGAGTCAAGAGAAGGACATAGGGGTAGAGGACATAGGAAGGGAGAGATAGGTAGAAGAGAAAGCAGACAGTGAGGGAAAGAAGAGACGGAGTGAAGGAAAGAAGAGAAAAAGGTAGGGAGGCAGGGGTAGGCAGGCCAGGAAAGCAGAGAGAGGGAAAGAACAGAGAGGGAGTGAAGGAAAGTAGAGAAAGGATGGGGAGGAGAGGGAAGGATAGGGGGGAAAGAATAGCAGGGAGCGGGAGGGGTGGAAGGAACAGGAAGGAAACAGGGGAAGAAGAGAGGGGAAGGGGAGAGAAAGGTAGGGAGTGGAGAGAAGGAGACAGGAGTAGAGAGGGATAGGGAGGAGAGGGAGGGAGGGATAGGTAGGGGGAGAGAAAGCAGAGTGAGGGAAAGAAGAGAGGGGTAGGCAGGCAAGGACAGCAGAGAGAGGGGTGGGGAGGAGAGGGAAGGAGGAGAGAGGGCTAGGGAGGAAAAGGAAGGAGACAGGGGGTAGGGAAGGGAAAGGGACAGTGTAGGGGAGGTAAGGGAAAGGGACAGGGAAGAAGCGAGAGGGGTAGGGAGGCCAGGAAAGCAGAGAGTGTTGGGGAGGAGGGGGAAGGAGAGAGCGGGGTAGGGAGTCAAGAGAAGGACACAGGGGTAGAGAGGGATAGGGAGGGAGAGATAGGTAGGGGGAGAGAAAGCAGACAGTGAGGGAAAGAAGAGAGAGGGAGTGAAGGAAAGAAGAGAAAGGGGTAGGGAGGCTAGGAAAGCAGAGAGAGGGATGGGGAGGAGAGGGAAGGAGAGAGAGGAAAGAATAGCAGGGAGCGGGAGGGGTGGAAGGAACAGGGAAGGAAACAGGGGAAGAAGAGAGGGGAAGGGAAGGGGTAGAGAGGGATAGGGAGGGAGAGAAAGCAGACAGTGAGGGAAAAAAGAGAAAGGGGTAGGGAGGCTAGGAAAGCAGAGAGAGGGGTGGGGAGGAGAGGGAAGGAGAGAGAGCGCTAGGAAGGAAAAGGAAGGAGAGAGGGGGTAGGGAAGGGGACAGGGAAGGAGCGAGAGGGGTAGGGAGGAAAAGGAAGGAGAGAGAGGGGTAGGGAGGAAAAGAAAGGAGAGAGAGGTGTAGGGATGCCAGGAAAGCAGAGAGAGCGTTGGGGAGGAGGGGGTAGGGAGTCAAGAGAAGAACACAGGGGTAGAGAGGGATAGGGAGGGAGAGATAGGTAGGGGGAGAGAAAGCAGACAGTTAGGGAAGGAAGAGAAAGGGAGGAAAGAAGAGGAAGGGGTAGGGAGGCTAGGAAAGCAGAGAGAGCGGTGGGGAGGAGAGGGCTAGGGAGGAAAGGGAAGGAAAGAGAAGGCTAGGGAGTGGAGACAGGGGTAGAGAGGGATAGGGAGGGAGAGATAGGTAGGGGGAGAGAAAGCAGACAGTGAGGGAAAGAAGAGAGACGGAGTGAAGGAAAGAGGAGAAAGAGGTAGGGAGGCATGGGGTAGGCCAGGAAAGCAGAGAGAGGGGTGGGGAGGATAGGGAAGAGAGAGGGCTAGGGAGGAAAGGGAAGGAAAGAGAAGGCTAGGGAGTGGAGAGAAGGAGACAGGGGTAGAGAGGGATAGGGAGGGAGAGATAGGTAGGGGGAGAGAAAGCAGAGTGAGGGAAAGAAGAGAGGGGTAGGAGGGCAAGGAAAGCAGAGAGAGGGTGAGGGGAGGGAAGGAGGAGAGAGGGAAAGGAAGGGGACAGGGGTAGGGGAGGTAAGGGAAGGGGACAGGGAAGAAGCGAGAGGGGTTGGGAGGCGAGGAAAGCAGAGAGTGTTGGGGAGGAGGGGGAAGGAGAGAGGGGGGTAGGGAGTCAAGAGAAGGACACAGGGGTAGAAAGGGATAGGGAGGGAGAGATAGGTAGGGGAAGAGAAAGGAGACAGTGACGGAAAGAAGAGCGACGGAGTGAAGGAAAGAAGAGAAAGAGGTAGGGAGGCAGGGCCAGGAAAGCAGAGAGAGGGGTGGGGAGGATAGGGAAGAGAGAGGGCTAGGGAGGAAAGGGAAGGAAAGAAGGCTAGGGAGTGGAGAGAAGGAGACACAGGGGTAGAGAGGGATAGGGAGGGAGAGATAGGTAGGGGGAGAGAAAGCAGAGTGAGGGAAAGAAGAGAGGGGCAGGAGGGAAAGGAAAGCAGAGAGAGGGTGAGGGGAGGGAAGGAGGAGAGAGGGTAGGGAGGAAAAGGAAGGAGACAGGGGGTAGGGAAGGGAAGGGGACAGGGAAGAAGCGAGAGGGGTAGGGAGGCCAGGAAAGCAGAGAGAGTGTTTGGGGGAGGGGGAAGGAGAGAGCGGGGTAGGGAGTCAAGAGAAGGACAGGGGTAGAGAGGGATAGGGAGGGAGAGATAGGTAGGGGAAGAGAAAGCAGACAGTGAGGGAAAGAAGAGACGGAGTGAAGGATAGAAGAGAAAGAGGTAGGGAGGCAGGGGTAAGCAGGCAAGGAAAGCAGAGAGAGGGGTGGGGAGGAAAGGGAAGGAGAGAGAGGGCTAGGGGAGGAAAGGGAAGGAGAGAGAGGGCTAGGGGAGGAAAGGGAAGGAGAGAGAAGGGTAGGGAGTGGAGAGAAGGAGACAGGAGTAGAGGGATAGGGAGGAGAGGGAGGGAGAGATAGGTAGGGGGAGAGAAAGCAGAGAGGGGTAGGCAGGCAAGGACAGCAGAGAGAGGGGTGGGGAGGAGAGAGGGCTAGGGAGGAAAAGGAAGGAGACAGGGGCAGGGGAGGTAAGGGAAGAAGCGAGAGGGGTGGGGAGGAGGGGGAAGGAGAGAGCGGGGTAGGGGGTCAAGAGAAGGACACAGGGGTAGAGAGGGATAGGGAGGGAGAGATAGGTAGGGGGAGAGAAAGAAGAGACGGAGTGAAGGAGGTAGGGAGGCAGGGGTAGGGAGGCTAGGAAAGCAGAGAGAGGGATGGGGAGGAGAGGGAAGGAGAGAGAGGGATAGGGAGGAAAGAATAGCAGGGAGCGGGAGGGGTGGAAGGAACAGGGAAGGAAACAGGGGAAGCAGAGAGAGGGGAAGGGAAGGGGTAGAGAGGGATAGGGAGGGAGAGAAAGAAGAGAAAGGGGTAGGGAGGCCAGGAAAGCAGAGAGACGGGTGGGGAGGATAGGGAAGAGAGAGGGCTAGGGAGGAAATGGAAGGAAAGAGAAGCCTAGGGAGTGGAGAGGAGACAGGGGTAGAGAGGGATAGGGAGGGAGAGATAGGTAGAAGAGAAAGCAGAAAGTGAGGGAAAGAAGAGAGACGGAGTGAAGGAAAGAAGAAAAAAAGGTAGGGAGGCAGGGGTAGGCAGGCCAGGAAAGCAGAGAGAGGGGTGGGGAGGAGAGGGAAGAGAGAGGGCTAGGGAGGAAAGGGAAGGAGAGAGAAGGACACAGGGGTAGAGAGGGATAGGGAGGAGAGGGAGGGAGAGAGGTAGGGGGAGAGAAAGCAGAGTGAAGGAAAGAAGAAAAAAAGGTAGGGAGGCAGGGGTAGGCAGGCAAGGAAAGTAGAGAGGGGTGGGGAGGAGAGGGAAGGAGAAAGGGTAGGGAGGAAAAGGAAGGAGAGAGGGGGGAAGGGAAGGGGACAGGGGTAGGGGAGGAAAAGGAAGGAGGCAGGGGGGTAGGGAAGGGAAGGGGACAGGGAAGGAGCGAGAGGGGTAGGGAGGCCAGGAAAGCAGAGAGAGTGTTGGGGAGGAGAGAGAGGGCTAGGGAGGCCAGGAAAGCAGAGAGTGTTGGGGAGGAGAGGGAAGGAGACAGGGGTAGAGAGGGAAAGCAGAGAGAGGGGTCGGGGGGGGGGGGGAGGAGAGAGAGGGCTAGGGAGGAAAAGGAAGGAGAGAGGGGGGGAAGGGAAGGGGACAGGGGTAGGGGAGGAAAAGGAAGGAGACAGGGGGGTGGGGACAGGGAAGGAGCGAGAGGGGTAGGGAGGCCAGGAAAGCAGAGTGTTGGGGAGGAGAGGGAAGGAGACAGGGGTAGAGAGGGAAAGCAGAGAGAGGGGTGGGGGGGGAGGGAAGGAGAGAGAGGGCTAGGGAGGAAAAGGAAGGAGACAGGGGGGTAGGCAAGGGGACAGGGAATGAGCGAGAGGGGTAGGGAGGAAAAGGAAGGAGCGAGAGGGGTAGGGAGGAAAAGGAAGGAGAGAGAGGGGTAGGGAGGAAAAGGAAGGAGAGAGAGGGGTAGGGAGGAAAAGGAAGGAGAGAGAGGGGTAGGGAGGCTAGGAAAGCAGAGAGAGTGTTGGGGAGGAGGGGGAAGGAGAGAGCGGGGTAGCAGTAGGCAGGCAAGGAAAGCAGAGAGAGGGGTGGGGGGGAGAGGGAACGAGAGAGGGCTCGGGAGGAAAAGCGAAGGAGAGGGAGGGGTAGGGAGTTAAGGAAAGTAGAGGTAGGGAAGAAAGAAAAGCAGGGAGAGGGAGGGGTAGGGGGGAGATGGAAGGAGAAAGAGGGGCAATGAGGAAAGGGAAGGAAAAAGAGGGGTAGGGAGTGAAGGAAAGCAGAGAGGGAGGTAAATAGTGGAGAAACAGGGGTAGTGAGGGGGAGAGAAAGCAGACGTAGGGAGGGAAGGAAACCAGAGAGAGGGATAGAGAGGAGAGACTGAAGGGAAGGAGACATGGGTAGGGAGGAAAGAAAAGCAGGGAGAGGAGGGGTAGGGGGGAGATGGAAGGGAGGGTAGGGGGAGAGGGAAAGAAGAGAGGTAGGGAGGAGAGGGAAGGAGACAAAGGGGCAAGCGAGGATAGGGAAGGAGAGAGACAGGGGTAAGGGGACGATAGGGAAGGAGAGAGACAGGGGTAGCGAGGAAAGGAGAGAGATAGGGAGGAGAGGGAAGAAGAGACAGGGGAAGGAGAGAGCGGGGTAGGGAGTGAAGGGTAGGGAGGAGAGAGCGGGGTAGGGAGGAGAGAGGCATAGGGAGGGGAGGAGAGAGTCATAGGGAGGGACGGAAGGAAGGAGAGAGAGGGGAAATGAAGAAAGGGAAGAGGTAGGGAGAAAGGAAAGGCAGGGAGAGGGAGGGGTAGGGGGGAGAGGGAAGGAGACGGGGGTAGGGGGAAAGGGAAGGAGAGAGGGGGGGTAAATAGTAGAGAGTGGGGTAGGCAGTGAAGGAAAGCCAGGAGACAGTAGGGAGAGGGTGGGGAAGGGAGGCGAGAACGGGAGGCGAGAGAGGGAGGGAAAGGGAGAAAGGGGTAGGGAGAAGAGGGAAGGCGACAGGGGTAGGGGGAACGGGAAGGAGAGAGATTGAGGGGGCTAGGGAGGAGAGGGAAGGAGAGAGAGAGAGATGGGGCTAGGGAGGAGAGGGAAGGAGAGAGAGAGAGATGGGGCTAGGGAGGAGAGGGAAGGAGAGAGAGAGAGATGGGGCTAGGGAGGAGAGGGAAGGAGAGAGGGGGGGGGGCTAGGCAGAAGTGGGAAGGAAAGGAGAGGGAAGGGTAGGGGTAGGAAGGAGAGGGATGGAGAGACAGGGGTGGAAAGCAGAAATAGGGAGGGGGAGAGAAAGCAGGGACCGGGAGGGAAAGAAGAGAGGGAGGGGGAGAGAAGGAAAGCAGAGATCGGACTGTAGGAGTAAGCAGACAGGGGGAGGGTAAAAAGAGGGAGAGGGAGTGAAGGAAAGCAGAAGGAGGGGTAGGGAATTAAGGGAGGGAGAGAAAGGGTTAGGGAGGTAAGGAAAGCAGGGAGAGGAAGAGAGAGGGAAGTATTGGAGAGAGTGGGGTAGGGAGTGAAGGAAAGCCGAGACGGGTAGGGAGTGAAGGTAAGCAGAGACAAGGTGGCGAGAAAGCAGACGGAGTGAAGGAAAGCAGAGACAGCGGGAGGGAGGGAAGGAGACAGAGCAGGAGCAAGGGAAGGAGCAACAAATTACCCACACACACACACACACACACACGCACACACGCACACACGCGCTCCACGCTCGGAGAAAGGGAAGGATTGAGGGATGACAGCGCGACCGACAGCGCGAAGCGGGCAACGGCAGGAGACCACAACGTATCTTACCTTTTTCTGTAGAGTTGACGGAGCGATGGACAGAGCGAGCAAAAGATTGAAAGAGTGGGAAGGATGGAGGGAGAGAGAGCGAAACAGAGGAGAAAGGAAGCGACGCACGGACGGAGCAGCAGGCGGACGCAGCGACGGACAGACAAAGGGAGAGAAGGCGAGAGGGAGGGAGCTAAAGACGGAGAGCAACGGACGGAATCCCATTCCCGACTGCTGGATTCTCAACATCGGGGGAAAAATTGTTGCGCGCGCTCGGACGAACAGCACAAAGGGAGCAGCGACGGATGGACGGAGCGGCGGAGGTAAAGACGGACGTACCAAAAAAACAGAGAGGGAGGGAGGGCAAAACAGACCGACGGACGATAACTCTCTCACACACACACACACACACACACACACACACACACACACACACCGAAGGGAGCAGCGAAGCGAGCAAAGGAGGGAGAAAGAAACAGAAGGAGTACTGGATGGAGCGGCGGATGGACGGAGCAACAGGAGAGAAAGCGAGAAACAGAGTGAGGGAGGTAAAGACGGAGCGAGCGCCGGACGTTGCAAGAAAGAGGGAAGGGAAAAACGGACACACGCTCGGACAGACAGCGCGAAGCGAGCAAAGGAGGGAGAGAGAAACAGAGGGGGGGAGAGGAGAGGGAGGGGGAGAGAAAGCAGAGACAGTGAGGGAAAAAAGAGAGAGGGGGGGTGGGGATGAAAGGGAAGGAGAGAGAGGGGTAGTGAGGAAAGGGAAGGAGAGGGGTAGTGAGGAAAGGGAAGGAGAGGGGTAGTGAGGAAAGAAAAGCAGGGAGGGAGGGACAGAAACAGAGGGGGAGAGAGGAGGGAGGGAGAGATAGGTAGGGGGAGAGAAAGCAGAGACAGTGAGGGAAAGAAGAGAGGGGTGGGGAGGAGAGGGAAGGAGAGAGAGAGAGGGAAGAAGAGACGGGTAGGGAGGCAAGAAAAGCAGGGAGGGAAGGAGACAGGGGTAAGGAAGAAAGGGAAGGAGAAAGCAGGGACAGGGAGTGAAGGAAAGCAGAGAGGGGGAGGTAAATAGTGGAAAGAAGATAGGGGTAGGGAGGGGGAAAAAGCAGGGAGAGGGAGGGGTAGGGGGAGACGGAAGGAGAGGGGTAGGGGGGAGAGGAAAGGAGAGAGAGGGGTAGGCAGTAAAGGGAAGGAGAGAGAGGGGTAGGAAGGAGAGGGGTGGAGAGAGGTGTAAAGAGTGAAGGAAAGCAGAAATAGGGAGGGGGAGAGAAAGCAGGGACAGGGAGGGAAAGAAGAGAGGGAGGGAGTGAAGGAAAGCAGAGGTAGGGGTAGGGAGTGAAGGGAAGGAGAGAAAGAGCTAGGGAGGGAAGGAGAGACAGGGGTAGGGAGTGAATGAAACTGGAGATGGGGAGGGGGGAGAGAAAGCAGAGACAGGGAGGTAAAGTAGAGAGGGAGAGGGAGTGAAAGAAAGCAGAAGAGGGAACATGCGCGGACGCAAAGGAGGGCGAGAGAAACGGAGGGGGCGAGAGAAAGCGAGGGGGCGAGAGAAAGCGAGGGGGCGAGAGAAAGCGAGGGGGCGAGAGAAAGCGAGGGGGCGAGAGAAAGCGAGGGGGCGAGAGAAAGCGAGGGGGCGAGAGAAAGCGAGGGGGCGAGAGAAAGCGAGGGGGCGAGAGAAACCGAGGGGAAGAGAGAAACCGAGGGGAAGAGAGAAACCGAGGGAAAACCGGACGGCGCAGCGGACGGAGCGACGGGATAGAAAGCGAGAAACAGAGTGAGGGAGGTAGCGACGGAGCAAGAAACAGTGAGGGAGGGGAAGGAAAAACGGAGGCCGACGGACAAGACAGGACAGAATAGAACAAACGCACGCCCGCTCGCTCAGAGAAGGATTAAGCGATGGACGGAGCGACAGACAGCACAAAGGGAGAGACAAAGCGAACAAAGGAGGAAGAGAAACGGAGAGGGAGCGACGGACGGAGCGATGGACGAGAAACCGAGAGAGGGAGGTAGGGAAAGGGAAGATGTTGGGAGGAACGGAGAAAGGGAGCGACAGACGGACGGAATCCCATTGACGAATGCTGGGTGTCGTAAACACACACACACACACACACACACACACACACACACACATACTAGAAAATCCACAACAAAACCAAACCACATAACGATTCATTCTTTTAAAAGATGAGCGGGTCCTCCACTTCCTGGAATTCGCTTGATGGTGACTGGAACAGTCTCTGTGTTGTGAATACGCCGTGATCGCTGTTGGGTCAACTCAAGCTTCAGGAATGTGTCAGCTTTCAGAGATAACCCCGTAGTTATCTTTAGCCATTGTCTCAAACAGTGGCAATCAGCTCATGGCCCCCAGATGCCAGCTACAGGATTGTAGTCTCTCCTGTAATCAGAGAAAGGAGAATGAAAAGCATGGGACAAGTTCGGTGCATTTAAAAAAATATATATACCGAACCAAACATAGGTAACCACTTTTTCTTAATTTCTTCTTTCTGACTAGCCTTTAAAGAGGGCTACGAAAGGGTAAGGGGGGTCAGGGAGGGCAAAGGAGGCATAAGAGTAGCTGGGGAGAGCAAAGGATAGCGCAAGGAGGGCTAAGAGGGGCTAAGGGATGGTCAAAGAGGGCTAATGGGAACTGGGGAAAGCTAAGGAGGGACGGGGAGGGCCTATGAGGGACTAAGGAGATCGAAGGGGAACAAAGAGGGCAAGGGAAAGCTCAAGAGGGTGGGGGAGGGCTAAAGGTGGGTTAAGGAGAGCTAAGGGGAGTCAAGAAGGGCTTAAGAGGGTTAGAAGAGCCATGGTAGGTTAGGGAGGGCCAAAAAGGAACTTATTCAGATTCAACCCGAACATAACCCTATGTGTATCAAGGGTAAGTGAGTGTGTGTATGCGTGCGTGTATGCAGCTGCATTGATATGTCATACACTCACTATCTGAAACTTGAAATGAACAACATCACATAGACAATCGAAACAATACCATACCTCATCTGTCACAGAAAATATTAATATATAGAAATTGATGAAAATATGTACAGGCTAGGAAATGGTTATTACTTAGAGCAAACAGCAAAGATATTCATTCTCAATGCTCATATGACACAGGCAAATATGCTGCTCTGTTTGTGGAAGCAATCAAACAATATTGACAATCATGACATTTGTATTAATCCACGATGCAATTTCATAAGTGTCAGCGCAAGATGAATTTCTTACATTTATTTATAAGACCATACTGATGAAACAAACTGTGTTCAAATTACCAGGATGCATGGCTTCTTACTGTGCTGCACTGAAGAAGTAAAAATCAAACTGTTGTGCTTGGATACAGTATTTATGTTTGGTTGATCCTTTTACTGCTATGTAAACAAACGCATTTTTCCAATAAATATTGATCCTTTATTGATTATTGATTGACTATTACCTCCATACGTATTATTGCTGGATATTTTCTGTTGTGTGTTGGGGACCAAAAACCCAGATAACCCGGGTTTCAAAGGAACGTCTGTTATCCTAGCTCTAGTTTCAGAACATTAAAAAAAAAAGTCACATTCATGCCAAACAACATGTAAAGAAAGATTGGTGATATTGTCAGCCACTCACTATGATGTAGACACTCTTGCCAGAGTCTGTCGGTCCAATAAAGATGGTGGGCTTCTGGTGGATGATTAAAAGCGCCATCAGGGCAGTGTAGCGCACCGTGTTCTCCGTGGGCACAACGATCTCATGGATTTGCAGGTCCTCGGGAGGTAAGGTTGCTGCCTTAAAATCATCTGTCCAAAGCTCCCACCTTCACAGATCCTAAAAAGAAGAAAACCTGGTCACTTATTTGAGAAAAGGAAGCATCTGTGATAGTATTCTAAACCACTGAAAACGCACCGAATACGTTTACACAATGTAAATAGATCATTTACATTACACGTGTGCCAAATGACCGTAAAGCAAGGAAGTACCATATTAACTTTCCAAGATATTCTATAAACATCAAAAAGATCCAACCAGTCTAAAGAAGATGGTGGAAGAGAAGAGCGGAAGAAAGAGTACCTTTGTCTATGAGAAATTGACCCTACTTCTCACTTGCACCAGTAAACATTTTCCTTACCAGTTCATGGTCTCAATCGCTAGTTTCAAGTCCGTTTAAATACAGCATGATGTTCATGTTGTAAATGATGGTCCCATTTAGAATAAAATAGACATAAGTCAGGATACACTTTATGGCGCGGCTAAGTTGTGATTGACACCGCATTTCGCTTTCACAGTTTAATATAGTCTTAGATTTACACAAATATTTTAAAACACTACGTTAGAATAAATATTTGTAAAACCATAAGTGGTAAACTTAACGTTACACACTGTTTAACGTTATCTTGTCGTTAGACTTCAGGTTTAAAAAACCAGGATGGCGACGTGAATTTAAACCAAGATGGCCGAAATGCTAAACTCGGGGCTTCAAAACGTGAGTACATATAAAAAAAACTAATAGCACCCAATTACATTAAAAACTAACAAGAGCCTACCAGCCATAAAGATAGCGTTACTGTCACCAAATACCATAAACTCACTTAACTGAAAACAAGTAATGAATTGTCATGGGCTTGTAAAAGGTAGCTACTGTGCCTGAGCTGAGTTAGCGTTGCTAGCTAGCCTAAGCTCGTGCATAACTAGTGAAAAAAGATGGCGATTTGACTCACCAATTTCGACGTAAAGACAACTCGTTAATTTCATTGTTGGGTGAATGACAAATTGTTTCCTTTCGTTTAATATTTGAGTATCAAGGTTAACTGATTTAAGCTATTTATAATGAATATCTTTGAGTGCATCGGTCTTGCGTCTAAAATCAGTGAAGATATCTTCTCCGTGTATCGGCAAGATAGCGTTGCTAGCTAGCCTAGCAGTATAAGCTCGTGCACAACTAGTGAAAAAAAGCTGGAGATTTGACTCACCCATTTCGAAATAAGACACTCCAAGTCGTTAATGTCCTTGACGGGTGAATGAGAAATTGTTTTCTTTCGTTTAATATTTGCGTATCAAGGTATTGAACTGATTTAAGCTATTTTTTATGAATATCTGAGTGCATTGGTCTTGCGTCTTTTAATCATTAAAATTCTATTTCCCAGCCGAGAATGCACCTGGGAGATTGTTGAAAGGCGGGATCTTAAGGTTATTTCTTGACGGCTGATTGGCCAACCGCCAGCAGTCAGGCTACCTGATTTGCTGGGAGGATTATCACTCAGGAAACAGTAGTTTAGAACAGGGGCTGGTTGCACCAGCTATACTTAAGTTCAAACGTAGGCTATTTGTAACGCAAGTCTTTAAGTTATGGTTTACACATTACTAAATATAAACGGGTTGCACCACATCTACTAGTTTTGACGTTGAACTTAGTAGCTACTAAATATTTACACCTACCTAAGCAGGTGTAAGTTATAGCGCAACGCCGAAACCATGGTAACAAAGCTAAAAAAAGTAAAATGCATGGCATAAGAGCATTTTGAGCCTGATGCCAATCATATCCGCCGTAATTCTGTGTGCTCATTCAATGCCTGTCTTCATTCATTCAGGGTACACTTTATGCGTGGCTAAATTGTGATTGACACCGCATTTCGCTTTCACAGATTAACAGTTCAAATTGTCTTAGAGTTACGCAAATATTTTAAAACACTACGTTAGAATGAATATTTGTAAAACCATAAGTGGTAAACTTAACGTTACACACTGTTTAACGTTATCTTGTCGTTAGACTTCAGGTTAAAAAAACAAGATGGCGACGTGAATTTATACCAAGATGGCCGAAATGCTAAACTCGGGGCTTCAAAACGTGAGAACATATAAAAACACTAATAGCACCCAATTACATTAAAAACTAGCAAGAGCCTACCAGCCATAAAGATAGCGTTACTGTCACCAAATGCCATAAACTCACTTAACTGAAAACAAGTAATGAATTGTCATGGGCTTGTAAAAGGTAGCTACTGTGCCTGAGCTGAGTTAGCGTTGCTAGCTAGCCTAAGCTCGTGCATAACTAGTGAAAAAAGATGGCGATTTGACTCACCAATTTCGACGTAAATAAAGACAACTCGTTAATTTCATTGTTGGGTGAATGACAAATTGTTTCCTTTCGTTTAATATTTGAGTATCAAGGTTAACTGATTTAAGCTATTTATAATGAATATCTTTGAGTGCATCGGTCTTGCGTCTAAAATCAGTGAAGATATCTTCTCCGTGTATCGGCAAGATAGCGTTGCTAGCTAGCCTAGCAGTATAAGCTCGTGCACAACTAGTGAAAAAAAGCTGGAGATTTGACTCACCCATTTCGAAATAAGACACTCCAAGTCGTTAATGTCCTTGACGGGTGAATGAGAAATTGTTTTCTTTCGTTTAATATTTGCGTATCAAGGTATTGAACTGATTTAAGCTATTTTTTATGAATATCTGAGTGCATTGGTCTTGCGTCTTTTAATCATTAAAATTCTATTTCCCAGCCGAGAATGCACCTGGGAGATTGTTGAAAGGCGGGATCTTAAGGTTATTTCTTGACGGCTGATTGGCCAACCGCCAGCAGTCAGGCTACCTGATTTGCTGGGAGGATTATCACTCAGGAAACAGTAGTTTAGAACAGGGGCTGGTTGCACCAGCTATACTTAAGTTCAAACGTAGGCTATTTGTAACGCAAGTCTTTAAGTTATGGTTTACACATTACTAAATATAAACGGGTTGCACCACATCTACTAGTTTTGACGTTGAACTTAGTAGCTACTAAATATTTACACCTACCTAAGCAGGTGTAAGTTATAGCGCAACGCCGAAACCATGGTAACAAAGCTAAAAAAAGTAAAATGCATGGCATAAGAGCATTTTGAGCCTGATGCCAATCATATCCGCCGTAATTCTGTGTGCTCATTCAATGCCTGTCTTCATTCATTCAGGGTACACTTTATGCGTGGCTAAATTGTGAATGACACCGCATTTCGCTTTCACAGTTTAACAGTTCAAATTGTCTTAGAGTTACGCAAATATTTTAAAACACTACGTTAGAATGAATATTTGTAAAACCATAAGTGGTAAACTTAACGTTACACACTGTTTAACGTTATCTTGTCGTTAGACTTCAGGTTAAAAAAACAAGATGGCGACGTGAATTTATACCAAGATGGCCGAAATGCTAAACTCGGGGCTTCAAAACGTGAGAACATATAAAAACACTAATAGCACCCAATTACATTACAAACTAGCAAGAGCCTACCAGCCATAACGATAGCGTTACTGTCACCAATTGCCATAATCTCACTTAACTGAAAACAAGTAATGAATTGTCATGGGCTTGTAAAAGGTAGCTACTGTGCCTGAGCTGAGTTAGCGTTGCTAGCTAGCCTAAGCTCGTGCATAACTAGTGAAAAAAGATGGAGATTTGACTCACCAATTTCGACGTAAATAAAGACAACTCGTTAATTTCCTTGTTGGGTGAATGACAAATTGTTTCCTTTCGTTTAATATTTGAGTATCAAGGTTAACTGATTTAAGCTATTTATAATGAATATCTGAGTGCATCGGTCTCGCGTCTAAAATCATTGAAGATATCTGCTCCGTGTATCGGCATGTTAGCGTTGCTAGTTAGCCTAGCAGTATAAGCTCGTGCACGACTAGTGAAAAAAGCTGGACATTTGACTCACCAATTTCGACGTGAAAGACACTCAAGTCGTTAATTTCCTTGACGGGTGAATGAGAAATTGTTTTCTTTCGTTTCATATTTGCGTGTCAAGGTATTTAACGGATTTAAACTATTTTTAGTGAATATCTTTGAGTGCATCGGTCTTGCGTGTTTTAATCATTACAATTCTATTTCACAGCCTAGAATGCACCTGGGAGATTTTTGAAAGGCGGGATGTTAAGGTTATTTCTTGACGGCTGATTGGCCAACCGCCAGCAGTCAAGCTTCCCTTCCTGATTTGCTGGGAGGATTATCACTCAGGAAACAGTTTAGAACAGCGGCCGGTTGCACCAGCTATAACTAAGTTCAAACGTAGGCTAGTTGTAACGTAAGTCTTTACTAAGTTATGGTTTACACATTACTACATATAAACGGATTGCACCACATCTACTAGTTTTGACGTTGAGCTTAGAAGCTACTAAATATTTACACCTACCCAAGCAGGTGTAAGTTATAGCGAAACGCCGCCGAAACCATGGAAACAAAGCAAAAAATATATAAAATGCATGGCCCATTGAGAACATATCGAGCCGGATGCCAATCATATTCGCCGTAATTCTCTGTGCTCATTCACTACTTGTATTCATTCAATAACAGACTGAATATATTTACATTTTATCATATCAAATCATTGATTGGTAAATAAATACTGAACGAATGGCCAAACGTGATATGAATGTCCTTACATTAATATATTACATTTCATTGTTACAAACCAATACAAGATTATAAATAAAGCTAGCATGCAAGCTAGCTATTTCGTTCGCTGTGAGAGATTGACGATTGGAGAGTTTGATGAGATGTAGCGATGTAAGAGTAAAGACAATCGCAAGGGGTTAGGGTTGGCGTTTTTACTACGAATGCAAGTTCATTTCCGTGTTTAGATGGTAGCTTGTTGATTGATTGGTTATGATGTTGACGTCAAGCTCCAGCGACAATCTAACCTTTAGTATTCAAGTTACGCATTACTTAGGGTTGACTAGCTAAGACATTACTTACGTATTGGTGGTTCAACTGAATTGAGTAACACGATAGATTGAAACTAACTAGTAGTTACTAAGGTCTCAGTAACGACTTTACGCACAAACTTAATCACGAACTTAACATCCGGAAAGTATTTATAACCCTTCACTTTTACCACATTTTATTATGTCACAGCCTAATTCTCAAATGGATTAAATAAAATAAAAAATCTCAACATTTTACACACAATACCGCAGTATGACAAAGTGAAAAAGGGTTATTTAGAATTTTTTGCAAATGTAGTAAAAATAAAAACAAAATAGCACATGTAAATAAGTATTCACACCCTTTGCTGTGACACTCACAATTCAGCTCAGGGGTATCCCGTTTCCACTGATCATCCTTGAGATGTTTCTACAACTTGATTGGAGTCCACCCGTGGTAAATTCAATTGATTGGACATGATTTGGAAAGGCACACACCTATTTATATAAGGTCCCACAGTTGACAGTGCATGTCAGAGGACAAACCAAGCCAAGAAGTCCAAGGAATTGTCTGTAGACCTCCGAGACAGGATTGTATCGAGGCACAGATATGGGGAAGGGTACAAAAAAAATGTCTGCAGCATTGAAGGTCCCAACGAGTACAGTGGTCTCCATCATTCGCAAATGGAAAAAGTTTGGAACCACCAGGACTCTTTCTAGAGCTGGCCGCCCGGCCAAACTGAGCAATCGGGGGAGAAGGGCCTTGGTCAGGGAGGTGACCAAGAACCCGATGGTCACTCTGACAGAGCTCCAGTGTTCCTCTGTGGAGATGGGAGAACCTTCCAGAAGGACAACCATCTCGGCAGCATTCCACCAATCAGGCCTTTATGGTAGAGTGGCCAGACGGACGCCACTCATCAGTAAAAGGCACATGACAGCCCACATGGAGTTTGCCAAAAGGCACCTTAAGGACTCTCAGACCATGAGAAACAAAATTCTCTGGTCTGATATAACCAAGATTGAACTCTTTGGCCTGAATGCCGAGCGTCATGTCTGGAGGAAACCAGGCACCGCTCATCACCTGGCCAATACCATCCCTACAGTGAAGCATGGTGGTGGCAGCAGCAGCATCATGCTGTGGGGGTGTTTTTCAGCGGCAGGAACTGGAAGACTAGTCAGGATCAAGGGAAAGATGAATGCAGCAATGTACAGAGAGATCCTTGATGAAAACCTGCTCCAGAGCGCACTGGACCTCAGACTGGGGCGAAGGTTCCCCTTCCAACAGGACAACGACCCTAAGCACACAGCCAAGATAACAAAGGAGTGGCTTCGGGACAAGTCTGTGAATGTCCATGAGTGGCCCAGCAAGAGCCCAGGCTTTAACCCGATTGAACATCTTTGGAGAGATCTGAAAATGGCTGTGCACCCCATCCAACCTGATGGAGCTTGAGACGATCTGCAAATAAGAATGGGAGAAACTGCCCCAAAATAGGTGTGCCAAGCTTGTAGCATCATACTCAAGTAGACTTGAGGCTGTAATTGCTGCCAAATGGGCTTCAACAAAGTATTGAGTAAAGGGTGTGAATACTTATGTACATGTGATTTTATATTTAATACATTTGCAAAAAATTCTAAAAATCTTTTTTCACTTTGTCACTATGAAATGTGTGTCGAATGTTGAGATATTTTTTTATTTAATCCATTTTGGAATTAGGCAAATGGAAGTATAAAATGTGGAAACAGTGAAGGGGTATGAATACTTTCCGGATGCACTGTAACTGGTGCAACCCAGTCCAGGGGCCGGTTGCACCAGCTATACTGGACTTGGTTGAAATAGCTAGCTTGCTTTATTTATAATCTTGTATTTGAATATTTATTAAAGGACATTCATATCACAAAAATATATAAAACAGAACAAACTGAGTGTGAGGAATCAGACCGAATATGCCAGTTTCATAAGGTGTTTTCAGACGGGTTTTGAAGATGGGGAGAGAGTCAATATTGCCGATGTCTTGTGGGAGAGAGTTCCACAGGCAAGGGGCAGAAAGGCTGAAAGCCCTACACCCCATGGTGGTCAAACGGGCAGATGGTATAGTGAGTTGGATTGCAGAAGAAGATCTGAGATTGCAAGAAGGAGATCAGAAAGATACCGTGGGGCAAGGTTAGGAAGGGCCGTAAAGGTGAGGAGCAGAATCTTGAAATTGATGCGATATTTGACACGGAGCCAGTGAAGTTGCTGGAGAAAAGGAGTATTGTGTGTATGCATTGTTATTGTGCTTATGTTTATTGTAAGGTGACCTTGAGTTTCTTGAAAGAATCTCTTAAAAAAAATGTCTTATCGTTGTCACCAAATCTATGATTATAATCATTAAATGTATAAGAAATGTAACTTTGACTTAGTCGTCCCATTTTTAGTTAGTAATTTGTTTTTCTAATTGTATAGGGCTTATTGTATGCTTCCGGGAAGAGTTGGAGTAAGAATTCCAATGTAGTGGTACTTGTAGTCTGTATTGTGTGGGTGACTAATGCCTCGGTTACAAAAGGATGGCGTTTGCAGTCCTACTTTATACATTCCATGACTAGTTTTAGAACATAAGCACAGTCACATTTATTCTGAAAAACGATTCAAGAAATGGTATGGTCAGCCACTCACGATGATGTAGACGCTCTTGCCAGTCCCGTCAGTCCAATAAAGATGTTGGGTTTCTGCTGGGGTGAATAGAAGCTCCATCAGGGCAGTGTAGCGCACCGTGTTGTCCGTGGGCACAACTATTTCATCGAACTGCAGGTCTTTGGGAGACCGGGGGCGCTACCTTCAATTCATCGGTCCACAGCTCCCACCTTCACAGATCCTAAAAAGAAGAAAACCTGGTCACATATTGGAGAAGAAGATGCATTTGTGATGGTATGCTAAAGCACTTCAACCAAGCACCGATAATGGATTTAGGATTGCAAGAAAGCTGGTTATGATCTTGTTATAATTAAATAGGAACAGTGATGACTACTTACTTATTACAGTAGTTTTAATAAGTGTCGAAAAGCATGCGTAAATATGTTTACACCATGTAAATAGACCAATTTCCATGACCCTTAGCATGTGCCAAATGACTAATGTAATGTTGGTTTCCTAATAGTACGGAAGACCATATGATCAACACAATATATTCCTTAGAAATCAGAACGATCCAACCAGTCTAAAGAAGAGGGGGGAGAGGAAAGCGGAAGAGAGAGTACCTCTTTGGTGAAGCGTCACTGGATGGGGACAGGCACCGTCAACTGTTTCGCGGGGGGCGCCACTGTGTTCAGGAGGATCCCGGAGAAGTTTGTGTGGATGGTCCACTCGTCAAATTCGTTGATGGACACCGTGTTGAAGTGAGGAAGGTGGCTAGCTGTAATCGTGCACCTACACCCAGCAGCCACGAGGTGGCGTCAACCATAGAGATGGATACAGAAGAGATGTAATCGTTAATCATGAATTTAAACAGTAGAGTGTCATATTGAGACCCGTATTTAAAGGTCAACAGATTATGCAGATATACAAGACCTTTCAACCAAATAGGATCTCAGATCGAGATCCATATTCCAAAGTTGGTAGATTAAGCAGATCTCCTAATGACTGTCTTTCAAATTGTAAAATCTATGCTTAGTTAAAAAGGGTTATCCTTATTTGCATCCTATTCACCAAGCGTAATGAGTTATGCACAGAAGCTCCCACCTATTGTTAACGCCAGTCACCTTTAATTTGGAGGCATGGGGAGACTGGGGGGGTTGTAAACAACCCCTTTTATGTCATTCAATAAGTATGGCTCCAAACTATTACCTGCAATGTATGCCCGTTGTTTTCTGTTATGTGTGGGTGACTAATGCCTCGGTTACAAAAGGAAGGCGTTTGCAGTCCTACTTTATACATTCCATGACTAGTTTTAGAACATAAGCACAGTCACATTTATTCTGAAAAACAATTCAAGAAATGGTATGGTCAGCCACTCACGATGATGTAGACGCTATTGCCAGTCCCGTCAGTCCAATAAAGATGTTGGGTTTCTGCTGGGGTGAATAGAAGCTCCAGCAGGGCAGTGTAGCGCACCGTGTTGTCAGTGGGCACAACCATTTCATCGAACTGCCGGTCTTTGGGAGACCGGGGGAGCTACCTTCAATTCATCGGTCCACAGCTCCCACCTTCACAGATCCTAAAAAGAAGAAAACCTGGTCACATATTGGAGAAGAAGATGCATTTGTGATGGTATGCTAAAGCACATCAACCAAGCACCGATAATGGATTTAGGATTGCAAGAAAGCTGGTTATGATCTTGTTATAATTAAATAGGAACAGTGATGACTACTTACTTATTACAGTAGTTTTAATAAGTGTCAAAAAGCATGCGTAAATATGTTTACACCATGTAAATAGACCAATTTCCATGACCCTTAGAATGTGCCAAATGACTAATGTAATGTTGGTTTCCTAATAGTACGGAAGACCATATGATCAACACAATATATTCCTTAGAAATCAGAACGATCCAACCAGTCTAAAGAAGAGGGGGGAGAGGAAAGCGGAAGAAAGAGTACCTCTTTGGTGAAGCGTCACTGGATGGGGACAGGCACCGTCAACTGTTTCGCGGGGGGCGCCACTGTGTCCAGGAGGATCCCGGAGAAGTTTGTGTGGATGGTCCACTCGTCAAAGTCGTACGAGTGAGGAAGGTGGCTAGCTGTAATCGTGCACCTACACCCAGCAGCCACGAGGTGGCGTCAACCAAAGAGATGGATACAGAAGAGATGTAAACGTTAATCATGAATTTAAACAGAAGAGTGTCATATTGAGACCCGTATTTAAAGGTCAACAGATTATGCAGATATACAAGACCTTTCAACCAAATAGGATCTCAGATCGAGACCCATATTCCAAAGTTGGTAGATTAAGCAGATCTCCTAATGACTGTCTGTCAAATTGTAAAATCTATGCTTAGTTAAAAATAGTTATCCTTATTTGCATCCTATTCACCAAGCGTAATGAGTTATGCACAGAAGCTCCCACCTATTGTTAACGCCCATCACCTTTAATTTGGGGGCATGGGGAGATTGGGGGGGTTGTAAACAACCCCTTTTATGTCATTCAATAAGTATGGCTCCAAACTATTACCTGCAACGTATGCCCGTTGTTTTCTGTTATGTGTGGGTGACTAATGCCTCGGTTACAAAAGGAAGGCGTTTGCAGTCCTACTTTATACATTCCATGACTAGTTTTAGAACATAAGCACAGTCACATTTATTCTGAAAAACAATTCAAGAAATGGTATGGTCAGCCACTCACGATGATGTAGACACTCTTGCCAGTCCCGTCAGTCCAATAAAGATGTTGGGTTTCTGCTGGGGTGAATAGAAGCTCCAGCAGGGCAGTGTAGCGCACCGTGTTGTCCGTGGGCACAACCATTTCATCGAACTGCAGGTCTTTGGGAGACCGGGGGCGCTACCTTCAATTCATCGGTCCACAGCTCCCACCTTCACAGATCCTAAAAAGAAGAAAACCTGGTCACATATTGGAGAGAAGATGCATTTGTGATGGTATGCTAAAGCACTTCAACCAAGCACCGATAATGGATTTAGGATTGCAAGAAAGCTGGTTATGATCTTGTTATAATTAAATAGGAACAGTGATGACTACTTACTTATTACAGTAGTTTTAATAAGTGTCAAAAAGCATGCGTAAATATGTTTACACCATGTAAATAGACCAATTTCCATGACCCTTAGCTTGTACCAAATGACTAATGTAATGTTGGTTTCCTAATAGTACGGAAGACCATATGATCAACACAATATATTCCTTAGAAATCAGAACGATCCAACCAGTCTAAAGAAGAGGGGGGAGAGGAAAGCGGAAGAAAGAGTACCTCTTTGGTGAAGCGTCAATGGATGGGGACAGGCACCGTCAACTGTTTCGCGGGGGGCGCCACTGTGTCCAGGAGGATCCCGGAGAAGTTTGTGTGGATGGTCCACTCGTCAAAGTCGTACGAGTGAGGAAGGTGGCTAGCTGTAATCGTGCACCTACACCCAGCAGCCACGAGGTGGCGTCAACCAAAGAGATGGATACAGAAGAGATGTAATCGTTAATCATGAACTTAAACAGAAGAGTGTGATATTGAGAGACCCGTATTTAAAGGTCAACAGATTATGCAGATATACAAGACCTTTCAACCAAATAGGATCTCAGATCGAGACCCATATTCCAAAGTTGGTAGATTAAGCAGATCTCCTAATGACTGTGTCTGTCAAATTGTAAAATCTATGCTTAGTTAAAAAAAGGTTATCCTTATTTGCATCCTATTCACCAAGCGTAATGAGTTATGCACAGAAGCTCCCACCTATTGTTAACGCCCATCACCTTTAATTTGGGGGCATGGGGAGATTGGGGGGGTTGTAAACAACCCCCTTTTATGTCATTCAATAAGTATGGCTCCAAACTATTACCTGCAACGTATGCCCGTTGTTTTCTGTTATGTGTGGGTGAGTAATGCCTCGGTTACAAAAGGAAGGCGTTTGCAGTCCTACTTTATACATTCCATGACTAGTTTTAGAACATAAGCACAGTCACATTTATTCTGAAAAACAATTCAAGAAATGGTATGGTCAGCCACTCACGATGATGTAGACGCTATTGCCAGTCCCGTCAGTCCAATAAAGATGGTGGGTTTCTGCTGGGGTGAATAGAAGCTCCATCAGGGCAGTGTAGCGCACCGTGTTGTCCGTGGGCACAACCATTTCATCGAACTGCAGGTCTTTGGGACCCCAGGGGCGCTACCTTCAATTCATCGGTCAACAGCTCCCACCTTCACAGATCCTAAAAAGAAGAAAACCTGGTCACATATTGGAGTAGAAGATGCATTTGTAATGGTATGCTAAAGCTCTTCAACCAAGCACCGATAATGGATTTAGGATTGCAAGAAAGCTGGTTATGATCTTGTTATAATTAAATAGGAACAGTGATGACTACTTACTTATTACAGTAGTTTTAATAAGTGTCAAAAAGCATGCGTAAATATGTTTATACCATGTAAATATACCAATTTCAATGACCCTTAGCATGTGCCAAATGACTAATGTAATGTTGGTTTCCTAATAATACGGAAGACCATATGATCAACACAATATATTCCTCAGAAATCCCAACGATCCAACCAGTCTAAAGAAGAGGGGGGAGAGGAAAGCGGAAGAGAGAGTACCTCTTTGGTGAAGCGTCACTGGATGGGGACAGGTACCGTCAACTGTTTCGCGGGGGGCGCCACTGTGTCCAGGAGGATCCCGGAGAAGTTTGTGTGGATGGTCCACTCGTCAAAGTCGTACAAGTGAGGAAGGTGGCTAGCTGTAATCGTGCACCTACACCCAGCAGCCACGAGGTGGCGTCAACCAAAGAGATGGATACAGAAGAGATGTAATCGTTAATCATGAACTTAAACAGAAGAGTGTGATATTGAGAGACCCGTATTTAAAGGTCAACAGATTATGCAGATATACAAGACCTTTCAACCAAATAGGATCTCAGATCGAGACCCATATTCCAAAGTTGGTAGATTAAGCAGATCTCCTAATGACTGTGTCTGTCAAATTGTAAAATCTATGCTTAGTTAAAAAAGGTTATCCTTATTTGCATCCTATTCACCAAGCGTAATGAGTTATGCACAGAAGCTCCCACCTATTGTTAACGTCCATCACCTTTGATTTGGGGGAATGGGGAGATTGTAAACAACCCCTTTTATGTCATTCAATAAGTATGGCTCCAAACTATTACCTGCAACGTATGCCCGTTGTTTTCTGTTATGTGTGGGTGACTAATGCCTCGGTTACAAAAGGAAGGCGTTTGCAGTCCTACTTTATACATTCCATGACTAGTTTTAGAACATAAGCACAGTCACATTTATTCTGAAAAACAATTCAAGAAATGGTATGGTCAGCCACTCACGATGATGTAGACACTCTTGCCAGTCCCGTCAGTCCAATAAAGATGTTGGGTTTCTGCTGGGGTGAATAGAAGCTCCATCAGGGCAGTGTAGCGCACCGTGTTGTCCGTGGGCACAACCATTTCATCGAACTGCAGGTCTTTGGGACCCCAGGGGCGCTACCTTCAATTCATCGGTCCACAGCTCCCACCTTCACAGATCCTAAAAAGAAGAAAACCTGGTCACATATTGGAGAAGAAGATGCATTTGTGATGGTATGCTAAAGCACTTCAACCAAGCACCGATAATAGATTTAGGATTGCAAGAAAGCTGGTTATGATCTTGTTATAATTAAATAGGAACAGTGATGACTACTTACTTATTACAGTAGTTTTAATAAGTGTCGAAAAGCATGCGTAAATATGTTTACACCATGTAAATAGACCAATTTCCATGACCCTTAGCATGTGCCAAATGACTAATGTAATGTTGGTTTTCTAAAAGTACGGAAGACCATATGATCAACACAATATATTCCTTAGAAATCCCAACGATCCAACCAGTCTAAAGAAGAGGGGGGAGAGGAAAGCGGAGGAAAGAGTACCTCTTTGGTGAAGCTTCACTGGATGGGGACAGGTACCGTCAAATGTTTCGCGGGGGACGCCACTGTGTCCAGGAGGATCCCGGAGAAGTTTGTGTGGATGGTCCACTCGTCAAATTCGTTGATGGACACCGTGTTGAAGTGAGGAAGGTGGCTAGCTGTAATCGTGCACCTACACCCAGCAGCCACGAGGTGGCGTCAACCATAGAGATGGATACAGAAGAGATGTAATCGTTAATCATGAATTTAAACAGAAGAGTGTCATATTGAGACCCGTATTTAAAGGTCAACAGATTATGCAGATATACAAGACCTTTCAACCAAATAGGATCTCAGATCGAGATCCATATTCCAAAGTTGGTAGATTAAGCAGATCTCCTAATGACTGTGTCTGTCAAATTGTAAAATCTATGCTTAGTTAAAAATAGTTATCCTTATTTGCATCCTATTCACCAAGCGTAATGAGTTATGCACAGAAGCTCCCACCTATTGTTAACGCCCATCACCTTTAATTTGGGGGCATGGGGAGATTGGGGGGGTTGTAAACAACCCCCTTTTATGTCATTCAATAAGTATGGCTCCAAACTATTACCTGCAACGTATGCCCGTTGTTTTCTGTTATGTGTGGGTGAGTAATGCCTCGGTTACAAAAGGAAGGCATTTGCAGTCCTACTTTATACATTCCATGATTAGTTTTAGAACATAAGCACAGTCACATTTATTCTGAAAAACAATTCAAGAAATGGTATGGTCAGCCACTCACGATGATGTAGACGCTCTTGCCAGTCCCTTCAGTCCAATAAAGATGTTGGGTTTCTGCTGGGGTGAATAGAAGCTCCAGCAGGGCAGTGTAGCGCACCGTGTTGTCCGTGGGCACAACCATTTCATCGAACTGCAGGTCTTTGGGAGACCGGGGGCGCTACCTTCAATTCATCGGTCCACAGCTCCCACCTTCACAGATCCTAAAAAGAAGAAAACCTGGTCACATATTGGAGAAGATGCATTTGTGATGGTATGCTAAAGCACTTCAACCAAGCACCGATAATTGATTTAGGATTGCAAGAGAGCTGGTTATGATCTTGTTATAATTAAATAAGAACAGTGATGACTACTTACTTACAGTAGTTTGAATAAGTGTCAAAAAGCATGCGTAAATATGTTTACACCATGTAAATAGACCAATTTCCATGACCCTTAGCTTGTACCAAATGACTAATGTAATGTTGGTTTCCTAATAGTACGGAAGACCATATGATCAACACAATATATTCCTTAGAAATCAGAACGATCCAACCAGTCTAAAGAAGAGGGGGGAGAGGAAAGCGGAAGAAAGAGTACCTCTTTGGTGAAGCGTCACTGGATGGGGACAGGCACCGTCAACTGTTTCGCGGGGGGCGCCACTGTGTCCAGGAGGATCCCGGAGAAGTTTGTGTGGATGGTCCACTCGTCAAAGTCGTACGAGTGAGGAAGGTGGCTAGCTGTAATCGTGCACCTACACCCAGAAGCCACGAGGTGGCGTCAACCAAAGAGATGGATACAGAAGAGATGTAATCGTTAATCATGAACTTAAACAGAAGAGTGTCATATTGAGAGACCCGTATTTAAAGGTCAACAGATTATGCAGATATGCAAGACCTTTCAACCAAATAGGATCTCAGATAGAGACCCATATTCCAAAGTTGGTAGATTAAGCAGATCTCCTAATGACTGTGTCTGTCAAATTGTAAAATCTATGCTTAGTTAAAAATAGTTATCCTTATTTGCATCCTATTCACCAAGCGTAATGAGTTATGCACAGAAGCTCCCACCTATTGTTAACGCCCATCACCTTTAATTTGGGGGCATGGGGAGATTGGGGGGGTTGTAAACAACCCCCTTTTATGTCATTCAATAAGTATGGCTCCAAACTATTACCTGCAACGTATGCCCGTTGTTTTCTGTTATGTGTGGGTGAGTAATGCCTCGGTTACAAAAGGAAGGCGTTTGCAGTCCTACTTTATACATTCCATGATTAGTTTTAGAACATAAGCACAGTCACATTTATTCTGAAAAACAATTCAAGAAATGGTATGGTCAGCCACTCACGATGATGTAGACGCTATTGCCAGTCCCGTCAGTCCAATAAAGATGGTGGGTTTCTGCTGGGGTGAATAGAAGCTCCATCAGGGCAGTGTAGCGCACCGTGTTGTCCGTGGGCACAACCATTTCATCGAACTGCAGGTCTTTGGGAGACCGGGGGCGCTACCTTCAATTCATCGGACCACAGCTCCCACCTTCACAGATCCTAAAAAGAAGAAAACCTGGTCACATATTGGAGTAGAAGATGCATTTGTAATGGTATGCTAAAGCTCTTCAACCAAGCACCGATAATGGATTTAGGATTGCAAGAAAGCTGGTTATGATCTTGTTATAATTAAATAGGAACAGTGATGACTACTTACTTATTACAGTAGTTTTAATAAGTGTCAAAAAGCATGCGTAAATATGTTTATACCATGTAAATAGACCAATTTCCATGACCCTTAGCATGTGCCAAATGACTAATGTAATGTTGGTTTCCTAATAATACGGAAGACCATATGATCAACACAATATATTCCTCAGAAATCCCAACGATCCAACCAGTCTAAAGAAGAGGGGGGAGAGGAAAGCGGAAGAGAGAGTACCTCTTTGGTGAAGCGTCACTGGATGGGGACAGGTACCGTCAACTGTTTCGCGGGGGGCGCCACTGTGTCCAGGAGGATCCCGGAGAAGTTTGTGTGGATGGTCCACTCGTCAAAGTCGTACAAGTGAGGAAGGTGGCTAGCTGTAATCGTGCACCTACACCCAGCAGCCACGAGGTGGCGTCAACCAAAGAGATGGATACAGAAGAGATGTAATCGTTAATCATGAACTTAAACAGAAGTGTGATATTGAGAGACCCGTATTTAAAGGTCAACAGATTATGCAGATATACAAGACCTTTCAACCAAATAGGATCTCAGATCGAGACCCATATTCCAAAGTTGGTAGATTAAGCAGATCTCCTAATGACTGTGTCTGTCAAATTGTAAAATCTATGCTTAGTTAAAAAAGGTTATCCTTATTTGCATCCTTTTCACCAAGCGTAATGAGTTATGCACAGAAGCTCCCACCTATTGTTAACGTCCATCACCTTTGATTTGGGGGAATGGGGAGATTGTAAACAACCCCTTTCATGTCATTCAATAAGTATGGCTCCAAACTATTACCTGCAACGTATGCCTGTTGTTTTCTGTTATGTGTGGGTGACTAATTCCTCGGTTACAAAAGGAAGGCGTTTGCAGTCCTACTTTATACATTCCATGACTAGTTTTAGAACATAAGCACAGTCACATTTATTCTGAAAAACAATTCAAGAAATGGTATGGTCAGCCACTCACGATGATGTAGACGCTCTTGCCAGTCCCGTCAGTCCAATAAAGATGTTGGGTTTCTGCTGGGGTGAATAGAAGCTCCATCAGGGCAGTGTAGCGCACCGTGTTGTCCGTGGGCACAACCATTTCATCGAACTGCAGGTCTTTGGGAGACCGGGGGCGCTACCTTCAATTCATCGGTCCACAGCTCCCACCTTCACAGATCCTAAAAAGAAGAAAACCTGGTCACATATTGGAGTAGAAGATGCATTTGTGATGGTATGCTAAAGCACTTCAACCAAGCACCGATAATGGATTTAGGATTGCAAGAAAGCTGGTTATGATCTTGTTATAATTAAATAGGAACAGTGATGACTACTTACTTATTACAGTAGTTTTAATAAGTGTCAAAAAGCATGCGTAAATATGTTTACACCATGTAAATAGACCAATTTCCATGACCCTTAGCATGTGCCAAATGACTAATGTAATGTTGGTTTCCTAATAGTACGGAAGACCATATGATCAACACAATATATTCCTTAGAAATCATAACGATCCAACCAGTCTAAAGAAGAGGGGGGAGAGGAAAGCGGAAGAAAGAGTACCTCTTTGGTGAAGCGTCACTGGATGGGGACAGGTACCGTCAACTGTTTCGCGGGGGGCGCCACTGTGTCCAGGAGGATCCCGGAGAAGTTTGTGTGGATGGTCTACTCGTCAAAGTCGTACAAGTGAGGAAGGTGGCTAGCTGTAATCGTGCACCTACACCCAGCAGCCACGAGGTGGCGTCAACCAAAGAGATGGATACAGAAGAGATGTAATCGTTAATCATGAATTTAAACAGAAGAGTGTCATATTGAGACCCGTATTTAAAGGTCAACAGATTATGCAGATATACAAGACCTTTCAACCAAATAGGATCTCAGATCGAGACCCATATTCCAAAGTTGGTAGATTAAGCAGATCTCCTAATGACTGTGTCTGTCAAATTGTAAAATCTATGCTTGGTTAAAAATAGTTATCCTTATTTGCATCCTATTCACCAAGCGTAATGAGTTATGCACAGAAGCTCCCACCTATTGTTAACGCCCATCACCTTTAATTTGGGGGCATGGGGAGATTGGGGGGGTTGTAAACAACCCCTTTTATGTCATTCAATAAGTATGGCTCCAAACTATTACCTGCAACGTATGCCCGTTGTTTTCTGTTATGTGTGGGTGACTAATGCCTCGGTTACAAAAGGAAGGCGTTTGCAGTCCTACTTTATACATTCCATGACTAGTTTTAGAACATAAGCACAGTCACATTTATTCTGAAAAACAATTCAAGAAATGGTATGGTCAGCCACTCACGATGATGTAGACACTCTTGCCAGTCCCGTCAGTCCAATAAAGATGTTGGGTTTCTGCTGGGGTGAATAGAAGCTCCATCAGGGCAGTGTAGCGCACCGTGTTGTCCGTGGGCACAACCATTTCATCGAACTGCAGGTCTTTGGGACCCCAGGGGCGCTACCTTCAATTCATCGGTCCACAGCTCCCACCTTCACAGATCCTAAAAAGAAGAAAACCTGGTCACATATTGGAGAAGAAGATGCATTTGTGATGGTATGCTAAAGCACTTCAACCAAGCACCGATAATGGATTTAGGATTGCAAGAAAGCTGGTTATGATCTTGTTATAATTAAATAGGAACAGTGATGACTACTTACTTATTACAGTAGTTTTAATAAGTGTCAAAAAGCATGCGTAAATATGTTTACACCATGTAAATAGACCAATTTCCATGACCCTTAGCATGTGCCAAATGACTAATGTAATGTTGGTTTCCTAATAGTACGGAAGACCATATGATCAACACAATATATTCCTTAGAAATCCCAACGATCCAACCAGTCTAAAGAAGAGGGGGGAGAGGAAAGCGAAGGAAAGAGTACCTCTTTGGTGAAGCGTCACTGGATGGGGACAGGTACCGTCAACTGTTTCGCGGGGGGCGCCACTGTGTCCAGGAGGATCCCGGAGAAGTTTGTGTGGATGGTCCACTCGTCAAATTCGTTGATGGACACCGTGTTGAAGTGAGGAAGGTGGCTAGCTGTAATCGTGCACCTACACCCAGCAGCCACGAGGTGGCGTCAACCATAGAGATGGATACAGAAGAGATGTAATCGTTAATCATGAATTTAAACAGAAGAGTGTCATATTGAGACCCGTATTTAAAGGTCAACAGATTATGCAGATATACAAGACCTTTCAACCAAATAGGATCTCAGATCGAGACCCATATTCCAAAGTTGGTAGATTAAGCAGATCTCCTAATGACTGTGTCTGTCAAATTGTAAAATCTATGCTTAGTTAAAAAAGGTTATCCTTATCTGCATCCTATTCACCAAGCGTAATGAGTTATGCACAGAAGCTCCCACCTATTGTTAACGCCCATCACCTTTAATTTGGAGGCATGGGGAGATTGGGGGGGTTGTAAACAACCCCTTTTATGTCATTCAATAAGTATGGCTCCAAACTATTACCTGCAACGTATGCCCGTTGTTTTCTGTTATGTGTGGGTGAGTAATGCCTCGGTTACAAAAGGAAGGCGTTTGCAGTCCTACTTTATACATTCCATGACTAGTTTTAGAACATAAGCACAGTCACATTTATTCTGAAAAACAATTCAAGAAATGGTATGGTCAGCCACTCACGATGATGTAGACGCTCTTGCCAGTCCCGTCAGTCCAATAAAGATGTTGGGTTTCTGCTGGGGTGAATAGAAGCTCCAGCAGGGCAGTGTAGCGCACCGTGTTGTCCGTGGGCACAACCATTTCATCGAACTGCAGGTCTTTGGGAGACCGGGGGCGCTACCTTCAATTCATCGGTCCACAGCTCCCACCTTCACAGATCCTAAAAAGAAGAAAACCTGGTCACATATTGGAGAAGAAGATGCATTTGTGATGGTATGCTAAAGCACTTCAACCAAGCACCGATAATGGATTTAGGATTGCAAGAAAGCTGGTTATGATCTTGTTATAATTAAATAGGAACAGTGATGACTACTTACTTATTACAGTAGTTTGAATAAGTGTCAAAAAGCATGCGTAAATATGTTTACACCATGTAAATAGACCAATTTCCATGACCCTTAGCATGTGCCAAATGACTAATGTAATGTTGGTTTCCTAATAGTACGGAAGACCATATGATCAACACAATATATTCCTTAGAAATCAGAACGATCCAACCAGTCTAAAGAAGAGGGGGGAGAGGAAAGCGGAAGAAAGAGTACCTCTTTGGTGAAGCGTCACTGGATGGGGACAGGCACCGTCAACTGTTTCGCGGGGGGCGCCACTGTGTCCAGGAGGATCCCGGAGAAGTTTGTGTGGATGGTCCACTCGTCAAAGTCGTACGAGTGAGGAAGGTGGCTAGCTGTAATCGTGCACCTACACCCAGAAGCCACGAGGTGGCGTCAACCAAAGAGATGGATACAGAAGAGATGTAATCGTTAATCATGAACTTAAACAGAAGAGTGTCATATTGAGAGACCCGTATTTAAAGGTCAACAGATTATGCAGATATACAAGACCTTTCAACCAAATGGGATCTCAGATCGAGACCCATATTCGAAAGTTGGTAGATTAAGCAGATCTCCTAATGACTGTGTCTGTCAAATTGTAAAATCTATGCTTAGTTAAAAAAAGGTTATCCTTATTTGCATCCTATTCACCAAGCGTAATGAGTTATGCACAGAAGCTCCCACCTATTGTTAACGCCCATCACCTTTAATTTGGGGGCATGGGGAGATTGGGGGGGTTGTAAACAACCCCTTTTATGTCATTCAATAAGTATGGCTCCAAACTATTACCTGCAACGTATGCCCGTTGTTTTCTGTTATGTGTGGGTGACTAATGCCTCGGTTACAAAAGGAAGGCGTTTGCAGTCCTACTTTATACATTCCATGACTAGTTTTAGAACATAAGCACAGTCACATTTATTCTGAAAAACAATTCAAGAAATGGTATGGTCAGCCACTCACGATGATGTAGACGCTCTTGCCAGTCCCGTCAGTCCAATAAAGATGTTGGGTTTCTGCTGGGGTGAATAGAAGCTCCAGCAGGGCAGTGTAGCGCACCGTGTTGTCCGTGGGCACAACCATTTCATCTAACTGCAGGTCTTTGGAAGACCGGGGGCGCCACCTTCAATTCATCGGTCCACAGCTCCCACCTTCACAGATCCTAAAAAGAAGAAAACCTGGTCACATATTGGAGAAGAAGATGCATTTGTGATGGTATGCTACAGCACTTCAAAAGCACCGGTAATGGATTTAGGATTGCAAGAAAGCTGGTTATGATCTTGTTATAATTAAATAGGAACAGTGATGACTACTTACTTATTACAGTAGTTTTAATCTGTGTCAAAAAGCATGCGTAAATATGTTTACACCATGTAAATAGACCAATTTCCATGACCCTTAGCTTGTACCAAATGACTAATGTAATGTTGGTTTCCTAATAGTACGGAAGACCATATGATCAACACAATATATTCCTTAGAAATCACAACGATCCAACCAGTCTAAAGAAGAGGGGGGAGAGGAAAGCGGAAGAAAGAGTACCTCTTTGGTGAAGCGTCACTGGATGGGGACAGGTACCGTCAACTGTTTCGCGGGGGGCGCCACTGTGTCCAGGAGGATCCCGGAGAAGTTTGTGTGGATGGTCCACTCGTCAAATTCGTTGATGGACACCGTGTTGAAGTGAGGAAGGTGGCTAGCTGTAATCGTGCACCTACACCCAGCAGCCACGAGGTGGCGTCAACCATAGAGATGGATACAGAAGAGATGTAATCGTTAATCATGAATTTAAACAGAAGAGTGTCATATTGAGACCCGTATTTAAAGGTCAACAGATTATGCAGATATACAAGACCTTTCAACCAAATAGGATCTCAGATCGAGATCCATATTCCAAAGTTGGTAGATTAAGCAGATCTCCTAATGACTGTGTCTGTCAAATTGTAAAATCTATGCTTAGTTAAAAATAGTTATCCTTATTTGCATCCTATTCACCAAGCGTAATGAGTTATGCACAGAAGCTCCCACCTATTGTTAACGCCCATCACCTTTAATTTGGGGGCATGGGGAGATTGGGGGGGTTGTAAACAACCCCCTTTTATGTCATTCAATAAGTATGGCTCCAAACTATTACCTGCAACGTATGCCCGTTGTTTTCTGTTATGTGTGGGTGAGTAATGCCTCGGTTACAAAAGGAAGGCATTTGCAGTCCTACTTTATACATTCCATGATTAGTTTTAGAACATAAGCACAGTCACATTTATTCTGAAAAACAATTCAAGAAATGGTATGGTCAGCCACTCACGATGATGTAGACGCTATTGCCAGTCCCGTCAGTCCAATAAAGATGGTGGGTTTCTGCTGGGGTGAATAGAAGCTCCATCAGGGCAGTGTAGCGCACCGTGTTGTCCGTGGGCACAACCATTTCATCGAACTGCAGGTCTTTGGGAGACCGGGGGCGCTACCTTCAATTCATCGGTCCACAGCTCCCACCTTCACAGATCCTAAAAAGAAGAAAACCTGGTCACATATTGGAGAAGAAGATGCATTTGTGATGGTATGCTAAAGCACTTCAACCAAGCACCGATAATGGATTTAGGATTGCAAGAAAGCTGGTTATGATCTTGTTATAATTAAATAGGAACAGTGATGACTACTTACTTATTACAGTAGTTTTAATAAGTGTCAAAAAGCATGCGTAAATATGTTTACACCATGTAAATAGACCAATTTCCATGACCCTTAGCATGTGCCAAATGACTAATGTAATGTTGGTTTCCTAATAGTACGGAAGACCATATGATCAACACAATATATTCCTTAGAAATCCCAACGATCCAACCAGTCTAAAGAAGAGGGGGGAGAGGAAAGCGGAAGAGAGAGTACCTCTTTGGTGAAGCGTCACTGGATGGGGACAGGTACCGTCAACTGTTTCGCGGGGGGCGCCACTGTGTCCAGGAGGATCCCGGAGAAGTTTGTGTGGATGGTCCACTCGTCAAAGTCGTACAAGTGAGGAAGGTGGCTAGCTGTAATCGTGCACCTACACCCAGCAGCCACGAGGTGGCGTCAACCAAAGAGATGGATACAGAAGAGATGTAATCGTTAATCATGAACTTAAACAGAAGAGTGTGATATTGAGAGACCCGTATTTAAAGGTCAACAGATTATGCAGATATACAAGACCTTTCAACCAAATAGGATCTCAGATCGAGACCCATATTCCAAAGTTGGTAGATTAAGCAGATCTCCTAATGACTGTGTCTGTCAAATTGTAAAATCTATGCTTAGTTAAAAAAGGTTATCCTTATTTGCATCCTTTTCACCAAGCGTAATGAGTTATGCACAGAAGCTCCCACCTATTGTTAACGTCCATCACCTTTGATTTGGGGGAATGGGGAGATTGTAAACAAACCCTTTATTGCATTCAATAAGTATGGATCCAAACTATTACCTGTAACGTATGCCGGTTGTTTTCTGTTATGTGTGGGTGACTAATGCCTCGGTTACAAAAGGAAGGCGTTTGCAGTCCTACTTTATACATTCCATGACTAGTTTTAGAACATAAGCACAGTCACATTTATTCTGAAAAACAATTCAAGAAATGGTATGGTCAGCCACTCACGATGATGTAGACGCTCTTGCCAGTCCCGTCAGTCCAATAAAGATGTTGGGTTTCTGCTGGGGTGAATAGAAGCTCCATCAGGGAGGTGTAGCGCACCGTGTTGTCCGTGGGCACAACCATTTCATCGAACTGCAGGTCTTTGGGAGACCGGGGGCGCTACCTTCAATTCATCGGTCCACAGCTCCCACCTTCACAGATCCTAAAAAGAAGAAAACCTGGTCACATATTGGAGAAGAAGATGCATTTGTGATGGTATGCTAAAGCACTTCAACCAAGCACCGATAATGGATTTAGGATTGCAAGAAAGCTGGTTATGATCTTGTTATAATTAAATAGGAACAGTGATGACTACTTACTTATTACAGTAGTTTGAATAAGTGTCAAAAAGCATGCGTAAATATGTTTACACCATGTAAATAGACCAATTTCCATGACCCTTAGAATGTGCCAAATGACTAATGTAATGTTGGTTTCCTAATAGTACGGAAGACCATATGATCAACACAATATATTCCTTAGAAATCAGAACGATCCAACCAGTCTAAAGAAGAGGGGGGAGAGGAAAGCGGAAGAAAGAGTACCTCTTTGGTGAAGCGTCACTGGATGGGGACAGGCACCGTCAACTGTTTCGCGGGGGGCGCCACTGTGTCCAGGAGGATCCCGGAGAAGTTTGTGTGGATGGTCCACTCGTCAAAGTCGTACGAGTGAGGAAGGTGGCTAGCTGTAATCGTGCACCTACACCCAGAAGCCACGAGGTGGCGTCAACCAAAGAGATGGATACAGAAGAGATGTAATCGTTAATCATGAACTTAAACAGAAGAGTGTCATATTGAGAGACCCGTATTTAAAGGTCAACAGATTATGCAGATATACAAGACCTTTCAACCAAATAGGATCTCAGATCGAGACCCATATTCCAAAGTTGGTAGATTAAGCAGATCTCCTAATGACTGTGTCTGTCAAATTGTAAAATCTATGCTTAGTTAAAAATAGTTATCCTTATTTGCATCCTATTCACCAAGCGTAATGAGTTATGCACAGAAGCTCCCACCTATTGTTAACGCCCATCACCTTTAATTTGGGGGCATGGGGAGATTGGGGGGGTTGTAAACAACCCCCTTTTATGTCATTCAATAAGTATGGCTCCAAACTATTACCTGCAACGTATGCCCGTTGTTTTCTGTTATGTGTGGGTGAGTAATGCCTCGGTTACAAAAGGAAGGCGTTTGCAGTCCTACTTTATACATTCCATGACTAGTTTTAGAACATAAGCACAGTCACATTTATTCTGAAAAACAATTCAAGAAATGGTATGGTCAGCCACTCACGATGATGTAGACGCTCTTGCCAGTCCCGTCAGTCCAATAAAGATGTTGGGTTTCTGCTGGGGTGAATAGAAGCTCCAGCAGGGCAGTGTAGCGCACCGTGTTGTCCGTGGGCACAACCATTTCATCTAACTGCAGGTCTTTGGAAGACCGGGGGCGCCACCTTCAATTCATCGGTCCACAGCTCCCACCTTCACAGATCCTAAAAAGAAGAAAACCTGGTCACATATTGGAGAAGAAGATGCATTTGTGATGGTATGCTAAAGCACTTCAAAAGCACCGATAATGGATTTAGGATTGCAAGAAAGCTGGTTATGATCTTGTTATAATTAAATAGGAACAGTGATGACTACTTACTTCTTACAGTAGTTTTAATCAGTGTCAAAAAGCATGCGTAAATATGTTTACACCATGTAAATAGACCAATTTCCATGACCCTTAGCTTGTACCAAATGACTAATGTAATGTTGGTTTCCTAATAGTACGGAAGACCATATGATCAACACAATATATTCCTTAGAAATCATAACGATCCAACCAGTCTAAAGAAGAGGGGGGAGAGGAAAGCGGAAGAAAGAGTACCTCTTTGGTGAAGCGTCACTGGATGGGGACAGGTACCGTCAACTGTTTCGCGGGGGGCGCCACTGTGTCCAGGAGGATCCCGGAGAAGTTTGTGTGGATGGTCTACTCGTCAAAGTCGTACAAGTGAGGAAGGTGGCTAGCTGTAATCGTGCACCTACACCCAGCAGCCACGAGGTGGCGTCAACCAAAGAGATGGATACAGAAGAGATGTAAACGTTAATCATGAATTTAAACAGAAGAGTGTCATATTGAGACCCGTATTTAAAGGTCAACAGATTATGCAGATATACAAGACCTTTCAACCAAATAGGATCTCAGATCGAGACCCATATTCCAAAGTTGGTAGATTAAGCAGATCTCCTAATGACTGTGTCTGTCAAATTGTAAAATCTATGCTTAGTTAAAAATAGTTATCCTTATTTGCATCCTATTCACCAAGCGTAATGAGTTATGCACAGAAGCTCCCACCTATTGTTAACGCCCATCACCTTTAATTTGGGGGCATGGGGAGATTGGGGGGGTTGTAAACAACCCCTTTTATGTCATTCAATAAGTATGGCTCCAAACTATTACCTGCAACGTATGCCCGTTGTTTTCTGTTATGTGTGGGTGAGTAATGCCTCGGTTACAAAAGGAAGGCGTTTGCAGTCCTACTTTATACATTCCATGACTAGTTTTAGAACATAAGCACAGTCACATTTATTCTGAAAAACAATTCAAGAAATGGTATGGTCAGCCACTCACGATGATGTAGACACTCTTGCCAGTCCCGTCAGTCCAATAAAGATGTTGGGTTTCTGCTGGGGTGAATAGAAGCTCCATCAGGGCAGTGTAGCGCACCGTGTTGTCCGTGGGCACAACCATTTCATCGAACTGCAGGTCTTTGGGAGACCCAGGGGGCGCTACCTTCAATTCATCGGTCCACAGCTCCCACCTTCACAGATCCTAAAAAGAAGAAAACCTGGTCACATATTGGAGAAGAAGATGCATTTGTGATGGTATGCTAAAGCACTTCAACCAAGCACCGATAATGGATTTAGGATTGCAAGAAAGCTGGTTATGATCTTGTTATAATTAAATAGGAACAGTGATGACTACTTACTTATTACAGTAGTTTTAATAAGTGTCAAAAAGCATGCGTAAATATGTTTACACCATGTAAATAGACCAATTTCCATGACCCTTAGCATGTGCCAAATGACTAATGTAATGTTGGTTTCCTAATAGTACGGAAGACCATATGATCAACACAATATATTCCTTAGAAATCCCAACGATCCAACCAGTCTAAAGAAGAGGGGGGAGAGGAAAGCGGAAGAAAGAGTACCTCTTTGGTGAAGCGTCACTGGATGGGGACAGGTACCGTCAACTGTTTCGCGGGGGGCGCCACTGTGTCCAGGAGGATCCTGGAGAAGTTTGTGTGGATGGTCCACTCGTCAAAGTCGTTGATGGACACCGTGTTGAAGTGAGGAAGGTGGCTAGCTGTAATCGTGCACCTACACCCAGCAGCCACGAGGTGGCGTCAACCAAAGGGATGGATACAGAAGAGATGTAATCGTTAATCATGAATTTAAACAGAAGAGTGTCATATTGAGACCCGTATTTAAAGGTCAACAGATTATGCAGATATACAAGACCTTTCAACCAAATAGGATCTCAGATCGAGATCCATATTCCAAAGTTGGTAGATTAAGCAGATCTCCTAATGACTGTGTCTGTCAAATTGTAAAATCTATGCTTGGTTAAAAATAGTTATCCTTATTTGCATCCTATTCACCAAGCGTAATGAGTTATGCACAGAAGCTCCCACCTATTGTTAACGCCCATCACCTTTAATTTGGGGGCATGGGGAGATTGGGGGGGTTGTAAACAACCCCTTTTATGTCATTCAATAAGTATGGCTCCAAACTATTACCTGCAACGTATGCCCGTTGTTTTCTGTTATGTGTGGGTGAGTAATGCCTCGGTTACAAAAGGAAGGCGTTTGCAGTCCTACTTTATACATTCCATGACTTAGTTTTAGAACATAAGCACAGTCACATTTATTCTGAAAAACAATTCAAGAAATGGTATGGTCAGCCACTCACGATGATGTAGACGCTCTTGCCAGTCCCGTCAGTCCAATAAAGATGGTGGGTTTCTGCTGGGGTGAATAGAAGCTCCAGCAGGGCAGTGTAGCGCACCGTGTTGTCCGTGGGCACAACCATTTCATCGAACTGCAGGTCTTTGGGAGACCGGGGGCGCTACCTTCAATTCATCGGTCCACAGCTCCCACCTTCACAGATCCTAAAAAGAAGAAAACCTGGTCACATATTGGAGAGAAGATGCATTTGTGATGGTATGCTAAAGCACTTCAACCAAGCACCGATAATGGATTTAGGATTGCAAGAAAGCTGGTTATGATCTTGTTATAATTAAATAGGAACAGTGATGACTACTTACTTATTACAGTAGTTTTAATAAGTGTCAAAAAGCATGCGTAAATATGTTTACACCATGTAAATAGACCAATTTCCATGACCCTTAGAATGTGCCAAATGACTAATGTAATGTTGGTTTCCTAATAGTACGGAAGACCATATGATCAACACAATATATTCCTTAGAAATCAGAACGATCCAACCAGTCTAAAGAAGAGGGGGGAGAGGAAAGCGGAAGAGAGAGTACCTCTTTGGTGAAGCGTCACTGGATGGGGACAGGTACCGTCAACTGTTTCGCGGGGGGCGCCACTGTGTCCAGGAGGATCCCGGAGAAGTTTGTGTGGATGGTCCACTCGTCAAAGTCGTACAAGTGAGGAAGGTGGCTAGCTGTAATCGTGCACCTACACCCAGCAGCCACGAGGTGGCGTCAACCAAAGAGATGGATACAGAAGAGATGTAATCGTTAATCATGAACTTAAACAGAAGAGTGTGATATTGAGAGACCCGTATTTAAAGGTCAACAGATTATGCAGATATACAAGACCTTTCAACCAAATAGGATCTCAGATCGAGACCCATATTCCAAAGTTGGTAGATTAAGCAGATCTCCTAATGACTGTGTCTGTCAAATTGTAAAATCTATGCTTAGTTAAAAAAGGTTATCCTTATTTGCATCCTATTCACCAAGCGTAATGAGTTATGCACAGAAGCTCCCACCTATTGTTAACGCCCATCACCTTTAATTTGGAGGCATGGGGAGATTGGGGGGGTTGTAAACAACCCCTTTTATGTCATTCAATAAGTATGGCTCCAAACTATTACCTGCAACGTATGCCCGTTGTTTTCTGTTATGTGTGGGTGACTAATGCCTCGGTTACAAAAGGAAGGCGTTTGCAGTCCTACTTTATACATTCCATGACTAGTTTTAGAACATAAGCACAGTCACATTTATTCTGAAAAACAATTCAAGAAATGGTATGGTCAGCCACTCACGATGATGTAGACGCTATTGCCAGTCCCGTCAGTCCAATAAAGATGGTGGGTTTCTGCTGGGGTGAATAGAAGCTCCAGCAGGGCAGTGTAGCGCACCGTGTTGTCCGTGGGCACAACCATTTCATCGAACTGCAGGTCTTTGGGAGACCGGGGGCGCTACCTTCAATTCATCGGTCCACAGCTCCCACCTTCACAGATCCTAAAAAGAAGAAAACCTGGTCACATATTGGAGAAGAAGATGCATTTGTGATGGTATGCTAAAGCACTTCAACCAAGCACCGATAATGGATTTAGGATTGCAAGAAAGCTGGTTATGATCTTGTTATAATTAAATAGGAACAGTGATGACTACTTACTTATTACAGTAGTTTTAATAAGTGTCAAAAAGCATGCGTAAATATGTTTACACCATGTAAATAGACCATTTTCCATGACCCTTAGCATGTGCCAAATGACTAATGTAATGTTGGTTTCCTAATAGTACGGAAGACCATATGATCAACACAATATATTCCTTAGAAATCAGAACGATCCAACCAGTCTAAAGAAGAGGGGGGAGAGGAAAGCGGAAGAAAGAGTACCTCTTTGGTGAAGCGTCACTGGATGGGGACAGGTACCGTCAACTGTTTCGCGGGGGGCGCCACTGTGTCCAGGAGGATCCCGGAGAAGTTTGTGTGGATGGTCCACTCGTCAAAGTCGTACAAGTGAGGAAGGTGGCTAGCTGTAATCGTGCACCTACACCCAGCAGCCACGAGGTGGCGTCAACCATAGAGATGGATACAGAAGAGATGTAATCGTTAATCATGAATTTAAACAGAAGAGTGTCATATTGAGACCCGTATTCAAAGGTCAACAGATTATGCAGATATACAAGACCTTTCAACCAAATAGGATCTCAGATCGAGATCCATATTCCAAAGTTGGTAGATTAAGCAGATCTCCTAATGACGGTGTCTGTCAAATTGTAAAATCTATGCTTAGTTAAAAAAGGTTATCCTTATTTGCATCCTATTCACCAAGCGTAATGAGTTATGCACAGAAGCTCCCACCTATTGTTAACGCCCATCACCTTTGATTTGGGGGCATGGGGAGATTGGGGGGGTTGTAAACAACCAAACTATTACCTGCAACGTATGCCCGTTGTTTTCTGTTATGTGTGGGTGAGTAATGCCTCGGTTACAAAAGGAAGGTGTTTGCAGTCCTACTTTATACATTCCATGACTAGTTTTAGAACATAAGCACAGTCACATTTATTCTGTAAAAACAATTCAAGAAATGGTATGGTCAGCCACTCACGATGATGTAGACGCTCTTGCCAGTCCCGTCAGTCCAATAAAGATGTTGGGTTTCTGCTGGGGTGAATAGAAGCTCCAGCAGGGCAGTGTAGCGCACCGTGTTGTCCGTGGGCACAACCATTTCATCGAACTGCAGGTCTTTGGGAGACCGGGGGCGCTACCTTCAATTCATCGGTCCACAGCTCCCACCTTCACAGATCCTAAAAAGAAGAAAACCTGGTCACATATTGGAGAAGAAGATGCATTTGTGATGGTATGCTAAAGCACTTCAACCAAGCACCGATAATGGATTTAGGATTGCAAGAAAGCTGGTTATGATCTTGTTATAATTAAATAGGAACAGTGATGACTACTTACTTATTACAGTAGTTTTAATAAGTGTCAAAAAGCATGCGTAAATATGTTTACACCATGTAAATAGACCAATTTCCATGACCCTTAGCATGTGCCAAATGACTAATGTAATGTTGGTTTCCTAATAGTACGGAAGACCATATGATCAACACAATATATTCCTTAGAAATCACAACGATCCAACCAGTCTAAAGAAGAGGGGGGAGAGGAAAGCGGAAGAAAGAGTACCTCTTTGGTGAAGCGTCACTGGATGGGGACAGGTACCGTCAACTGTTTCGCGGGGGGCGCCACTGTGTCCAGGAGGATCCCGGAGAAGTTTGTGTGGATGGTCCACTCGTCAAAGTCGTACAAGTGAGGAAGGTGGCTAGCTGTAATCGTGCACCTACACCCAGCAGCCACGAGGTGGCGTCAACCAAAGAGATGGATACAGAAGAGATGTAATCGTTAATCATGAATTTAAACAGAAGAGTGTCATATTGAGACCCGTATTTAAAGGTCAACAGATTATGCAGATATACAAGACCTTTCAACCAAATAGGATCTCAGATCGAGACCCATATTCCAAAGTTGGTAGATTAAGCAGATCTCCTAATGACGGTGTCTGTCAAATTGTAAAATATATGCTTAGTTAAAAAAGGTTATCCTTATTTGCATCCTATTCACCAAGCGTAATGAGTTATGCACAGAAGCTCCCACCTATTGTTAACGCCCATCACCTTTAAATTGGAGGCATGGGGAGATTGGGGGGGTTGTAAACAACCCCTTTTATGTCATTCAATAAGTATGGCTCCAAACTATTACCTGCAACGTATGCCCGTTGTTTTCTGTTATGTGTGGGTGACTAATGCCTCGGTTACAAAAGGAAGGCGTTTGCAGTCCTACTTTATACATTCCATGACTAGTTTTAGAACATAAGCACAGTCACATTTATTCTGAAAAACAATTCAAGAAATGGTATGGTCAGCCACTCACGATGATGTTGCCAGTCCCGTCAGTCCAATAAAGATGTTGGGTTTCTGCTGGGGTGAATAGAAGCTCCATCAGGGCAGTGTAGCGCACCGTGTTGTCCGTGGGCACAACCATTTCATCGAACTGCAGGTCTTTGGGAGACCGGGGGCGCTACCTTCAATTCATCGGTCCACAGCTCCCACCTTCACAGATCCTAAAAAGAAGAAAACCTGGTCACATATTGGAGAAGAAGATGCATTTGTGATGGTATGCTAAAGCACTTCAACCAAGCACCGATAATGGATTTAGGATTGCAAGAAAGCTGGTTATGATCTTTTTATAATTAAATAGGAACAGTGATGACTACTTACTTATTACAGTAGTTTTAATAAGTGTCAAAAAGCATGCGTAAATATGTTTACACCATGTAAATAGACCAATTTCCATGACCCTTAGCATGTGCCAAATGACTAATGTAATGTTGGTTTCCTAATAAGTACGGAAGACCATATGATCAACACAATATATTCCTTCAGAAATCCAACGATCCAACCAGTCTAAAGAAGAGGGGGGAGAGGAAAGCGGAAGAGAGAGTACCTCTTTGGTGAAGCGTCACTGGATGGGGACAGGTACCGTCAACTGTTTCGCGGGGGGCGCCACTGTGTCCAGGAGGATCCCGGAGAAGTTTGTGTGGATGGTCCACTCGTCAAAGTCGTTGATGGACACCGTGTTGAAGTGAGGAAGGTGGCTAGCTGTAATCGTGCACCTACACCCAGCAGCCACGAGGTGGCGTCAACCAAAGAGATGGATACAGAAGAGATGTAATCGTTAATCATGAATTTAAACAGAAGAGTGTCATATTGAGACCCGTATTTAAAGGTCAACAGATTATGCAGATATACAAGACCTTTCAACCAAATAGGATCTCAGATCGAGACCCATATTCCAAAGTTGGTAGATTAAGCAGATCTCCTAATGACTGTGTCTGTCAAATTGTAAAATCTATGCTTAGTTAAAAAAGGTTATCCTTATTTGCATCCTATTCACCAAGCGTAATGAGTTATGCACAGAAGCTCCCACCTATTGTTAACGCCCATCACCTTTAATTTGGGGGCATGGGGAGATTGGGGGGGTTGTAAACAACCCCCTTTTATGTCATTCAATAAGTATGGCTCCAAACTATTACCTGCAACGTATGCCCGTTGTTTTCTGTTATGTGTGGGTGCCTCGGTTACAAAAGGAAGGCGTTTGCAGTCCTACTTTATACATTCCATGACTAGTTTTAGAACATAAGCACAGTCACATTTATTCTGAAAAACAATTCAAGAAATGGTATGGTCAGCCACTCACGATGATGTAGACGCTCTTGCCAGTCCCGTCAGTCCAATAAAGATGTTGGGTTTCTGCTGGGGTGAATAGAAGCTCCAGCAGGGCAGTGTAGCGCACCGTGTTGTCCGTGGGCACAACCATTTCATCGAACTGCAGGTCTTTGGGAGACCGGGGGCGCTACCTTCAATTCATCGGTCCACAGCTCCCACCTTCACAGATCCTAAAAAGAAGAAAACCTGGTCACATATTGGAGAAGAAGATGCATTTGTGATGGTATGCTAAAGCACTTCAACCAAGCACCGATAATGGATTTAGGATTGCAAGAAAGCTGGTTATGATCTTGTTATAATTAAATAGGAACAGTGATGACTACTTACTTATTACAGTAGTTTTAATAAGTGTCAAAAAGCATGCGTAAATATGTTTACACCATGTAAATAGACCAATTTCCATGACCCTTAGCATGTGCCAAATGACTAATGTAATGTTGGTTTCCTAATAGTACGGAAGACCATATGATCAACACAATATATTCCTTAGAAATCACAACGATCCAACCAGTCTAAAGAAGAGGGGGGAGAGGAAAGCGGAAGAAAGAGTACCTCTTTGGTGAAGCGTCACTGGATGGGGACAGGCACCGTCAACTGTTTCGCGGGGGGCGCCACTGTGTCCAGGAGGATCCCGGAGAAGTTTGTGTGGATGGTCCACTCGTCAAAGTCGTACAAGTGAGGAAGGTGGCTAGCTGTAATCGTGCACCTACACCCAGCAGCCACGAGGTGGCGTCAACCAAAGAGATGGATACAGAAGAGATGTAATCGTTAATCATGAACTTAAACAGAAGAGTGTGATATTGAGAGACCCGTATTTAAAGGTCAACAGATTATGCAGATATACAAGACCTTTCAACCAAATAGGATCTCAGATCGAGACCCATATTCCAAAGTTGGTAGATTAAGCAGATCTCCTAATGACTGTGTCTGTCAAATTGTAAAATCTATGCTTAGTTAAAAAAGGTTATCCTTATTTGCATCCTATTCACCAAGCGTAATGAGTTATGCACAGAAGCTCCCACCTATTGTTAACGCCCATCACCTTTAATTTGGGGGCATGGGGAGATTGTTAACAACCCCTTTTATGTCATTCAATAAGTATGGCTCCAAACTATTACCTGCAACGTATGCCCGTTGTTTTTTGTTGTGTGGGTGACTAATTCCTGGGTTACAAAAGGAAGGCGTTTGCAGTCCTACTTTAAACATTCCATAACTAGTTGTAGAACATAAGCAGTCACATTTATTCTGAAAAACAATTCAAGAAATGGTATGGTCAGCCACTCACGATGATGTAGACGCTCTTGCCAGTCCCGTCAGTCCAATAAAGATGTTGGGTTTCTGCTGGGGTGAATAGAAGCTCCAGCAGGGCAGTGTAGCGCACCGTGTTGTCCGTGGGCACAACCATTTCATCGAACTGCAGGTCTTTGGGAGACCGGGGGCGCTACCTTCAATTCATCGGTCCACAGCTCCCACCTTCACAGATCCTAAAAAGAAGAAAACCTGGTCACATATTGGAGAAGAAGATGCATTTGTGATGGTATGCTAAAGCACTTCAACCAAGCACCGATAATGGATTTAGGATTGCAAGAAAGCTGGTTATGATCTTGTTATAATTAAATAGGAACAGTGATGACTACTTACTTATTACAGTAGTTTTAATAAGTGTCAAAAAGCATGCGTAAATATGTTTACACCATGTAAATAGACCAATTTCCATGACCCTTAGCATGTGCCAAATGACTAATGTAATGTTGGTTTCCTAATAGTACGGAAGACCATATGATCAACACAATATATTCCTTAGAAATCAGAACGATCCAACCAGTCTAAAGAAGAGGGGGGAGAGGAAAGCGGAAGAGAAGAGTACCTCTTTGGTGAAGCGTCACTGGATGGGGACAGGCACCGTCAACTGTTTCGCGGGGGGCGCCACTGTGTCCAGGAGGATCCCGGAGAAGTTTGTGTGGATGGTCCACTCGTCAAAGTCGTACGAGTGAGGAAGGTGGCTAGCTGTAATCGTGCACCTACACCCAGCAGCCACGAGGTGGCGTCAACCAAAGAGATGGATACAGAAGAGATGTAATCGTTAATCATGAACTTAAACAGAAGAGTGTCATATTGAGAGACCCGTATTTAAAGGTCAACAGATTATGCAGATATACAAGACCTTTCAACCAAATGGGATCTCAGATCGAGACCCATATTCGAAAGTTGGTAGATTAAGCAGATCTCCTAACGCCCATCACCTTTAATTTGGGGGCATGGGGAGATTTGGGGGGGTTGTAAACAACCCCCTTTAATGTCATTCAATAAGTATGGCTCCAAACTATTACCTGCAACGTATGCCCGTTGTTTTCTGTTATGTGTGGGTGAGTAATGCCTCGGTTACAAAAGGAAGGCGTTTGCAGTCCTACTT
>CM030191.1:5230137-5347637 GCA_017639675.1 Aplochiton taeniatus
AATATAGATAGAATTTGGTGAAAATAAGGTCCATTGAAAATGTACAGGCTAGAGAAAGGTTATTACTTAGTACCAGCAGCCAACATTTTACTTTTCAATGCTCATACCTAACCGGGCAATTTGTTCTTTTTTTGGAAGCAAAGCAACAACATTGACAACCGAGATCATTTTGTTTAAATCACCTTGCTATTTCATAATGCCACCTGAATATTATTTTATTTATTAATTCAGTTTTATGTGACCGTGCTGAGGAAAAACATTGTGTTCAGGCTACCAGGATTCATGGCTTGTTACTGTGCTTGGTTAAATTATTTGTTTTCTAATACTTTTTTTGGTATGTAAACAAACCCTTTATTGCATTCAATAAGTATGGATCCAAACTATTACCTGCAACCTATGCCGGTTGTTTTCTGTTACGTGTGGGTGTATTGTAACTATGCCTCGGTTACAATAGGAAGGCGTTTGCAGTCCTACTTTATACATTTCACTTTTCCAAAGGAACGTCGTTGCTGTCCTTTGTTATACATTCCATAACTCGTTTTACATATTGATTATGCAGATATACAAGACCTTTTAACCAAATAGGATCTCAGATTGAGATGGATTTAGGATTGCAAGAAAGCTGGTTATGATCTTGTTATAATTAAATAGGCAGAGTGATGACTACTTACTTATTCCAGTAGTTTTAATAAGTCTCAAAAAGCATGCGTAAATATATTTACACCATGTAAATAGACAAATTTCCATGACGCTTAGCAACCGTCAACTGTTTCGCGGGCGGCGCAACTGTGTCGATGATGTAGACACTCTTGCCAGTCCCGTCAGTCCAATAAAGATGGTGGCTTTCTGATGGTGGCCACTGTGTCCAGGGGGATCCCGGAGAAGTTTGTGTGGATGGTCCACTCGTCAAAGTCGTACAAGTGAGGAAGGTGGCTAGCTGTAATCGTGCACCTACACCCAGCAGCCACGAGGTGGCGGCAACCAAAGAGATGGAGCAGGTCTTTGGGAGACCGGGGGCGCTACCTTCAATTCATCGGTCCACAGCTCCCACCTTCACAGATCCTAAAAAGAAGAAAACCTGGTCACATGAAGAGGCTCACAGAGGCAAGGCCGTGCAGAGACCTTTGGAGTTGCAGGTGCTCAAAGTTAAAAAGGGACACACAGATCAAGATTTAAAACCCCATACACCAACATAATTTAGAGCATAACCTGTTGAATTATAGCAATCCATATTCAAACAGAATATAACAATATTACATCAAACTGTATCATACTATATCATTGTCGCCCACCCCGGTGCATTATTTAAGCGTTTATCAATAATTTCCAAACTCCTTAAATATGCTACTCCTGGCTGGATTAAACTTCTATTATTAACCTGTTATTATTGAATGGTATTAAGCTTGAACATAAAACGCAGACACAGATTTAACCGTTCTAAGCTTACTGTTTCAATATATTATGTATATTTTTCTGTATCTTAAACTTATATGCATATTTAAAAACTAAGTATCATAAAGAAACAAGAATACGGCCTTTCTTTTGATAGGCACTTATAATCGGGTCAAGCCGTAACACCCGTCATTTAAGCTCCTCCCGTTTCAATACTTCATTGATTGAATTTAATAATCTAGGTGCTAGTCTCCTCCTCTTTCATACGCACTTTCCGAGTTGCCAAGTCCACAAGCAACTTTGGGCTTCTTTTTTTCAAAGTCGCCTAAAAAAATGAGGTGTTGCCGGTTTCAGTTTTTTGGGCTTGTTTTAAAGATATAGTATGGAAGTCTACAGCGGTCAAAATTCTAATGAAAAGTCAAACTCGAAAACTATAATGCAATAACGGGATTGCAATTTCGATTTCAAGTTGTGTGTGCATAATCTGGGTCATAATTAAATTCCAAATGCTAAAATGTAGATTGCATTTTCATTTTCAGGTGGATGTATGGCCAATATATGTTAAATCTAAAACGAAATAGCAATGTCCATTTGACTTTGAATTTTACATTCTTGTACGCAATAAACGTGCCACATTGAAAATTAAAAAGTAAATGCTCAAATGAACAATCAATGTTTTCTTTGGGATTTCATTTTCTACGAGGCTCTTTTCACGCTTTTAGAACCTTCTTCCGGTCCGGCGTTTGTTGTGTTAATTCACTTCCGTCAAAATGGAAAGCGATTCTGGCAGACCGAAATGTACCACCTCGTTGAAAAACGTGCCATCGGCCACGGAAACAGGTAACTTTGTGCAACATTGTGTAAAACCCTATGACAACAACTGATGATATATTAAAGCAAGACACTACTTATAATTCTCATTGGACCTTTACATTTTTGGTACATACATACCATGCTAAATGGTAACTTCACACCAGGCAGTAACCCTTTGTCTCCTATATTTTTCAGATCTTACCTGTATATTTAGGAGGGTTTATCAGTAAATATTTATAAATCTAATAACTTAATAGTGGCATGTTTTGGGGTCTTAGGCATTTTAGTAGATAGATAATTGTCATTGGAACCAGTGTTGATATATATATATATATATATATATATATATAAGTATTATAGTTCACATGAGTGACTGTTCTTGAAAAGTTCTCTATATGTGCACAATAATAATAATAACATACTGCAGCACTCTATACAGTTTGAAATGCGTACAATACGCTAGCTAAATGCACATCAAGTAAGCAGTCATGTCTTAGAACACCGTCAAGCCAGCCGCCGCTTGGATTTTCATGCGCGTCTACTTTTGCTTTTACGGTAAAGCTAGTTCGACGAAAGACTCGCATTTCACTCAGCAACCAATATCCATGAAAATAATAATACAAATCGAAGCTGTTTTATTGGTCTTAACTGGTAAATCATCTCAAATTGCACTATAACTCATTCATAGTCTGCAATAAACTGTCATAACAACCTTTCCTTCAAAATTTTGCTCCAATTTTCAATGCGGTCTTGTTCAGGATGTCGCTGACTATGTCCATATTGTATTGGAGGTCATTTTACTATGAATACTATTTCATATGAATTCAATTTACTGCACAGTTTTGGAGAAAATTGAAAGGGATAGTGACCTCATATTGCATTATGACATTCATAATGTACTCATATTTCCAATGTAATAAAAGGTTTTCCTTCATAGGTTTGCTCAAATTTTCAATGCGGTTCCCTTCAAGATTTGCCTGACTATCACCATGTGCAATATTATATCATTTAACTGTCATTTGGGAGAAAATTAAAGATAAAGTCACCTAATATTGAATCATAATACATTCATAATGTACTCATATTTCAACTGTAATAAAAAGTTTCCATCATAGATTTGCTCAAATTGACTAATGGCATCACTTATGTAGTCTAGACCAATCTTCTGGTTTCAATAGTATCAACAAATAAATAAGTAAACAATAAATTATTATTATTCCCAATATGACCATGTTTGAACTATCTTAAAAACGTTGGTCATATAGTCAGGGATATATTGAAGAGGATTGCATTGAAAATTTGAGTCAACCTATAATGAAAAACGTTGTATTACCGTTGAAATATGAGTACATTATGATTGTCATGATGCAATATGAGGTGTTTAAGCAAACCTATGAAGAAAAAGTTAAGTTAGTTCAAATATGGGTATATTATGAATAATGATAATATCATTAGGTGGGCCATACCCCTTTAATTTTCTCCAAATTTGTACGTAAAATAACTTCATATTATACATGAACATAGTCAGGTACATCTTGAACAAGACTCATTTGAAATTTTGAGCAAACATATGAAGGAATAGTTTTTAAGAGAGTTGACAAATTGGTATATCATGATTATTGATAACATCATTAGGTGGGCCTTTCCCTTACATTTTCTTACAAACTACAGTAAAATGACTTCATATTATACATGGACATAGCCAGGGATATCTTGAACAAGACTGCTTTGAAATTAAAAAAATGGGCATGTCATGAATAATGACAATATCATTAGGTGACATAATATTGCACATGGTGATAGTCAGGCAAATCTTGAAGGGAACCGCATTGAAAATGAGCAAAGCTATGAAGGAAAACCTTTTATTACATTGGATATATGAGTACATTATGAATGTCAAAATGCAATATGAGGTCACTATCCCTTTCAATTTTCTCCAAAACTGTACAGTAAATTGAATTCATATTAAATAGTATTCATAGTAAAATGACCTCCAATACAATATAGACATAGTCAGCGACATCCTGAACAAGACCGCATTGAAAATTGGAGCAAACTTTTGAAAGAAAGGTTGTTATGACAGTTTATTGCAGACTATGAATGAGTTATAATGCAATTTGAGATGATTTACAATTTAATACCAATAAAACAGCTTCAATTTGTATTATTATTTTGAATGGATATTGGTTGCTGAGTGAAATGCGAGTCTTTCGTCGAACTAGCTTTACCGTAAAAGCACAAGTAGACGTGCATAAAAATCCAAGCGGCGGCTGGCTTGACGGTGTTCTCAGACATGGCTGCTCACTTGACCGCAGTATGGAACTGTACCGATTTTCAGCCGCTTGCGACAGGTGTCGTGCCAATGTAGTTATCCCCCATAGAAAGTTTCCCCTGCCGCGGATGCATTCAGCGAGGGATTATTATGCTTCGATTTCACGTCATTTTATTAAGTAACGAAGTAACACACATCTATAAAAATAAATGTTTTTGCTTCTTGTTATCGCGTGTTATCGGACTTCATTTTAGCCCTACATTGCACTTAATTGAGAATGTATACTGAACAACCAAGGCAATCGTGAATTTGAACATCCGCCTAGCATTTGACAATGTCGTACTTTTTCTTTATTTTATTCTAGTTTTTCCTTGAAAATTATATAGACTGCATTTTTGGCCTGCTACTAAATGTATCCCCTCTCAATACTCCCATCAAGTGTTTTATTTTGTAGATATGCAAGTCATAATACCCTTTTGAAATTGTCACTTTTTATTGAAAATACATAAAATCCATATTTTTCCAGCTTTATTGATACATTTTTCCTTACAACATTCAAGTGGGAAAAAAGGGAACACAGTTTGATAGTAAAGAAAAATTAAAAACTAGAATAACAGGTTTGGGAAAGTGATCAGTCCCCTTAGAATAACCATTATACACTTGCTCAGGTATAACCAATCACCTTCCAACTCACACACCAAGCTAATTGGCCCCCACCTGACATCAATTGTAGTGTTTCTGTTTATTTTGGAATAAAATCAGCTGTTCCTTGAGGATTCCACTCCTAGTAGTGCATTGTAACGCAAAGTATTCACCATGACTGGAAAGGTGCTTTCAAAAGGACTCCGGGATAAAGTTGTGAAAAGGCACAAGTTTGGAGAAGGATATAAAATGATTTCAAAGGCTTTAACTATCCCTCTGAGTACCATGCAGAGTATTATTAAGAAGTGGAAGGCATATGGCGCCACCCACACCGTGCCTAGATCGGGCCGTCCCTCCAAACTGGATGAACGAGCCAGGAAAAGATTGACCAGGGAAGCTACTAGGAAGCAAATGGCAACCTTGAAGGAGTTACAGGCCTTAATGGCAGAGATTGGGTGATCTGTGCATGTCCCAACAATCTCACAAGCTTTACACAAAGCTGGCCTGTATGGCAGGGTGGCAAGAAAGAAGCCTCTTCTGAAAAAGTGTCACAGTGAGGCTCGTTTACGTTTTGCGAAGAAACACATGATTCTGGTACCATGTGGCAAAAGGTTATATGGTCAGATGAGACCAATAGTGAACTTTTTGGACTGAACTCCAAGTGCGATGTTTGGCGGGAACCAAACACAGCACACCACCCAAAACACACCATACATACAGTGAAGCATGGTGGTGGCAGCATTATGTTGTGGGGGTGTTTCTCTTCAGCGGGGACTGGGCAAGTGGTCAGGATTCAAGGGAAAATGGATGCTGCCAAGTACACCCAAATTCCTGAGGAAAACCTGTGCCCTCTGCTAGACAGCTGAAGATGGACAGGTGGTTCACCTTCCAGCACGACAACGACCCAAAACACACCGCCAAAAAACAACACAGTGGCTAAAGGACAGGCAGGTGAATGTCCTTGAGTGGCCTAGTCAGAGTCCTGACCTAAATCTGATCGAACATCTGTGGATGGAATTGAACATTGCAGTCCATTGCCGCTCACCACGGAATATGACTGAACTCGAACAGTTCTGCGAGGAAGAATGGGCAAATATTGCCCAATCTAGGTGCGCAAAGCTGGTAGAGACATATCTAGCCCCACTGAGGGCTGTAATTAGAGCAAAAGGTGCCTCTACAAAGTATTAAATCAGGGGACTGATCACTTTTCCAACCCTGTTATTCTAGTTTTCAATATGTTTTCCCTTTTTTTCTCCCCACTTGAATGTTGCTAGGAAAAATGTATCAATAAAGCTGGGGAAAAGATGGATTTTATGTATGTTCATTTCAGGCTGTAAGACAAAAAAAAGTGACTATTTCAAAAGGGTATGATGACTTTCTATAGGCACTGTAGCTTAAACTAGGACGAGGAAACTCCTTTATATTCACCAAGGTCATTAGGCATGGTCTGAAGTATTTACAAAATAAAACACTTTATGGTAGGGCACCACTCTGCATTAAAGAGAGGGGAAACATATTGTGGCAAGTGAAATAACAGTCTGATATAATCTGTATCCCCTATAGCTTAAGTTAGGAGAGCATAAACTCCTCTATATTCTCCAAGGTAGTTGGGTGTGACCTAAAGTATCTACAAAATAAAACACTTGATGGTAAGGCATCATCTGTGCATTACAGATAGGGGATACTTAATGAGGTAGGTGGGATAACTCAGTCTGATATAATCTGTATTTCTCCTGAAATTTGATTGCAATTGCTTAATCCTACACAAGGTGGCAGTGCTCTTTAAAAAAAAATTGAGAACCACTGATCATCTGTAAAATGTATTTACAGTTGAACTTGATATTGTAAACTATGCTGCACAGACCAGAGTAGCTACGTTCTGGTTATTGATGTATATTATTAATTGACTATTTGTTGTTGGTTTTGGAGACCGTGGATGCTCTCGGGAGGCCGCTGGAAGTGTGACACTGTTGTCTGGCTTTATTTAGACAAACACTCACAAGACCTCTCCTCTTATGACTTTATGTTTTCCCAGTATGAAATGAATGGAGTTTCTGTTCCAATCCTAATTGGACATTACATTTCATTGTTCCTGCAGGCCAGACGTTCCCCTCTGGTCTGTGTCTGTGTGTTTCTCTGTGTGTGTGTGTGTGTGTGTGTGTGTGTGTGTGTGTGTGTGTGTGTGTGTGTGTGTGTGTGTGTGTGTGCGCGTGCGTTTTGTTAGTCATCAGGAGCCTCTTAATCTATTGGTGGAGGTAAATCCAATTACACATGTTGAAGCGTTCCTTTGGAAATGTAGCTGTCTCTGGGTAGTATAGTTGAGACAGGTCATATTTGGAGATCTAATGAGTAACCAGACCAGCGTGCTGGTTCTTGCTTCCCACACTCAATCAGATATAAACAAAGGTGACCAGGTCTGTGGGGGGTCACACTCACTGCCCTTTCTCTCACTCACTGTTACCTCAGCCTCGTCACTCATAATCTGTGTGTGTGTGTGTGTGTGTGTGTGTGCGCACACTAGAACAAGAGAAGAGAGAGGCAAAGAGAGAGAGAGGAAGTGAGAGTCCCTACGGTCTGTACTGGGTGTCACCTCCTCAGGACAGTCACTGGCTTAGTGGACAGTAGCTGTGCGGCAGCAAGCACTCCCCCTTCTGTGGGCTGGGACGGTGTTGTGTCTTATTGTGTCCCATCAGAAACGATGCTGGATAGGAGGAGGACAGGAGCCTTGGGGGAGCTGGTCCTGAGACTTCAGACTGTAATTGGTAAGCAGGAACCTTTTTGTCACAGGTACTTGATGTCGCACCAAATTCTCTGTGTTGCGGTTTCGGCTAGACTATGTCTTGTAGACTCAAACTCCCCAGGACCAAAGTAACTCAATTGTTTCAGTCTGGTTGTTGAGTGTCAGCTACAATAGCTGCTGGAACTACGTTGTGTAAGCCAGAATGATTCAGCTCAGCTTTGTATTAATGAAGGCCAGACTAGCAGTGGAGCTTGCTGTTAGATTGGTTTTCTCAAGCTTAAAGGAATGATTGGACATTTTGAGGTGGGTTAAGGACTCTGATCCCCTAGCAATCTGGTGAAAGACTAAAACAAACAATTAAAGTCTTCTGTGTAATGTACTGAAGAGATAGGATCTGATTGGCTTCCTCTGTTACCTCAAGGACAACAAAGTATTCCAGTTGTGCGGAGCTGCTCTGGGATTTGTTGGTTGGAATTTGATAGAAGTTAATGTAATTGAAAGTGAACTACTTCTTTTTCTTTCGAAACCAAACTGGTGTGTATAAATATAATATATGTATCACTCCCTTTGGTTTTCCATGTGTGTGGGTCTATGGGTCTTTCTCAGTCTGGGTGACTTACAGTCGTCTAGAATGAGACTTCTCTTTCCCTTCTGGTCCTGGACTTGTTGCCTGAGATGCTGGCAGACAGACAAAGCTCCAATTGGGTTGAAAACCTGATGTTGCTCAAAGGTACTTTGATATATTAAATGCATCCTTGCATCCTTTTGGATTCTACACAACATTACACCGGACATTTAAACGATTCCTTATTCAAGATATTTATGTAACTAAATGTAAACAGTGGCCACTATTGTTTTGATATTTAATCTTGAATGGATATTGTGCTGGTGACCACAGCATATCTCGATCACAAACCAACCCCATGCAAGCATGAAGGCGCCTGAACACACCCGGACTAATGGACATGCAACCCCATAAAGTGGACTTATCGGGCGGCATTAGTGTTGATGTGAGGTGGGATGTGGGGGCCTCTAAACAATAGACCAAGACAATATCGGGGTCTCGGAGTTGCTGCATAACGCTCCGGAGGCTTTGGGTCGGCTGTTGTCCCAACTGGGTCAGCCGGTCTACAACCTGTCACTCAGTGTCAGCTTGCTGGTCCAGGGGGAAGGGCTGCACCAAGGCAGCCTCACAGGTCACTACACTGGGGACCACAGGACAGGTTGGGAGACTCTCTGTGTGTGTTTGTTAGTTTGTGTGGGTGTGTGTGGGTGTGTGGGTGGGTGGTTGTGTGTGTGCTTATGTCTGGGGTGATTTCCAGTGTATTATTATTCTCTGCATGTGTTTTCATATGTGTTACAGTGTGTGCCAGTCATATCACATGACTTTGTCCCCAAAACGTGTTGCGTCATTTAAAATGTGTCTTTGTATGTTGGTAAAGCAGAATACTTTTTTTCTCTGGACGGGGGCAAGAGCACCCCCCTTTTCCCCCTCATAGACGCCATGTGGATTGTCAGGAAACGTTCAGGAAAAAAAAAGCTGTAATCTTTATCAGACGATGAGCATGCAGCCAAAACTTTGGTGTTGTTCTAATTTCAGTCAGGAGGTTCCGTTCCAATGTCTTAATGTCAAGGCTGCATTCCAAACAATTCTTTAAACACCCACAGTCTTTATCTCATTAAGAAATGTAGAAGATTCCAGACTGCATTCACAAACCTCCTTTTCTTGTAGTTTATGCTCGGCTCTCCCTGGGGAGCAGGACCTTTTTTGGGCAATACAAATAAAGGTATGAATAGTATAGTCCACTTTTATGACAGCAATTTCATTAGAAAACCTTTGGGAGTTACAATTAAGTCTTAACCCTTGACCTCTGGTGTTGATTACACTAGTTTGGCCTTCAATATGGCTAATGTATAAACCTTTGGCACAGTGCCCTACATCAGCACAGATCAGTAAAATGCTAAGCACCCTCTGGTGCTCAAATGCACACTGGCTATGTTAGCATTGATTAACCCAGAAGTTTAACTAATCGCTAAGGGAGTGTCATGTCCATGGAGTGGAACTCCATGCAGTGCTTTTGGGTTTTGGAAGTCTAGAGAGACATCTCGTCATGATGACATCCAGTCTCGGTTGTTGGAGTGTGGCCGTGACGGCAGAGAGATAGGAGCGCTCAGATGAACAGATGAGGTTGAGTAGCGTAGTGTCATCGAAATTGTGTTGAATTGTGTGGAATATTGTTGACCCTCTTGAGCGTGTTTGTTTAAGCGTTTGGAAAGATGCAGCGCAGTCACGTGCAAACTATTAGTTGCAAGAAAAAAAAAGGCGTGACGTTTCGGTTTCTTTTTGTGTGCATCAAATGCAGCGTTAACCCATTAAGCATTGTCCTGAGGGTGGAGATCTCCGTGTTATGTGAGGGAACATTATTCTATTATGCTGAAGGCCTTTCGTGGAGGCCTGGCACGTATGTGTTAAGCTGCAAGCAAATACCCCATTATCCTGTGTGTTTGCCAATCTTTATAGCCCTGAAATACAAACTCAATGGTTGAGAATGGTCGAAGTTGCAGACATAGTTTTTTTTTTTTAATAAGTGAGGTTGTCAATCTGAAAGTGAAGTGACTTTTGACTGAATTATTTTTTCCATGTAAAAACCTATCCTGAAGAAACATGACAGACTGGGCGAGTGTTTAAGCCCCACTTACTTACCTACGGCCAAAAAACAGCTAGTCTTTTTGCTGTTGAGGTTTGGCACAGATTAGTATAACTGCTCCGGTGGGTAAAAAGACAAATACAGTTAACACCTCTCTCCTCTCTCACACACACCTAATCCAGTAGAGAGAGAACAGTGAGAGAGGGAGGGACACTTTAAAACGGGAGTGGAACGCAGCCACAATCTCTCATGGACACACTTGACAGGTGTGTTAAGGACAGCTCGAGGGGAAAGGGAGACAGGAAGAGAGGAGATGGAGGTATGGTGATGGAGGTATGAGGCTTCTCCTGTTCACACCTGAGGCATGGTAGATTAGAGTGCAGGGCGAGAAGATAAGGGATGAGACGGATAGGCTGGTGGAAATGACGGACGGCGGAGAGGAATTTTTCCGCATCTCTGAGGAGGAGATGAAGAGCTTCTACCGGTGGTCTGTGTGTTGTCGTCAGCTGCACAGTGAGTAGAAACAGCTCCTTTGTGTGTGTGTGTGTGTGTTGTGATTTTACACTGCCTTCTCCTTCTTATAGGATCCATATTTCAAAACATAGATAATTTGTGCTTAGAGGAAAAGTATACATTTTTGATTGTATGCATATCAGTGAACAGTCCTAAGAACTTAAGTCTTTTAGAACTTATGAACTTTTAAACTTTTTCGTTTTCAATTTACCACGTTCTAAAAAAAAGCATATGGGAAATTTACTGTAGGTATGTGTTTAAAGCAAAGCTTTGTATTTTCTCTATCCCTATTACTGTCAAGCTTCCTAAAGAGAATATTGCTGTATAAATGATATTTGTTTCCATTATTGACTGAAGGTGGTACGGTGGACGTGTACATATTTGCCTGAGGAGACTCCTACACTGTGTTAGCGGCTACTTATAATCCCTTGTTCCAAAGATGGCTGAATCTGTTTTTAGATCCTGTGTTGTCTATTTATGGGTCCGTGGAACTGCTGTGTCACGTCAAAGAAAGTGAAGGTGTATAAAGTGTAAGTTGGATATGGGGAGGTGAGTCAAAGAAGCTAAATCTCTGGGGAGAAAGGGATGAGTCTAACAACTTGAAGTGTGGTCCCTTTTTTTCTTGGGGGGCACATTTGTTTGCAAATGTCTGAAACGCTTAAGGACTTTTTTAGCTCAGAGAGGTCATGGAGGTCGGTGTTGACCTCAGCCTCTTTTTTTTTTGCCGTTTATTTCTTCTAGTTTGAGGCCAAAAGGTTTTAGTTTCATAGACTTGTCCTTCTGTATTGTTGGCCCCAAGCCCTTAAAAACTGTCCTGTCTTTAATATTCAAGAGCGCTTTCTCTTGTTTGGCATAGAAGCCGTTTGACTTTTGCTCCTGCACTGTTCCAATAGTAGGCTAAACAAGCTGTTCGGTAGGCTAGTCTTTTCCAAATTAGCCTCTGAGTCCTGTTTGTGACCGCAGACATTATAAAGCTAGCCTCATCGTATGCTTTTCCCACTACTGGAATAGTGTTAAATCCAATGGCTTCTATTCCTTTGAGACATTTAAGACACACATAGATTATCTCCCTCATTTCTTGATTGCGAACAGTCCCTAAATAAGCGAAAGCGTTGGTGTAAATTTAAATCAGGCAAGTGGGTTGCTACACCAAGTGCACAAAACAGATTTTAAAATCATTACTGTTTTTGAAAAGCTATCATTAAATCACGTCGCTCACATAGCAATGCAGTCCAAAAAGGCTTCGTGTCCACTGAGTAGGCAATAGCCTACAGCTAACAATACCGCTACCTCGGAAAATATGAAAATGTAAAATATGACCAATGATTATGACTACAAAATGAAACATGAAATTATATAAAACGGTATTGCTGTTGCATAATGTAGCCTACAAAACTGCAATTGCGATGCATGTATTAGCATAGGATGATCGGCAACAGCGATAATGATTTATTTTATGTTTTCTTAAATTTCTTTTTTTTATCTTAAATCTGCGTTTTAAACTTAAATATTTAACAATAATTATATATTTAGTTTGTATCTTGAATCTTTGGTTTAAACTTAAATATTTAAAAAAAAGTCTAAATATTTATTTTAAATGTTAAATATTAAATATTTAATTATATGTTAAATGTGAAACTTTAGCTCACATTCAACTAGCCCAAGCTAACTGTCCGCTTTACGACAGTCGTATTACGTGACTTCACTCCGTTGCGGTGTTGTCAGTAACCCAATAAATCCGTTCCGGAGTCACGATGCCGGAGGGTGTAAGCCGGTATTCGGACGATTCTTGAATGATCTCCGCACAAATACACAAAAAAGGGAAGTAGCCTAGCTAACCTCAGCATGCAGCTGCTAGTACTGTCCTTGTTGTGTTGATTCATCTATGATAACTAAAGCCTACTTGTCCGTTGCTTATAGCGTACAATATATATATATATATATATATATATATATATATATATATATATATATATATATATATATATATATATATATATATATATATATATATATATATATATATATATATATATATATATATATATGTGTATATGTGTGAGCTATATGCATGTGATTGAACGGGGTAACAGATGTCATTTAATGTGTACGTGAATAATAAAATAATTTGTATTCGTAGTAACTAGTCATTTTTTTCATTCACAACTTTCACAACTAGGCCTACAAATCCTCAGTGATTACACACACGCGTTTTACAATCACAACCTTAAGTAAGGTTACAAAACTTGTTTTTACGATTATCAATCCCTGCCACAAGTAGCCTGATACCAGTAACTCCATACGATTTGGTGGGGTACACCAAAGTAAAGTCACGTAATACGACTGTCGTAAAGCGGACAGTTAGCTTAGTCTAGTTAAATGTGGGCTAAAGATTCACATTTAACGTATCATTAAATATTTAATATTTAACTCCAGATTTAACATTTAAAATACATATTTAGACTTTTTTTAATATTGAAGTTTAAACCAAATATTTAAGATACTAAATATATCATTATTGTTAAATATTTAAGTTTAAAACGCAGATTTAAGATGAAAAAATAAATATATAATTGTTTTAAATATTTACATACAAAACAAAGATTTAAGTTAAATATTTGAAAAAAGTTGTATAGATATAAATAACATTTGTTCCACACCACTCAAATTAACATTTAATTTGTTTTCCAAAGGTTTATATATATAATAAAATAGGCTACAATTTATTGTAAATCTGAGAAAAAGTTACAGATTTAGCTTAAATCTGACAAATAATGCACTCTAACTTTAGTTTACACTTGGCGCCCCATAGTAGGCTATATACTGTAGGTAGATAGATAGAACCATTTTTAAGCATTCATGGCTAAAGCCCCCAAATGAATGTTCCTAATGAACGCAGTCTGATTAATTAATCAAATGTCCGGTACATTTCGGCTGCCAGTCCAGGTTTGTAATAGCGTTCGTGGCTGTTCTATGGTACTGACATTATTACACACAATATGTAATATTGGTGTAAGTGTCGCACCAGGCGATTCAACCAGATAGCAGAAGATATATGGGAATAACACTTCGGGCCAATGGGTGGTTGGATTCGTCCAGTTTTTTATAAGATATGGGCAACGATCCGAGCCGATTCGATTTCATTTTTGAATGTAGCGTTCTTTTTCAAGTGGCAGTAATGACTTAAGTAAGACATGATGAAGTAAGTTTACTAGTTTAAAAACCGCGCTTTCCTAGTGTCTCTAGGCTGGGGGAAAGGATTGTTTCCCCCCACGCCGACTCCGCCCCTCTCCACGCCCCCAACTATGACAAGACGCCGGCTGTATCTATGGGTTCCCTCGTCTCGAAGTCAATGGATTTTTTTCATTGGTTTTTGTTTAGATGAAATAAGATCTGTGGTAAACACAAGTTTACGAGATTTTCACGTTTTGTTCTACATTAAATACGACAGTAAATGCCCCATGTGTGAATATCAAAGCTTTTAAGTCTTTAAAAAGTCGGTTTCTGACCAGTGTCTAAATAAAACTAGTTTTTCGAGTGGAAACTCGCTAAATCAAATTACAAGTTGGAAGCTTAGCGATGGTGAAGTGGGTGGCATGGGACTCGTAGTTTGTTGTTAGCCTAGCGTTAGCTTTCTCCTTCTGGCGATTGCATTTACGCTTCAACAATCTTATAAGTGCTGTTTGTTTGTAAAGATGATCTCACTGGATAAAACGTGTAAGTGTCATAAAAATGTGTCTGCCATAGAGCTTATTTTATGCGATTATCGAAAACCCAATGGAGAAATCCCATTGACTTTTTGTCGAGGGAACCCATGGCGGTTCTTATTTCCGGGTTGGCCAACAAAAATACGTCATCCCTGGCCCACTCTATAGGGTAGCCCGGTCAGTTGGGAGAGCTAGTGAAAAAAGAGAGAGGGCGATTGGGGTAATTACCACACCCGGTATGGGCAGTCAGTATGGATGAGAATCAATTACTGGCGTTTCACTGACTATATATGGGCGTTAAAACGGTGGGACAAGACGCACGCACACGTGCGCCAAATTTCGAGTTGGTTGTGATTTATAAAGGGAAACCGACGTGGGTCGTGCCGTTTTAGAAATCAGAATTTGTTCAAGTCACTTGCATTATTAGCAGTATTTTTGTGTGCGCTTTCCATGTTCCAGTCTAAGAAAATAAGTCGATACTACATGCTCTATATTAACCTAGTGAGCTTACGTTAGCTTACAACAAAGGCTATAAGCATGAACATATTTTGTTCAGCGTTTATAAGAATCCAAACTTGTTAGGTAATCATCTTTCTTCTCGAATGTAATCGCTGTACATAGCAATCCCGAAAGCAGTACAAAATATGCTGGACCAGTCGTGTTTGGGTTCTAATGTAGACTCGCAAAGCCAGACGCAAAAGACTTGTCATGGCCTGGCCCTTTGGGCCTGATAGACTTAATGTTTGCACCTGCCCCCTGTTATCTTGTTTAGGTTTCCTTGGTTTTCATTGGTTTGCCCTTGTTTTGTATTTAAGCCCTTGCCCAGTGTAGTTCTTTGTGTTCTCATTGTTTTTGTGTTAAGTTGTGTGCGGTCCCTGGTATGTTTTTGGTCAATAATTCCTCTTTTGCTCCTGCATTTGGGTCCATCCATTCAGCTAACCCCTGACACTTGTAAAGAGACTGTTGTTCTCTTTTGTTTTTGGTGTGTGTCTTTTTTAAGATCTTTTTTGGAGGCATTTATGCTTTATTGACAGGACAGTAGGCAGACAGGAAAGTTGGCAGAGAGAGAGGGGAGGACATGCAGCAAAGAGCCCGGGTCAGATTCAAACCCAGGCTGCTGCATCAAGGACTAGCCTTTGTGGTGCGCCGCTATTGTTGTTTTGATTGAAATTGACGCTAGTGCTGCTGAGAAAGTGGAGACGTATAGAGAGGAACACAATGACGTAATGATGCGGCTCTCTAGCCAGTGGGAAATTAAGTTCAACCAACTGCAAACCGGCTCGGATCTGACCAAAGGTTCTTGTTGTTCTTGTTGGTGGAAAATTGAGAATTTCAGAGTAGAGTCCAGTCGAGTCAGTACCATTGCCGAGTCGAGTCGAAATATCCCCTTGAGTCGAGTTGAGTCGTGCCAATTGATTTGAGTCATTACAACTCTGGTCTTTAGTTTCTGTCACAGCGACCGTGTGTGTTCTGTTACAGTGACAGTGTGATGCAGTGCAGTGTGTTAGAGTTTAGAGAATCAGACGGGGGCCAATGGTTTTACACTGGTAGGACCTCAACAGAGGACGTAAGGGGTCGAAGTCTCATCAAAATGATATAGAGAACATGCTGGTCAGGGAGAGGTTTTGAATTGGTGCAGATAAGGAGACATGCAGGCTTCTGGGTGGAAGCCTTGCTTGAACTGACACACACTCACTGTGCCACCACAGTTGTCCGTGATGCGTACGTGACTGAGAGGAAGTATGAGCAGGCATTTTCTGGGTGTGCATGTTTTTCCTGGCAAAGAAAGAGAGATGCGACGGAAAAAGTGAGAAAGACTAACTGTGTCGACATAGTGGGGAATTCTTTGTGTTTTGCCAGTTTCAATTGCTCGTAGCCTTTGCTTCCCCTAAATGGACACCCTTCACCGCGTCTTCTCAGAGGCTTCGGGCAGGCTCTTGACACCCACATTTGGGGTCTTCCTGTTTACGCTATGGACAGGGAATAAGAAAGGGGATGAGGTAATAGAGTTTTTAACTGAACTCGCAGAGTCCGGGCGTAAACAAACAATTACCAGCCATTAGTCTGGCGGGTGCTGTCTGCTCCTCATCCTCCACAAACACACACACACACCATAGAATTAATGTTAGCTCATGGTACTGATACTTTGTGGGTCTTATCTAGGAGACTGTGAAAGATGATGATGGGGGCTGCTCGGGATTTGCCATTGGGTGACCGTTTTAGACTTAAACTAAAGGGATAGTTTTAGACTTAAACTAACGGGATAGTTTTAGACTTAAACTAACGGGATGGTTGATGTCCTCAGCTCATGTCTCCTCTCCATCAACCCTGTTGTGACTCCATGGGTCATATCCACTTTATTATATTTGGTTGTTTCCTGCCCTTGACCTTTAGTAAGAAACACAACTTTAACATATTAACATATATTTATTTTTTTCCCTGACATTTATTTTGTTTTAATGGAACTATTTTTCTAGGAAAACTGAACTTCTGATTAAAACCGTGAGCTTCCCCCCAACTGTTTTGAGCATGTTTGGAGATTTACACTAAGTCATATTCTCCATGAATGACTGATATTAATGTTCTCTGGTTGGACTTGCCATGCGTCCCAAAGCCATTCTCCCAGAACAGGAAGCAGGCTATCAAAAAGTCCCATTTCCTTTTTCCAGGCAGCATGCTGTATCATCAAGATTGGTCAGCATCATGTGTGTGAAAACGCGTGCACACACACACACTTGATATTTCTGTATTTGTTATTTACTTTTTGCTACTTTACTGCATAGTTGCTTCCCCCCTCCTTGTGTGTGAGGTTCTGCCATTGGAACACATTGTGAATATTGACATAGACCGGGTGTGTATGTATCCTTGTGTTACGCAAGACTGTAATTACATTAAGATATCATCAACCATAGTTCTTACTTCATCTCCCAAAAGAACAATGGGCAAGTACTACAGTAGAACTAACTGGAATTTAGGTGTGTTTATGTGTATCCTGTGTGCTGGCATCCATAGAAACCTAGGGGTGCACATATCCAGGGTTAAGTCTGTGAATCTTGACCAATGAACCTCTGAACAAATCCAGAGCGTACAGGAAATGGGAAACATCAAGGCCAGGCAGCTTTGAGGCAAATCTGCCCTTGCTACAATTAAGATTGTTTAAAGTACTGTATGTGGTAATGAGTAGTGGTAGTAGCACCAACAGATGCTTCTGTCAAAAAGTGATGGTCCATCCAGAGTTAATTAATTTGTTTTATTTTCTCCTCTTTGCATTTAACATTGTATTATATTCACAAACGCATAGGTGCAAGGAGGGACATAAATCTCGTCTTTTTATACAGCAGCAGCTGTCGGCAATCAAGCACAGTGTGTCGTGGGAATTCAGAAGATTCACTACTCAAACGTTAAGTAATTCAAAAGAATGCAACTTAGTCAGGAGTCGATATTTCGAGAGAGTAGACGTTTATTGATCAATCAATAACTGCCGGGTTGGATCTGCAACTTCATCTAACTTGTGGTCGCAGGGCACCATACTTTATACCCCAACATGTTGACCAGGGGTTGACCCATACTTCTGACCACTCACAGATAGTGTATACACAACAAATCAGTTTCACAAATCATTGTTTGTCCAGGCCTGCAAATCCTTCCAATCTTAGGAGGTGGCTGTCAACGTGGTATTGATGACAACTTCATCCACCAATCTACTCCTATGGTGGGGGCTTCACTGATGCACTAAAAAGGATATTTACACCTTCCCCCTAAACACCTAAAGAAACACAGGATAACCCCTGGAGATTATATTACCCTCCAATCAGACCTACTGTCCGGGGCTCCTTTGTCTTTGATCATTGTAATTTCTACCTCAGGAAACAAAGCCCATCTGTTCATTGTTATAGTGTTTGTGAAGCCATTAAATGCCCAATCTCGGAATAACTAGTTTCTCAGGCATTCCCTTAACAATTGAATAAACAGTTAATGTTTCTAAACCTTACTCTCTCATTAGGATTCTAACATAAAAGTTAAACACTTTTAGGCCTAAATATACCATAAGAGCTGCCCTGATTGGCTGCTCCTTAATTACTTTGTGTTTCAATTACTATCAGGATAGCATGCCCAGAAGAATTCTAAACATACCTTCTGTCTCCTAAGCAACCGCCAGTCTACCAGTGAACAAGAACATTCACCAGACATAAATCAGCTAGGGATACCAGTTTAGTCATTTCTGGTTCAATTCCAGATCTACAAATATAACAGGCAAAGGGTATATTGAAGGCAACAAGATTCTGGAATGGAACGAGGCAAATGCATTTTTAGGCCCAGGCCTTTTAGGGCTTAGTATTAGTAGTGTGTTTCCACCCTCTTAGTCTTGAGACAATCAACAAGGATTTGGACCAGACACAATGTGTTTGGAAAACACAGACTACCCTTTTGGTGGCTGACTGCATCCAATAGGGTTTCCTCATTACGTAAAAAGGTGTGTGTTTGTTTGAAGCACACTCTTCTGGTTTCTCGTAAATCAAATTGAGCGGTTGTCCCTCTTCTCAAAACGTCATCTTAATCTCACCCTTTCATTCTGAATCCCGTCTGCATAATCCCAGACCAGACAAATCACATTGAGACATCAACAACATGGCGCTTGATGAGACAGGAGACTGACTCAGATTACACTGCAGTGTGGAGATCCATAATCTGCTTATATGTGAGGCTATAAATTGGTTAGGTCTACGTGGTCATATTAGACAAAGAGAAATGTCACACAAACATGGAGTCCCTTAAACAGTGTATGTATGTGACACTGTATGTGTCTCTTTTTGCGTGTTTGAAGGCAGGATGCTTATCGTGTTCGTGTGTGTGGAGAGACACGTGTATATTTGTAAGGGGTGTTTGTGTGCGTGAGGTGCGTCCAGCGTCTCGTGGCAACTTCCAAGGATTCTCTGGAAGAATGTCTTCAGGCTGTGAGTCACACAAGAAGTGACCTCAGCACTGGGTCAAGGAGACACACTACACTGCAGACAGATGGAGCACGGGTTTAAGGGTCACAAATATAGTACATTAATGCTGTTACAATTCCATTTGATGGGTTGAATATAGAAAATAAACAAAATAGTGCAAGCACTGTACCCCCACACACACAGGGCTGACAGCTTTGCCAGGGCAGAGGATCCATGGAATAGAAATTCGGACGCACCTTCACATGTTTCACGTTGCAAGATCAAGTTTTCTCTCAAACACACAGACCTGTTTGATTATGGCAAAATTCCTAATAACAATAATTTTGGTCAATATTGAGATCAAGCTTATTTAACACGATTGCTCATTGAATTTTGTAACAATGCATTTATTTAACTTATAAAACTGTCTTTTTAACTGGATTTTCTAGTAACTTAAATATAATTCAACTGAAAATTGTCTTCATTTGTCAAACAAAAGACTCCACAATAAGCTTAACAAGATAATACTTGCCAGGTTTAGGAGTACAGAAAGTAAAATACGTAATTCAAATGTCCTTTTATCAATTTGATTTTTCATGAGCATCACCAGTGGCTTGTCAGAACAGCGGTGAAAATAATGGCATGGGGTAAACCAAATATTGTCATCCAGAAGATGTTGGATAGCTAAATTTAAATATATAATGATGTAAAAGTAACTCGAGACAGTTTGCTTTGATTAACCACAGATTATAAACTCCATATAACAGGCCACATAAGTGAGTTTGGGATTTTAGGCAGGGGTGAACGCGAATCGTTGTAAAGAAAAGTGGTGTGCTGGATTTTTTATCACTAGTTAAAACCAGAGAATCATTGCAAGACATGATATGGCACAATAATCGTTGATCTTGATTATCATTATTCATAATTGTGGGAAGCCAAAATCGTTATTGAACATAAAATCCAATTAATCAATCGCCCAGCCCTACCACAGACAGGATGAATTAAAGACCGAAAGACTGTGTCACAAAGTTCTTCTGTCTAGGCCAGTGGTTCTCAAACATTTCGGGTTCAGGGCACCCCTATACCAATGTTTTTTCATCCACGGCACCCCTAAATTACATTCTTACTTTTCACTCTCAGCACCTTATATTTATGCCATCTTTCACTACTTTGAAGTTTAGCCTAACAGTATGATAGGCCCTACAATAAAAATTGTATCATTGTTTGTAAGGTGATTATTACAAATTATTATTGTTATTATAAGATGATGTTGGAGACCACAGCATTAAAAAATTATAATTTTCAATTCAGTAAATCAGATATATTCAGTTTAATTCAAGAAATGAGGCTACGTATTCCATAGAACATATTTACAACAAATGTATATTTCCTAAAATGTAAACATTTCATTGGCAAATTTTAAACACGACTTTTGGAAAAACAGTCTTACAATATGAACAGAAAATGACACACAAATAACTTCTGCAATGTCTGGTGTCAGCACAGTCAGCTGATCAATTTAATGGGACACATGAGCCTGCCTCTGTCTACAAAGTCTCTTAATACGAGGGGGGATTGTTGAAAGTGCGACGCGGAGGTCTTGTTCTACTGACAGTCTTTGCCTCAGCTTATTCTTGATGTACGTGAGAGAAGAGAAAGCCTGTTCGCAGAGGTAGGAATTGAATCAACACATTGATAGCACTCTCTGAAAGTGAGGCATACTCCTGCCCCACAAAAAGCCAAAATGTATCCTAAGACAATTCACTGTTTTGCAACCTAAGTGTGCGGTCCATTTGTAGCTCTGCAAGCTCATCCTGACCCTTTGTAGTCAAATATTTGGACGCTGGCACTGTGGCGAGAGAGTGGAATAGATCTCGAACCCAGTCGTACTCCTCATTGGTGTGTGGGAAATAGGTCTAACCTTTTCTCCAGTGTAGCCAAGTGCGCAGATATTGAGTTTAAAAAACCTGCTGTCTGGTCTGTGCTGTTGTTAGCTGTCAAGGGGAACATGTAAACGTTTTTTGAGCCACTTTTGTAGTTTTGAACGGAACCCATTGATTTTGTCCGTTGCTGTCAGATTTCCTTTCCTTCCCTGCATTTTTGTATTGAACTCGTTCATGCGGACCAAAAATGTCAGCTAAGTAAGCAAGTTTAAGCAACCACGACTCATCATTAAGCTGTTCTTTAAAAGGAACGTCATGCTCGTTGGCGAATGCCATTAGCTCATCTCTCAGTTCGAAAAGACTGGACAATGTTCTCCCAGTCGATAACCATCTGACCTCTGTGCGCAGTAAGAGACCCTGGTGCTCCGATCCCAATTCACTGCAGAGAGCGCTGAATAATCGCCTCTTGAGTGGGCGGGACTTTATGTAATTTACAATTTGCACAGCTTGATCCAAAACATCAGTGAGACCAGGAGGCATAGTTTTTGCCATAAGTGCTTCCCAATGTAGCATGCAAAGGTACACAACGGTGGTGGGGTTTCTCTCTTTAGCTTTCGTTACTAAGCCTTTTACCCGACCGGTCATGGAAGCAGCGCCGTCGGTGTAAATGCCTATCCCAGCTTAGACCATGTTCCCAGAAGACCTTGTCTGTGACCTGAATATCTCGTCACCCGTAGCGTAGTTCTCCAACGCTTTGCAAAATAAGAATAAAACGTTGCCATTTTACGTTTCTGCAAACCACGCATACAACGATACAAATACGTGTCATATCAACATTTCTAAATACGTGGTATATTAACGTTATAGTGTTTCAACCGCTCGTGGCGCATTTGAGGCGCTTTGGGGGATTTAGTGCAGGGCCTAACCATTTTCTGGTTATGAAATAACATAAATTATATATGTTATTACACACCACGCATTTAGAACATGTGGTACAATGCTCGGAATCCCTTTATCACTGGATTACGAATATCAATGAGGCAGAGTTATCGTCTTGTGGGTCAAAAACATGATACGAAGTGGGACATGGCTCGCAAAATCTGATTGTGCTAACGTATGCTAACGTTAGCTTCCCAGCAAATGCAAACAGACCAATATAACAACATAGATGAGCCAATGTACTTCGAAATAATATTCTCCTCTTCATATTGTCAACTGTTCTTTTAAGTTCAACTATTGATTTCCTTGAATATTAGTTATATATATGTTTTCGTAACCTTGTCTAACCGCAAGCGTAAGCAATCAAAAAACTACAAACATGGGCTCACTTTGCTTTGTTCATGATGGCATCACATTTCGGGAGCTGTAGTGCAGTATTTATATATCGAAAAAAACATAAAAATGATGATGGTTATGAACATGGTATTTAGAATACATTGTGAATGATTAAACATTGATAATAATTATTTGTTACTTATACAATGTAGTCTGGTTGTACAGATTTTATTTATATTTAAGTGGTTTACTCAAGGCTACTTTTCTACCAATAATATTAATTGCGGTAATATTGTTTTGACACGAATAGGGCTACAATAAAACTGCAGCGAAAGAATTTACCTATTTTGATTTATGGTCTTCAAGTTATATTGATTTAAAGTTAATCTAAAAGTACGCTTCCAGGGGGCATATTGTGGCCCCTATCATCATTGGGGTCTCCAAACAAACAAATGTTAATTTTCAGCTACAGTGGAGCAAAAAAGTATTTAGTCAGCCACTGATTGTGCAAGTTCTCCTACTTAGAAAGATGAGAGAGGTCTGTAATTTTCATCATAGGTACACTTCAACTATAAGAGACAAAAATGAGAAAAAAATATCCAGGAAATCACATTGTAGGATTTTTAAAGAATTTATTTGTTTAATGATGGTGGAAAATAAGTATTTGGTCAATAACAAAAGTTCAACTCAATACTTTGTAACATAACCTTTGTTGGCAATGAGAGAGGTCAAACGTTTCCTGTAACTCTTCACCAGGTTTGCACACACTGTAGCTGGTATTTTGGCCCATTCCGTCATGCAGATCTCCTCTAGAGCAGTCATGTTTTGGGGCTGTCGTTGGGCAACACAGACTTTCAACTCCCTCCACAAATGTTCTATGTGGTTGAGGTCTGGAGACTGGCTAGGCCACTCCAGGACCTTGAAATGCTTTTTACAGAGCCACTCCTTCGTTGCCCAAGCGGTGTGTTTGGGATCATTGTCATGCTGGAAGACCCAGCCACGTTCCATCTTCAATGCTCTCACTGATGGAAGGAGGTTTTGGCTTAAAATCTCACGATACATGGCCCCGTTCATTCTTCCCTTAACACGGATCAGTCGTCCTGTCCCCTTTGCAGTAAAACAGCCCCAAAGCATGATGTTTCCACCCCCATGCTTCACAGTAGGTATGGTGTTCTTGGGATGCAACTCAGCATTGTTCTTCCTCCAAACACGACGAGTTGAGTTTTTACCAAAAAGTTCTATTTTGGTTTCATCTGACCACATGATATTCTCCCAGTCCTCTTCTGGATCATCCATATGCTCTCTGGCAAACTTCAGACGGGCCTGGACACGTACTGGCTTAAGCAGGGGGACACGCCTGGCACTGCAGGATTTGAGTCCCTCTCGGCGTAGTGTTACTGACGGTAGCCTTTGTTACTTTGGTCCCAGCTCTCTGCAGGTCATTCATCAGGTCCCTCCGTGTACTTCTGGGATTTTTGCTCACCGTTCTCATGATCAATTTGACCCCACGGGATGAGATCTTGCGTGGGGCCCCAAATCGAGGGAGATTATCAATGGTCTTGGATGTCTTCCATTTTCTTACAACTGCTCCCACAGTTGATCTATTCACACCAACCTGCTTGCCTATTGCAGATTCACTCTTCCCAGCCTGGTGCAGGTCTACAATTTTCTTCCTGGTGTCCTTCGACAGCTCTTTGGTCTTGGCCATGGTTGAGTTTGGAGTCTGACTGTTTGAGGCTGTGGACAGGTGTCTTTTATACAGATAACAAGGTCAAACAGGTTCCATTAATACAGGTAACGAGTGGAGGACAGAAGAGCTTCTTAAAGAAGAAGTTACAGGTCTGTGAGAGCCAGGAATCTTGCTTGTTTGTGGGTGACCAAATACTTATTTTCCACCATAATTTATAAATAAATTCTTTAAAAATCCTACAATGTGATTTCCTGGATTTTTTTTTCTCATTTTTGTCTCTCATAGTTGAAGTGTGCCTATGCTGAAAATTACAGACCTCTCTCATCTTTCTAAGTAGGAGAACTTGCACAATCAGTGGCTGACTAAATACTTTTTTGCCCCACTGTATGTCCATCAAATATACCGGGTTTCAGCCATAATGAATAAAAACAGTGTTTTGAGTTGCTGGGGCTATTCCCCATAATACGGTAGACTTTTTATTAAGTCCTATGACATCATGTTAATAATATGGCAATAATGTGGCTCAAATGTTTCACATGAACTCAATGACGCAACCTTGAATGGGTTTGTGCTATCCACTCTAAATTTGTAGTATGATCAGTCTGTCACTCTTCAGTCATACTGACATTCTTCATTATTGACCAAGTATTCCGCGGCACCCCTGAACTTGCGTCACGGGACCCACTTTGAGAAACCCTGGTCTAGGCTGTGGGACTTAGGTGTGGAGGGCACTGCATTCTCTCTCCTTCAGTCATACCACTAACAGAACTCAATTCATCTCTACATGGAAACACATCTGACACTTCCACAGTTACTCAGGGTGTTCCCCAAAGGCTCGGTTCTAGGACCCCTCCTTTTCATCATCTATATTCTTCTTCTTGGTCAATCATCACCTCTCGACTATCAACCATTGGATGCAGGACAACAATCTAAAACTTAACAGAACTGAACTCCTACTAATTGGCTCCAAATCTACCAAAGTTGGCAATATTGCTCTCAATAACGATGGCACTACAAACCAAGCTTAAGTCCTTCGGTGACCATGCGTTCTGTAGGGCAGCACCCAAACTTTCACCACTCAAACTCACCATGTATCTTTCAATCTCACCTCAAAACCCATCTTTTCAATATGGCCTTACCTTAAGGATTCATGTGATTATAACCTGGCTAACCCTACTACGGTTATTCTTTTATTTGTGTTTTGTTAATTCATTGTATTGGTCTACTAGTAGTTGTCGTTGCCTTATTGTTTGCCTTTATGTCCATCTCTGTCTCAACTGTGGGTACTCTTTGTTTGCTCTCTGTCTGAGCATTATTGTCTTTTATTATCTGTTGACATTCTTATCCTGTGAACCGTCTTTGGGTCTGAGGAAAGCGCTATATAAATAAAATGAATTATTATTATTAAAAAGGGCGCAGGTTAAGCAGGTCGGTTTAAAGTCCTTCCCAAGTTTAGAGCTGTATTGGAGTTCTCATACCACTATCAGTACTCAAACATACTCCCGAGTTAAGGCTGTGGGATGGGGGAACTGCATTTAGGGTTAACAGAACGCAAGCGAGGAAAAGTAAAAAAAATAAATTAAAAAAGAAAAGAAGGGGGCATGTGGTCAGAGAGGAGGAGAGAGAGAGAGAGAGAGAGAGAGAGAGAGAGAGAGAGAGAGAGAGAGAGAGAGAGAGAGAGAGAGAGAGAGAGAGAGAGAGAGAGAGAGAGAGAGAGAGAGAGAGAGAGAGAGAGAGAGAGAGAGAGAGAGAGAGAGAGAGAGAGAGAGAGAGAGAGAGAGAGAGAGAGAGAGAGAGAGAGAGAGAGAGAGAGAGAGAGAGAGAGAGAGAGAGAGAGAGAGAGAGAGAGAGAGAGAGAGAGAGAGAGAGAGAGAGAGAGAGAGAGAGAGAGAGAGAGAGAGAGAGAGAGAGAGAGAGAGAGTATGTGTGTTTTTTCCCCAGGTTTTGAATGCTGCATCCCAGGGTCTATTCAGAAAGTTTGCTCTGGCTTTTCAATGTCTCTCCCTCTTGTTGATCTCGTGTCTGTGTGTGGCACTTTGGGTCCCCTTGGTGCTGTGCCTGAGTTGGTGTTTTGTGTGCGTGTGTGTGTGTGTGTGCATCAGAAAGAAAGAAAGAGAAAGGCTTTGGTGCATGCAGGAAATGTTTGTATGTGTGCATGGGAATGTGTTTTTGTGTGGCAGGGTGTCCATATAACACTTAGACATTTCTCTCTCATTTGCAGTTTCAGTAGAACAACCTCCTGTGTGTGTGTGTGTGTGTGTGTGTGTGTGTGTGTGTGAAAATCTTCTTAAAACTCTATTTCTAAAAAGACACTATTTTCCATATGAATGGCCTGCAACAAGCCAGGTAGACATCTATTAAATGTACGAGGTAATGTGGTGTTATGAAAGCATTAAACATTTTATTTTGGAGGTGCATGGATTTTCAGCTGGATAGTCTGAATTAATTTTAGCTTTCTAAAAGGATCAACATTTTATTAAGTTTTAAAGGTGATTTGGAAAGTAGTTGAAATGTTTTTATGTTTTTAGGTTAACAATCCAGTGTGTTTGTGTGCGTGTGTGCGTGTGTGCGTGTGTGCGTGTGTGTGCCCCAGTGAAAGCGGCTGTGCCAGTGGCCCAGTAAATGTCATGGGTTTAGCTGAAGTTGGAGGCGGTCCCGCAAAGACAGCTGCTGAGTGACATCATCCACTCATACCCAGGCACCTGTGCCTGATTGGATAGTGACGGGTGTGAAATGGATCTGTGTGAGGCAGAGGCCACTCCCACTGTTGAGCTCTTTCCCCTTTACATACTCATTGACACAGACACACACTAATAGGTATAAGCTGGTTCAGAGAGAGAGTGTGTGTGTGTGTGTGTCTACTAAAGGCTTAAGAGTCTTTGGGAATTACATCTGGTCTCTCTCTCGCTCTCTCTCTCTCTGAGAGGAGGAGAGGGGGGAGGTAGTAATCTGAAACCAGGGGAGGGTTGCAGCCGAGCTCCCGCCTTTCTCCCTCCTCCGGCTCGTCAGTGTGTGTGCGCGTGTCTATGGAGACGAGGTTGTGTGCTTGTCTGTGTGTGCACTGTATGTGTGTGGTCCTGTGACGGACAAGGTGAACTGTGAGCTGCAAAGCGGTGAAAGAATGGTGGACCACTTTCGAATACGGTGCTGCTTACTTTGACTTTGTGTATGTCTGTGTGTATGTGTGTGTGCGCGTTCCCCACGCAGTGGAAACTATGGCCCTCAGCCGAGTGTCCCTGCTCTGCCACGACATCACCTGGCTGTGGATGCAGCTCAAGATGATCACAGGTAGGTGCTGGGCTACTGTGTGTGTGTGTGTGTGTGTGTGTGTGTGTGTGGTGATAGTTCTGTTCTGTGCATCACAAAAAATGGACTCCTTTTTGTAAACAGGTTCTCCCGTGTGCTTGTACCAGATCATTTGACTGTATGTCCACCAACTTTCCCCATGAAAGCTTGTCATTTTGACATACATGTTGAATCCATTCCACCCCCCCCTTTATCATGTGTTAGTAACCGATCTTTGACCGACCCCCCCCCCCCCCCACACACACACACACACACACACACACACACACACACATTTAATTTAATTTCATCTGCCAAGGGTCCACAAAGTGACATTGGCCATGCATGTACCTGCACCGTGACCCCTTTACAAGCTGGTTGCCAGTGAGACTGTCTCTCCAGCTTCTTCCTTTCTACAGTGACACAGATGGATAGGCGCAAGTGTTCGGTGAGGTTAGCAGTGAGTTCCCACTGATGCATACGCAGGCAGTTGGCAGTCAAAGTGGCACACTAGCTAGTTTTGGTCCAACATAAGTTAGAGATTACAAAGTCGATGTCAGCCTTGCCAGCTGTATTTGTATTTCTGTGTGTGTATATTTGTGAGAGTGCATCTTCTTGTGTGTTCACTGCTTTAACTTTCCAATTTTTTTTGCAAGCTGATACAAAACTTGCAAAGGGTATGGGCTGTACCTAAATGCCTTTCAAATAGTTGCAGATTGGAAAGAGGTATTTTGCCTGTGTGAAAATAAAGAGATTCTTCTTTATCGCCTATGTTGTCATGGTTTGTTATAATCATTTTTAGGATACGAGAAAAAAAGACTTATAAAGAAATTCTTGACTTTGGCCCACTGTCATTTTTGTCATGGCAACAGAAAGTGGCATATTGACTGGATGAAAGGGATGTAAATGGTAGATTGACTGACCAAACAACTGGCCGAAGCAAAGGGGTTTGCAGCTTGAAAGTAAACCCACTGGTGCGAGTGTGTGTGTTTGCCATTTGGAAGAACAGTACTGTGTTGTCTGGATTGATGATGCCACAATTCTGCTCAGAGGGGCGTGCCTACCACAGAGAGAAAAACAAAAAGAAGATGAGAGATACTGAGATACTACATTATATTAATATAGAGAGAATAGAGATTGAGAGAGAGAGAGTCAGAGTGGTTAGATGGAGGGAAAAAAGGGAAATTGGTTAAACAAGCTTAAACTCTGGTGCTACATTTCCTGCTCTCTCTGTGTGTGTGTGTGTGTGTGTGTGTGTGTGTGTGGGGGGGGGGGGGGGTTGTGTTGCTGAACACAATAGAGCGTAGAAACTGAGTCATATTTGGAATTGACTTCTTGTAGTGTAGCCTATCACAATCATATCCGCTTCCAAAGCATGATTTTGTCTTTCTTTCCGTTCATGCCTTCCGTTTTTGAACCCAGGATAACTAACTGCATTGTTCAATGCTAAAAGGAAGAATCAGCTGAAGAGTACACACACGCACTATTAATATTCTTTAGAACACACATGACGTTATGTTTGCGCCGGCTGTAGTTCTATTTACGATGAGAGGCCTGAATTCACGTAATCATGAATGGTTTTGATTTGTCTGCCGAGCCCGACAAATCCAGTCAGTGATGTGGGAATGGGCATTACATACACACACACAAAAGCACACGCTCATCCAGGGCAGCGTTTGGCCGTTTGACGTAATTTTGGTCTGTGCTGTGTGTGTGTGTGTGTGTGTGTGTGTGTGTGTGTGTGTGTGTGTGTGTGTGTGTGTGTAGCTTTTACAGAGCAGGATATGTAGGGGTTTACCCAGTAGAGCTTGGTTTTGGGACAGGAACAGCGGGATGGAGGGGAAGACAGGGAGAGAGATTCAGACTCTGATGCCCGATGTCAGGGGGAGTTTTTGGGACCGGGCCGCAGCATTGTCCAGGTGGAACATCAAAAGGAGCGCCACCTGTGGCTCTAACTCTTGTGTTAAAGATGTGCAGCGACATGAAAGGCAGAGCCAACCCTTTGGAGTGACAACGTATGTTTAATAGAGGAGAACAAGGCTGGGCAACAGAGTGTGTGGGTTAGTGTGTAAAAAAATACACAACTAACGTGTGTGTGTCTGTGTGAGTTGCAACAGAGGTATGCAAACAATCCGTATCTGACCTGTCAAGTCAAGTTTGTCTCCGTCGGTGCCCTGAAATCCCTCCTGCCACACACAAACACACATGAGAAGTAAGTCCACACACACACACATACACACACACACACACATTAGTTGTCTTTTTTTGTTGTAGTTGCAGAAACTACTTGTTCATACAGGTTTGAATGTCCAGGTTCTGTTGTATGTCTATAGAGTGGGACACCTTAGTGAGAAGCGTTGCTCCTTGTGTTTCCGTCGTGCCCCTACTTTGATATCCCCTCCATCAAGTTCAAGGGCCAACTCAGCCCTCTTGTAATAATCCAGTGGAAACGGCTCGAGTGTTGTCAACATGGATGAATGGATCTTGAGCTTGATCCAGACAACCAGATCATCTTTCCATGAAAATTGACGTGCCAAAATAATATAAGACACGTGCATTATTTAATACTGTGCCCCAATCTCGTTCTGCTGTGCTCCATAGTATAGTGTGCGATAGAGTGGACAAGGACGCCATTGTGTGTGTGTGTGTGTGTCCACCGTCTGCTGAACGAGATCCCCATCTCCCCATTAAAAATGTAGGATAAAGAACACCCCCCCCCCCCCTCCAATCAATCCCATTAAAAGCTGATTGGTATCTCCTCTCTCTCGCTCTCTTTCTCTTTCATCCCTTTTAAACATAAATCTGAATATTTTTCCAAATATTTTAATTTACAAATTGCCTTATTTTTTCTCCAAAGACACATTGTACCATTACGACTAAATATGTATAATAATAATAATAATAATAATAATAATAATAAGTATTCAACAGGGGTGTCAACATTGGTTTCAGCAGGGCGTTACTGCCATCAGAAGTACTGTCTACACACACATCTGATCGGGTTAAAAAAATTACTTTGTCATGTCAATCTCTACTATAATTATTACATTATTAAAAATAATAATTAATTATTGTAATTAATAATAATAAAGATTCTAGTAGGAAGCCTAACATACCTAACAGCCTAACACTCACCTGGGCTTGAATACCAGTCTGTGGTGAAAAGAGACAGCGCCACACTAGAAACTTACTGCTTGCAATGTTTTCTTTTTGTTTGTTTTTTAACCTCTACACAAAACCTAACAAAATTACAACACTGTGCTACCTCATCTGATGTCTCTCTAAGCCCATTAGAGTCAACCTGAGCAATTGGATTATTAGTGTTAAAAAAAAAAATTGTGAAGAAAATGCAATACATAACCTTAACGTGGTCGCAATATAGTGAGAACAGGAGAACGGAACTTAAACACAGTAGAATCCCTTCCAAAAAGGATCTTTATCAAGTTATGTTTATAAAACAGTATATAATGGCATAGTCTTGGACACAATTGGACGTTGTGTCAAAGTTTGCAGAGAGGGACGGCCTGGTATTGCTAGCTGGTGCGCTTTGCTGGCAAGACCAGTGTCCTAGACCCTGGCTGTTTCCGGGGCAGATCAGATTAAGAATGACTGACTGTCCAATTGGCTCACTGACTCACTGACTGACTGTCTGTCTGTCTGAATGACTGTCCGTCCAATTGGCTGGCTGGCTGGCTGGCTGGCTGGCTGGCTGGCTGGCTGACAGACAGACAGTGAAACCTCTGTCTAGCTGTGTCACCCTGATTGGCTGACTGGAAGAATGGCCCAAACAGTCTGCTATGTCCAATGGAATTTAAGTTTTCAAACCTTCATGAAGGCCTAGACCATGTTTGAACAAGGCTAAATTCACATTCTCCTCTTTTTCGTCTCCCCAAAAGACCATACGATAAGACTACTTATCAAGTGTGGTGCAAAATTCTTTGAAGATTTTTTGATGCATGTGCGTTAATCTTTCTTTCCATCTATTCTTGCTATTATAATTTCTACTGCTTTGAGGTTGCCACCTAAACATTTCTTAGAAGAAAAATGACTAAGGAACCACACCACTCCCTTCTGTGGCCTTGTAATGGTCAACTCACGACTCTCCATTTTTGTTTCTACGTTTGAATCCCGATGTGCTTACCAGCCCATCGAATACCGCTAAACACTGTTGCCTGATGAGCTGTGACCTGCTAGCAGTTACCGTACCACCCTTTAATTTGCTAAATAACAGGCTACCTCCTGACGCAGTGGGACTTGGACCGGCCGATGGGTGGTGCGTTGTTGTACTTTCACCTGATCTAGCCTTTGGCAGACCACCAGACAGCTTTAGGCTGGTTTAATGCTAAGTCTACATACGCACACACACAAACACCCAGGTAAAATTAGTCTGCAGTCTGCACAGGTTGTACCCACTTATGGGGAATGACGGAGCTGACAATTTGTGATGATGACGAGAATCCATGAGGACCAAAGTGACACCCCCCTGTACGTGTGCATGTTCCCCTTGTCTGTAGATAGTATCGTATGCTCACAGTATCCGTGTTTGTCTGTGTCACTGAAGTGACACACACACACACACACACACACACACACACACACACACACACACGGGAGAAGAAGCAGATTAGCCTAATCCATTCTCTGCAAAGAGAAGAAAATAGAGTGTTTACTTCAGCGCCTGTCTGTCTGTCCTTGTGAACTCTTTGTGCGGTATGTCTGCACGGCGGGTAATCAAGCTGACTGTATCACTGCTGCATTTGTTTTGCACACAACACAATATGCATTGTTTCGATTACAACCATTAATAATGAATGTTCACTTTTTCTTTCCTGTTTCTTTCTTGATCTCCTTTCTTTTTCTCGCTCTCAATCCTCCTCACTTTTTCCCCCTTTAAACCCCCCCCCCCCCCCCAAAAAAAATCCTCTTTTCTCTCTCTCACTCTCCACCTCTCTCTCTATTGATCTATTTCTGTCTCTTTCCCTCTCATTCTCTGTCATTCTACCGGTCTCTCTCTTTATTCATCTTGCTTTCTCTGTCTTTTTCTCCTTCTTCTCTGTTTGTCAGATGAAGTGATGCAGCAGCAAAGCAGTCCTTTGTGTGCTGCCCACATCTGGCCTGACCTCCAGAAGCAGTTTGCCATCCTTCCAGGTTAGTCCTTCCTTACTCTCCCCTCTGGGTGGAAAGTGTGACAGCTTAGAAACCACCGTTATTTATCAACAATTCATCACTTTACCATTGTATATCAAAATTCTGAACTCGTAAGCATCAACCATCATTAAATCATTTTATAAAAAGTTATGTTATTCATAAACAAATTAATTTATCAAAGACGAAAGGGTAGATAGCCACCTAGATAAAATCTACAGTGGCGTCCATATTGATTCCAAGATAATCCAATTGAAACCGCAAGAGGAGCCTGAGTTTTCCCAATTCATATGACATACGTCTGTTTAATGTTCAAAAAGCACTGGAGCTATGTCAACACGAACCAACTCGGATGGGTTACTTCCTGTTTTCAACTTTCCAAATAAAAGTACCAAAAACTACCGATTACATGGAAATTAGTTGAACTTCAATAAAGCCACTTATAAGTGAAATGTTTATTAGCCATCTGAAATGTTAAAATACATTACTAATCCAAACTACATTTTAATGTAAAAGATTATGCAATATAGTACAAATTTGATGTTGACCTTTAAATTTGTGCTGTGAACAGTTTTTGCATGTTGGGTTTGCAAAGCCCAAATGTGAGAAAGTATTTCAGGGGAGCTAATATCAATAACATGCTTAAGTATGGCCTTGGAGTGGTTTCAATGTACACAATGCCTTGGTAAAATAGTTTATTGTGAACGAGATGCATAGCAGCAGCGTGTGAAACGTTTCAATTCCATACCGTTGTATCCTTAAATCAATACTGTCACGGGCCTGGGACGGCATTGTCCAGAAGAGAACACGCGTTCTATTGACTTTGGCACGTTTGTACTCATTATGCTTGATTCCTTTCTACATTGATTTGACCTGTGCCTTTTGCCAGTGTATTTGAGTTCTTGTTTTTCCTTGTTCTATGTGCCATTTTTTTTTTTTTGCGTTTTGCGTATTCCTTGCCTATCTATTTTGAGTAAATCCCAAGACTTTGTTTAGCAGCATTTCAGTTACTTTGTCTCCAGCGTTTCTCTTTCTGAGTTTTATATTGGTTGCGATTAGTTCGGTTCTAGTTTATTATCTGCACTTGGACCATCACCAATATGATCCCTGACAAATATGGCCTCCAGAGAGTCAATGACAATATAAAGCGTTTTATTGAATCGTTTACTTTAGGCTTACTGTTGAAAAGCCCTGCACACAGGTAAGGCCATGCCACACAGGAAAAGGCCACCATACAGGTATAGACCAGCCCACAGGTAAAGGCCACCACACAGGGGGTAACTGTACCTGTAATATATACCGGACATTTGATAAAGTCATCAAACATCGTAATTTATTGCACAGTAACACGCGTTCATTAGAGACGTTCATTAGGGAGCTTTAGCCCATAGGTTTTATAAAGTATATAGGCTAGGCCATAGCCATTTATATGGCTCTGGGCTAGGCCTATGCATAGGCGGTGGAAGAAAAGAAAAATAAAACGTTAAATAAAACGTTATTGTTGATTCATATAATATAATTTCTTTCCTTTTTTAGTCCTAATCTTTGCTCACATTCTACAACACGTTTACCGCAACAAAATGATCTGTTACGTTTGAGAAGCTACACGCATCACAAAACTGTCTCTTGCCAGCTTGTTTATTTTTCATATCTTCCAAAGTGGCGGTATTGTTAGTAACTATAGATAGCCTATTCTTGCTGCTGTGGAAAGTGAAACCTTTCGGACAACAGAGGTTTTTGAGCGATGGAAGCTTCTCAAAAACATGACTGATAATAACATCTGTTTTGTGCACTTGATACCGCATACTTTGGACGACGAATCCTGCCAAAATTGAAAATAAATATATGAATGAATAAATAAAAGAAAATTACTAATAAATGAATTAATCAACAAATATATATATACAAATAAATAAATAAATGCACACATTGATACGTTAATAAATAGATTGAATTTAATATAAATGTATAAATATATTTATTGATTGTCAAATTCATTAATTTCCATATTTATACATTTATATTCTTATTGATTTCCTCATTGATACATTTCCGTATATATTCTTTTTCCGTATTTATTGATTTATCTTTTTATTTATTTCCACATTGATACATTTCTGTATATATTCTTTCCCGTATTTATTCATTTATTCACCGCTTACTGTGTCCTTATATGATAATTAGGGTGTGTGGTTTTCAAATTCAGGCAGTAGCAGCCAAGCTCAACCCATCATAGGCTATTCTTTACACCAGCCCAGTTGGTGGCGGTAATGCACAAAATAAGATGCTTTGCGACTGCTACTGCGACCAGATTAAAAGGAACACGTTTGAAAAATGCTCAAACGCACATCTGGAAGCCGCTTAATATTAAGTACAAAATGTCAGCGCGACGGTCCATCGCAGACCTTCTAAGAGAAGCGGCTGATCGCCTTGAAGCGGAACAATGTGAGTTTGATTATGCCTTTCATACTAAACAGAGCTTTGGTTCGGACCCTAGTTAATTATGTGTAACGTTAGCTTGTTTACCTTGAATCCATTTGACCGTAACTAGCTAACATTGGCCAACTATTATGGAAACATCAAGCTAGCACAGAAACATCTGTCACTTCAAAGGGTGACAGTGAAAAAACTACAAACTCTACTTTAGCTGCATGGCAAGAATCCAGGTCCGTCTAAGTTACCTGCCCATAGAAATTGAATTGTACCATAATTTGTTTTCTTAGTTTCTCATTAATGTCTACTAGGAAATTGAAATTATAATTAGTAACTATAATTAGTTCAACATCTCAGGGAGTAAGCCCCCAGTTTTCGCTGCTCTATTGATCTGACAAGATCAAATTTTTTGTTTCCCCTCCAGACAATGATTGATTTATCTGGAAGCCAGCGGCCTTCACCACCTAGAGATGACACTTGAATTATGATTTATGTTTTTATGATGGTTCAGTCATGTTTGGTCTAAATATGAGCGTAAAAAGAAACAGATGGCTTGACCTTTAGGGCCTTTTTTTTTGCTAAAAATATTTTTGGTTTGTCAACTGCAAGAGTTGTTCACACACAGCAGACAAGGTCAAACGTGGTAATAAAGTGTTCATGGAAGCCTTATCTAGTGTGCGCACTATATTTATTTTCTGTTCTTCATCATCCTTCCTGATGGTGCCCATGAAAAAGCAAAAGTGTTATGTCCACCCTGTTAAGGACCAACTACACACTACTGAGCTAAAGCACTTTTGTGGTAGCTCTGCAGAACAGTTCTGCAGAAATATGTCCAAGTCAACAGAAATCTGTGCAGAAACACAAATATACTGTTGAAACTAAATTTTACATTTTTCTCCACAACAGGGTCTTGCCGACATGTGGAGTGACCTGATTTTGTAGCATCCTGTTCACCAATTTGATTAAATACATTTTTACAAGGAAATGAAATATTTGGAAATGTACATGTTTAACCATGCACCATCCATACCTTTTTAACCCAAACTTTTAAAATGTAAACTTAGAAGCTTATAATTGTATTCAGAATAAGTAACAATTGACCATACCTTATCTGATAGCTGTTTTCACTGTAGGCGCTAAAACGGGTACGTATGAACTGTTATTGTATATGTTGAAGAAAAGGTTTGTGCAGTCAACTTAACATTCAATACAGCAATAGCATGATACCTTAGTCAATCTTTACCGGTTTTATTGCAAGCTATATACACTGCTCCAAAACATTAAGGGGACACTTAAATCGCAAGTGATCTTGATGAACAAAATATTCAAGTTTGACAACATCTGGGCGTGCTCCTGATGAGACGGCAGATGGTGTCCTGGGGGATCTCGGACATGGGCATCAATGAGCTCCTGGACAGTCTGTGGCGCTCATTAGCGTCATCGGATGCACCGATACATAACGTCCCAAAGGTGCTCAATTGGATTCAGGTCTGGGGAACGTGAGGGCCAGTCAATGTAATCAATGCCACTGCAATCCAGGAACTTCTCTGTTCCTGCCGCAAGTTCGAAATTGCCGCCGCTGTCAGACTCCGAGCTATCTTCAGCTCACCAAAGTAAATAGTCCTGACTGAGAATATTATTTACAGCTAGATCAGCTAAACGCCTCAGTTCGGCAGCGATCCCCTGACCGGAGGTAGCCATTTCTGAATGACATGTATAGTCAATCCATGCACTCTGATGTCAATCAACCAATAGGCGAAAATTTACCCCGTGACACATTATAAATGACCGCCCCATCATTTGTAAACTACAATTATTTACAAAAAAAACATGAAATAGAAATCAAGCAAAACCTGAGAATAACTAACCGCTGATGCGGTACACAACAAAGATGGCGGATAGCCAGAAGAAAAAAAACATGTCAAGCAGGCACAGTCGATCGCTGAACTGAAACGGATCAACCAATGAGAGTAAGGGAAGGTGTGATTGACGGCCTCCCTAATTATCATATAAGGACACGGTCATCGGGGAATGAATAAATACGGGAAAGAATATATACGGAAATGTATCAATGAGGAAATAAATAAAAATATAAATGTATAAATATGGAAATACGGGCATCAATGAATTTGACTATCAATAAATACACTTATATCAAATTAAATCTATTCATCATTTTCTTCATTTATTTAGTTATTCATTCATATATTTATTTTCAATTTTGGCAGAATTCGTCCTCTATAGCATCCCCTTTGCCTGATTTAAATGTGCACAAATACTTTCGTTTGTTTAGGGACTGTTCGCCATCTGGAAATGCAAAGGGAACCTAGATGTACATTTCAAAGAGGGAATAGAAGCTGTTGGATTTAACACTATCAAATAGTTGGCTTAAGTATATGATGAGGCTATCTTTATGTCTGCAGTTACAAACTGACTCGAGAGGAAAATTCGTAAAGACTACAAAACAGCTAGTTTAGCCCACGATTTCAACAGTGCAGGAACAGAAGTCCCAACGGCTTCTATGCCAGACAATGTGTGTAATGTGAAGAACGCTTTCCTCCTGCACATAAAAATCAGCCCCAAATAATGAACAAAGACCGAATGTGGTAGCCTACAGTAGGCTAGTTCATGAAGCAATCTCAAACTGCCTTCAATGTCATTACGGAGACCAGCCCACTTGTAGGCGATAGCATCACTGGGTGTGTGCAACATTGGAAATTAGGAACTTATGCCTATGTTCCTAATGTGGTTACCTCTACCTCAGCGTCCACCTCTGCATCTGCCTCTTCATCCACTGCTAGGTCCACCTCAGCCAAAGCGTCCACCTCAGCCTCAGCGTCCACCTACCTCTACCTCAGCGTTCAGGGCTTTCTTAGCGTCCACCGCTGGCTCTACATCAGCTGTTGTCTCAACGTCTATTGCAGATATTTCTGACCCTTTGGTTGATTTCTCACCCATCTCTCTCAGGCCACACCCAAAAGCTGAAAGAAGAAGAAGAAAATAAACGGAAAAGAAGACAGTGAGGAAGAATAAGTGTTTTGCATAGTTTGCCTGGAAAGCTTCTCCAAACCAAACGAAGTCTGGCTTTCATGTATTTCATATGATTCGATAAGGCACTGAGTGGAAAGCTCATGTTCAGGCCACGATTCTGCTTCTCTTTGTGTTGCAGAAATCATGCAGTGTGAAATCTGCTATCGTGTAGTCTAAACAACTCCATTCCTACGATATACAGCGCAAGTGTCCTAGTTGATCGTAAAGTCTGAACGCCCCGGATGTAGGATGAAAGTAGGATGCCCAGATGAAAAAAATCATGTTGCGTGTTCCTGGCATAAGGATGCTGACCCCAGTGCTGGCGAGCTCAGTATGACCCCTGGTTCGATCCCGTGCTGCCAAATATTTTCAGAGGAAAATAGCTACCACTAGCTCCAAAAGTCGCAAGATTACGTCATACACTTATTTGCATATATGTGACGTCACTATGTACTCAATTTGTGCTCGAAACTTTCGTCCGTGTAACCGTGGAAACTCACTCCCACTCCTGCAGTGTGCACAGCGTAAAGCCTGGGTTTATGCTTCTGCGAAGATGCACGTAAATGTGTCTGCGTTGCTCTGCAGAGCAGGGGTTTCTGGGCGACCGTTACTCGCGGCTCAAAGACGCGGATACGGGGAGTCCTCCCAAGTCCTAAGAGCCCGTCGACCGTAACGTTTTCTCCTGTGCGTCAAACAATCGGATTGGTTGAGCAGGGAAGGAAGGAGGAAGCGAGAAGAAATCCAGTTAGGATCAAAACAAAAATACACACGCGACCATCAGTAAACCAACAATGGAGCAGTTCGAGAAGATGCTCGGCGATGAAGTTCGCAAATACAAACATTTATACGACTCAACTGCCAAGATGCCCTTTGCATCTATGGACTGTGCTCTATCAGAGATTTAGTCCTGAAGCTAATTTAAAGCTACATCATCAAATCCCAGCAAGTCTAATCAATCCAGAAGACGTGTGATTAGCTGAATCAAACGCCTTTTACCAAATCAATAAACAAAGCTGCATAGTGTTTCTCATCAAGAGCATTAACTAGATAATTTACTACAAGAGTGACTAGCACTATGACCAGCTCTGAACCCAGACTGAAAGAGGCTAAACATGTTATTGGTAGTCAAAGTACAAAGCTTTTCATTTACAGGAGGTACCATCTTTGCTAGAAATCGGTGCTTGGAGATGGGTCAAAAATTGTGTACGTCACTTCACCCCCTCCCCTCTTTATGCAAAGAAGTAAAGTAAGAAGAGATGTCCATATTTTTGGGATCAAACCATAAGTGAGTGTTCATTTAAAATATGTGCCTGGAGCTCGGCTATTAAGGGGCAGAACGTTTTAGCAGATACGTGTCTAATTAACCTGCGCCCACAGAGCTTCACATAACATTGGCGTTGTATAAATACAAATAAAGGAACATGGTCACAATGTTGGGGTAGACCTACTCATGAAAGTATTTTATTTGTCTTTGTTGCATTTATACCTGTTTGCAAGTACACCAAAAAACACAATAAATAACATTTAAAGCTCTTCTCTGCTCAGTGGAGTTGACCAGATGTCAACACTGCAACAAGCTAGCGAAAAATAAACACCGAGCACGCTGCTGTTTTGTTTGTACTTTCCCAGGACGTAACCAAGAGTTTCCGCATTCGTGTTTCTTCTTCTGGGTGTTCTACACATAATATTAACAAAATGCGACAATGCCCCCTAGTGAACGCGTAAAACTTACGTGGAAGCATAAAGGCCAACTCTATGGCGTTTCATTAGTGCCTAAACTCGCGAGCACACAGAATAGGTATCGCGAGCGGAAAACCTTCCTCGCGAGGGCGCATTTCGGATCTGCAAGCGCACAGAACTGTATCCGCGAGCGCAAAAGGCATCCATCGGCTCGCTGTACCCTCGCAACTGCTCAACACTCGCTCCACTCTCCCTGCGATACATGGGCTGTGTCGGGTAAACCGGGACAGGTTTAAGGGTTAACGGTTAACGTTAGCCATCTAACTGTAGCTAGCCTAACTTCAGTAACTTCCGAGGCAAACTTTGACAATAGGTGGTTAGCTTTTCTAACATCAAATATTTAGCTAACGTTATACTATGACAGTATTCTAGTGCATATGTTGTAAACGAAGTCAATATATTCAAACAATATTAAAATTAGATCTCTGAAAGATCTCAACTCTTGGTGTTACTTACTCGCTCTGACATGATTTGTTGAGCCGGGATGGTTGTTCGCTCAGGCTTAGCCAATCATAGGTTATGGTCGACTCAAAGGGGAGGAGACATCAGCCACTATCCTCGCCTCCAAAGTGCTAAAAGTCTACTAGCGAGCAAGTATTGCGCAGTTGCGAGCGAGTGTTGCGCAGTTGCCAGCTAGGGTTGCGCAGTTGCCAGCGGGTAGGGAGAGTCGAGCGAGTGTTGAGCAGTTGCGAGGGCCGAGCGAGCCCATGGATTATGAGAGGCCGTTTAGGGCGAAAACAATGAAACATTTGCACACGCACACAACACATGCGCACATTGCATGTTTCTGCACGTCTTTGTGTGTACGTGTGTGCGTGCGTGTGAGCGTGTGGCATGTGTGTGGGTGGGTGCCGGTGTATCTATATCTGTGCGGGTGACGCAATATCGGTCCGATCAGGCCTACTCCGGAGGTTTACATTTCTTTCGTTACATATTTTAAATGTAGATATTTAATTTACTTTTAATATGGATAATCATTAAAACACATACAAACGTTGAAAATAATAAGATAATGCGTGTGCAAATGCTTCATTGTTTTCGCCCTAAACGTCCTCTCATACATGGATGCCTTTTGCGCTCGTTTTGTGCGCTCGCAGATCTGAAATGCGCCCTCGCGAGGACGGTTTCCCTCTCGCGACAACTATTCTGTGCGCTCGCGAGTTTTGGCACTAATGAAACGCCATAGAACTGTTGGGCGAACGTCCGCGAACCATTGACAGAAATGTTCGCAGATCCGCGATCGCAGAAGCATAAACCAGACTTAAGGAGAGGGAGAGACGCCCACTACGATTACTCTGAGTCTGAGCAGATTGTGTGGGAATAAATTGGATTTGAATAGATTTCTCGCTTTTCTCCGATGGTGTGAATAAGTTGCTAGATTTGTCGCTAGTCGCTTTTATGAAATAAAGTCGCTAGGGGGGTCTGAAAAGCTGCTAAATCTAGCGACTAAGGGCCTTTTCACACCTGGAAGTCCGAACCAAGGTTCGTGTTTTTGTAACATTGCATATATTTGATCCCGTCCGTTTTGGTTTCACATTGCAATTATGCGAGCGCACTAAAGAATTTTACATGGCATAAGTCCCGTTGTCGTCACCTACGGGGGCTGAGTCTATGGGGGGTGATTCGTTATGGGGGTGACTCGTGCCCTTGCAAATATGGGGGGTGATTCAAGCATGCATTGCACGCAAGCGTACGTGCGTGCGTGTAAAAAGCGTCTTCTTTTTCAATTGGTTAATAGGCGATTTAGTTACGGACGTCATCAAAGAAGGCGTTACGTTGACGTGGCGTTTACGCGTCATGTGTGGCGTCCATATATACGCAGTCGTATGGGGGGCGATTCGTGACAGCACACTGGCACGCACGCATGCAAGCGTGTCAAACGTACGTGTTGATTGCGTGCACAAGCGCCTGCATCAAGCCACCGTCTAACGAACTTGCGTGTTAATGACGCCTGCAAGAGGACGTGTATTGCAAACGCCTAACTAACGTGCGTGTTAATGACACCTGCAAGTAATAAAGTCTTGTGATTTAGTTACTTTGGTTTTACGTGATTTATTTTCGCGACGGCGACAATATAGACTACTTATATAAGTGTGTCTCTATTTTATATTGATAATGTGTAATTGTTATAATGTGAGGAGTTACATTTGCAACTGTTTACACAGGCAGTGTGTGGACACACCGTGGCGGTTTGAAAGCAAAGGATAAGAAATCTCGAGTGGTCCTCTAGTCCAGGGTATTGCTCCTTACTTGAGCGATGTGCTGTAGGCTATTACGCCGAATGGAATATAAGCCTAATTATACCTTACAATAAGTGGTGTTTTGTGATTTGATTCAGTCACGTTACTAAGCATCGTGAAATGCTGAATAAAGCTAATGTTAGCCCGCAAGCGTGCGTTAGCGTATTAACTTGGCGTTAAAATGTTTGCATTTGATAAATGGTGATCTATGTTTAGCTAGACTAGGGATGTTAGGAAATTCGGGGATTCTGGGGTTTTGGGGTTTTTATTGATTTGTCCATGGTAAAGTTCCATGGTAAAGCTAGTGTAACAGCTAACGGTAACGTGGTGGAACAGTCATTGCTGCTTCTTCAGGGTGAAAGGCCAGGGTGGGGTTACTTGTAGCATAAGAAAGCCGTATGTTGTGTTATTAGAAAATTAAATGCCATTTCAAATGGAAGGTATTGCGCTGTAAAGGGAAGATGAATTCTGGTTTAACTTTCTATGTAGATCTCTGGCAAATTAAGGAATATGAAACTTTTTGTGTGTGTTTTCAGTTGTTTTTTGTAGTAAAGGAGAAAACCCGTCTTTGTAAATCACAGCAGTTCTACGAACCTGTTTAAACTTTGTTGTTTGCGAAGGGTCTTCCCAACCCGCCCCGGGAGACAGTTGATATACCTTTTTCCCGTACACAACATGTTTTTCTCAGTTGTCCTTCTCCTGTCAACACCTTTCTTCATTCACTATCTTATGGTGCTTACAGCCAACTATTTGACTCCTACACGTCTGGTCGGCAAAACATTTCTGAGTTGTCGTTCTTATGTCACCACATTATCTGGTCAATCACGTTTCTCAGTTGTCCTTCTTATTTCAACACATTGTCTGGTCAACAACACATTTCTCAGTCTTATAAGTTATTTTAGCTACCTGTTCGACTCCTACAAGCCTGGTCAATTGGTAGGGCTTCGAATCTAAAACTGCTGAAAGATGGAGGTCATGAAAAAAGACACAACTGATAATACTGGTCAAAAGTGGAGTTCATAATAAGGCTGATAATACTGTTCAAAATATACCATACTATATATTCTCCAGAGATAACATGTTGCCCCCACAAGAAAGTCAATCAAGGGGTGGGATACATTTAAAGTTCTGGTTTATTCTCTGTTGAACACTGTTAAACATAAACCAAACAACAATGTTAAACAGGTTTGTAGAACTGCTGTGATTTACAAAGACGGATTTTCTCCTTTACTACAAAAACCAACTGAAAAAACACAAAAAGTTTTGTATTCCTCAATTTGCCAGAGAACTACATAGAAAGTTAAACCAGAATTCATCTTCCCTTTACAGCGCAAAACATTCCGTTTGAAATGGCATTTAATTTTCGAACAACACAACACACAACTGTGATAGACTGGCGTCCTGTCCAGGGTGTACCCTGCCTTACGCCCTGTGTTGGCTGGGATAGGCTCCAGCCCCCCCGCGACCCTGTAAAACAGGATAAGCGGTAGAAGATGAGAGAGAGACAACACACAACTTTCTTATATGCTACAAGTAACCCCACCCTGTCACCCTGCCGAAGCAGCAATGACTGTCCCACCACTAACGTTAGCATTATATCGTCTCTATGTCAACGGGACTGTAGTATATACTAATCAATACTACTATAAATGGTTAATTACGGTAATACCACGGGGCGATAGAGAAGGAAGTACAGAATTATGGTATCACTGTGCCCAGTCGGTCATATGCCTGGCCTATTCATAATCACAAGTTGTGTGGTTGTGTGGTATTGTTTCCTGTATGTTAAGGTTGACTAAAGGAACTAAATGTACCAGGCTGGGGCTCAGATCCATCAATTGTGTGTGTGTGCCGGTGTCATGTGGGAGCACCACCAGTTCTTCCCCATTCTGGCCGAACGAAATCTCCACATGCTTAGAAGACTCAATTCCGAATAAGAATCAAAGTGTGTTCACAGTGCTTGTGAAGAAACCTTTCTGATTGGCATCAGCATTTACATGAGACATAAGGGCAGCCATTTTCTTTTTGGTTTTTCCTTTGGTAGGAGTTGGTCTGTAGTGCCCGTACCTTTGTTTTGTTAATTGAGTCTTTGCCATAATGTTTTCACTCCCAACAACGGCAGCCCAACAGACGTCCCTCTTCCCATTTTCCATCTGTTTTCCCTCCCCCTCTCCAATATAATCCCATAAAAGCAATCTGTCTTTAGTCTTTGGTGTGATAACAAGGAATTTTTGAAAAATGTAAAGTAACATTATGTTATGATATATTGAAAAACTCTGAGTGTGTAAAGTGAATGCATGTTACTAAATCGATAGAAGCCATTTATTTATTATTTATCATACATTTTATTGACCTTGGTTCTTACTTTTTTTCAGGGGGCCGAGGGGCAAACGGAAACCCCATCATCCTTTTCCCAGAATTCCCCACCTTTGGTGAACTGGAGGAGGAGGAGTTTCAAAAAGTGCTGACCTACCTGACTAGTGTGCCCAGGTGTGAAACACACACACATCATTATCATCCTGATAGAAAGTGCTACGCTATTTTAATTGCAATACTATATGCCACCAGAGGATGTCAGTCTTTGTCTACATGATAAGTGCTGTGTTGTAAAACGTATTCCTTTGTCGTCGATGAAACTCCTTTCGTAACAAGTTAGGTGCAACTTCAGAGTACAGCGCAGTGTATGCTGAATGTGATGCAACCATAGTCTAATGCTCGTGTGAGGCGCCATAGCTGCAGATATACAACTATACGCTAGACACTGGCTCTCTTTGTGTCCCATCTTTATTGTCTCTGTTTTACTCTCTCCTCCCTATTAGCGATATAGCCTTTCTAGCTCTTGCTCTCCTTTGCCCCTTTCTCCCTCCACCCCAGCCTTCCCTCTCTCTCCTTCTCCACCTCAGGGGCCCTGTGTAGTGTATTAGGCTGCCGGTGTTGACTGAATTAGTTCAGGTTTATCTGACGGCGGAGCGGCTGTATTCAAAGCAGCCCGTTGAGAGGCATTCATCAGTCTATCGGCCCCTCCTCCTTCTCCTTCTCCTTCTCTTCTCTGTCCTTCCTTTTCTGCTGAGCTGAGCGCCGCACTGCCAGCATACTCTATCTCTCATACACACACACACACACACACACACACACACATGTGCGGTGGTTACATGCATGCTGAGCAGTTAGTGGGAGGGGGGTTGAGGCATGGCAGAGAGCAGAGGAGATGAAGAAGGGAGGTGTGTGTGGCTACGTGTGTGTTTATTTATTTATTTATTTATACAGGGTAACTGACTAAGACTAGGTCTCTTTTCCAGCAGTACCGTGTTAAAGGCAGAAAAATGTATTAAAACTACTAAACAATCACAAATGAAATTCAATTAATACAAATAAATAAAATTAATTAATACGCAATAAATAACAAAAAATTCTAATAAGCAGCAACTAAAGAATTGAGTGTGTGTGTGAGTGCATGTATGCTGTCATGGCGACAGTTGAATTTATGATAGTATGCAGCTTCTCACCTCACCAGCTGAAGGAGGTGGGCCTCCTGCTTTTTCTGCAGTGCCGGTCCCACCTCCCTTTCCTCGCCAGTCATTCAAGGCTCGCCTGTCTATCAGTATTTTCCCTTATTGTGATTGGCCATGGCGAAGCAGTAGATGCAGGCCCCTTCTGTGATTGGCTGAGGAGAGGAACGAGTAGAGGAGGGGAGGGGAGATGCTCTCAAGGGTTGAGCCATCAGTTTTCATTCTAGCCAGGCTAGACATCAGACCCGTCAATTCTGGACCAAATTACACCAGAATTCCAGCAAAACCACAACACTGAATAAGGGGACTGTGAGATTAAAGGGACTATTTTTCTGGGAAGACCGTTTGGGAATATTGTCAAGGACTATCACATGCCAATGGGATTGACCAGAGGATAGGCTGCCGCAGACTTCTCTGGGTAGCCTTCAATTCTTTAGTGTGGGTGTGTGAGGTGTGTGAGGGGGGGGGTTAGTGTATGTGTGTGTGTGTCTGTGTTTTATGTCAGGTGTGAGGGGCTGCATTGTGTTAAATGCAGGGTTCTACACTTGGCTATTTGGGTGCACAGATGGATCACCTCAGCAGTATTCTAGTATTGGCTGCATGACTTGTGTGTGTGTGTGTGTGTGTGTGTGTGTGTGTGTGTGTGTGTGTGTGTGTGTGTGTGTGTGTGTTTATCTGTGGGAGATTGTATGTGTGGGTCGGGTGTGTGTATTGAGGGGGTTTGCCAAGTATGGACATCTGCTTTACAATGGTAATGTGTCATGTTCTCCAAGAATCTCTTGGATGCTACAGCACAAGCATTTGGTGGTAAATGCTGCATGTTTGTATACATGGGATCACACACACACACACACACACACACACGCGCACACACGCACACATATATATATGTAACCTGTGGTCATACAAACACATACACAGACAGGTCTATTACTCTGTTTCTTTCAATAACCTTGGGTTATAAAGCCATGCCCATTCACATACACACACAAACACGTACTCACAGGGACAGCCTGGGGGGTCACTGTTGCCGTGGTGATAACAAGGTTTTGCCACCACAGTGTGGCGGCGTCTGGAGTGGGCTTCATCCTGGTCATCGATCGGCGTCAGGACAGATGGGCCGCTGTAAAGGGGACCCTGCTACGTATTGCCGTGAGTACTGACCCCCCGTGTATGTGTGTGGCTGCTTTTTGGACATTATGTGTTTATAAATGAAGATTTGGTTTCCATTGCTCTCTCGTTTCGGGGAACATTTCTTTTTCATTCCTTAAAGTTGTTTAACGGCAGGGAAGTTGCAAATAGTTTTGAGTGGCTTGCCTTAGAGAGAGAGAGAGAGAGAGAGAGAGAGAGAGAGAGAGAGAGAGAGAGAGAGAGAGAGAGAGAGAGAGAGAGAGAGAGAGAGAGAGAGAGAGAGAGAGAGAGAGAGAGAGAGAGAGAGAGAGAGAGAGAGAGAGAGAGAGAGAGAGAGAGAGAGAGAGAGAGAGAGAGAGAGAGAGAGAGAGAGAGAGAGAGAGAGAGAGAGAGAGAGAGAGAGAGAGAGAGAGAGAGAGAGAGAGAGAGAGAGAGAGAGAGAGAGAGAGAGAGAGTTTTGAATTCCTGTCCCTCTTGCAGATTCATGCTAATTGGACCCCGATCATCATTCAATTTAATACATTTGCAATATGGGCATCTCCAAGACCCTCTATGAATTGGAATAGATTCTTGCTTCATCCAACAAGAAAGCTCCCCAACCCCCACCTCTCATAATGGTATATTCCAGGCCTAATGTTTTCTTTCAGTCCATTGGATTTACCCATGTCCCTAGGAAGGGGAGGGTGGAGAGACTGGTCCCTTATGTTGCTGACTTGGTGTTCATACAAACAATACCGTATCATTGAAATTGTGTGCTTTAAGTGGCTCGACTACAAATAAATTGGTTATGTGTAGGTTTGTGCGAGAGAGAGTGTGTGTGTGTGTGTTTTTTTCTTTTTTAGGGGGGGGGGGGGGGTTGTTTGTATGTATTGACAAGAGGAGGCTCATTAGCACAAAGTATGTACGCATTGTCTGTTGGACAATGCCTGTGTGTGTGTGTGTGTGTGTGTGTGTGTATGTGTGTATGTCTGCATGTGTATGTGATTCCCAGTGTGATTTGTGGTGGTGGATCCCAGAGGAGCAGGCAGTGTAAGGAGTAGTGTCATTACTCTGCCCCAGGCACTGCACTGCCAGTGGAGGAGGGGTTTATGTATGTATGTGTGTGTGTGTGTGTGTGTGTGTGTGTGTGTGTGTGTGTGTGTGTGTGTGTGTGTGTGCGCTCAACTCCATGCCGTCTTGGAACAGCATGAGCAAGGATATACTTTAGGCCTCACAACACCTGCTCAGTGTGTGTGCGTGCATGCGTGCGTGCGTGCGTGCGTGCGTGCGTGCGTGCGTGCGTGTAGGTGTGTGCATACTTTGTCTGTTCTCAGAGCTTTCCTGTGTGAAAGGACAGGCCACGGGCATGTCCACCTGCCAGAGCACACATATCTCTACCAACCAATCAAATTGCTTTGTGCTGAATATTGAAGGTCCGTCAGCCTTATCCCCCCACTTGTGCACCAAGGTCAGGAAGATACATGTTCCCCTGGTCTGGAGATATGATATATATGATGCTAGAAATGTTAGGATAAGGTTTCAGGTTGGATTGGACTGAAGTCAAATGTACGGTCCTTATTCATTCATGAAACAGCAAAAGAAAGGAGAGGATTTAGACTTTTTTTCTCAATTTTGTTTTAAGGCAGGATAGTAAAATATGGCTGTCAGTCAACTCCCAAGTGGATGCTAGGTATATCATTAATAGACAGGCCTTTCTTATCCCCTCCTCCCCCAGCCATTATAATAAAGCATCACTTTGATCCCAGCCAAATGTTATTCAAATGATTTACTTATTGATGTTCCAGGGAGTGTAAGGCTCGGTCTGGTGTGGCAGTAAAGTTGCTGAGCAGCAGGGGCGGGTATTGCCATGGAAATTACAGTTCAAGTGGAGGGTCCCATAGTAATTATAATAATAACAGGAGACTGTACTTTGAGTACATGAGGATTACGGTTTTATATTGCTGAAATAAATAACAACTTAGATTGTCTTATCTTGAAGATTCCATATGAACGTACTCATGTCTGCCATCTAGATTCCCATGCTGCGAATCAAAAACAAAACAAAAAATAAGAATGATTTACTGAGAAAGAGTGAGAAAATAGAAACAATGGAGCAAGAGGTTGAGAGAGAAAGACAGAGAACGACAACACGAGATGAGCAGTTGAGCTATGGTTCTTGCTGTACTGTTAGTGGGGAAACAGAGCATTGACTATGGCTCAGTGATTAGTGGATGGATAATGAATAACCTGTGTCAAACATGGGGACAGACATCTACTAGACAGGGTTGGTAAATATACAGCCTCTAGAGGGACGGACATCTACTTGGCAGGGTTGGTAAATATTCAGCCACTAAATGTAAATACACATGGCCCTTTTCATTGGTAGCTCCACTACGATGACCTGGGAGGAGCTTTAGAGTGTCTCTGTGTTCCAGTCTACTGTCTTGCTCACTGTCTTATTTGGTGCTCATCTCTTTCTTGCTCTCGCTTTCTCTCTCTCCATATACAGTGAAGGAAATAATTATTTGATCCCTTGCAGATTTTGTAAGTTTGTCCACTGACAAAGAAACGAAAGGTCTATAATTTTAATGGTAGGTTTATTTTAACATTCAGAGATTGAAATTAGGGTTGAAATCAGGAGCACTTTCTTAGAGTGAGGGGGACTAATATACCTGGCCTGTGGGAGCCAGAATTCTTGCTAGTTGGTAGGGGATCAAATACTTATTTCACTCAATCAAATGCAAATCAATGTATATATTTTAATAAAAATGTTATATATATATATATCATATAAATATGTGATTTTCTGGATTTCTTTTTTTTGATTCTATCTCTGAATGTTAAAATAAACCTACCATTGAAATGATAGACCTTTCGTGTCTTTGTCAGTGGACAAACATACAAAATCTGCAAGGGATCAAATAATTATTTCCTTCACTGTATGTATATACATATATCCCATCCCCCTGGCTCTGCACACTGTTGTAGCTTACCTTTTGTTATTTGCCTTTCTGTGTTCTCTGTTGCTCCCCTCCCTCTGTCTTTCTTCATCTCTCTCCCAATGCCCCCCCCCCCCCCCCCCCCCCCCCCCCCAAGTGTGTGTTTCCATGGCGACACCAGGCCGACCACAGCCAGCTCCATGTGGATTGCTGGGCCTCGGGCATGTTGGTGGCTTACTCCTTGTTGTACCCTCAACAGACAACTGTCAGCATGACATTCCGCCTTATGACGCATGGCGCAGCCTAGTCATATGCTTGTTCTGCCACTGTGTGGTTAGCATTAACATGATTATTATGGGGATTATTAGGACAATTGCTGGCTGCTTTTGCCGGCCATATGTTAAGTAATTTATTATTATTATTATTATTATTATTATTATTAAGTAATGCTCCTTCATAGTTCATTTTTTTTATATTGGAGGTGTATTAATTAAGGTAGTCTTAAATTTGGTTTTGTGTTGATGATTAAGTAATTATCGGATTATTTAGTGAACTGTTTTTCCATTGCTGTGTGCATCTCTGTCTGGGACATTTCCTGGAATCATTCTACTTGCCGAGGTAGTAACGTCAGCTGTTTATCAATAGCGTTTATTTGAACCTTAATCTGGAAAGTGGCCTGTTCCTGTTCCAATACTTCATTAACCCACAGTCCGGAACACTACATCTCTTTTGTCTTAGTCTGTCAGTTTTATTTCTGTTCTCCTCAACAGCCGTGTCACTTTATTTATAGTAGCAGAGAAGAAAGCGGAGGTTAATGCGGTGCTCATTTGAGCCAGGGGCTGGGTATTGATTGTTGGAGCCCCAACGGGGATGAGATATTCACCCAGCTACTCTGATAAGACATGAAATATGTGGCCCTTTGGCACAGGGTGAGCTTTGTGGCAATTGAGGGTGCGCGCTTCTTTTTTGTCTAGGGCTGTGTGTGCGCACGCACGTTAGTTTGGGACTGCATTTTTATGAAATCTCTTGTGTGAATTACGCCTTTTTTAATGATCCGGGTGTCCCTCCCTCCCGTGTGTATGTTTCTGTGTGTGTGTGTGTGTGTGTGTGTGTGTGTGTGTGTGTGTGTCCTCCAGGGCTCCTTCCCAGGACACCTCCAGCTGGTCTTGGTCCTGCGGCCCAACACCTTGTTCCAGAGGACGCTTTCAGACTTCCTCTTTAAGTTTAACAAGGATGAGTTCAAAATGAAGGTGCCGGTGCGTCCTGTCCTGTGTTTGTGTGTGTAAATGCATTTATATATGTCAATGTGTTACAGTGCATGCCCTTTAGTGTCTACATAAAGTTTAAATGTCTGTATTGCATGTGTAGCCGGTGAGTGCACATGTGTACAAGCTATATTTATTCAATCAACAGATATGCTGTGTGACCAAAGGTGTGTGCGTGTGTGTGTCTGTGTGGCAAACCCATTGTGCAGGGCGTGTCTGTGTGCATTGTGTACGTGTTTGTTTGTGTGTGCGCAATATACGCTTGCTGGCAAAGCAGGACTTGCATTTTCTTTATCACTCATTTCATAATGTTTCACTATTTTGCCACAATTTTATAGCAGAATTTGTGATTTGATTTGTACTCATTGCCCAAAGAACTGTATTTTTTCAGTGCTGTTCAATGGCTTGCTAGCGCTTTACTTGCGTCTCTGAATGACTGATTAGTTTACATATTGAAAATTAGGTTGTGGTGACTTTACTAGGGGACTGTATGGGGAGTGTGTGTGTGTACACAACTTGTCAAAGTATGTGCGCATATGTGCTGTATATATAGTATATCTAACCTCTCTTTACATGTTTGTGCACCCTAGGTGGTGATGCTGAGCTCAGTTACAGAGCTTCATGCCTACATTGACTGCAGTCAGCTTACCCAGGAACTAGGGGGCACCCAGGATTACTGTCACGACACCTGGATTTCACATCGCACCGTAAGGACACACACACACACACACACACACACACACACACACACACACACACACATCTGTAATCTCTAAATACAAAAACAAATGTTGTTAGGATTCTCAATACATGATCGTACCGGTTATAGTAGAACCAGCTGAAGTAGCTGGTATGGTCACAGTTTGTTCATGATATTATAGAAATGGAGTTAATTTGGCCCCGCTCCAGGCTCTGGAGGCCTTTGCCCTGATGGTGAAGACCACGGCCCAAACTCTGCAGGTCTTTGGCACGGAGCTGGCAGAGACGGAGCTGCCCAACGACACGGAGGCCACCTCCAACCTGCTGGTCGCACACACCAACAAGAAACAACAGATGAAGGTTTGTCTGACCGGGACGCTTGTCACACCTAGCACACAACGAGACACAAAGTCCATGTCCTTTTTTAATGATTTTACAAAGAGTATATTTACTATGATGTCGGAGGATTTGGGCAATAGTGTTGTTTTTCGTTTGTTATTTGTGATGGGTGGCACCTACAGTTTCCTTCAGTGACCTGTGGTTGTTTTACCTGTTTAAATGGATCAACTCATCAAGTGTCTTTGGCTACGCTTGTGGTGAACTGTAATCCAATAAAATCCAAATGTAATAGCGCAAAAAGGACTTTATCTTGTAAGTAATCACAAGATCAGGGTGCTTTTTGTTTATTTGAGCATACACAGCATACATTTCTGGGGTTGCATGATCGCGGAAACCACAGACACTGAAATGAATTAAGTTTGAGGACATATTTTTAGATGGTTTACTAGTGGTTTTAAATAGGAGTGTACTTTACGATGATTATCTTACATTAATTATCACATGCCCAGATTTCATTTAACCTTGGTGCCTTGAAACTTCAGAAAGGTTTAACATTTAACGAAATAGTGTATTTGTTTACAGACAGAGCTTATTTAGCTATGCCTTAACTGGCATGTGTTTGTAATGTACTGCAATGTGTTTGTGTATTTTTGTGACTGCATTGCATGTGTGTGCATGCGTGTGTGTGCCCCCAGGAGGAGCTGTTTGTGGCGTTGGGCCAGGGGGGTCGTCTGCTGGAGAGCATCAACGAGCCCCTGCTGAGAGACCCCGACTACAGCATGAACCACGATGAGCTGGAGAACCTGGCCACCGTGCAGAGGTATATATACACACACACACACACACACACACACACACACACAAACACACACACACTCGCATACATGCATGCACGCACACAAGTACACACACACACACACACACACACAATGCACTGCAAGCTTTGCACACATATGTTTTCATATCATCTGTGTCTCACTGTGAACTTTGCCTCCTGGCCAGTTCTGTTCCTCTCACAGTACTTTGTGTTTGTGTGTGTGTGTGTGTGTGTGTGTGTGTGTGTGTGTGTGTGTGTGTGTGTGTGTGTGTGTGTGTGTGTGTGTGTGTGTGTGTGTGTGTGTGTGTGTGTGTGTGTGTACAGTATGTGTGAGTATGTGTGTACTGTATGTGTGTTTGTGTTTGTGTTTGTGTGTACAGTATGTGTGTGTACAGTATGTGTGAGTGTACACAGCAGTGGGTATATCTTGGCTTAAGGACCCACTAGGTGGCACCGTGTGTTTTTGGTCAAAAGAGATCCAGCATGGCACCTCCGCAGTGCCTCTGGGTCAAGTGTCTTCTAGAACATGCCTGAGTGCTTTTCACAGGGCAGAACGTTCCGGGCGTTCTAGGTGTATAGGGAGAGGGTGTGATCTCCCCTCTGTCAAAGCTCACCCGAGTACTTAACAAAAGTTAAGTAACTTACTTAGAGTAAGATAAAGTAGTGTCCTAACAAACCATGAAATTCTTTCCCTGTGTTTTTTTATTTGTGTCCTGGCAACGCTATTATATTCCAATATTCACATAGTCACTCCTCAGAACCTGTTGGTTGAGCATGGAGGATTAGTGACAAAACCCACAGGGGAATAGCAGTGGAGTTGATATTTTTGTTCTCTTTAGGTCTCACCCATCTATGATTTCATGTATGTCTTGTTTCCTTTGAATCCTCTTTGTTTGGATCATCCCTCTTATCCTTTCTCTGTTTTTCTCCTCTCTTGTGACCCTCTCTCTGTCCCGTCCAGACTGCTGGGCCAGCTGGATGAGACGGAGACGGCGTTTGACGACTTCTGGGAGAGACATCGGACCAAGCTGGAGCAGTGTCTGCAACTCCGCCATTTTGAGCAGCACTTCCGTGAGGTGCTGGAGTCATTTTTTTATTTTGTTCTTATAATTGTTCTTTTACATTTTACTGGTGTGCACTCTTTTCTGTGTTTGTCTTTCCTGACTGTCTCGGTGTGTGTGTGTGTGTGTCGGTGTTGACTGACTCTATCTGTGTGTAGGTCCGTTCCCAGTTGGACGTTATGGTGGAGCGCCTGTTGGGTTTCTGTGAGGTGGGCATCAGTCCGGCCCACACCGAACACATCTTGCGAGACCTCAACAGCCAAGAGGAGAGGGCCTGTGTAAGATTACACACACAAAATAGTACAGACAGACATCCCCATAAACACACACACACAAAAGCACATCAAACTCAAAACCCATGAATCCTAACAGGCTTAAGCAATATATCCTTGTCCACACACATCAGGTGCACATGATCAGTTGTCTTGCAACCTCCCCCAAATACTTTCTTGAATTGTGACTTGACAGGCAGCCCCTGGTCCTCCTGCTTAGCCTAAAGACCTCATCCATCTAACTGACACTGTTCACATTGCATATGATCCTTCTCACGTGATTAATGCGCTACTCGGGGGGTGGGTGGGTGGGGGGGGCGGCACATATATGCCCATATGTGTGTAGGTGATTAAAATATTGCAGGTAGAGATTACATTTGAAACTGAAACACTGCCGTTATCTTTGGGGAATCCTGGAAACCCTAGCCAGTGATGTAATCAGTATTATCTGCTGCCCCACCCCCACCCACAATGCAATGGGAGGCGGAGAGAGAGGGGGTAATGAAGTGGAGGGGAGTGCGTGCGTGCGTGCGTGCGTGCGTGCGTGCCTGTGTGCGTGCCTGCCTGCCTGGATGAAAAGGGGAGAGGGGAAGAGGGGGGTTAGGTAGAGGAGAGGGAGGAAGAGGGGAGAAGGGAAGAGGAGGGTTAGGTAGAGGACAGGGATGAGGGAGAACGAGATGGGAGTAGGAGAGGAGAGGAGGATGGGTGGCTTACCATTGGGCATCTAGCAGCCAATGCAGGGAACCAGTCATCTCTTTCGTAATGGTTATAGCTATGGTTATTGCTATGGAAACACGTACTGCTCTGGCTACAGAATATGTTATCCCATACTCTGTTGCTGTTACATGAACGGTATAATATGATATTATAATTTGTTTACGACCGGTTCATTATGTAATCCTAGTATATGTGTGTGTATGTATTTGTGCGTATGTGTGCGTATGTATTTGTGTGCGTGCGTGCGTGCGCGTAGGAGATCCTGGACCGGACCCTGTCCCTGGCGGGCGAGGCGGACCTCCTGATCCAGAATGCCCACTACGCTGAGGACTCCATACGGCCAAAGAGCAGTGAGCTGAGGGCCGTGTGTGAGGAGATCACCTCCGTCCTCCGGACAAAGAAGAGCCTGCTGCTCCGAGCCCTGGAGCTGCACCAGTGCCTGGAGAAGGTGAGCCCCAGTGAAGAGCTAGAGATGGATGACTCGAATGAAAGAAAAGATTATATCTGGGCATATGAGAAGTGGACGTATATGAGAAGTGGACGAGAGGGGGAGGGGAACAGGGCCAAAGAGAGAGAGATGGAGAGAGAGCTAGGTAACTAGCGAAATGTGAGAGCCTGGTAAGTTTTGACATTTGAGATATATTTTGAATGGCATTACTTCCTTCCAGATTATGTCCTCCATCTGCGGGTTTGCACGTGGAAGCATGGTATTGATTAAAGCTCATTAGGGGAGAGATGTTTCTCCTTCACAAAGATTCATAGTGATGCTTATGGCAAGAACACGGGGAGATATAACATGGCTATACTGAGGCCGACAACCTTCCCTGGCAGTTGGACCCCGTAACCTGATGTTCGGGCGGGGCTCCTCTCTGTGCGTTGCCCAGGCATCGAGGTGGTGTGAGGAGGGCATCTACCTGCTTGCCTGCCAGCCGGTGGACCGCTGCCAGTCCCAAGACGGGGCGGAGGCCGCCCTGCAGGAGCTGGAGCGCTACTTGGACACGGAGCCGCAGCACGCCCTGGGAGACACCGCACCCATCCTGAGGGACTACGAGGCCGTCATGAACCCCCAGCTCAGGGTAAGGGGATGGGGGGACAGATGGATGGGGGACCAAGGGAGGGGGGAAAAGGGGAGCGGAAGGGGAAATGAGAGAGCCTGGTGGTATGTATAGGGCTACCCTCTTGTGATATTGTATGGTATTGTATTCCACAAGGGAAAAATATAAAAATATCACATTGGGTAATTGCCACCCCATTCATTTGTATATTCTTGTGACTTTACTAATGCTATGCTATCCTGTGCAAGCTTTGCTATTACTTCAAAATCCACATTTCATTCAGGAAAAAAACAATGGATGTATTCAGCTCTTTAACCTTCTTAGTCTTTGTTGTATTCCTGGTCTCCCTCACAGGAGCAAGTGGAGAAGGTGTTCCAGAAGCAGGCGTCGGTCCAGGACATGTTTGAGAAGCGCCGGGTAAGCCTCAAGAAGCTGGCCGCCAAGCAGACCAGACCAGTGCAGCCCGTGGCCCCGCGGCCCGAGGCCATCCTAAAGTCACCCCTGTCCTGCTCCAGTGAGTCCTGCACCCACACACACACACACGTCCTGTAGACACACAAAACACAGATGCATGGAGACATTTGAGCTAAATTATACGCCATATATAACCCCATATGAACTTTCATGTGTTTGAGTAAATGAATGCTTATCTCTCACTTTCTTTTGCTCTCTAACTCACTCCCTCTCTGACTCGCTCTCTCACTCCTTCCATCGTGCAGACTCATCCTCCCAGTATTACAATGACAAGGAGACATGCAAACTCAAACTCACACCACATTCCACACGGCTTGTCCCCAAAACGCCTCGTTGGGGAGATTCCAACAGTAATAGCGTTAGGGTTAGGTGTTTTTACAGGCTAACAGGGTTTTCAAAGTTAAACAGAACAGTGGAAACTTTTTGGGCTCATTAGATTTTGTCCACTTGGACCTGAGCGCTTTCGTAACTTTGTTAGTTTTATAAATACACGTCTTATAAACAACTTTGATGATGGCGGCAAGTCAGCTGACGACACCGTCTTGTCCTTAATTGCTAAATGATTTATCTCCTGTCCCTAATTATGGTGTCCTAGTTTTCACTGTAGTCATAGTACTCGTGACATGTTTTTAATAGTTTTTTTGTGTGATTTTATTCATTATTTTTCTTTCTTCCTTTCTTTATCCCTAAACCAGGTCACAGGAGTCAGGAAAAAAAGTGTGTTGAAGAAAATCTATTGAATAAAAACGACTGCAAAAAAGTGAGTTGACTCCCTCGAATCGAGTCCATCTCTTGGGTTCAATACCCTCTTTGTTCACTGTTCTTAAAAGGTGGAGCATTGTTGCTAAAATGCCCATCATATTTAGTATTCTGAGGCGAAAACTGCCTGATTTGTGTGTGTGTGTGTGTGTGTGTGTGTGTGTGTGTGTGTTCAGGTGGACCTTTCTCTGCCGAATGGCAACAGCAGTCGGCATGGCTCCATCTCAGAGGAGGAGGAGAACCTGACCATCCTCCGACGGTAGGGGCGGACTGTTGTTGTAAGATAAAGCGGGTTAAATGATGACATTGTAATACATGCCAAGTTTTAGTTTTTCCATTTGATATAACTGATAGGTCATGAGTTCAGGGGAGAAGTTCAAACCTTCATGCTATATTACAATGTTTTTCGTACTTTTGTCAAAACTCGCCAACAAAGTATTACTTTGTGTTCCCTCCATGCTTGGGACATATGTAGCTTATTTGTGGTATGAGTCTCAACTGCTTTTGTTTTGTGGCCACAGGCATGTTATGAACGAGCTGCTGGAGACAGAGAGAGCCTATGTGGAGGAGCTCCTGTGTGTGCTGCAGGTGAGTGTCGCTATAGCCCCTGGCCACTAGGTAACGTTGTTTCTCCATATCATATTTAGTATTCGGAGGCAAAAACTGACCGATTTTTTTGTGCCTGGGGAGAATGTCATGTGAATACAGACACATACACATGTAATAAATCCCACACCCTATCCCACAATGTCAAATTTGAGAAACTTAAGATAAAAAACGGAGGCCCCGCACACTGTCTAAAGCTTGCAATTAGAACTTTTAATAGTAGACAACGTTTCAGTGTGGGGGAACTTCCTTTTTCTTCTCAGTTATTTTCTCTCCGACGCACCCAGCTACTACGTATACACATTGCCAAGTTTGGCGGAATATTTCTTAGCTTATGCTGGGTTACCAGTTAATCAGTACCAGGGAAAAACCATAAACACATTTAATATGTAACCCAGTTGCATCCAGGCGTTGATATTTGTGACCATGGTTTCCAGGGCTATGCTGCGGAGATGGACAACATGGCCTTGGCTCACCTGATTCCTAGTACCCTGCTCAACAAGAAGGACATCCTGTTTGGAAACATGCCAGATATCTACCAATTTCATAAAAGGTAACCCCTCTTTCTTCTTCTAATGTCCTTTCAATACCCTCTGCTCTGTCTTTTCATATTACATAAAAGCATATAAACTTATGTTGTGGAAATTCATGTATTTCTGGATTAATTGGTAGAGCATGTAACTTGTGGTTTTCTCCTCAAAACTTAACTACAGTGCATCCGGAAAGTATTCATACCCCTTCACTTTTTCCACATTTTATTATGTCACAGCCTAATTCCAAAATGGATTAAATAAAAAAAAAATCTCAACATTCTACACACAATACCGCATAATGACAAAGTGAAAAACCTTTTTTGAATTTTTGGCAAATGTATTAAAGCATAATAATAATATATTTCACATGTACATAAGTATTCACACCCTTTACTCAATACTTTGTTGAAGCACCTTTGGCAGCAATTACAGCCTCAAGTCTTTTTGAATATGATGCTACAAGCTTGGCACACCTATTTTGGGGCAGTTTCTCTCATTCTTCTTTGCATATCGTCTCAAGCTCCATCAGGTTGGATGTGGAGCGTCGGTGCACAGCCATTTTCAGATCTCTCCTAAGATGTTCAATCAGGTTCAAGTCTGGGCTCTGGCTGGGCCACTCAAGGACATTCACAGACTTGTCCCGAAGCCACTCCTTTGTTATCTTGGCTGTGTGCTTAGGATCGTTGTCCTGTTGGAAGGTGAACCTTCGCCCCAGTTTGAGGGCCAGAGCACTCTGGAGCAGGTTTTCATGAAGGATCTCTCTGTACATTGCTGCATTCATCTTTCCCTTGATCCTGACTAGTCTTCCAGTTCCTGCCGCTAAAAAACACCCCCACAGCATGATGCTGCCACCACCATGCTTCACTGTAGGGATGGTATTGGCCAGGTGATGAGCGGTGCCTGGTTTCCTCCAGACATGACGCTTGGCATTCAGGCCTAATAGTTCAATCTTGGTTTCATCAGACCTGAGAATTTTGTTTCTCATGGTCTGAGAGTCCTTAAGGTGCCTTTTGACAAACTCCATGTGGGCTGTCATGTGCCTTTTACCGAGGAGTGGCTTCTGTCTGGCCACTCTACCATAAAGGCCTGATTGGTGGAATGCTGCCGAGATGGTTGTCCTTCTGGAAGGTTCTCCCATCTCCACAGAGGAACACTGGAGCTCTGTCAGAGTGACCATCGGGTTCTTGGTCACCTCCCTGACCAAGGCCCTTCTCCCCCGATTGCTGAGTTTGGCCGGGCGGCCAGCTCTAGGAAGAGTCCTGGTGGTTCCAAACTTCTTCCATTTGCGAATGATGCAGACCACTGGACTCGTTGGGACCTTCAATGCTGCAGACATTTTATTGTACCCTTCCCCAGATCTGTGCCTCGATACAATCCTGTCTCGGAGGTCTACAGACAATTCCTTGAACTTCTTGGCTTGGTTTGTGCTCTGACATGCACTGTCAACTGTGGGACCTTATATAAATAGGTGTGTGCCTTTCCAAATCATGTCCAATCAATTGAATTTACCACGGGTGGACTCCAATCAAGTTGTAGAAACATCTCAAGGATGATCAGTGGAAACGGGATGCCCCTGAGCTGAATTTTGAGTGTAACAGCAAAGGGTGTGAATACTTATGTACATGTGATATTTTATATTTTTATTTTTAATACATTTGCAAAAAGATTTAAAATGTTTTTTCACTTTCTCATTATGCGGTATTGTGTGTAGAATGTTGAGAAATTATGAATTATTTAATCCATTTTGGAATTAGGCTGTGACATAATAAAATGTGGAAAAAGTGAAGGGGTATGAATACTTTCCGGATGCACTGTATATTATTCGAATATGTAATAGCTATTTAAAAGTACTTCCCTCATGAAAACTTGGTATGACCCAATTGTGAGACAATCAAACCATGCAGAATATTTTTATTATATAATAGATAAGGCCTGAACTTAAATAAATGGTGAACCAAAAAAAAGTGACAAGGCTAAAAAACGATTACACCTCAGATGAAAACATGTATGCGTCTGTTGACAAAGAATGTGGGCATATGCAGTGTTTCAACTTGTTGTCCTACCGACTGTGTCACGGCCAGGTGCATGGTTCTGCACTCTGGCCTTCATTAAAAAGACACATACGTTTCTACATCAAGACCTTTTAAACCTTTTTGTATACCGAGTGGCCTGACGTTGGCAAGTGGTCGTTCAAACTCTTGGCCTTAATTTAAAAAAACCCGCATACTTTTCGATGTCAAAACCTTATAAACCACAACACCTTTAAGCTGGTCGCTCAAACTCTGGGGCCATTTTTGCCCGGCTCTACACAATTCTGACCCATTTGTGTTGGCTCTCTCCAGGATTTTCCTGAAGGAGCTGGAGGCGTACACAGACTGTCCTGAGCTGGTGGGACGCTGTTTCCTGGAGAGAGTGGGTCCCTCAGATGAATACGCACATGAACACATATCAGCATATTACCATATTTCTAATCCTGTTGGAAGTTAAATAAGGAAGATTCTGTTTGTTTGAATGATTTTAATCAAGTTGGTATAAATGTAGGCCCTACCATGGATGATCACGTCCCTGTCTGTCCCTCCCCTTCCAGATGGGCGACCTGGAGATCTATGAGAAGTACTGCCAGAACAAACCTCGCTCCGAGAGCCTGTGGAGGCAGTGCTCCGACTGTGCCTTTTTCCAGGTGACCTCTCACCCTTGTTTGTCTCCCCCCACCACCACCAACAGTCTCCCCTTATTTAGGACGCCTGTTTGTTGTCCTTCCTGGTATGGTGCAGTGAGCACTTTGAAAACGTTTTACAATGGAAAGTGTGCTCTGAAATGAATTAGTCATGTTACATTTCCATTCCAGTCCCACATCTACTTACAGTGGTACACTTTAGTAGTTTGTGTTAGTTAGTTCTTAGCATAGGTCCGTTGAGATAAGTTTAGTTCTGCTGTGTGAAACCCTTTTAACAGTGCTGTGGGATATTTGATTTCTTATGTGCCGTTTGTGTGTCATGCTGAAGGAGTGCCAGAAAAAGCTGGAGCATAAACTGGGCTTGGACTCATACCTCTTGAAACCTGTGCAGAGAATCACCAAGTACCAGCTTCTACTCAAAGTGAGAGGAACCCAATGTCTGGTTATGCGTGTGAGTGCGTGAGTGCGTGAGTGCGTGAGTGCGTGAGTGCGTGAGTGCGTGAGTGCGTGAGTGCGTGAGTGCGTGAGTGCGTGAGTGCGTGCGTGCGTGCGTGCGTGCGTGCGTGAGTGAGTGTGTGTCACTCTCTCTGTTTCGAACTTGTACCTTTGTCAATCTGTCAGAGAGGTCTCTGTCCCTGCTTGTTTGTGCTGTATGCTGTTGATGGATTCACGTATTTATAGGTGTATACATATACGTATAGGCCATATTCTGTATGTGTGTTTGTCTCCAGGAGTTACTGAAGTACAGCAAGGGCTGTGAGGGCTCTGAGGACCTGCAGGAGGCGCTCTCCTCCATCCTGGGCATCCTGAAAGCAGTAAATGACTCCATGCACCTCATCGCCATAACAGGATATGAGGTTAGCGATGTGTCCCCCCCCCCCCCCCCCCCGACACACACACAGTCCCTGTCTCTATCTTATGTTTCTTTGTTACTCGAAAGAATAGTTATGATGGGGCTAGAAATAATGTTTCACTGAGTTTCAGTTCTAAGCAGCCATCTTTGATTGTTTTTCCCACAGGGTTTTGTGCTTTTAGCTAATCTTCCTAATATCCTCCTTATAATCTAGTTGACTGACTGTTTGACCCAACTTTGCCAGCGCCAATGACACCTCTCCTCTGTCCTGGTACATCCAACCCCACACCCCAGGCCAACCTGTCCGACCTGGGCCGTCTGCTCATGCAGGGCTCGTTCAGTGTGTGGACGGAGCACAAGAAGGGCCACGCCAAGGTGAAGGACTTGGCACGCTTCAAGCCCATGCAGCGGCACCTCTTCCTGCACGAGAAGGCGCTGCTCTTCTGCAAGCGACGGGAGGAGAACGGCGAGGGCTACGAGAAGGCGCCCTCCTACAGCTTCAAGCATTCGCTCAATGTGAGTGGCAGGAGGTGGAGGGAGGGAGTGGGCATGGGGAGACAGGAACCTAAGAAATGGCTCAGTGACGAGATTTCTATAGATGGAGGTCATTGTTTCACTAAAGTAATTTGTCTTGTCCATACCAGTAGATTGTTTTAATTATTTATTCTGCATGCATTATATCTGCTGTCAAGAAGTCAATGGATTTCATTGAGTGTTTGGCTTGGCCTGCAATGGGCAGGCCAAACACTCTAACTTCAATGTAGACAAATACGGCAGAGCTGCGCTCAGCGCGGAAGACAATTGCACTGCGTAGCGTTTTAAAACTGTTTAAATGGACACAAATATAACGTTTTTGTTGGTCTGAATCGCTTGAGTCATTCAAAAGTAATACCGAGTCTCACGAGACCTTAGTGTTGATATGTATACAGCTCTTGCTAATTCCTAGTTAGCTTTCAAAGAGCGTAGGTTTTGTTCTTACTTGAAAAAATCCATAACTTGAATCAGTCAAATAAAAAAACATGTTTCAATTAATATCAAACGATTGATGAAGTGGTTTAAGCACACATTATTTAAACACTGAGAATTAAATCTTTCCATATGTCTACCATTAATAATGTAATTTTGTCATTTTAAAACTCACCACACCAGGCGGAGGTCGAGAGCGGACTTAGTTAGAATCTCTCTTTCTGGATATAAACGCCCCAGAGAAATGGTGCACTCCTATTGTTCAAGCAAAAATTTCTGTCCCTTCCCATGACACTTAACGATCAAACTTCGGTTAATTTTAAAGACAACCCCTCTCGGGACCTGACCCTAAGCCGATCGGTCATAAATAACTTACTCAAAATATGTTTCAAATACTTTAATTGTGTTGCTACTACTCTAAAATACATCCATCGCATGAGATCTTTTGACTGAACCTAGAAGGAGACCCCATTGAGCTGTGATCCAAATATCAAAGAAATCGCTTTGTGGAAGGCATGCAGCTTTGAAGTAGCCTAGTGCATTGCGGCTGAACGTTATGCAATGTCTTTCTCCACTGTGTGACTAATTAGATTTGGCTTGTGGCGGAAAAACCACACTAGAGATTGTGTATAGCATTTATGTTTTCATTGGTTTTTCAGACTTTTGCATGATGTCCGGGAAGATAACTTGATTATTTCAGTAAATTGAAATGATGCGTCTGTGCCTGTCTCCTATGCTAATTTATATATTTTGAAACAATATTGTAGCGACCAGAGGAGGCAGTCATGCTTATTGGCGGTAGTTCTGCGCTGAGTGGGCAAAGGCTCATGGGACTGTTAATGTTCAAGTTCAAGTAGTGATGCCTGATGTTGTAGTGATGTTGCGTTAATGTTTTGATTGTGTTACATGCTTTTCTGTGTCTGTCAATCCAATACAGTGTCAAGTTGAGTACGTTTTAGTCGCAATGTCGCCACCATGACCAGGACTGCTGGTGTGTTTGGTTACCACTGGCCAGTTGTAATGTATAGGTGTGAATTCTGATACCTAATAAACAGCACCACCTGTGGCCGTGCGGTGTATGGGGCGCAGAGGTGTGCTTATATCAAGATTCCATTGTCAGTGTGCATTCCTCAATGCGAGCTCGCCACAATATTTACGCCAGCACATTTAGAAATGTAGTAGCCTGCAAATATATATATTTGTATCAACATTACAGTAAGATAACTTCTAAATCAATTCAATAATTTAATTGTTTAGAATCCATTTAGACATATCAGAGTTGCCGATGATCCACATTTGCAATGTCGTCATGATTGAAAGATGATTTCTCAGTCCAATCAACACTGTTAGGCTGGTGTTTACGAATCATCTTGCCCTGGTTTATTAGATCTATATATTATTCACCAGTAGACTCATTGTATAATACAAAAAGATCTATATTCATATTGTACTGTGGCATTATTTTAGGCACAGCGATATGTTGAGTGCTATTGCAAAGAGACTGTTTAACGTTTGGTACCCATTGACAGTATATTAGTGGACGAAGTGATCGTGACGTCACCCATTGGTTTGTGGACCACTGTTTTGAAGCCTCAAGTTTGGCATTTTGAAAATCGCCATCTTGGTTTCATATGCCATCACCATCTTAAAAAAAATAATAATATGAAGTGACAACATTGACCATACTTGGACGAGAGGGTGGGGCTGGGGAGGAGCTGGGAGGAGCGAGGGGTGGATCTGTGGGAGAGCCCGTTGCTACGTCTCTTTCCCGATTGAGTGTCAATCACAATGTAGCCACACCCTAAAGCATACCCTGCTTTATCGTCTATTTTACTCTAAATGGGACTATCATTTACAAAATGAACATCATGCTGTATTGAAAAAGACTTGAAACTAGCGATTGAGACCATAAACTCGTAAGGAAAATGTTTGCTGATGTAATAAAGTACGTGAGAAGTAGGGTAATTTTCTCAGACTTCCATACAATTGCAGTTGCTTCTGAAACCAGAGATTCGCCCCCTGCTTGTTATTAGAAAGAATACAGGGTTAAGGCACTTCCGTGTAGGCTTAATTTTTCAGAGCCAGTGTCATGTCCAATTCAGTTCCCCCTTGGATTCTTGTTCCCCCTTGTGGCGCTAACCTTAGATTTTAGTAATCATTGGAAAGCACGCAAACTTTGAAATCACTGAACGAATGCCCGTGTGCACGTATTTCAACAGGTTGCAAAGATGATCAAACAGTATAGAAAATAGTTTGTGCTGTCTCGTCAATAATTCCCAACACATGAAACGCTACCTGTTGTCTAATACATCTACGATTCTGCTTCGCTCTGCGTTACGCAGTGGCGGGTCTAAGGGGGGGGGGGGGCCCAAGGGGGCCATGGCCCCCTCTGAAATCGGATTTCCCCCCCCCCCCCCCCCCCCCCCCCCCCACCCCCCCCCCCCCCCCCCCCCCCCCCCCCCCTGCTGCCCCCCATTCCCTGCCATAGTTTCAGCTAGATTTCTCAGCCCCCCCCCCCCCCCCCCCCCCCCCCTTTCTAGCTGCCTGTGTCCCTTTTGAACACCCCCCACCCACCCACCCCTACCCCCTTGTAAAATGTTCTGTCCATGCCACTGGCATTGCGGAAGTCGTGGAACTCGGGTTGTGTGAAATCTGCTATCGTGTACATGAGTCTGAACAACTCCATTCGTTTGACATATAGCACAAAGATCCTTGTTGATAGTTAAGTATAAACAGTATGTCCCTGAAAACTTCCCACAGTGGCAAAAAAATAAATGTTCCCCCTGATAAACCATGCACTCTTTGCAGCATGAAGTTGAAACTTGCTGTGGGGCCTCTGTGTGCCTAGATAATAATGCACAGTAAATTTGGTGTCCTTTGGACTTTTGCTTTCTTGGATAGAGAGCCTAGGGAACATCTTCCCACAATGGCAAAAAGACATAGGGAAAAATGTTCCCCCCTTCTAAACCATGCACTCTTTGCAGCATGAAGTTGAACCTTGCTGTGGGGACTCTGTGTGCCTAGATAGTAATGCACAGCAAATGTTTGTGTGTGTGTGTGTGTGTGACGAGACAGCACAAACTATTTTCTATACTGTTTGATCATCTTTGTATCCCGTAGAAATGTACGTGCGCATTAGCATTCGTTCAGTGATTTCAAAGTTCGCGTACTTTCCAATGATTACTGATATCTAAGGTTAGCGCCGCAAGGGGGAACAAGAATCCGAGGGAGAACTGAATTGGACAGATCTACCTCGGGACCGCGTCCCAAAAAAGCTATGCTTTTTGACACGTTAGCGGTTTTCAGAGTACAAGTTGTCAGCATTGTACACTTAATTTGAGTAAACAATTACATCAAATGTATAGGTAATTAGTTTCTTATGGTATCTATTGCGAAATATCTGTAAATACTCGAACGATTAAGAAGTGCAGCGGATAACTGGCTCGATTTTATATGATGACTCCCACCCTTTGCACAGTGAATTTCAGCTTCTTCCTTCTGGACGAACAGAAGGTTTATAGTCCCAAAGTGCAGAACAAAGTGGTATAAAAATAGCTTTGTTCTAGCAGCCATCACTCAGAATAACAAGTTGCACAGATGATATAGGAGCAACGTTTATTTTATTAATTTTTTTATTTTATCAATTTTTTTAGGTTTAGTGATGATGATTGGAACCTTGAGTACTTTTAGTATGTTTATCTACTGTCTACTGTCCATTGTCTGTGTTGTTTCTAAAATGTGTGGATGACTCGTCTACTGCAAAACAAATCTACCCACGGGTACAAATAAAGTAACCTGAACCTGTAATAACAAAGTTGGCCATAGAATGTTCATGCTTATGGTAGGCAGGTCGAACATTCGAATGCCAATGTAGTCAATACGAGAGCTACCACGCTCAGTGCTGAAGAAAATTGCCCTGCGTAGCGTTTTAAAACTGTTTAAATGAACAAAAATATAATGTTTTTGTTGGTCTGAATCACTTAAGTCATTCAAAAGTAATACCTACTTTCACGATATATTAGTGTTGATATGCATACAGCGCTTGTTAATTCGTAGTTAGGTTCCAAAGAGCGTAGGTTTTGTTATTACTTGAAAAAAGCCTTAACTTTAAGCAGTTTATTTAAAATATATACGTTTTATTTATTATCAAACGATTGATCATCTGGTTTAAACATATATTCTTAAACCACTGACAATTAAATCTTTCCATATGTCTACCGTTAATAAAGTCATTTTGTCACTCTAAAACTCACCACAGCGCAGAGGTCGAGAGCGGACTTAGAATCTCTCTGGTTCTGGCCTAAACGGGACCTGAAAAACGGTGCGCACCTAGTGTTTAAGCAAAAATGCAGGGCACTTCCCATAACATTTAACAATCAAACTTGGGTTAATTTTGCAGACAACCCCTCTCGGGACCTGACACTGAGCGACGGCGCCGATCGGTCATAAATAATTAGGTTAACACGTGTTTTAAATACTTAAATTGTGTTGCTACTACCCTAAATTAACGCCGTCGCATAAGAGCTTTTAACTGGACTTAGAAATAGGTCTCATTGAGCTCTGATCCAAAATGTAAAAAAATCCAAAGCTGGACTTTAGAGTTATTCCCCCTCAAATCATGTGCCCTAGATGCTGTGTTTTGAATACTTCAATTGCGTTGCTACTACCCTAAATTACATCCGTCGCACGAGAGATTTTAACTGGACCTAGAAGGAGGTCTCATTGAGCTCTGATCCAAAATTCAAAGACATCGGCTGCTGGACTGATGAGATATTACCCCTCAAATCATGTGATGCCCTTGGTGCTGTGTTTAAATACTTCAATTGCATTTATAGTACCCTAAATTACATCCGTCGCATGAGAGCTTTTAACTGGACCTAGAAGGAGGTCTCACTGAGCTCTGTTCCAAAATTCAAAAAAATACATAGCTGGACTTTAGAGATATTCCCCCTCAAATCATGTGATGCCCTTTATGCTCCGAGCATCCAATTTGTCCAATGACGTAATCAACACGAAAGCTTCTACGCTCAGCGCTGACGAAAATTGGACTGCGTAGCGCTTTAAAACTGTTTAATTCGACACAAATGTAACGTTTTTGTTGGTCTGAATCACCAATCAATTTTGAAGTAATTCAAAAGTAATACTTACTTTCACCATATAATAGTGTTGATTTTCATACAGCGCTTGCTAATTCATAGTTAGCTTCCAAAAAGCGTAGGCTTTGATCTTACTTGAAAAAAAGCCGTAACTTTAAGCAGTTAAAAATATATGCGTATGTTTTATTTAATGTCAAACTATTGATGAACTGGTTTAAGCACATATTCGCAAAACCACTGACAATTAAATCTTTCCATATGTCAACCGTTAACATTCAGAGTGGACTTCGTTAGAATCTCTCTTATTCTGGCCAAAACGGGACCTGAAAACTGGTGCGCACCTAGTGTTGAAGCAAAAATGTAGAGCACTTCCCATATTAATTAACGATCAATCTTGGGTTTGTTTTGAAGACAACCTCTCTCGGGAACTGACACTGAGCGACGGCGCCGATCGGTCATAAATAACTTAGTTAACGTGTGTTTCAAATACTTGAATTGTGTTGCTACTACCCGAAATTACATCCGTCGTATAAAAGCTTTAAACTGGACTTAGAAGGAGGTCTTATTGAGCTGTGATCAAATTAAGAAAGAAATCCATAGCTGGACTGCAAATATTGACTCTTTGCATGAACTTAATGTAATTGTCAATATAAGCCTTTGACACTTATGAAATCCTTGTAATTATACTTCAGTATACCATAGTAACATCTGACAAAAATATCTAAAAACACTGAAGCAGCCAACTTTGTGAAAACCAATACTTGTGTCATTCTCAACTTTTGACCACAACTGTACTAGCGTAGGCCTATGTGGGGCTGTTCTATGGTACTGATATTATGGTACGTTTATATATAAAGTAAATGTACAATTGGTGTAAGTGTCTCACCAGGCGATTCAACCAGATAGCAGAAGATATCTGGGAATGACACTTCGGGCCAATTGGTGGTTGGATGGATCGTTCGTCCAGTTTTTTATAGGATATGGGCAACGATCCGAGACGATTCAATTTCATTATTTAATGTAGTGTTATTTTTCCAGTGGCAGTAATGACTCTATATAAGACATGACACCTTGATGAAGTTACTTTACGAGTTTAAAAACTGCTCTTTCCTAGTGTATCTAGGCTGGGGGAAAGGATTGTTTTCCCCCACGCTGACTCCGCCCCTCAACACGCTCCCAACTATGACAAGACGCCGACTGTATGTATGAGTGATAAAGGGGTGGAGATGGTGCTGTTGGGGGGTCTGTAATTGGCCCAATAAAGTCAGACAAAACCAAGGGATCCCGAAAAATATGAATAAGGGTCATTTGAGCCAAGTGTATTACATATCCGGGACAATGATAGCGAGCTGTTAAACAAAAGAACCACAAAGCAACACGGCTTGACGGAACGTTATAGTCACTCGCCCATCTCTCTCTCTCTCTCTCTCTCTCTTCCCCCCCCCCCCCCCCCTTACGGCCCCGAACCAGATGAGTGCCGTGGGCATCACAGAGAACGCCAAAGGAGATAACAAGAAGTTTGAGATCTGGTGCAACTCCCGAGAGGAGGTCTTCATCGTGCAGGTACGGCAGTTTTGAGTAATGTGGATTTACTTTGGTGATCAGAAACGGAAAATGAACACGCACGCACACACACACAAAGATTTTTATTTCACAGAAAATCCATTGCATTGTTAAGACCTACATGCATATGCTAGCAGATTTTAAATTGGGTAGGAACAATATGACATTGAACAAGTGAAGTACAGTAGTAAACAGAGGACATCGAATAAGTGTAATACTGATAGTAGTAAAAAGAGGGATGTCATATGATGGTTTTTAATTGTTGTTTTCAAGGCTGCTACACCCGAAATCAAATCTTCCTGGGTGTACGAGATCCGCAAGGTTCTAACGGGCCAGCTGAAAGCATGCAGAGGTATGGGCAGGATATTTCGAGAGATTCTTTAACACACACACACACATACACATACATACAAGTTAATCATGCTTTTGTTTCAGAAGCAAGTCAACAGAAGAGCTCTGAACCAGCTTCTCCGAGTCCCACTAGCAATACCTCAACTATCTCGCTCAGGTTGTTGCCCTGTACACACACACACACACATGCACGCACGCGTACACACACAAGCTACTCTTTTGCTTCTTATTGTTTTTTTTCCTTCCTGTTTTCATAAAATATTGTAATTACCTGTTGTTATTGATCTATCTTTGATGAAGCAGAACTTTTGTCAAATTATTCGCATAATATCTTGTGTGGGGAGATATTTAGATCTATGGTTTTCTCCTTTTTTCTCCCTCCTTCACTCTTCCGTCAGTCCGTTTAGAAGTAGTCAGAAGAACTCAAAGAAACTGGAGGAGAAAAGGGCTGAGACAACGTTAACCTCTGACCCTAACTCCTCCTCCTCATCCAAACAGAAAGGTGAGTGGCTGGTAGCTGAAGACGCAAAGAACCCTTTGGGTTCACTCTCTGAGCCCAAATAATTGTCTGATTCTTTTGAGTGTCTTAAGTCCTTTTTTTCTAAATCCTTGGTTGCCTTTCTGAGTTCTTCTTTTGCCCGGCTCTTTGTATTTCTAATACAAGCTGTCTTTCTCTTTTGCCCCTTCATACATTTCTTTTCTCTCCCTTTCTCTTTTTTTATTTTCTCTGCTGGTCTATCTGCCTTTCCCCTTTCTTCTCCTTTGTCTCTCTTTCTTTCGCTCTCCATGGTAAAAGAGGAGACAGTGACCAGTCCCACCACTGACAGATCTGCCGTGAATAAAAAGCGCTTTACCTTACAAGGGTTCAGCAATCTCAAGAGTCAGAAAGGTAATAGTACAGTGAAACCCTTAAAGGCGACAGGCCACTCCCTATGATGCAGAAATCAGTGCTCATTGCTGTGTTCAATACCATACTATCATGTAGATCTGAAGGAAGAGATAGGTATTAGTGGTTGTCCTATCCAGCCAAATGAAGAGAACTTAGATATAGTAGACCCATTGAAAAAAACCTTCATACTTTAGAAGTAGAACCAATGCGTTCTTTTGTATTTGCAGACTTGATTCTGCCCCTACGTGTTAAAAGTCTAACACTGCCCATGGCTACACTGTACACACCAGGTCAGTTGTATTGAGTGGCGCTAGCCGTCAATTCAATGTGTTTGTGTACTAGTCTGCAGTGGTGTAGTCCATACAGAATTATTATTTTAGTAATAATGTAAATAGCCAACTTTGGCATCTGTGTTTTAGTAACCATGTATGGCTTGCAAAAGTATTCATACCCCTTGAACTTTTCCATATTTTGTCACATTACAACCACAAACATAAATATATTTCACTGGAATTTAATGTGAAAGACCAACACAAAGTGGTATACAATTGTGAAGTGGAACGAAAATTATACATGATTCCAAAAATGTTTTACAAATAAAAAACTGAAAAGTGCGGTGTGCAAAAGTATCCAGCCCCCCTGAGTCAATACTTTGTGGAACCACCTTTTGCTGCAATTACAGCTGCAAGTCTTTTAGGGTATGTCTCCACCAGCTTTGCACATCTAGTGACTGACATTTTTGCCCATTCTTCTTTGCAAAACAGCTCAAGCTCAGTCAGATTAGATGGAGAGCGTTTGTGAACAGCAGTTTTCAGATCTTGCCACAAATTCTCGATTGGGTTTAGGTCTGGACTTTGACTAGGCCATTCTAACACATGAATATGTTTTGTTTTAAACCATTCCATTGTAGCCCTGGCTTTATGTTTAGGGTCGTTGTCCTGCTGGAAGGTGAACCTCCGCCCCAGTCTCAAGTCTTTTGCAGACTCCAACAGGTTTTCTTCCAAGATTGCCCTGTATTTGGCTCCATCCATCTTCCCATCAACTCGGACCAACTTCCCTGTCCCTGCTGAAGAGAAGCAGCCCCAGAGCATGATGCTGCCACCACCATATTTGACAGTGGGGATGGTGTGTTCAGAGTGATGTGCAGTGTTAATTCTCTGCCACACATAGCGTTTTGCATTTAGGCCAAAAAGTTCAATTTTGGTCTCATCTGACCAAAGCACCTTGTTCTACGTTTGCTGTGTCCCCAACATGTCTTCTGGCTAACTGCAAACGGGACTTTTTATGGTTTTCTTTTAACAAAGGCTTTCTTCTTGCCACTCTTCCATAAAGACCACATTTGTGCAGTGCACGATTAATAGTTGTCCTGTGGACAGATTCCCCCACCTGAGCTATGGATCTCTGCATTTCGTCCAGAGTCACCATGGGCCTCTTGGCGTCTCTGATCAGTGCTCTCCTTGTTCGACCTGTAAGTTTAGGTGGATGGCCTTGTCTTGGTAGTTTTTACAGTTGTGCCATACTCTTTCCATTTCCGGATAATGGATTGAACAGTGCTCCGTGAGATGTTCAAAGCTTGGGAAATCTTTTTATAGCCTAAGCCTGCTTTAAACTTCTCCATAACCTTATTCCTGACCTGTCTGGTGTGTTCTTTGGACTTCATAATGCTGTTTACTCCCCAATATTCTCTTAACCAACCTCTGAGGCCATCACGGAGCAGCTGTATTTGTACTGAGATTAGATTACACACAGGTGGACTCATTTTAGTCATTAGCAGTCATCAGGCAACTTCTGAATGCAATTGGTTGCACTCAGAGAAAAGGGGGCTGGATACTTTTGCACACCGCACTTTTCCAATTTTTTATTTGTAAAAAATTTTTTGAATCATGTATAATTTTCGTTCCACTTCACAATTGTATACCACTTTGTGTTGGTCTTTCACATTAAATTCCAGTGAAATATATTTATGTTTGTGGTTGTAATGTGACAAAATATGGAAAAGTTCAAGGGGTATGAATACTTTTGCAAGCCACTGTATATCCTCTTTAAAAAGAAACACAGGGAAATGTCTTAGCAAGAGTCAGGCTAGGCCATTCCTTTGTGACTTTGTAGTAAGTCCCTCCTCGTTGAGTTCTTCCCACCACTGCCTTCTTTATTCCTGGTTTCACCTACTCTTTTTCGTCTCCTTTTGTCCTCCTGTTCTCTCTGGCTGCGCCCAGGCTCTCTTCTTAGCCCCGACAACAAAACCAAATGCCAGTTGATAAAGAGTGACCCGACCCCATTTGGGTTCAAAGGTATTCTCCATGGCCCATGGCAGTAATATTTGTCTTGCTGTCCTCATATGTCATCTTCTGCAATCACCACAAGTGCATTCACTTGATCATTAACCTTCATTTATAAGCAGTTATTTAAACAACAAACAAACATTGTGTAATGGTTTAACAAGTGGGAAAATATGTGCACCCATGTCAGATATGTTTTTCGTCATCCCTTTTCTTCTCTTGCCGCCATGAACACTCATTCCTAACAGTCTCGTTGAATTCTGGCTCACAGACATGACATCATCATTGAGTTCTAGTGGTTGTCATAACAAATAGCTTTGGAGTGGAATAGGTTGTTATAATATGTGTACATTTTGTGTGGAATCTACCCGAATAACTGAAATATACAATAGACTGATTAAAATTATAATCTTAATCAACTGAATGAATGAAAGAGTTTAAAACAGAATGAAGAAATGATTTGTGGATTGATTGATTTACTGATTCAGTCGATGGACGAACTGACTGAATGATATGCCCTATCAGAACCAGGTCGACACGTGTCTCTGGGGCGGGTCAAATGGCTCAGCACCTCCAGTCTCTTACAGGCCAAGAGGAGAGGTACAGTACCCCCTGTCTCCCTCTCCGGTCAGGTCGGGTCCATGTCCTGACTGGTGTGGTTTGATCTGCTGGTGTGTCTGACCTAATGTAAATGCAAGCTATCTTATAAGAAGTCCTCTCACAAGATTTGTTTCTTGGTGTGGTGGAATTGGAGGTACAAGATGTTTTCTGGCTGGTGGAACCTGAGCTGGTGTGTGACCTCATTGAGACCTCGCCCCCTTTATCACTCTGCCATCAATTCCTTTCCTTTCCAGAGGGTTCTGTGGTTCTCTTGAATTGGGAAACCATGGGAATACAGTGGACACACTGAGACTGGCAAACTATACTTACATACAGTGTCCAATCTGGGACTATTAGGTTACATCAACTTATAAAAGTGTCCTCTATGTTACTTACAATCTGACCAGGCAGGTACTTATTTTATATTACTAATGTAGTTTACTTATATACTCATACCTTTTCCCTAAATACCTATGCAGGCATTGTGAGATTCTAAAATCCAACTTCATACATTCTCCAATGTGTTCAAACTGAACGCGTCTGAAATTAAGAATAGAAAAAAAATAAATAAAAAAGGTTTGCCAAGCTCCTTGTATGGATGGATGGACCATGGTCCTGTCTCTGCCACCTCTCACACCTTTCATCTCCTCCCCCGCTAGGATGGAACAAGGCCTCCCTCTCCATGGATGCCTCAGAGGATCTTGAAGGGTACTCCAGCAGTGAGGAACCCTTGAACTCTGACCCCGAAGATGAGACTGTGAGGAAGCTGGTGAGCTAGATATGGCGTTGTGGGGCTGGAGGTGTATTTCTTATCTCTGCTGCACTATCCTTCATGAGCTGGAAATGGGTTAAATATTCTGTTCAGTTTTTTTTTGTAATTTAGATTTATACAACAGTCATCTTGGATTATTGAAAAATGGATATTATAACATTATATCCTGTGTAAAAAGTCCAGACACTCCAGATGATTGTTGTCCCTGGTACAATTATACAACTTTGTTAGTATACATATGTATAGTGTATGTATGTGTGTGTGTGTATGTGGGGCCAAAAAGTATTTAGTCAGCCACTGATTGTGCAAGTTCTCCTACTTAGAAAGATGAGAGAGGTCTGTAATTTTCATCATAGGTACACTTCAACTATGAGAGACAAAAATGAGAAAAAAAATCCAGGAAATCACATTGTAGGATTTTTAAAGAATGTATTTGTAAATTATGGTGGAAAATAAGTATTTGGTCAATAACAAAAGTTCAACTCAATACTTTGTAACATAACCTTTGTTGGCAATGACAGAGGTCAAATGTTTCCTGTAAGTCTTCACCAGGTTTGCACACACTGTAGCTGGTATTTTGGCCCATTCCTCCGTGCAGATCTCCTCTAGAGCAGTCATGTTTTGGGGCTGTCGCTGGGCAACACGGACTTTCAACTCCCTCCACAAATTTTCTATGGGGTTGAGGTCTGGAGACTGGCTAGGCCACTCCAGGACCTTGAAATGCTTTTTACGGAGCCACTCCTTCGTTGCCCGAGCGGTGTGTTTGGGATCATTGTCATGCTGGCAGACCCAGCCATGTTCCATCTTCAATGCTCTCACTGATGGAAGGAGGTTTTGGCTTAAAATCTCACGATACATGGCCCCGTTCATTCTTCCCTTAACACGGATCAGTCGTCCTGTCCCCTTTGCAGTAAAACAGCCCCAAAGCATGATGTTTCCACCCCCATGCTTCACAGTAGGTATGGTGTTCTTGGGATGCAACTCAGCATTCTTCTTCCTCCAAACACGACGAGTTGAGTTTTTACCAAAAAGTTCTATTTTGGTTTCATCTGACCACATGATATTCTCCCAATCCTCTTCTGGATCATCCATATGCTCTCTGGCAAACTTCAGACGGGCCTGGACACGTACTGGCTTAAGCAGGGGGACACGCCTGGCACTGCAGGATTTGAGTCCCTCTCAGCGTAGTGTGTTACTGACGGTAGCCTTTGTTACTTTGGTCCCAGCTCTCTGCAGGTCACTCATCAGGTCCCTCCGTGTAGTTCTGGGATTTTTGCTCACCGGTCTCATGATCATTTTGACCCCATGGGATGAGATCTTGCGTGGGGCCCCAGATCGAGGGAGATTATCAATGGTCTTGTATGTCTTCCATTTTCTTACAAGTGCTCCCACAGTTGATCTATTCACACCAACCTGCTTGCCTATTGCAGATTCACTCTTCCCAGCCTGGTGCAGGTCTACAATTTTCTTCCTGGTGTCCTTCGACAGCTCTTTGGTCTTGGCCATGGTTGAGTTTGGAGTCTGACTGTTTGAGGCTGTGGACAGGTGTCTTTTATACAGATGACGAGGTCAAACAGGTTCCATTAATACAGGTAACGAGTGGAGGACAGAAGAGCTTCTTAAAGAAGAAGTTACAGGTCTGTGAGAGCCAGAAGTCTTGCTTGTTTGCGGGTGACCAAATACGTATTTTCCACCATAATTTACAAATAAATTCTTTAAAAATCCTACAATGTGATTTCCTGGATTTTTTTCTCATTTTTGCCTCTCATAGTTGAAGTGTACCTATGATGAAAATTACAGACCTCTCATCTTTCTAAGTAGGAGAACTTGCACAATCAGTGGCTGACTAAATACTTTTTGGCCCCACTATATATATATATACATATATATATATACATATACATATATATATATATATATATATATATATATATATATATATATATATATATATATATATATATATATATATATATATATATACACACACACACACACGCATATATATACACACACATATATATGTGTGTGTGTGTGTGTATATATATATATATATATATGCATTTTACTTAATTGTACTACTACAATCTGTAATATCAATCTTTGGAGTAGAAAAGGTATCCAGCGTATTTGAACCCCCTTGCATAACCTTTGCCCTCTGTCCAGGCCCCTGGTAAATACACAGTGGTGGCTGACTGTGCGAATAGTGGTCCCCAGGAGCTCTCGGTGAAGAGTGGCGACATGGTGCAGCTCATTAAGGAAGGAGAGGATGGACAGTGGTAAACCCCCTGGCTCTATACACTCCAGCAGAACAACATCCATGGCAAAGTATAGCCTAGCCAAGCATAGCATAGTGACAGAAGGTCAGCATCCTTTCTTGACACACTCTTAATTCTTAGACAACAGTAATGAATGGACAAGAATCAAAAGCAGGGGACATTGCCCAGTTCATTAAGGTAGGAGATATTGGAAAGAGTAAAGATCCGGCTCCCGTACATGCCGTAAAAACAATGACGCCTAGAATACAAGATAATAGGACAGAATATGATAATGTCTATATACTTCCTAGTTCTATTCTAGGTACAAATAATAAGGAAGTGCCACACACCACTATAATATGGATTATTAATATTCCTGATATTGATGGATAAAAATATTGGTCACAAAAAGATACTGCAATGTTATCTGTGAACTCATAAAGTTTAGATAATATTTGTTGTCCTTGATTGCTTGAATTATTCATAATTGAATGCCTCCTAAAATGTTATAGCATCATGGGCAATGCAAAATAATTTTGTGCCAGAGATCATTAAAATGGAGACAATGAATAATGTGTCAACCCTATGAGTCTGAGTGGGCTTTTGTATTTGTCCCCTCAGGTTTGTGAAGAACCTGCGGTGTGGCAAGGAGAGCTGGGTGGCGGCAGCCAACATCCTCACCCTCATCTCTGAGTCCAAGTCCTCCCAGTCCCTCAGTAGCTCAGGTTCTCTCTCTCTCTCTCTCTCTCTCTCTCTCTCTCTCTCTCTCTCTCTCTCTCTCTCTCATTTTTTTACTTGTTATGTTCACACATTTAATAACAAACTATTTTAGAACTTGGCTGTATTTTCATTCATTCGAATAGACTTTCCTTTTATTAAAATAAAGGTGTTTCATTTCTCCCTGCAGAGGGCAGTGTCTCCGGAAACCTTAGCACCTCCTCCAGTTGCAGTGAAACCTACACAAGCTTCTCTGACATCAAACCCTGAAAGCCCCTCCTCTCTGGGCTCTGCAACGCAAAGGTTACGGCGCTATCCAGTGGTCAACTGCTCAAATGACACTCAGCACTTTCCCCCCCAGCCACACACCGAGGCATGTTGAAATGAAGCACAAAGCTGCCTCTGAGGCATCTCACCAACCTTTCAAGTGTGTTTAAAGGGCAACAGAACTGGTTCCAGGAAGTGTGTGTGTGTGTGTGTTATGTTGGGCTGTTCTAAAGTAAATGTCCAGAGGGCCTGAAGGGAAGTTGTTTTTTTTCTGTACCAATAACCTGATCCCTCCCACACCTGAGCGATAGTCACAGGTGGACAAGCCCATCGCAGAACTTACCTGGCCAGTCCTGTACCTTAGGAACGAAAGCTGGCTTTGTAACCCAATCCCAGGCCCACCCCCCATCAGCTGTAACTGTGTGAATAATGATAAGGAGGGAAGCACTCTGTACACAACTCAACACCCCAGCCCAACACAAACAAACCTTATCAAAGACTCTCGTGAACGCCCACGGCCCAGTCCTCTCTAAACTCGTTGTGTCCCAAGCACCGGTAACTTCCCAGCATAGAATACAATACATTTTTTTTATGAAAAAAATATTGGACGTTCCGATTTCATAAGGTGCACCGTCATTATCACTGTCCCATTCCATCACTATGCATGTATTTTACTGGACAAAAATAATCAATTTCTTGTTTTTACCTAAATCCGAGTCACTAGTAGTAGCAAACTGTCATACTGCTCTTTCTTCTTCTATTGGCAATGTTCATTGAATCAAACCATCTTGAAGAAAAGCATCAGAGTAGTCTTCTTTCTCCAATAGTACTGGAACCGTAAGACTATAAAATCTGGCAGTATTGTTCTGATTTAGTTCCATAGTAATTGTTCTGGAACTATAGGGAATGTCCCTGAGTAACAGACTGGCTCTGGTCAAACACTATCCCAGTAACTTTCCACTTCTGAATCTCTGTACCATGGTACTGGACCGAGAATTGGGGCTCACCTCCCTGCTAGGTTACCAAGCTGTGGTTGAAAAGAACTTGCAGGTGGTGGGTCTTAGAAACCTAAAAGCGAACTCTAAAAATGCCCTTTGAAAGGAAACTGTTCACCATTGCATTTTTATTGGTGATTGTATCAGATGTGTTCCTTTTCTGATAAGACCCAACAAGGCCACTGAACAATGATTTTGGAAGTTGTCCACAAAATCATCCTTCAGGCCCGGTTCAACAGCACACACCCTCTCACTCTCACTCGCACTCTTTTGGTTAAGCCAACTGATGAGGTTTGCCAAAAAAGAGCTTATGTGAAGACTGAGCATTGACTAAACTGTTAAGAGAGTAGGACGGGTTCACAACATTGTGTTCATCGTGTAGGTTGACTTATTGAAGAAAACAGACATTTGTATAGATTTTAAGGCTATACATTATCGATCATTCAATATATGTATGTTGCATATGCTGATCATTGCAGTTATTGCTGTCTATACTGTATGTATATCAATGAGATTGGCTATTTGTAGCATGCTCCCCTGGCCCACTCTATTAAAAAAGTGGAAGGTAGGTATTTTCAATTTATTTTCATAATTGATTTACCACACAATCAGTTGTTGCGAAGCGGGTATAAAGATCCACAGTAAAGATTAAAAAAGATTGTATTTTTGATGTGCACCTAGTGAGATGAAATGGTTGTATTTCTGTGTCTATATTATGCAGCACATTGCCGCAGTTGTTTTATTTTCCTATTTTAACAAGAACTGATATACAGATGTTTTAAAGATATGAGTACATATCTGTATATATGTAAATATGTATTTCTGATGTGTATATGAAATTATTACAGCTTGAATAAAGTCTGAATTTGACATGTGCTGTGTTTTCTTCAGGATTTTTTTTTTACTATTTACCAAGGGTTATAATAATCTATGTATGAATAGCCAAGCAAAAAAGGCAATAAATACATAAAAAGATATGTGATATAATTATAATGGAGACATTTCTTATGACATTTTTTTCATATAACATGAAATAATTGTTTCTATAATCATGTACTTTAATTAAATATATAATTATTTTGTAATCATTTAAAGATTTAAAGATTTTAACCTAAAGGTCTGCTTCAACAATTAAACAAACTAATGCAATAGGTTTAACTAATTATGCAAATACTTGTCTTATGCTAATTGTTCAAGCAGACCAACAAGCATGCATATATTTATTTATGAAAAATAGATTGTTAGATTGCTACAAAAACATCGTTGCACTAGGATAATGTGAATTTCTACCGAACAATGTACATGTTTAAAACAAAAATAACCATTTGAATTGAAGATGCTTTGTACGGTTTGGTCCGGAAGTATGTTTTTATTTCGTCACGATGAAGTACCCAATTAACTTGATTGTTTCACAGGTTCAGCCACTGGCTTGAGTGACAGATTCGGGACTCGATTCCAACCAAGTGGAATTCTGCACTGCCTTTTTAAAAGATTCCACACATTTTAATTCGCACATACACACATTCCTCTGACGTTTTGTTCAGCAAGCAGAGCCCTGGCGTGACCAGAAAAAGCTGTTCGGGTACAATTGTCAATCGGGACAGCATTGAAGACACCCGAGATTAAGCTATAAAACATTTTGGCAATGTAAGTATTTGTCGTATCTACTCTAATGTCGAGAGCTAGGTCCGCAGAGCACGTATTTTATGTTGCTATTGTCCTTGTTTCAAACTTCAGTCGGTTAGACACATTCTTAACACTATAATGTTGCCATTTAATCTATGATTTTTTGTTTTGATAGTCTTTGTTTTATATAACTAAAAGAGGAAAAAGAGGGTCCCAGCGAGATTCTGATCTTCATGTGAGCTCTGTCAAATGAAATTTAAAACCAGACGGGTGTAGCCTGCAGAATCACAGTCGCTGTGATTGTTTATATCTGCGGGTCTATATTGATTCACTTTGACTGCGTTAGTGTACGAGGATTTCATCCGGGAAACGCCATTCTTTTGAAACGGTTATGTTGATTACGACTGTCTAACTCTGTCAGAACGGCATTCTAATGTGATTTGTTCGTGTAAGCGAAATGTGAGGAGTTTTAGGACTATTGTTTTGCTTCCGTGCGTTGGAAAAGCAAACGCTAATTAAAAGACATTAGGCTAGCGCTAGGGTAGGCCAGGCCTTTCGCCTGATTGGACAGCTGTCAGTGCACTCTTCAATGCATTTAAAGACTATACCAGTTGTATCTTACAAATGCCGTTAATGCAGAAAAATACAACAATATCGTTGACCTTGACTACAAAATGTAATGACTTTGTATTAATTTTAGGTTTCGTTTTTTGTATTATGGCCAAGCAGGCATGCACTATAGGTTTTCGTCATATGAGGATACTTTTCAATTGCCCTGCTACTGCAGTATAGCTTAATGGTAACACCAAGGTATTCAGTTTGAATTTACATTGGAAAGAGTCAACAAGAGGTATACAATGTAACCAATAAAGTAAGGCAACTGCATAGTCAGAAGCAGATGTTGCACAATGACTCTCTTCATGCCCAATAAAAATAGCATGGGCCTTGAAAGTTCTACTAAATGCTTTCTTCAAATGCATGTGCACTATTCCGGGCCAGCATTCTGGATATTGGGTCTGGGTCCGCTGTAATGTAGGCTCTCCTCAGTAGGGGACTTATGTTTGTTTTCTTTCCAATGGCTTTAGGGGCATGTCTCCGTCTCCGCGATAGAGATCCGGGGGGGACGTGAAGTCTTTGTCAAGGGCGAGACCTCCTTGTTTCTCTCCCTCTCTCATCTCTCCTCTCTCTCTTTCTTTGGCTGAGAGGTCTGCTGCTCATGATTTATGAATGGATTCCACACACAGTTTTTCAGTCTCAAGCACCTGGACACGCTCTCCCAGCTTTCACTGATGGACAGGTGGTGTCCTATTGCATTTCGGTCTATGTAGTTTTTGGTCAACATAAAGGATACCATTCGAAAGGAGGGAGTAGTAGTAAGTTATGTCTTGATGTTGAAACATAATGATGGACAGTCTTTTGCCTTTGTGTAAAACTAACTTTACACATTGTACTTTTCAGTTTGAGTATATAATGGGTAAGCACCCTAATGTCACAATACTGATCAATTATAGTGTACCATAGTTGTAGTTTTAGCACTGAAGAATACAAATATCCTGTTGATTGGCTCGTAGACTGGTGGAAGAACGGACACTGTACAATGAGAATATGTGCTTACTTATGTCATGTTAAGATAATTTGGTGTCCGATATCGGTCTGGTAAAGCTGTGGAAAGGGTATATTGTTCTCTCCAGGGCTTTTGTTTGTTGCATTACTGCTTTCACATGAAGGGTTGCCTCTAAGGCCACGGGTATAGATACATCTTTAAACATCTGCTTGGATGTAAATTAGGGCTTTTACCAAAGCCAAAGGCACTGCAAAGGGAGCTGCACGAGAACGGGTTTGACAAGGAGCAGGTTACCTGTTTTCACAGATGTTTTTGCATGAGAATAGTTGTCATACATTCTCTGATGGCTATGGAGAGGAGCCACAGGAGATTGGTCAGCGTACTATAAATCAAATTAACTCCATGTCTATGTTAGGGTTTTTGAAAACTGAATGAAGTTGGGGCTTTATATCTTCCTTCCTGGTTTCAAGGCATGTCTGAATCCAGCGAATCCCTTCGTCTACTGCCATTCCAGAGTCACGCTGGGGCCATGGACCACGTCTAGCTGCTTCTTATTAAAGTTGCATTAAAGAGCCCTTGCTAATCTACAAAGCCTTTTGGGTAATGCGGTCTCATTAGGTTTGCATAGCTGGACTGGGGTGGGTTGTGGCACTGTAGCATCTCGGACATAAGGGCAACAGGGGGGCGTCAGCTTGACTTGACATGGGTTAAACTATGTCCTGTATGTCGTGGATACAAGGTTGGTGATAATATAGCCATACATTAGCCAACACTTCCAAACATAAATGTGGGTGTAGAGAGGCACAGCTTGTCTGCTTCAGGAGGCTTGATTGGATGGAAGCGAACATCCTTATACTTACAATTATTATATAGGCTACTCTTGGTTGTGTGTCAGAGATGGCTATGATTATTGTAAGGTGAAGCAATTCCTTTAGCAAGGAAAATAGGGGCTTCTCTCTGAACAGGTGGTTCATGATGTTTGGGTCATAATGGCTGACTCAACATCAGATTTTATGAGGTGAGGAAGGGTGAATAAAGGTAGGGGGATGAAGAGTTGGGAGGCTAATACCCTCACACTCCCATCTAAGGATTAGCAGTCACAAGTTCTCCCCCCTCAGTTGCTGAGCCTACGGTTAGTTAGTTGGGCCTTAGCCAGGGCCATGGCCATGTAGTGGTGCTCTTAAGGTCAACCCATTAAAAGCGGCAGCCATGTTAACACCGAACAATCTACAACACTCTGATGTGAACTGCTGGTCGGAAAAAGTCTTGGTTTGTTAAGTTTGGGAGGATTCTTGAATGACAAACCCCCCCCCCCCCCCCCACACACACACACACACACACACACACACCTACCTGTGTCGTGAATCGGAAGCCTTTCGTGCGTTGCCATGTCAACGGGGCTGTATGCAGCAAGGTGTGCATTGCGACTGGGGTGACTCAGGAGAATGCGGGTGCTGTGAATCACCCGTCCGGGAATCATCGGGAAGCGGGAAGTGACTTGCCTTTTACTTGCACAGATATGAAGCAGGTATAAGCCTTTTAGATGTGGCCTTGCTTTCTCTGTTGAACCTGGAAACGCAAGTCTATAAGGTAGTGTCTGTGAACCACACAAGGAATCAGCATGTTTTTAAGTTCTGCAGGTCTAGAGGAGTTAGACAGGTGGAAGGAATGTTGCTGTGGGCTTCACAATGCTGCATTAGGGGTTATTTCTAACTACACAGGATATGGTGTTAAAATATGCATGACTCTATTCAGTTCTTTCAGATCTGTAGATAATCCGGTGAAACTACAGGATGGGAAATAATACGTCCTAGGAACTGCTGCCCTTAAATATGTTGTTCTGTGTCCAGTGAAGGGATACACTGCCATTTGTTCTGTGGTTTGTTTCTTTGTCGGCATGCCAATACAGTTGTGTGTGTGTGTGTGTGTGTGTGTGTGTGTGTGTGTGTGTGTGTGTGTGTGTGTGTGTGTGTGTTGTTTTAGTCAGGTGAATTCGGAGGTGAGGCCCACGGTGCTGCCATGCCGCTCTTTGGTAAATCCCACAAAAGTCCGGTGGACATCGTCAGGACACTGAAGGAGAACATGGCTGTCCTGGTGAAACAGGACAAGAAAACAGAGAAGGTACAATATCGCACACACCCTCGTACGGCGTACGGCCACATTCCATGGCCAGTGGGCCATTTGGAATAGGCTACTTTGTGGAACAAAGATGTGTTTTTGATGTCTACACAAAATCAGTAGAAGTCTCAGACATTAGAAGGAGCTCCTGACTTTTAAGTGGGAACAAGCAAACATTTGCACGGCAACCAGGAATGTCCAGAGCTAACTTGGCGTGCAGACGGTCATCGGAAATTGAAGCAAGAATTGCCGATCATTAGCTACACGGTTGTCATCACCTGTTAGATGTGTCTCTGTCTATGTGTGTCCTCGCCATATGTGCTAGTGTCTGTGTGCGTGTGTGTGCGCTTCTGTTTTGTGTGCGCTCGTCTGTCTGTCTGCCCACAAAGAAGGACGGCTGCAGCGCCTCGTCCAGTTTGTCTGGCTCGCCAAGCATCTCTGACCCACGGCCCCTCTCTGACAGCGGGCTGTGAATGTGGCACCGGCTGACCGCTCCTCCTCTGACACCCCGCTGTAAAGGTCAGCCTCTGTGTACCCGCCACGCCCGCCTCAGCCAGGAGCCTGGAGCAGCCTAGGCCATACCCTCGCCTGACTGGTGTTCCAGGCCTGGACTAAACTGGCTAGTAGGGGTGTAACGGATCACAAAACTCATGGTTTGGCCCGCGGTTTTATGTCATGGATTGTATAATCTTTTGGGTCAGTAAAGGGGGGGGGGGGGGGCTTGGCGTGGTGTAACTCAAGCACTTTCACCGTATTTTTACACCTTTTGTGTTCCGATAGACATCCGAATAGATCTGATAATAGCTTTAGCCCGGTTTGATCCTGCAGCAAAGCCTAAATGCCTCTGTGATAAGATGTCTCTTGGATCCTGCCACTGACACACGGCTGATATCGTTTTAAATATGTGGCCAGATCGATGTGTCCCCTTCTCATTTTCTCTCTTCCTTTCCCGTGGCACAATGCCAACAGTCTTTTTTCTATGACCCCTTTTCTGTCATTATTATAGTTACAGGGAAGCCAGAATGCTCCCAAACATGCGGCTTAAATGATGCGGGAGGCTTCAAGTTTTTCCGCCCTCCTAGCCATGACTCTGCTTTATTTTTCCCTTTTTGCAACGCTTGCATCCCAGATAGGCTAGATTTGGGATGCACTGACTGTTCACATACACACACAAAAGTGTCTGTGTCTCTTAGAGAGTTAGAGAATTATTACTTCAAAAAGTAAAAGTGGCAGTAAAACTGTATTTGACACTATGATGGTTAAAGATTGCAATTAATCCGCGGGTCACATGCGTGCCAAACTGTGGGGGGCGATACGTACGGATCAACTGTGATCCTTTACACCCTTACTGGCTAGCCCTTAATAAGACCCCTTTGACTGCGCCAGTCCGGAGAAAAAGTGTAGTCCTACAAAAACCGACCGTGTGCCCCACGCCCACTGCAGTCGGCCATGTCCGTTCCTCAGCCTCCAGGCCTAGCCGTGTCCCTGCTACGGCCTCAGTTATCCTCCAAAGCACAGGGAACCTTTCAGTGCAAGCTGTCTAGATTGGATAGAGACTTTGAGGCAGGAACACTTCCATTCGACAGAGGGGTTGGGACACTGAGGGTGAGAGCAGAGCCTTGACGTGGCAGTCACAAGTGTACAATGGTTTGTCGATGAGGAGGTATAATGAGGCTCCTCCTAGTGGTTAAGTTAAGCAATTACGATGGTGTGGTTGTGTGGTGTTGAAATTAAATGCTCATAATTTGTGCGTGTGCGTGTGCGTGTTCCCCCAGGCGTCGGAGGAGGTGTCCAAGTGTCTGGTGGCCATGAAGGAGATCCTGTATGGCACTAACGACAAGGAGCCCCACACGGAGACAGTGGCCCAGCTGGCCCAGGAGCTCTACAACAGTGGGCTGCTCATCTCCCTGGTGGAGAACCTGCAGGTCATCGACTTTGAGGTATGACAAAAGGGCCTGTCCCTCCGGTCGAAATGGTGGCCTGGTTGAAAAAATAAAACCTGTCAACATGTATAACTCAGTATATTAGAAAGTTTTTCTTGAATAAGGTGTTTTTGTTTAGTCACCTTTTCTCAAAACTTCACTAACAAAATGTTTGACCTTTTAGCAGTAAATGAAAGTAAATGAAAAATCTACTTAACTTTACTGTTCTCAAGTATCTGTCCCAGAAATGTAAATTTTTCCTTATGCTTTGGGCTGCCCTGTGCGCAATTGTTGATGTGTGTGTGTGTGTGTGTGTGTGGTGGACAGGGCAAGAAGGACGTGTGCCAGATCTTCAACAATATCCTGCGGAGGCAGATCGGCACGCGAAGCCCCACCGTGGAGTACTTTTGCTCCCACCAGGAGGTGCTGTCTATCCTGCAGAAGGGGTGAGGCCACGGCACACGTACGCGCAAACCGACACGCGCACACATCCAGCAAATATGTACACAGTATAAATATTACAGTGTGCACTCTGCAATGTGTGTGCGTGCGTCTCTGTCCACGCCGACATAGGTACGAGACCCCCCAGGTGGCGCTGAACTGCGGCATCATGCTGAGGGAGTGCATCCGCCACGAGCCCCTTGCCAAGGTGGTGCTCCACTCAGAACACTTCTACGACTTCTTCAGCTACGTGGAGATGTCCACGTTCGACATTGCTTCCGACGCCTTCGCCACCTTCAAGGTCAGCGGTCACAGACCGGGAAGGGAGAAGCTCGTTGGAAGCCGATCGTATCTAGGCGGAAACACTGTCTGAAATCAGCTCAAATCCTTAAACATTTGTATTCTGCCTTTTCACTTCTACAGGACCTACTGACAAGACACAAAGTACTCGTGGCAGAATTTCTAGAACAGAACTACGACTCAGTAAGTGGCATCTACAGAATGCTGTTCTTTAAAACAAAGCTTAAATATAGCCTTTTCAAGCATGATCTTGGAGTTGTATTTGTTGGTATTGCACCATCCATTCTCTACACATACTTGACTAAATAGCTAACGGATGTTAACTAACCTCACACAAGTTTCAAGCCTTCATGAGATGGATGTATATTATGAACACTTACAGTGTTTAGGTCTCTGCTGGGCATAAATTAATGCATTTAGGTAGACACTTTTTAAGCCTGTCTGTAAACATTGGTTCCCTAGTGTGAGTCTTGGAAAATCTGTTTTATATTGGTAGTGGAGCAAGGCTGAGATTGTCATGGGAGAAGCTTCAGAGATTTTACCCCCCTCCCCTCCCCTCCCCAACAATACACACATACACACACACTAAAGCGCTCAGGTTGCTGTCCCTGTAGTGTTGACTCACCTCATGTAGAGGCCACCTTTCATGCTGGGAGGCCCTAAGATCCAAACAGGGGCTCTACATTAAAGAGAGAAGGACCCTTAGAGGTGCTGTTCTCTGTTCAGGCCCAACACACACTCATGTTTGGAGCACAAAATATTTGGTTGATCTTTTTTGCTCTTCAGGTTCTTTGTTAAAATATCTAAATGTTGTTGTGATAATTAAGCTTCACCTTACATATCTTATTCAACTTGCATAAGCCCAGACTTAGGCAACACAGCAAAGGCCGGACTGTACTTTACAAAGTACAGTTTGCTGTATACAGTCAGAGCTAACAGTCCTGTGGGAAGAAGCGATAGACGAGGCATACAAAAGAAAGAAACTCAGCTGAGTCACAACAGCTGAGGCACAACAGCGAGTCTGGTGAACAAGCGTGAGTCCTGTCGAAGTTGGAGGCTGTGGATTTTTGGCAATATCAGAAACCTAACAACTAAAGGAAATGGGGATCTGCGGTAAAGAATGGCGGCACACGATAAAAGCTGTCAGATATGGCAGAAAGAAGTAGCCGATGGCTGTGGCTAAAAAGGAAGGATCCAGTATGGGCGCCCATGTAAAGAACATCATGTTGAAAAACCAAAGGAAGTGGGTTCATCTCAGGACAGAAATATAAAGGTATTGGCAAGCTTTCCTGCTGAGCATAGCTCGTACCTAGCCAGCAGGAATAGGGAAAGATTTATTTTCAGGTGACAGTAAGTATCTCTGCAGAGCTGCCTTCAAGAGCCTGCAGGAATAGAGTCAGGATATCACACAGCTTATTATAATTTTTTAAAAAGTTTATCTGGTTGTGGCGAGAGCGAATATACAGGGGGTTGACTGTGAGACTTCATTGCTCACCGTTGAGGTTTCTGGAGGTGTCGTGGGCTCAATTTAACGAAACATCTGGGATGGAAGGTGCTAGGGCTGCACGATATGAGAAAAGAATGTGATAACATTGTTGAATATTGCGATAACAATGTTTCTTGCGATAATAAAAAGATATTTAATTGCACACAGTACTGCCTTTCTGCTGCTTTCAGTATACTGCTCAGAAACAACAAATTGCTCATAGAGTTCTTTATTTTATTGGACAAATTGAACCTGTATCTTAAAAATAAAGCACCAATAAAAAATATATATGAATGATAATTACATTTTAAAGTGCAGTTTCCCCCCTCATACTCTCTTGCTGCCTCTAATGGTGAGGGCTGTCTGATTGGCCAAATATATCTGTGCTGTGAAAAGCATGGCGCTTATCAAAGTAGCGCCTGATCACATAGTGTAATTTTAAAAGAAGAATCATGTAATTTGTTAAATGTAGAGCCAAATAAAATATCGCAGTCTTTTGCGATGTGTTTATCGTGCAAGTTGACATTACGATGACGACAAATAAAACGATATATTGGGCAGCCCTAGAGGGTGCCCACTTGAAAACCCCAATGACATGTCTGCTTTCAACCCAAATCCATTCTAAATATTGGTTTGGTTTCTAAAGGGCTCGTCTTGGATCACGATTAGCGCTGCCCTGTGAATTCAGAAAAATTTGATTTATTAGTTACAGTATAGCTATAGTTATGATTTAAACCTTTGCTAAATAAAATGCTAAAATGCCTTTATTTCACAATCAATTTCAATGTATTTGTCAGTTGCTTGCACCCCACCCCCCCAAAAAAATGTCATGACCTTAGTTTTAGTCTCTAAACAACACTGAACTATACTATAAAAACCTAAATTGCTTTAAATTTGGATGGAAGTTCAATAAAAAGTGTTTCTCTGTCATTGTAGATCTTTGAGAACTACGAGAAGCTTCTGCACTCCGAGAACTATGTGACCAAGAGACAGTCACTAAAGGTTGGTAGTATTTAATGTTGATAATTAGTTCCCTACGTGTTTGGCAAATTGATAATATATTGTCTGTGCTTTTGTTTGTCTTTCTTCCTGTCTGCCTGCCCACCTTTCTCGTTGTCTGTCTGCCCGTCTCTCTCTCTCTCTCTCTCTCTCTCTGTCTTTTCTGACAATACGTGTGTGTGTGTGTGTGTCCGTGCCGTGTCCGTGTGTACACCCATCAGCTATTGGGGGAGTTGCTGCTAGACAGGCACAACTTCACGGTGATGACGCGCTACATCAGCAAGCCGGAGAACCTGAAGCTCATGATGAACCTGCTGAGGGACAAGAGCCCCAACATCCAGTTTGAGGCCTTCCACGTTTTCAAGGTGCCTTCCCGCTGCACCACGTGTATGACAGCTGGCACCACGCGTATGACAGCTGGCAGCCGCAACAACATTCCCTCTCTTTAGCTTGTTTTCCTTTACAACCTTTCCATTTCCCGGTTTCGGATGTAATGGACGAGGAAGTGTGCAAAACAGCAGAAATTAAGGAAGGATTGCTGGTTGGTTTTAGTAATGATTCCCTGAAATGGGCCTAGAGTTCTAGTCAACTAACTGGTGGACGGTTTTATAAGTGTAACATTACCTATGGTACTGCAGTGGCGGGCTGTGCATTTTGCAACTAGGCCTTCAGTGCTATCAAACCGCCTTCAAATAACCTGTAGTTATGTCTGTGTGTCGATCTCATCCACGCCGTTTTAGTACTATCGACAGCGTGTACACACAGCAAACAGCAATGTCCATGATTCCGAAACAAAAGCTAGTCACAAAATAGTCACATGCATCTTGGTCAATAATTTTGTTGTTTTAGCTCTTTTTCTACAAATAGCTTAAAGCTTAATACTGCACTCACACTAAAGTGATTTATACTGACGGTCATGCAAAGTGATGTGTTTTTGAAGATGGCTTACTTTGATTCTAAAACAAGATGACCAAAACACAGGTGATGATTACACATAGGCCAACCTCATTGTATGACTTGACATTCATTCGTGAAGACAATGCATTAATACAGTTATGACCGGGTGCATTTTTTTTGTTCAAGAAATGCAGCTGCTAGCTGTGGTGTTTGTCGGCTCCTTCCCAATTTTTCTCGAAAGGTTGTCCTCGAAAAAGGCTTAGCCAGTAAATCCGCCACAAAATCTAATTATTTTCCTCCTTCAGCCATTGTGTTAAAAAATTAAAAGGCTAACTAAAAATCGAAAGACTAGAAATCTAAACGCCACGAAATGAAGTGTAGCCTATATTTATAAATCTGTTATTTCAGTTTCACTTTTGTCACCAACTGCTAGTCTCGCGATGCCAGATCTAGCTAACTCCTTCACTCACAAATGCACCACATGAAAATTCAGTTGCTGATGTAGGCCTAGGCCAGCTAGAAGGCTCTGTTGTGTCCAAGAATACAGCCAACATGGCAAACTCAACATCTGATTGGTTAAAGAATATGACAATCAACAATCGTCCCTATTTGCTTCAACAGCAAAGGGGATTCACTCGAAATTCTGAAGGCCTGAGACAGCACAGGGGAATAATCTGAGTGGATACAACTCTAATTTATATGAGATACAGTGGAAGCAGCACAACTGAGGGGGAGAGTAGCAAGATCACGTTAATCCGCGATATTTTTGAACGTTTATGTTAATGTATATAAATATTGTGGATAGAATGATGGAAACAAACTTAGAAAAGTAAAATTAATGACTAATTAAAATATATATTTAGATTGTGAAAATGTAACATTTAGATTCTTGCAATCTCTAGGCCAGCAGAGAAGGCTTTGCTGGCCCTGACGGCCCACCATTGTGGTAATGTAATTGTAAAGTTGCATTTTGTACTGTGCCCAGGTGTTTGTGGCGAATCCCAACAAAACGCAGCCCATCGTGGACATCCTCCTAAAGAATCAGACCAAACTCATCGACTTTCTTAGCAACTTCCAGAAGGACCGCTCGGACGACGAGCAGTTCAACGACGAGAAGACCTATTTAATCAAACAGATCCGCGATCTTAAGAAACCAGCCTCCTAGGCCCATTTTACCTTAAACTGTAACTTTTTATTGCTAGATTAAAAAAAACTAAACATTGACAACAATGGTTGTTCTATTTAAAAAATCTTAGACATTATTTGTCTTTTTTCTTGTTTCTTACACTTTCAAAGATTAGTTCTCACTCATGTTCTTTTTTTTGTCATTAGTGTGTAGTGCCAGAACACGAGGTTTGAGGCAGTTGATTTGCTCCCTTTTGATAAACAATATAAAGACACCAGGCAGGGCCAGTGGCAGATTGATCCTTAATTAGTATTTTTTTTTTTTTTTTATCCTTTGCCATTTGTAGGCGCTAGCATGGGCTTGTTCACTATTCGTAATATTGAAGTGTTGGAATTGAATACAAATTAAGTAATTTCTGTTGCTTTATCAGGTAAGGATTCAATATAATTTGTTAGTACATGTATTGCTAGCCATGTTCTAGAAAGATCTAAAAACATGAATGATTGTATAACTCAAAATTGTGTACTGTTTTTTGGGACTGTTCAGGCTACTTAATTAGCAGGGTTGCATTAACTCCTATTTTGGTCCAAGAGTTGTTGGTCTTGTTTGAATTTGTTGTTACTATTATTATTATTTTTTTTAAATGATGAATAGTTATTTGCTTTCAGAATCCAAAAACAGTCACTATGATTTAAAACACATGGAATGAAACACAACTAGGACAGATGCAAGGTAAATTGATCATTGGTTCTCTTCACTGGTTGATGATACCATTAACTCATACAGAAAGTGCTATGGTTTTTAGAAATATATCTAAACCTTGTATATCCTCTTTTTGAACAGGGCTTATGATTCTCATGTTTTCATGTGCACAGGTTTTAACCCTGATTTGAGTGCCATTGCCAGTGAAATATAAAAGCACAGGTACTTTTGGGAGAAATCCTCAAGTTTAGGAGAGGAAGGATGTGGGGGACATTTGTTTATCAATGCATATCTGTATTTTAGCAAGTGTGGCTTTGATAATTTTGATAGAGACAAGGCACAGTAGTGGGACTTTTGGTTTGTTTTTTCCCTTCTTAATTGCTATTTTTTTGTATTTTCCAATATGTTAATAGGGAAAGCTTGATTATTATTATTATTTTGAAGAATATGGTCACATTGAACATATTTGTTTTGATTAAGCAATGAACCTCTAACTCACTGTATTTGAGTTAAGCTGTTGAAGACGTCTTTTAGTTTTTAAACTGTTTTTGCAGTTCTTTGATTGCATCTAACCAGGACTTGTCTGAGGCCAAAATGTTTTGAGAAGTCTCTGACAGCGAGACCTGTGGCACCATCGTGCTGTGAAACCATGAAGAGGTAAAAACACAAATCATACACCTTTTTACCATTCCATTTCTGATGTTAATGGTTTCAATAATGTTCACACCTTAATAATAATAATAAATAAATAAAGCTATTTGTTATAGAAAATACTTTTAGACAATAAATTCCATCCTTCTCATAATGCTTTTGGTTAAAATATAAGCCATTTCAGATGGCATTAGCGTAAACAGTATAGGGACCTGGAACTTCCCAAACACATGCCATGGAAATAAAAGTAAAAGCAGTAAAAAACTATTTCAATCTAAAGTTATAGGAATCCGGTTTCAACGTAAAATTGTTTTGTAACAATAAAAAGCCATATTTTTGTCACTCTTTCATGCAGTTTAATTTGAACACAAGATGTGTGTATTTTTTAACATCGAACTTATTGTTAAACTTCACCAATAAAGGATGTGGATGCATTGATTGTTGTGTTTTCTGTTAACATTGTTGTAAGATTGGATGCAACCTTGCTTTTTGTCATTTGTAGGTGTATAAGCAAATAGAAAACTTAATTCTACTCAACAACACAAACTTTAGTAACCTCTATATCAGTTTTAGGGATTGACAGGATTACTGTAAGAAAAATCAAAAACACACTATTGGGACATCCAATGAAGAAGTAACAGTTGCTTCAGCTTTTTTAGAAATGTTTCCCTACCCTTATAAGCACTATAGGTAGTCTATCTTTCTTTACTTTTGTGTATGTTTTCCCCCATTGATATTTGCGCACCTGTATGATGATATACAGGTGCGCAAAATTCATCTTTAAATCATGTATCATAAAATGAATCGAATTGTAGACTTATCTTCCAAACCGTGAAGAGTTTTAAAGGTAACTTCAAATATTTCAGATTATTTGAATGGTTTGATTCAAATATATCGCATGTCAAACATACACATTGAGTCAGATCTAACCCAAATTGAATAAATCTCCTGCAATTTGAATCAAATTTATTGATTGAACATTGATGAAGATCTACACTGAAAAAATGATTCCTGGATTTACTCAATATAATCATTGCAACTGCAATTGCTGCATTGCAACAATAAATTGAGTAAATCTTAATGTTGAAAAATTGTGTTGTATTAATTAATTATTTATACATTTTAATTAATTAATTAACTAATTTTAGCTAAGATTGTGGAAATGTGCTCAAACAGAACATTTTATTTTAACTTTTAAAATTTGTAATTGTCTAAAGCCCATTAAATTTAGTCCTTTTCAGCAGAAATAATTTCAATTGTATTAGAGATTGAGTATATATTAATAGAAATTCGAGCAAATTGTGTTTTTTTGTTTAATTTGCATTACAAATTTAGTTAAAACTAAAGGTTTTTAATAAAACATTTAAGATAAATTCTAGCACACAGAATTCTCCCCCCCCCCCAAAAGTGATTTATTTTCCAGTTACAATGCAACAGGGGTGACTTGACGGAAGTCCATGAAAGACAAATGCACACCCACATGCTTGTACTGACAATGTTCAAATGATCTTCTAAAGCATTGAAATCCTTGTTTCTCAAAATCACAAAAATTACAAATGCAGTTGACCAAAACACCCACAATTCTTCACGGATGTTCCTCAAGATGGGCGTGGAAAAAATCTACATATTTGACATGAGTACATTATACTCAAACTTATACTTTACATTAATGACACATTTATTTTATTGAGTAAAAATGTGTTATTCATTTCAGAGAAATCTACTGGACCCCTGAATCAGTTTTTACAGCGTAGTTAGTGGGTACTAGGAGGTATTTGGTACCTTGCAGTATTACATCAAATCAATGAGCGCCAGGGTTTGAATCCCGTTAATTTATTCTATTTTGTTATTTTATTTATTGCTTAAATTGAATAGACTATGTTAATGAAACGTGCTGTACAAATGTATTCGACTTGACTCAAATCTAAAGTTAAGAAAGTTTGATGGAGGCTTATCTGCCTGCCGTCTTTACAAATCTTTCGGATAAAATCTAATTTAGTAATCTGGGGTTTTAAATGAGAAAATGGGTTGTATAACTATACAAAAATTAAATAATACCATAACTATTATACCTTGGTGGCTAAGTGGTCTTCCACATCTTAAAACTCCATCTCATGATTTAAAAGGTTTGAAACCAAGCACTTAGGCCTGCACCTTTTGTTTGGTGGTTTAGTGCTATATTCACACAGTAGAAACATGCTCAATAATCAGTTTAACACAAACATAATTTATAACCACATGTAAAAAAATCTATACTACATATTACATGTAATATGAAAAATTATCAATTATTGTAGCCTTCAGGAAGACAAGCAGATTCTTTTACACCTTCCTGCATTATACATGAAGTTACATTATCAGTTCAATATAATTATTATCATAGTGCAATTTGAAGTACCAAGCAGTTTTTTTGAGAAATTAAAAACATTACCAATCATAGCATACTGGCCTAGAAATGACCCAAAAGAATAACATACAAATATTTTGTTGTAAAACATTTCCTTTTAAAAATGAATCTTGTTCCTAGGCTAAAAGCTCTAGGATTCCCAGAGGGACTTGTTATACAAGCCTACTTTGCTGTGAGATGAACGAGAACCTGGCTGCAAACTTCCTTTTACAACAGAACTTTGACAACGACTAAAAAGGGAGCCATAAGTCATTGTTTTATAACCGACTTGAAAGTCAGAAAGAACAGACATCTATTGGAACACACTTTTCAAACAAGTCATCAATGAATGTCCAAGTGGCATGCGTTGTAAGGGAATCACTCAACACTGATCACTCAGCACAATGCCTAAAGACATTTAGACCAAGGGCTACAATCTCAGTCAATCATGATTGGTAACCATTGCACACTTATGTAAAGATTATTTAAAAATAAAGACAGTGGAACTAAACATCAACAACATAAATAAACATCAATGACCTGTAAAAATGTTTACTGTATATATTATATATTATAGTATATATTATATACAGCCTAATTATGACAGCCTGGCTACCCTTTAACATAGGGTCTTAACCGCTAAGACTATAACGGCATAAATCAATCACACACACATTTTAAATCATTTCACGCCCCACCTACATCCTCTCTTCCATAAAGCATCCACCTACCTCCCTTAGCCAGTTACTTCCAGAAGTATTCAGACACACACCGTAGTTTGTGCGCACTACGAACAGCTCAGCACACTGGGGAGAGGTCTTGCAGGTGTTCAGGACAAGGCCTTTTATTGCAATGTTTCGCCTCTTCTTCTTCAGCTTGTCGGTCATGTTTACTGCTGCCATCTGAAAAACACGACAAGACCTTTACAAAAAATGGGGCAACATGTAAAGGGGTCAAGGATAAGCTTGAGGTAAAACCAGACTGGCCATTCCCTTTTGTATGTACTTTTCAGGTAAATATATAAAGTGTATTTCCTATTAAGGGTGGGTGGGTGAGATTAGTAGTCCTGGCTTCAGCTACTGCATTAAACCAAATATCCTATCTTTTTTGTATAAATAATATCTGGAAAAAAACATGTATCTTCTTAGACAATGTCTATACGCAATCAAAGATAACGAAAATGATTCCAAGACTAGCAACAATAGCACCACGCAAACATACTTGGGACGTGAGGAGCAGCATGTTCATGTTTGGCGTCAGGGCTCCTCTGCCACTGTAACCAATCAAACAGTCAAATATGAACAAGCAAATAAACAACAATACACTTTTTCTCATACCCTTCACTTTTCTTGTACTGTTTCAACACTCACTTGATGTTAAAGTTAGGCCAAAGTAAAATCACAGCGTAGTAATCAAAATGAACACAAAAGTCATTCGAAAACCTTTGTAACTGACTATAATAAATCCCAGAATAGCAGTTGCATGGGCAAAAGCTTGGCGGACCCTGATCAAACTCACAATGAATTTGTGCACGTGTCGCAGGCCGCTGAAGCGTAGGTAGGAGATATCGCCTTTGTCTTTGCCACTGTCCAAGTCCGTGGCGTAGACGTGGCTGATGCCCGCCCCTTGGATCAGCGGTACACACTCGTCGCACGGACACTTGGTCACAAACAGCATCGTGTTCTCCTCCTCTTTGATCTCAGCATTCCTACACACACCACGTCATCATCATTGTCACCATCATCCATCTACAAGTCCATTCTACATTACATTGTTATACATGGCAAGGGTGAACTTTGAAACAGATATTGATTGACATATGCAATAAACATACCAAGCTTGTAAACCCCTGATTGCAGTTTTTTTTCTGATAGAGAACATACATTGTCAAAACTCTTCACACAGTTGGCGAAACAGAAGCAGAACCTGTGAATCCTTGTTCAATGCTTTCACACAAACAGCATACAATTACTACATTTTCCAAAATGTATTAACACTTTTCTCAATCATACTCCACCACCTGCAAAACACTATATATTTGCAGGACATTTTTCAAAGGCCAACACTGTTTCAAAAATGTTTAAAAAACATATGTGAAACAGAGTGTTCTGCAGTAACCATATTGAAATATATAGAAAATCTTAGCATATGTAAAAATCATTCAAACTTAAAAGATTAAGGTTTTTCATTGATGTAATGCTCCCTGTTGTTAGTGTTTTTGGTCAGTGTGTTATCAGTGACAATGCATGCTTTCTAAGTGGGAATAGTTGCCAGTGTTTTTGTCGAATTAGTTATTTTGAGACATGGAGGAAGTGTTTTGGTGGTTTGATTGAGTTTTGGAGATGAGATTAACTATATGGCTGAGATGCACGTTCGTAATGCAAACTAATCGGAAGAGTTTTGAAAAAGTGGCTTCAGTATTGACTGATGATTGTTAGCAACCACGAGTACTGCAGGCCTCACCTGAAAGTGAGTGCGTTCTGCTCGGCATGGACAATGTATCGGTACTTGCGTCTCTGGCGGTCTTGCTGCTTGTTGTCCATCTGGGGGTACTCGGCATACTCTGAGCCAGCTGGGTAGGCGTTGTACCCGCAACCCACCAGGTACAGCCTCCCTGTGCCGTCACAGCACCCCTGTATCACCACATGACAAAAGGGGGGATTTTTTGTATTAGTTACCAGTTGATTTGGTGTGCAAAGTGTTTTGAAACTAAATAAATGACTGCAGCACATATTTACATACACAGGTGTGATGACACAGGACAATATACTGTAAACTAAACTGTATACTTGTAAAAATATACTGTAAAAAAAACAACTGGAAAGATAGAACAATGTTTAAGATGTATTAGATATCTGACTTAGTAATACATAGAATACTTTATAAGAGAAGTTGTTATACTCACAGATTTCCCCTGAGCCCATATTACCGCGCCAACGCCCACCTTAGGGTCCTCTACACACACACAGAGAGAGAGAGAGAGAGAGAGAGAGAGAGAAACACACTTTTAAGACATTTCCGACACCAAAGCCATGTCCAGACAGATGCTCCCTCTATGGTATTTTGAATTTTAAGACAGGTTTAACCAGTGCTGGTCACATAAGCCTAGGTATTACCTTGCAGTGCTGCAGCTCTGCACTTTTTGAATGCCTTAGAAGCATACACCATTTGAAACCTTATGTTTTACCCCAGGCAACAAACCCCCATAAAATGCAGCCAGGTAAGACTTCTGTCCGTGAATGTATGTTTAAAAATGTGGGGACATACCAACCAGAACAAGTTAATGCTGAGAGAACTTTAAACAGCAAAGTGTTGCATTGTGTGAAGGGGTAACCATTTGGCAAAATTTTTAGGCATCTGGTACGATACTGTTGCAATCTGTAAACTGGAGCGGCACTAAAATGCAACAGGAAGTAGACCTGTTCTGTAGGCCAGCAGCCTGGCCTGGATCATGCAGTGTCGGGCAACCTCCTGGGACAACCCCTGGGCCTGAGACAGCTCCAAGGAGCGGTCAGGGAGATCCTCTCTGAAGAAAAGACGACACACATGACAAGCACATTTGGGGTCACTACAAAGAATGTTGTTGATTTCTAAATGAATACTTTACACCTCCAAATTATAAGTGGTATGCAGTGTAGTTTAAGTATTTAATCTGACAATGCCTTCTCTTAACACTATACACAAACATTATATCACAAGGATAACAAGAGTAAGAACTTTCTGTGCATATTACATGCTCTCCTGTTCTTTTAGGAGATATACTACTCTCTGTGTTCCATGCACGGCTTTTTAAAAGACCTGAAGTCGTCCGCGGTATAGAAGCCGTGCTGTAGACGGGGAACGCTGGCCGCCACAGAAGCCAAAACGCCCACCAGGTCCTTCATGTTCTGCCGCAGGCTTGAGAAGTAGGGCTCCACACAGAGGTTCTCCAGGCTCATCTTGGCCAGGATGTCGCAGTGCTGCTGTACCGGCTTGACCAGGAACTGCCAAGAGAAGGTGTCCAAGTGGCTCCTCCGCTGCCTGCCGAAGACCTCCCGAGTGTCCAGCGATGGCAGGTCTGCCGCCAGTCTTTCCATGAAGTCGCACGCTACGGAGGTTTGGTCTACGAACTCCGCCAGGCCGGGAGTGAGAGGCTGCAGGAGGACGCAGATGTGTGGCCGGCTGCTGGACTTCAGCTTCTGGACGGCCACTATGTCCAGCTCTGCGTCCTTGCAAATTCTTTCTGACCTGGACAATAGACTGATTTCAGGGTCTCCTGGCCAGAAAGAGATCCGGCTTACGCCGACTAGAAAAAAAAACCCATCCCTTTTAAGTTATGATCAGTTTGAATTATGATTATGTTAAAAAGTAGCTACTTTTATTAAGAAAGGAAGAAGTTGGCAGGTCACACACATCTTTTCATTCCAAATAACTGAAATGACTAACACACTACTGCATTGGATGACTCAATGAAAGGAGACACTCTACTACAGCAGATGATGGGAACAATGTAACCTCCGCACCATTGATCAGCATCTTGAGGCAGCTGGCGCAGGGTCGCCTGGAGAAGTAGAGCTCACAGGAGGCCAGGCGCGGTCCATGTCTGATCACGGCCACCTGGCCGACATGCAGCTCCGCCCCAGAGCAGTGCATACCCACCACACGCTGCTCTCTGACCACCACCAGGCCTGTGTTCTGTGTTTGCAAGACAAAAAAACGACTTTCTGTATCATACTGGAAAGTAAAAAAATGTATTCATCTGAAGAATGCACTTGAATTATCCCTTAAATTAGATATAGTTGGGTTAAAAAACTTTCAACTAAAAACTTAGCAGTATTTAGTGTGTTAACCTGATTTGTTGCCCTTGTACTCACAAATTCAGCTTCATTTCTGTGTTCCGTTTCTTCCTTTGGGAACAGTTCCATCCACAGACTGAGCAGCGTGAAGAGGTTAACTTTGGCGAGTCTGAGGCCATGCCCTAGAAAGACAGAAAAGAAGATAAAGGACCGAAATGGTCTGATCAAAGCAAATATTTTTAACCCTTTCCAGCCTGAACGCTCTAGTTTCGGTCAAAAAGTATAACATTACTATCGAATCAAACATTTTAACTACTTATTGTCTTCAAAATGGTTTGTTCAGTTTAGATGTGTGATATGGGTAATATTTTGGTGTTACATTGGTGCCACGAGAGTGAGAATTTGAATTCCATTTAATTGAATAAGAGATACCCATTTTGAATAAAAAAATGTAATGCATATTCGACCTCTTGACATTGAATGTCATGAACTGAAACTGAATGCCTATTCAGTTTCAACGTTGTCTTCTAATTCAATTTCAATATATTTTATTCATTTTCAAATGCTAATTACGAAATTAATTTCCAATGGATTAGGTTGACAAGCTTTAAATTCAATAGTAACAATACATTATTTATTCAAAGACTCAGATTCAGTTTTCAAATTCAACTCAACAAATTCAGATTCAAAACGTGTCTGATCCTGGAAGTGCTAAGGAGGAATAGATAAACACAGATCCAATCAAACTCAAATTTGGCCAATCAGAGTGTGGCACAGAAACAGCTGTCCGGCGAGATCACTTTGTGAGAGAAGAGTTCCAAGATGTCGGTATTATGGTTTTGCACATCTTCCACATCAAACTTCTAACTTAGGTGGCTAACCCAGTTAAAACTTTGTAGGAAACGGACTAACAGTTTATTTTTGCCAGCCAACTCTCTGTGAAGCTAGTAAATATATTCAACTTAGTTAAAAGGACATGGAAAGCAGGCTATGTATTAACTAGCCCACAGCGAACTACACTCATGCTATAGCTACTGGTTTAATAAGATATGATTTGTCCCTGGAATCATGGATCTGAGTACCACTGACCTAGCTGGCAGACCTGTTATTGTAGCACGTATCGGATCATTGTGACTGTCAAAATGTTGTAAAAGTTATTAATTTCCGTATATATTCCATAACTACTCCTAAACAGCACTCTATAACTTGCTGTGCTAATATGAATAATGTACTAAGTGAAGACTGTAGTAGGGCTATATCAAACTAGGTTATCATTTAATATGTTAATGTCAACATAAAACAAGGCATTGCTTCAAAACAGATGTAGTCTCAGTCAGTTGACCCTGTAAATAAATTGCAATAATACAGATACAATCTATGCGGTTTATATATATCATCTTCAGAACAAAGATTAAAATGCGATTGCCATGAATAAAATAGACATTTTGTTGCAAATTATACACTTAAGAAAAAGGCAAAATAATAATTGCCTCAACAACAGTTAGGCTGGTACATATGATTTTATAACACATCTTCATTAATAATGTTACAAAATGATTAATGTCAGCTTACCAATGTAAGCTGACATTAATCATTTTGTAACATTATTAATGAAGATGTGTTATAAACATTTTTTGACTTCCATAGTGTGTTCCATGCAAGTGTCTGGCACTGTTTCCGTAAGGCCTAATTTGACATAATGTTGACATAATATGCCCCTAACCTTACCACCAATCAATTACTTTAAATTTTAAGGTCAGGTCATCAGGTAGCCTAATCGACTAGCTCGCGTATGTTAGCCAGCTAGAGAACGACTTAGCTAGCAAGCTAACTAGAACGGCAATGTACACTTTCTGTATTGCCACAATGTATGTTTTGACGGCTAAGTCGGTCTAGTCCTCAACTGTATGCTGACGCACGAAAAGTGATCCAATCTTTTGTTGTCAATTGTGTAATTTGGTTTGTGCAACTTGGCAATAACGTTTGTTCATTCCGAGGTAGACTATACTCAGATGACGGAGCTAGTATTTACCCACAAATGATGACCACAACACACTCTGCTCGTCACGTAAGTTCTCTATGATAGCACAGCTGTTCCTATGTCACATTCTGATTGGCTACATTTGAGTTTGATTGAATCCGTGTTCATCTACTCATCCTGGTGGCACTAATCACAGAGACAAGTTTTGAATCTGAATTTGTCGAGGTGAATCTGAATGCATCTAATTTGGAATGAATAATATATTGTTACTATTGAATTTAAAGCTTGAACCACATTTCGAAATTAGCATTTGAAAATGAATAAAATATATTTGAAATAGAATTTGAAGAGAACATTTTCACATTCAATTTCAAGAGGTCGAATATGAATTCATTTTTTTAATTAAATAATTCAAAAAGAGTGGCTCCTATTCAATAGAGAAACCTTTCTCAAACTTCGTTGTCCTGGGGCTCAGTAAAGTCAGAGTTTGGGTTTACACGACCCACCACAACTCCGACCCACCCCCACCCCACCATCCACGCCCCAGTAGGGGTGATAGATATCCGGCATATTATTATTTGTCTATGAATTATTAGTCTTAATTATTATTTTGATGTGATTTATGATTACAGGCCATTTAGACCTGCTCCATATGAAATGAGATATTACTATGATATTGCGCTATATAAACAAAATACAATTTAATTGAAAGCTTCAACAGAAGTGATTTGGATGAACATAAAATTACTGCCAACAATACCAACACCAAATAAAATAAAAACTGATTCTTATTCACTGCCAACACAAATGTTTTTTTATTTATTTATTTAGTCCTTTTAGTCTGTTTCGCACAGATAGGTGGAATGGAAGGGCAAAATGGTTTTGACTGCACTTAGATGGGGATATTCCTCAAAGCACGAGAGACAGAATTCTGACAGTGAAAGCACACCGAATCTTGAGTGTAGACCTGCATCGCACGAGAGTCCCAAAAGTGTGTCCTGCGTAACGGGTGAAAGATCACTTAACTCTGGATTGGCAAACAGATCTCGTACCCATTGCTTCTCTGAGAGATGGGATTTTGAAGGGAAGTATAACTGGAAATTACCCAGTGTTTCGTTAAGATGGTTAACGATAACTTGTGACACTGGTCGTCCCAGATGCACGCCCTCATCGGAAAGCGAAGACAGACAGTGGAACATGTCGTACACACCCTTACTAACTCTGTTTGCCCAGACAGAGAGCTTCTTTTTGAAGGCCATGATTTTGTAATTTGCCTGGCAAATGTCACAGGCTCTGCCCTGGATCGACAGGTTTAGTTGGTTAAAGTGGTCGAATATGTCAAGACAGATAAGCGAGCTTTATAACCCAGGCCTGATCCTGCAGATGTGCGGCAAGACTGGACTGTTTGCGAGTCAAGAATGCCTCAATCTCATAGACCCTGCTCACCACCGTACCCCGTGACAGCCAACGAACGTCAGAGGGAAAGAGCAAGTGAGTATGTTCAGCACCCATCTCGTCACACAAGGCAGCGAATATTCTGGAATTTGATGCGTTGGCTTTAATTAAATTCACTATACGGACCACTTGTTTCAGAACTTCATGCAATTCTGAGGACAAACGTTTGGAGGCAAGCACCTCTCGATGGATTACACAGTGTGTTGCCTGAACTGATGGACATACTGTTTTTATCCTAGCTACAACGCCTGTGTGCCTACCAGTCCGTACAGACCCCGACACAACGCTCCCACAGCAACCCGTGCCCTGCGATGTACTCGTCAAGCACGCGAAATATTTCCCCAACAGCTGTGTTAAGAGGCAACTCTTTACAACACAAGAAATCCTCTTTGAACTGTCCTTCGTGAGCATACCTGATGTACACCAGAAGCATGGCTGCATTTGAAATATCAGTGCTCTCAGCTAACTGAATAGCAAACCAGTTTGACTTTTTTGCTCTCTCTATGATTTGCGCTTCAATGTCAGCTGCCATGTCCGCAATTCTACGGCAGACTGTGTCATTTGACAGAGGGATTTCCTTCACCTTTGCAGCAGCAGCCGGACCCAACACCTCAGAGCAAGCACTGACTAGCGAGGGCATAATTAGCCTATCTCCCATCGTGAATGGAGCCTGACATTTTGAAATGTGGTGTGAAATTATGTCCGATGATTTTTCAAGTTTTTCGTTTTCTGTTAAATTGTTTTTGAGTAATTTAGTTTGATTAACCAATTCGGTCCTTTTCCTGATTAAGAATTCCTCTGATTTGTCTTTGAGATGTGCATGTTTAGTCTCCAAATGTCGGCGCAATTTCGAAGGTTTCATAGCCTCGTTGCCAAGCATGGTTTAGCAAATGACACAGACTGGCTTTTGGGGGGAAGCTGTCGCTGGAAATGAAACCAAATTTAATGTAAGAGTTGTCATAATTACGGGTAAAAGGACGACATTTTTTCGCTTCTGGTTCAGGAGTTATATTAACATCGCTGGATGCTGGTTGTTTCCTAAAAAAAAGAACCTAAACTAGCTTGTTTGGAGCATGCCATGACTAGCTTACAGTTCAGGTAGCGTGCAATTGAATGGATTCTGAAATTAGCTGTTTATTACTTGTAAACAAATAAAACATCCATAAAAACGTTTTACATTTAGTTTAAGTAATTTATTTAAGCTTATAGCCAAAGGGAACAATTCAACAAAACACAATGGCGAAAAATAAATGGTCAGTGATTGGTATTTGGGCACAATGACTGTCATGCGCAGTTCACTTCTGTGAGTGTCACGCTGCCGTGCAGTCGTTTGCTGTTGACAGTGCTGACTTAAGTATTCATTGTTATTATGAAACGGAAATGTACAGCCATCTGCAATCACAATACAAAGACCAACAACAGTAGCATACCTGGGTGGTAGATGTAAAAGGGTGGAAATGGTTTATTGGTAATTAAGACTTTTAGAAGCGAATGGTAGGTGGAAGGTTCGAAGTGCACGAAAGTTTTAAAGCAACGCACAAAATTCAGCCCCCCCTCCTATCTATTGTTTGCAAAGTCTGAGACACTTGAAATGTATTGTCCCAGGGTTTGAGAAACGCTGAAATAGAGCTCCGGACGGCACGTGACTCATTTTGTTTATGCCACCATTGTGTCAGTAAAAAACGGACGAGAATGAATGGCACCAGTGTGGATTTCCAGCTGTCAGAGTACACCGCCCACTTCAATCCCAATTATATTGAACGATATGTTGAAAAAATGAATAGATTCAACGTTAGGGACCCTTATAATGGGTTATTTTAAATGTTTTAGCGTAACTCAGCGTACGTTATCTGACATTAAGTGGCAACTAGTAGGCAGGTCAAACATTCTGTCCGTAATGTAGCTCAATGGGGAATTCTAAACGCAGTTAGCAGAAAAAAAGGACCTGCGTTGACTTTTACATAATATATCTATTAAAGTGGACATAAATAAGTATATACACATACACAAATCGTTTCATAGTAACACTAACTGTCATTAACTCAGAAACAGCTTCATACATCAAGCTATCAGGAAACTGAATTCTCTCCCATCACTCCCCCCAGCCAGATCCTCCAGACTGACAGGAAGCTGAAATCCCCATCTGCCCCCCCCCCCCCCCCCACCCCCACACACACACACACACACACACACACTCAGGACTCTGCAACAAACTGTGTCCTGCACTTTTATCACTTTTATCACTTTCTATCACTTTATTATGTTCGCCATTTACCAAACTGACTGGAAATTGGCTGTCCTTACTGTCCTACTTGCACTGTCTGCCTGTATACATCATACTGGATGTTTTTGCTGCCTTTAACATATTGCCGTTTTGCACTGGTAGTTTCTGCACTACCACAACCATAACTTATACATCAACTTATGCTGCTAACCTAACTTATACATAACTTATACATACTACAACCAAACTTACAGTAACATATGCTGCTACCCCTAGCAATACATTGTAGACTATACATTTCTGCATATTTTTTTTTATATATAATTTTATTGGCCATCTTTTAGCTTTAGTATATATGTCTTATCTGTGTGTTGTGAATGTGCACTTTATATGTTTACCGCAAGAGTGTGGGAAACGTCTTTTCGATTCCTTTGTATGTCTCGACATGTGAAGTAATTGACAGTAAAGCTACTTTGACTTTGATTTGATTAACCAGCTGTAGTATCTATCTCGTACTAGCCTACTTACGGTTAGTCTCTCAAAATGCTTGTAGTGACGATTGTTTATACTTCATCCATATTTCACAGGCTTCGTAAATAAATATCGTTTTAAATATGGTTGTAAAATTCAAATGTATTGGTTCCCATCGAGGTTATGATCAGATCAATGTAAAAATGAATAACATTTACGAATAGGTTATTAGTTGTTTTAATACATGAAAAGCGCTATGGCGCCGGACATCTTTCTGAGTAGAGCTCTGAGCCGCGAATTTTGGTGGAAATGGCCACGAATATTTCGGTCCTCCCCATATTCAAAGTGAAAAGCCTCGGTCATTTTTACAGCTTGAGATCAACAGAATGTTTTGTTCTGATCCCAACAACCTCGATCTTTGCGTGTGTTATGCATCTCGTTGATTGGTTTAGATTTCATTACCCATAAATCGCTGTATGCCCTTTTATGGCATGGCTACTAATCGGAAACACCAAGAAACAGGCCCAAATTCGCCCTTCATCCAAGGTGTGTATTTCTCTAAGTATATGGTTGATGAGGCAGGGAAGTTTTCCTTAGTCCATATTGATTCAGAGTTAAAGTTTGAAACAGAAATCAAATCACCCTTTGCACTGATTGCACGAGTACATTTGGCCTTAATCAATTGAACATGAAAACTGTGGTCAGACGAAGATGCACCATGTGTCTCCAATATCTGTAACCACAATTGTTACTTGAGCTTGAGAAATAGGAGCAACATTCCTCAGTAAGATAAATAAAACAAGATTTATTTAATGCTCAGATTGATTGATCTGTTTTTCAGGGTGCAGAGCAGACTAGAGAAAGGAACAGAGCAGCTACTTCAAAAAAGTCCAAGAAATGAGAAAACTAATAATGTTTCTAAAAAAACGTATCTGTACTGGCAATTTGCTATAACCACATATACGGTGTTAAGTTACATTATACTAATTAAGTAGTATTGTTAAACCATGTATAAGCATCTATATAGTAATTTCCAGCTACATATAATGGTGTGTAAATAAATAGTCAGGGTGCAAGTTTAGCTCAGTTCAACATGTAGACATGGCCTGGGCAAACATGTAAAGCAACGTAGACTGATTTAATGTACAAATATGGACATTATTAACCCTTTTAATATTAGTATTAGCTAACGAATAGCCTTAATGTCTAGAGATGTATGTTTGAACTGAGGTTGTGTAACGTTTTTCATGTAAGGCCGACACGTACAATGAATGAACTTGCGAATGCGATGCTAGCACAGGCTAGCTAAGCGGCTTTATGCAGTTTAACAGTTATAGAATTTCGGAGTGTGACCGCGTCCAAAAACCACTAAGTCCTTTGTCGCTATTTTCAGAGTACACGGTTTCAATATTGAACCCTTCATTTAGGCAAATGATTACATACAGTGTAAAGCCGATGTGTTTTCCCATATATCTATCTCAAAATACCCATTACTTTGCTGACGGTAAAAAACTACAGTAACGTCAAAGTCGGCCGTATATTGTTTTGGCTTTCTGGCGATTTAAGTTGGCCACACGGAAGTAACAACTCGGCAAATTTAAAACCCTTTTTTCGACACTAAAACTGTGACTTTTAGAAAAACTGGCAATTTACATATTTGTTTTTATTGATAAACGTTTACTATGTAACATAAAATTGGAACATTTAATTGTTTCATCACTTGATTTAAAAAAACGTGAAAATGGGTTTGACCTGCCTACTAGTACTACACAAGCGTAATCCGTTACTTTGTACATCCCATCGTTCAGTTTTCTTCTGCTTCTAGCACGTTTTGTGTCAGTAATCAATTTTTGTCTTCTTTCAGGATCTTTAGGAATACGCTAAAATGCTCTCACTTTTACTTGTCCACGTTTTTTCCAGCGCCCCTGCGCACAACAGTTGCCCACCATTTTCACCGCAACAGGCTAATTTGGCAAGCTTTCCTGCCAATATGGCGGTTTGTGAGTTTGACACTGGAACGCTGTGACTGCGTGACGCCACCCGCAGGAGCTCTAATTCTGGCGGCACCAATGTAACACAATAAATATGAACACCTCACACACATTTTAGCATGTCGACTGCATCTTCGGGTACAGAACAGAATTTTGGAACTTTTTGGCCCAGGCAGAAAAGGGTTAACATAAAAGAGGATAAGTGTGTGTAGAGTCCACGAGTCTATGCTAGCAATACTAATTGTAATCAACTCACTGCAGCGGTAGAATAGACGTTTAATCCAACAAAACACTCTCACCTTGTACTTTCGTGTCGGTCTGTGTACTGGCCTCCGTTACATGACGACGTTGATGGCAATGGCATAAACAGGTACAGGTTGGCTGCCACTCTGCATCTATTAGTGTGGCACCTGTTGTTTCCATTCATTCGTTTAGGTAAGAAACAAATCTTTTATTCACCGCTTTAAAGACGAGACGAATAATGATGTTGTTTCTACTTCTAAGCTTCCTGCTTTCTGACGTGGAAAATGGGCGGGACCTGCTGCAACTAGCCAATCCTCCTTAACTGTCAAACGGAAACATGTAAATCCAGATGAACTGCTTTTCATATACCAAATTATGAGTTATCATTATTTTAAATAGTTTGGAACAGCTAGCATTGTAAATATAGCTATACTACAGTCATACAAAAATTATATTGGAACAGAAGGAAAAACAACTACGGTTTGGTATGGATATCATTTATTGAACATATAAAACAGTAAAAAGCAAAAAGCATCTCCAGGCAGAATGTGCCAAAGCATATTCGCAACAACAGTTTATTGTGAAGTTCGAGAAGCGAAATAATGAAACTCCATAAAGTTACTGCAGGTGGTCAAATGATCATTTGGTCTCTGTAGTTCAACGCTTGTAACATATCTATGTATGCATCTTACATAAATGGGAATAAAAACAGGAATATGCATCACTGTCAATTCAAATACATCACATTACAATCAAAAATAAAGTATAAAATGACTCAAATCAAAAACAAATTATTGTTTTATTGTGAAAGGTCTATGCTCTGTTCTTTATTGAAGGTGTGCTTTTCTGTAGCTCTAAAATGAAGTAATTCACTGGTAACTATTAGCTATAGAACAAGCTCTTAATTTCAGCATTGAATTGGGCATTTGTTAAACAGGGTTATTCTACATTACTAAATGCATTGGGCACTGGTCCATCTCATTTGCACAACAGGATATTAGAAATTCAAACATATTTGCATTGAATAGGAGAGGGCATTATCTATAGCACTTGAACATTTGATAAAACTAAAAAACAATTTTGCACCTGTCACGCCATTTCCAAGCAAACCTTTTCTAAAGTATTCTCTGGTAATCCACCTAAATGCATTGTTGATCGATAGTCCTTTACAAATACACATTATAATAGCTGTCTCTAAAACTGTAGATTCTCATATCAGCATTAATAGAAAAAAAGTTTACATTTGAAACGAAATTAAATTCATAAAAATATGGATACAATAAAACTATGGGTCTACAGTGCCTTTCTCTGTCACTTTGACCTAGTCTTGTCAGAGCAGTATACACAAGCTCAAACTAAACAGTCTGGATAGCTGAACTAATGCCTTACCTGTACCCAAGGTCCATGTAGAGTGCATTTAGCAGGTTTTGAAACAAAACAACTGACTGTTTACGGTTCCTCCCCGTGCCACAGCACCACCTGCCAGTGTGGAGGACACACAGACGGCAGGCAGGACAGCTAGGTAGGGCTTTGTTGGTGCAGGGTGTTACAGCAGAGACAATGTATGCTGCTCTGATACACCTACATCTACCACCTTACACAACTACGAGCCTGAAAGTCCATGCAGCGTGAAATCAGCAGTGTATGTTGTATCCCTTGTTCTTGCTGGCCCAGGGACGTCTATAGTGCTTTGTTGCAGTGGTATGAGGAGGATGGGGGGTGGTCAGGTCAGTTCTTGAAGGCGCCACAGCGGCTGGCCCGGCAGATGAACTCTTTGAGCATGGTGCCGTCGATCTGCCAGAACGCGGCCGTCTGCGTAACCTCCGTCAGATGGTTGATGCAGAATTTGAAGCAGAACTCTTCCAGGTCCTATTCGAAGGTGAGGTAAAGGTTTTAGAGTTTTATATTCGAACTATTGCTAACTATGGTGTATCGGCTATATAAAAGTTAGTGTGCCTGCAAAACTACAATTCAATCCAAATTACAAAACTAAATACATTTGAACTACATATGGTTATAGATATATAATTTTAAAGAAATTATTCACTACAACTTAAGGGCCAATAGCAGCCTTAGTCAGAGCAATTCCATAAGTTAACTAACTGAAATATCCTGTCTACTTCATATTTACCATGAAATACCATGACCGCCGCTATAATGACAATAAGATCATAATGCTGAAAAAAACCGATGTGTTAGCCAAACCTTTTCGATGGTTGTCTTAACGCGGGTGTTTAGCGTTTGTGTGTTTGTTTGTGTCACCTCTGCGTCGTATCGGACGGCAGCAGAGAGCAGTGAGAAGGCGTTCTCCACGGTGATGCCTCTCTTTATGATGTGCTGACACAACCGCTTCAGACGGTTCTCACAGTAGGAGGTGGCAAGGTCCAGGAGGCCTGGAGAACACACACAAACACACCATTTCTTTTTCATTTAAAAGTGGCAGTCGAGTGTGAATGAATGTACACAATAATTTAATGTGAGTGAATAAGTTGATTATGTTTTGTAATGGCCAAATACGGGCATCCTAACAGATGTTAAAGTCTGAGCTGTTGTTCAGATGTGAGGGGAAAGGTCAGAGTGAAGGCCAGAGCACCAAATAGATAACATGTGCCTCTCTGAGACACTGAAGGTGTAGTGTTGTCTATTCGTTACCATCATAATACGAGTTGGCATACGTCCTGTTCAATACTGGGAAGTAATACGTGTGCCTCCCTGGACCAATTAATGATCTGTTTAGTTTAGACCAATATAATCGTTTCCACCTTGTCTTGCCTCTCTTGCCGCTCATTAATCAAATTGTATATTGATAATTGTCTGAAATCTCACCTCATTTTAACGGGTTGGTTTCTGCATAAACCTGAATATTTCCATTACAGTTTGTATGTACAAAAGACCAGCCAGAAAGAGTGAAGTGGTAATCTTCATGTAGATTAACTTCTATTCGTGCACAGACATGGCAGCAGTTAACTACACCTTTCCCACGCCCACCCTCACCGATGGCATCCTCTGGGGGCAGGTCCACAGTGTCTGTATAGAGGAACTGAAGGAAGGAGCGGTAGACTGGGTAGGAGAACTGGTCTATCTCAATTACCTCCTGCATGTCCTCTGTCCAGTGGGCCTGTGGAAGGGATAGGGACAGGGGTATGGGGTTGAGCCCAACAAATATAGCAAGAGCAAGACACGCCAGTGCAAATGTTCTTTTCCGCATCATACATTTTGTTTGCTACAGACAAGAATTTAAAATGAAGATTCTTTGATGTGCTTTGTCCCTCAGAATGTGACGTCAGGGTTGTAACGGTAGCTTGTAACGGTAGGTTGTAGTGGTAGTTTAGTTTTTCTCAATTGCTTTGGCACAATTATCGAAACATTTTTAAAGTTTTCAGAAGTGAAGATACTGTGCCAAAGCAGCTCATATGTGCAGCAAAAAACTAAAAACATTTTGACCACCGTGGTTCTATACAAAGGAACATGTCATTTTGGTGGCAATGATAATGTTGTCAGAATGACAGTGGACTCTTCTAATTTCCAAACAGTCTTGTCCTACATGTTTCACTCCACTTTGTAAAGCAAAAGAGCACTAACATTTGCATGTAATGTGAGGGAAAACAATTTTACTCTATTTTCCCAGCAATGGTATGGTAGCATGGTAAACAGAAGAAAAAAACAAACTGAAAATGTACACAGCACTGCACAGAACAAAAACATGTAGCCTATATAAAACATAGGCTTACTATACAGTGCGTCCGGAAAGTATTCATACCCCTTCACTTTTTCCACATTTTATTATGTCACAGCCTAATTCCAAAATGGATTAAATACAAAACAATTCTCAACATTCTACACACAATACCGCATAGTGACAAAGTGAAAAACGTTTTAGAATATTTTGCAAATGTATTAAGAATAAAAAAATTAAATATCACCTGTACATAAGTATTCACACCCTTTACTCAATACTTTGTTGGCCAAAGAGTTCAATCTTGGTTTCATCAGACCAGAGAATTTTGTTTGTTATGTTCTGAGAGTCCTTAAGGTGCCTTTTGGCAAACTCCATGCGGGCCTTTTACTGAAGAGTGGTTTCCGTCTGGCCACTCTACCACAAAGGCCTGATTGGTGGAGTGCTGCAGAGATGGTTGTCCTTCTGGAAGGTTCTCCCATCTCCACAGAGGAACACTGGAGCTCTATCAGAGTGACCATCAGGTTCTTGGTCACCTCCCTGACCAAGGCCCTTCTCCCCCGATTGCGCAGTTTGGCCGGGCGGCCAGCTCTAGGAAGAGTCCTGGTGAATGATGGAGACCACTGTACTCGTTGGGACCTTGCAGGAAAATGCTGCAGACATTTTATTGTACCCTTCCCCAGATCTGTGCCTTGATACAATCCTGTCTTGGAGGTCTACAGACAATTCCTTGGACTTCATGGCTTGATTTGCGCTCTGACATGCACTGTCAACTGTGGGACCTTATATAAATAGGTGTGTGCCTTGTGATGGGAAACATTTTATTTAGCCTTTACTGTGAATGTTACTCTGTGTTTTTCCTATGAGTTCAAACAAAGTTCCCCTTTGCTAGTTAGGTTGAACCCTTGGGGCTAATCTTTTCACCTAACAGTCATCACAAGTGACTTAGTGAGGTATAGGTTTGTGTATTCTCCCTGGTTAGGTGTAAATAAGATGTTAGACTTTAGGACCGGTCAGCCAGATGGCATTGTTTATTGCCCTGTGTAAAAGAACTCTTTGATCTAGGAAGGTCCGAAAGACAGGAGATGCTGACTGCAATTGCACTAAATCAACATTCCTAAGGAAGCGTGTATATAAGGGACGTTAGGGGGGATTGTGATTTTGTGCGCACCAGTTATACATCTTCATTTTTGTATGACTTTAGACTGCAGTTAGGGTTTTCTTTTTATCTGATCAGTTTCATTTTGTTACTTTGTGGTTGATATATTGTATATCAACTCTGTTACCTTTTTACTCATCTCCATTAAAACCACTAAAAGCAAGCGGACGTTATTTCTCAAAGTATTTAATTATTTCGATCTCACTGGAGTGCGGAGACATAAAAAATCCGCGACAGCCTTTCCAAATCATGTCCAATCAATTGAATTTACCACAGGTGGACTCCAATCAAGTTGTAGAAACATCTCAAGGATGATCAGTGGAAATGGGATGCCCCTGTGCTCAATTGAGTGTCACTGCAAAGGGTGTGAATACTTATGTACATGTGATATATATATATATATATATATATATATATATATATATATATATATATATATATATATATATATATATATATATATATATATATATATATATTTTTTTTTTTTTTAATACATTTGCAAAAAATTCGAAAAAACCTTTTTCACTTTGTCATTGTGCGGTATTGTGTGTAGAATGTTGAGATTGTTTTATTTTTATTTAATCCATTTTGGAATTAGGGTGTGACATCATAAAATGTGGAAAAAGTGAAGGGGTATGAATACTTTCCGGATGCACTGTATGCAGTAATATACTACAGTAACAAAATAGTTACAGTTCTTGTAGTGACTGGACATCGTGTTACCCCCTGTCCTGATTTTTATATTTGAATAACTTTTTCTGCGTGGGTTGACTTACACAATTAAATAATTCTAACAGATTTTGGAGAGGAAAACTATTCAACTGAGAAGAAAGATTATCTTTTTTTAATCACAAATACATATACAACCAATAATTGTTCAATTTATAGACAATTGTGCTTAGTCATTTGGCTAAATGTTATGTTTGTTTGTAATGTAAAAAATGAGAAATGCTATTTCTCACAAGTGACAAAATGCTGAAGAATTTCACGTATTGTTTTGATGACTTCAACTATCATTCAAGAATAGTGCTAAAGCAATTGAGAAAAACTGTAAACATTAACTACTTGCCTGGAACATGGAGCGGAAGTGCTCACAGCGGATCTTCAGCACCGCCTTGTGGACGTGGATGTACTTGCCGTCGACACTGAACTTGAGGTCGGCCGTCTCGGGGCTGTCAAACTCTTTCCTCAGCGCCTGCGCCACAGTCAGGAAGTCATCGTGCTCTAGGACAGAAGGCGAGAGAATAAAATCATATTGATTGCGTTATTAGGAAATAAAAAAAAAGATCTCATCCCTGCAAACTTGATTGTTTTCTTGTTTCATGCTTACAGTGATAGTTCAACATTTTGGGAAATAAGATATGCCCCAACTTACCCCTAGTCAGACGAGATGATTAACATAAGTTTGTTTGGACGTCCAACATTGAATTAGTTAGGTTATAGGATAAATATAAACTTTCCTTGGCCGTAAGCTAGTGGTAACCGTGTCAGCATGGCTCCGTCATGCAAAAGTGAAAAAGGAAAATTTCATCGCTTTTTTGACATATTTTTGCACGTCTTTACAGCACAGGTACTAACCACAATAAGGTAATTTACTAGGCAAACTGAAGAGCGAATATCAGCGTGTCGGTCAATGCATTCACCGCTCTACTTGAGATGCTGTGTCTCGGCTTAGGCTGCCTACTGAAACAAGGTAAAACTTGTTTCAGCGTTACAATACAATAAGTCCAACCATCTCTCTGTTTCAATAAGAACGTCTTGCTTTTAGATTTTCGTTTCAACATGTGCGAAATAGAGAGGATACAACAGCTAAATAACAAAGCTTTGGAGTTTTTATAACCATGCATTTTGTCACTTTTGTCTGACAGAGCCATGCTTACGCGGTTACCACTAGCTTACGGCCATGGGGCACTGCTACATTCAGCCTACAACCTAACAAACTCAATATTGGACGTACAGACATAAAATTGTTGTCGATCATCTTGTCCGACTAGGTGTAAGTTGGGGCATATCTCATTCCCAAAATGAAACTACCCCTTTAAGCATAAACTATATGAGATCAGTGTAACAAAGCTGTGCAGATGCTGATATGTCAGACAGAGATATGAAAATGGTCACTCACCCACAGAAAGCAGACGCCACATGACGGAGGGCGTGGCGAAGCAGGCAAACACGTCGTCTGTGGAGGTGAAGTGGGTGAGGTGGGGCCGCACCAGCGACTGCCCGCGACACTGACCCCACATGTACACCTGGCCGGACTGGGTCTTGGCTGCCGAGGTGTGGGTGGAGTGGCACGCCGCAATCTCAACTACTCTGCTGGTGGAGGAGACAGGGAGGTGAGTTAGGGCAACTAAAAAAGGACAGTTATCTTCAACATCTTTTTGTAGGAAATAAAGGGTGTTATGAAAAGGCAAGTAGACATAAATACACACACAAAAACAACTAGTTTCATTTTTTTTGTACTTACTCTCAATACGAGTTTTGTAGCCACACAGTCAGAGTTTTACCAGAACTGTGGTTGATCTAAGAAAACCTGCATTTTCTCCAGGCTTTGTAAACAAAAGACCCATTCATTGGCTGGATTACATTCTACAGTGTCTCCTCTTGCGAGTCACTGTCTATTTAGTTTTTTTTAGATCTGATAGGACAGGCTGGAAGTAACCTACATGTAGGAGTCAATAGGAACCGAGCTCAGGCAGCCACATTTCAGATCCGTGATGAGGACCTACCAAGGACATGTAGGGAGGAAGAGGTTTGTGGGAGGAAACCCACCCCTGGCCCCTGCCTCAGTGCCTCCTCTTTCAGTCTGAACGTCCCTTTAAAAAGGACAAGAAAGGAAGTGTCGACCAGAAGTGGAAAAGGAAACAGGCCCCTGGCCGGGACTCTCCCAGTTGGCAAGACCGAAATAAACACCTGCCCTTTGCCTTAAACTACTTTTTCTCCAAAGATACAAATAAAAAGCGATGTCAACTTTTACATTTTCAAATATTCGTTTTCTTTTAAAATGTTAAATAAAACTCCTGTTCAAATCATTGGGTTCTGTGACATAATGGTAGAGGAACAGACGACTCTGCATAATGAGAGGGGCCTCTCTCGCAGCAGACCCATGTTATCTCCAGCCCTTTGTAAAGTGAGACAATGTATGCTGTGAAAAGCGATAGGCCCAGACTCGGCCAGTGGGCATGCAACGCGAGCAAAAGATGAGCGCACACAATGTGATAAGCCGCTTGGAGTAGAATGCATGGAGCAGAGTTTTGTTTTTTTGACCAACAAATGAGAGAAGGGGGGGGGGCTGTTTTGTAGAAGAATAGAAAGAGGAAGTTGGCAAATGAAAGATGTTAGGGAACCAAAAAGATACTCTGGTGTGCCCTCCTGGTTACCTTGCCGTAAATAGCTGTTGTCAGTCGGCGTTCCATTAAAATGATTCCTTGAACTCCCAAGCAAAAACACTGATTGGGGAGGTATAAAGTGTTTCATCCATTCAAGCATCGTCAAGCAAATAAGACACTGGTTTAAATGTCTGGGTAACTTTAAACCCAGCGAGAGGAGACCTCCCCCTGGAAGGGGGGATATTTGACTCGATTCAATTCGATTCGATTCGATTCAACTTTATTGCCATTGAAATAAGTACTACGGCAACAAAATGGAAATACTGCATATTAAGCCAGTGTGCAGGTTAGGCAGACGTCCACCCTCCTACCACTCTACAGGTGCTTTGGCAGAGAAGCACTCCTGGTCCCTACCTCTCCTTGTCGGTCATGATGTGGATGGGGCTCAGCTGATTGCTTCTGTTACCCGTGCCCAGCTGCCCATAGGTGTTGGCACCCCAGGCGTACAGAAGGCCCTCATCTGTCAGCGCCAGCGAGTGGGCGTAGCCCGACGCAATCTGTATGTGTATATGACACAGTGTTAGGGTTACCATGCATAAGTATGGGCTCTGACAGAGGTCCATTTTTCAATATATATACACTATATGGCCAAAAGTATGTGGACACCCCACCGAATCATTGAGTTCAGGTGTTTCAGCCACACCCATTGCTAACAGGTGCATAAAATCAAGCACATAGCCATGCAATCTCCATAGACAAACATTGGCAGTAGAATGGGTTGTACTGAAGAGCTCAGTGACTTTAAACGTGGCACTGTCATAGGATGCCATCTTTGCCACAAGTCAGTTCGTGAAATTTCTGCCCTGCTAGATCTGCCCCGGTCAACTGTAAGTGCTATTATTGTGAAGTGGAAGCGTCTAGGAGCAACAACAGCTCAGCCACGAAGCGGTAGACCACGCAAACTCACAGAGTGGGGCCGCCGAGTGCTGAAGCGTGTAGTGCATATAAATTGCCTATCCTCTGTTCCATCACTCACTACAGAGTTCCAAACTGCCTCTGGAAGCAACATCAGTACAAGAACTGTGCGTCAGGAACTTCATGGAATGGGTTTCCAAGGCCGAGCAGCTGCACACAAGCCTAAGCTCACAATGCGCAATG